>JARQOC010000010.1:49818866-50418866 GCA_033576535.1 Allobates femoralis | reverse complement strand
GGACTTAATAAAAAGTGTAAAATATTATTATTATTTATATAGCACCATTAATTCCATGGTGCTGTACATGAGAAGGGGTTCATACAAAATTATAGATCTAGTTTACAGTAAACTAATTAACAATGACAGACTGGTACAGAGGGGAGAAGACCCTGCCCTTGCGACTACATTCTACTGGATAATGGGGAGGAACAGTAGATCAGGGGTGCAGCAGATCTGGTGGTGGGAGGTGGCAGCTCCGATGGCGGTGGGGCAGCAGCTGCGGTGGCGGTGGGGAGGCGGCAGCTCCGGATGGGTGGGGCGCAGCGCGTGCCGGTGGGGGGAGGAGGCGGGGCACCCTGCGGTGGTGGGGAGGCGGCAGCTGGGGCGCGTGCGGGCGGTGGGAGGGCAGCTTGGGGCGGTGTGGGTGGGCGCAGCTCGGTGGGGGGAGGCGGCAGCTGCGGTGGTGGGGAGGCGGCAGCATGGTCATTGCAGGCTGTAAGTTTCTCTGAGAGATGGGTTTTCAGGTTCCGTCTGAAGGATCCGAGTGTGGTGGATAACCGGACGTGTTGGGGTGCAGAATTCCAGAGGATGGGGGATATAAATGAATGTTAAAGTGTTAAATATAAGTGTTAAAAAAAATCTTTTCATGTTTTATTGTGCCATGTATTTTTAAAGTAGATATAATTGATATTCCAAAGAGAAAAAATTATCATCTGCAAGGGGAATACCATTAAAAAATAAAAACCATTGGCAAATATATGTTTTGGAACAGATGGAGTTCAGTCCAGTAATTGCCGTTAGAATGGATCCTGCAGAGATCTGTTGGAAAAAAGTTGTTAGGATCCTTTTTTTTTACATTGGAGAACGGATCCGGTAACTGATCACTATTTATCTCCCATTTGAATCTGATCCAGTAAGAAAAAACGAATCCTTTACAAATGAGAGAAAAAATAGAATTATTCTTACCGTAATTCAGTGTCTAGATACCTTCCACGACAGCATAGGAGTTTGCCTCTCCTATAGGGACAGGAAGCAAAGAGAGGTTAAAAAGGCACCTCCGACTAGCCAGTGTCTTACAAAGAACCCTAGCATGAGAGTAACAACAGGACACAGTAATACATTCCAGGACAATACGAGGAATGAAGGGGAGGGAATTAAGTGCTGTCGTGGAAGGTATCCTAGAAACTGATTAACGGTAAGAATAATTCTATTTTCTCTAGGAACCTTCCACGACAGCATAGGAGGTATACCAACAAATAAATACTAGGGTGGGACTACGGCTGCAGGACCTTCCTGCCAAAAGCCAAATCCCTACAGGAACCCAGATCCAGACTGTAGTGTTTTGAAGGTATGCAAGGACGACCAGGTAGCATGCTTGCAGATCTGCTCAGGAGAAGCCCCTGTCCGTTCAGGAGACAGCGGTAGACCGGGTGGAATGGACAGTAACCCTGAAGGCGTTTGCAGCTGCTGGGAAAGGTAGGAGTCTGTAATGGCCTTCTTAATCCAATTGGCTCTTAGACACCTTCTTGCCCTGATGTTGACCAAAAGGACTGGACAAAGATTGTGATCGACGCGCCAGGCTGCCGTCACATCAAGATAGTGGAGCACTGTTCACTGGAAATCCAAAGCATGGAACTCCACTTCCTTAGGAGTCCAGGGATGCTGACAGAAGGACGGAAGAACAATCGATTGAGAGCGATGGAAGTCCGAGACCACCTTGGAGGAACGAAGGATCCAGTTGAAGAACAATGCAGTCATCCCAGACAGTGAGGTACGGATCCCGGATGGACAAAGCCTGGAGCTCCCCCACACGCCGGGCAGAAGTAATCGCCACCAAGAACCCATCTTGTGTGACAACCGCCGGAGGCCACAGGATGAGAGCGGTTCATAGGGAGGCCGAGAATGACCAGTCAGGACAAGATTGAGGTCTCAGGAGGGTGCTCGGACCCTAGTACGAGGACAAATACGAGTAGCTGACACCATGAAGCGACAAATCCACCGGTGATTTGCCAAATCAGCATCAAACACGGAGCCGAGAGCCGAAACCTGTACTTTCAGCGTGCTGGATCTAAGACCGAGGTCCAACCCATTCTGAAGAAAATTCAGAATCTGGGAGACATTGGGCTGAAGGGGATCAGGAGGACATGAGCCACACGAGGACAAAAACGTCTTCCAAATCTTATTATAAAGCGCATTAGTAACAGGCTTCGTATTTTTTTTTTTTTGCAGGTAGCCACTACCTTTTCAGAAAAGGCCCTGAGCCCTTAGCACCCGGGCCTCAGAAGCCAGGCAGCTAAGCAGAGCTTCTGTAGATCTGGATGGAACAGGGAACCTTGAGACAGCAGGCTGGGATCCAAACTCAGGAGGACAGGACCATTGACGTTGAGCGCCACAATCAGCCTGTACCAACTTCGCCCCGGCCGAAGCGGGGCCACCATGATAGTGGGGACTCCGTCCATCCTGATCTTCCGCAGAGTCCTTACGAGGAGGGAATAGGAGGAAAAGCATAAGCCAGAGAAAATCCCAAGATCAGGAGAAGGCTCCACCCTGCGGCCCTGTTCCGAGGGTTCAAGGAGAAATATGTTGCTACTTTCCAATTTGCGCTAGAGGCGAATAGGTTGATCGCCGGAGCGCCCCATCTTGCGACCAGGGAGCAAAAGATAGCTTGGTCCAGACTCCACTCTCCCAGGTGGACATCTGGCGGCTGAGAAAATCCGCCTGAAGGTTCAGGGACCCCTTCAGGTGGACGGCACAGAGTGACAACAGGAACTATTCGGCCCACACGAAGATCCGGGAGGACACGATAACAGGGACCTGGACTTCGTACTGCCCTGGTGCCAGAGGTGAACCACAGTGGTGGCATTGTCTGAGCAGACAAGGACGTGTGAACCCTTAAGTTGGGTCTGAGCGCCTGAAGGGCCTCCTCAACTGCACTCAGCTCCCGGGAATTGGAGGACCTGGGAACTGATGCAGCGACTCCAGACCCCCTGGAGAGAGTGGGACCCACCATGGCTCCCCACCCCCTCTGGCTGGCATCTGTAGCAAGCGTCACCAGAGGAAACTGATCCCAGAACACCCCCCGTTGCAGATTTTGTAGGTCCAAACACCAGAGGAGGCATGAGGAGATGGGCCCTGGGAGGCAAACCCGTCGATTCAGGGACGAAGGGAGCCCATCCAAACAGGCCAGCACATGTGAGCTTGAAGGACCCGAGAGTGAGTCCTGAGCCCACAGGACAGACGGGATGCAGGACGTCATGGACCCCAGTACCGACATTGCCGCCTGAAGAGTGACACCTGACGCCGCATGGATGAAATCTTGGTCAGCAGGGTCAACTTGCGGGTGTCCGGCAAGGAAGGAAGCCTGCTGCCGGAATCAAGCAATACCCCCAGAAATTGTCTCCTGGAGGAGGGGTGCAGATGGGTTTTTAGGAGGTTGGGGATCCAACCCAGGGTCGAAAAATATGCAGGGACTCCTCCACACTGCTCCGGAGGGATTGTGGTGACGGAGCAATGAGAAGGAAGTCGTCCAGATAAGGCACTATACAGATGCCTCGACCCCGAATGAAGGCCACAACCTGCGCCATGAGTTTGGTGAATATTCGGGTGCCGAGGAGATCCCAAAGGGGAGAACGTTGAACTGAAAGTGGAGAGACATCCTCCCGTACCAGATGGCAAACTTTAAGAACTTCCTGTGCCGAGGATGGAAGGGCACATGAAAGTATGCGTCTTTCAAGTCTATTGTAGCCATCTGGTGGTACAGCCCGATCAATGGAATTGCGGTATGGACGACTCCATCTTGAACGACGGTACTTAACATGACCATTGAGGCGTTTCAGGTTCATGATGACCCAGGAGTCCCCTGACGCTTCTTGACCAGGAACCGTCGGAATAATGACCAAGCTCCTCCTCGTGACTGGGAACACAGGAGATGACATTTGTGAGAAAGAACTCCTGTACTTTTGAGTACAAAAGATCCTGTGCACCCTGAGAGGGCAGGGAGGTGACCCGGAGACCTGGCGGAGGAGGCAACTCGAACTCTATGAGTAGACCCTTGGAAATGACCTGCAAAACTCACTGGCAATTGGTGATATGCCGCCACTGGGAAAGAAAGGCCTAGAGTCCCCCCCCCCCCACCGGGATCGAGTCACTGCTTGTCGGCCAAGGGTGCTGCTGCTGAGCAGGGTTGAGGATATTCTTTCCTTGCCTCTTATAGTAACTTCCACCTGCCTGTTTTACCCTTGCCCTTGGGCTGGGGGGCCTGAGGTACCGGGGGACGAAAGGACCTGCTTACCGCATGGGTGCCTGTTCGGGAAGAGCCTTGGTCTGTGGCCTTGTCCAGAATTTCGCGAGGCAAGGGCCAATGACTAAGTCCCCCTTGAAAGGCAGAGAGCAGAGCCGCATCTTGGAAGTGGCGTCACCACTCCAAATCTTTAGCCACAGTACCCATCTGGCGGAGTTGGACAAGACCGAGGTCCTGGCCGCCAGACGGACAGATTCAGCCGAGGCATCAGCGAGGAATCACGAAGCTTTCCTGAGCAGAGGAATGGAATCGAGGAGTTCCTCTCAGGGGTGCCCTGAGATATATGGGACTCCATCTGGTTCCCAAACCCCTTCAGCAGGAGACCTGGAGACACAAGTGGAGGTGATGTTGGCCTGAATGGTGGCAGAGGAACCTCCCATGAACGCTTCATAAAGCTTTCAATTTTTTGATCCATCTGATCTCTTAGCTGGGAAGTGTCCTCAAAGGGGAGGACAGTCTTCTTTGCCACACGGGCAACCTGCACATCCACTTTGGGACCTCCCAGTGGATCTCACTGTCCTCAAGAGGAAAACACTGACTAGGATCACCCCTGGATCTGCGGTCAGGGAATTTCCATTCCTGAGAAATCAAATTCAGGATGGTTGAATGCATTGGGAACCCGACACGCTTGGTCGACTGAAAGCTAGCAAACATGCAGAAATATAAAGGGGTGTGGGACAAGAGGCGCAATAGTGCCCTATCACTAGTGACACTGTATAAGTCAGGGTGGTGCTATGAAACCACTCACCTGATACAGTTGTGATCCCCACAACTGGTTTGAAGGCGTAAAATAATCAAGAGCTGCTGCAGGACCTCCACTGACCATGGTGATATCCAGAATGATGATGGGAATAAAGGTGTGTCACAGTCCCGCTGCTCCAGGCTCAAAAAACTCACCAATGAGCCAGATTTTCATCAAACAGATTTCCAAGCTTTTATTCTCCTTCCTCCGGAGGAAGGAGAATAAAAGCTTGGAAATCTGTTTGATGAAAATCTGACTCATTGGTGAGTTTTTTGAGCCTTGGAGCCAGCAAACATGTCATCCTGCACCAAGGAAAGGACCTGTTCCTCTTCCAATCCCATGTTGCTCCTAATGGTCCCAATCAGCTCCCCCATATCTTCAGAGGGGAACAGAAAACGCCAAAGGTCCGACTGCTTGGAGGCAGAGACATCATCGTGGCCCTCAGAGTCCGAATCCCTGACATCTTCAGAGTCTGAAGGGCCAGCCTGGAGTTTCCTCTTCTTAGGAGAGGAAGGACCAGAAATGGGGCCAGACAGAGCCAGGGAGGCAAGGGAAGCCTGAGTCTCCTGCTGCACCATGGCACGTAAATCATCCGCAAAACTAGGATGTTCAGCCCGCACTATTTTGTCGGTACAGCCCTGGCAAAACTTCTTATCCCACCCAGAAGGGAACGTCTTAGAACAGACGGGGCACTTAGCCAGACTTCCCAGCACCTTTCTTAGGGGTATCCTTGTCACCCTACAAGAAAACAAGCACAGAGAAACTGCTATTAGCACTGCCCCACCTGTGGTAGCACAAAGGACCCCCCCGCACCCTAACTCACTGTGGCCGGGGGAGCACTGGGCTCTGCAGATGCAGAGGAAGACATAACCCAGGACGGGCTTCAGCTTACCTGGCATCAGAAGTCTTCAGGGTAGCCTAATATATCCTCAAAGGCCTGCCCCAGTGCAGAAGTAAGAGTCCCTGCCTCCTGCCAAAAGGTCCAGGCAGGCCCCAATCATGGCGGCAAGCCCGCACGTTGCCTCCCCGGGTCCCACCTGTCGGACCCATAAGCGCTGCGCTCCCCGGCGGAGGAGCGCGTGACCGGAAGTCCCACCCTTGGCGTTACTTCCAGTCCCTGTGGCAACTTGCAAACAAGCAGGAGATGGCTGGCGGACTCAGCCCTAGGAAGAGGCCGCCGACTAGGAAGCCGTCGGCCCGCTTCACCCCAGGAGGGAATCTGGAGGGCCAGTGCTGGTCCCAGTCACCCACAGAGGGCCAACCGAGGGGGACTGAGAGACGGCCGGAGGAGGAGCAGGGGCTCAACCAACGCCGCCCGGCATCATCAAAAAAAAGGTGTGCTGCAGCTTGCCGCCACCACGGTATAGGAGAAGAAAAACCTCTCTCCATACCCCATAGGGACAGAAAAGACACTGGGAGGTGGGAGGGTCCTTTTAACCTCTCTTGTGCTTCCTGTCCCTAATAGGCCATGGAGGCAACCTCTATGCTGTCGTGGAAGGTTCCTAGAGAAACAGAGGATAAATAGTGATAAGTTACCGGATCCATTCTCCATAAACTCCAATGTTAAAGAAATGGATCCTGAAGAAATCAATTATTTATCAATGGACAAAAAGTTGTGTTTGCGGAACGGATTGTGATGGATCCGGTCTAATGGACGATTGCTGGATGTGTGAACTCAGCTTTATCTTGTTTCCCCCCATAAATTAGACTAAAGTGATTGCAATAAACTACTCATAAAGGCAGCATCAGAAAAAACTCAGCATCAGCAAGCCGGATACAAAACCAACACTGCTTTCGCAGGATGCAGTCAGACCCCCTTATGTGGAGCAAGCCCAGGTGCAGGCAGATAAATCACCTCTACCTACAAAGACATGTGGGAGGTGACTTGCCATGCACATATTGAGCCTGCATGGGACACCATTCACACTGATACAAATGATGAAGAATGTCTGATAGACACCCATTGGTCCTGCCACCTGACCAAATGAACCGCCCAGTACAATGCATCTGCACCACTGGATGAGCGGCACCCCATGAGGCCCAACTCCATAGTGACCTCCCAAATAAAGGATTGGCACGAAGCCAAGTCCAAGGCATCCAGGATTTAACATGCACCATCCAGCTGTTTTAGCGACTGAAACATTGACTATCACCCCTATGTTTGGGTAAATAGTGATGATCGGGCACTACCATGCTTGGGCTCGTACGTATGGACATTGATGTTCGGATGGCATGACTCATTTATAGGAGTATAATGGAAGTCAATGGGGAACAAGAGCATCTTCTGGTAAAGTGATTGAGTTTCCCATTGGCTTTCATTATACTCAGACGAGTCAGTCCATGTGAGCGTCAAAATACTCATCTTGAGTGCAGAGCATGGTAGTGCCCGTTCATCACTATAAATCCACTATCTTTATCATGTCTTGCAATGCTGCTTTCATCCCTTTCTTGTTACATAGAGACCCCCAATAGGACATTTACTATAAAGAGACTGTCTTCACTGTGTGACACATGCAGGACCTGGAGGCAAATTCTGCCTTGGTTACTTATCAATTGGGAACAGAGGATAAATAATAACAGAATAAAAAGAAAATTATCATTCAAGACTCTGGGAAAATTGGTTGACGACTCCTGTTCTACCTCGCGGTGGCCATATTGGTTGTCAGTCAACGTTCTCAGACAGAGAAGTGGTTGACTGTAACAGAGGAGTAGGTTCGGAATTTATACATAAACGTAGACCATTTCCATATAACATATCACTGCCTTTGTTACGATGTGTAGGTTGGACTGGGACTGCGCGGATTCTGCAGACTCAGCAGATGCACGGACGTCATGAATTAGCATTGAATGGCTCCTTTGTCTTCTTTACCGCTCGGCTGGGTCATTTATATTCCTTCTTCTACACATGAAGGTTTATTTCATAACACAGGAGCAGCACTTCATGCTTCCCTCTGCCGACAAGCTTTTTGGAGATGGAGATTTCATTTTCCAGCAGGACTTTGCACCTGTCCACACTGACAAAAGTACCAATACCTGGTTTACTAACCAAACTATCACTGTGCTGATTGGTCAGCAAACTCGCCTGACCTAAACCCCATAGAGAATCTATGAGAGACACCAGAGCCAACAATGCAGACGAGCTGAAGGCTGCTATCAAAGCAACCTGGGCTTCAATAATACCTCAGCAGGCCACAGGCAGATCGCCTCCATGCCATGCCGCATTCATGAAAAAGGAGCCCCACGTATTGAGTGCATTTACTGTACAGACTTTATTAGGTTAAAATTTATGAGTTAAAAATAATTATTTCAGTTCATCTTATATAATATTCACATTTTCTGAGATAATGACCTTTGGGTTTTCATTGGCTGTAAGCCATAATCATCAACATTAACAGAAATGAACACTTGAAATAGATCATTCTGTGTGTAATGGCTCTATATAATATGTGTTTCACTTTATGTAGTGAATTACTGAAATAAATTAACTTTTTGATAATATTCTAATTTAATGAGATGCACTAGTAAAAGCAATGACATTTTTAACAAAAAATGCTGCAGGTGACATCACATTAATAAATTGACACCATTCTAATAAATATGAAAAATCTGCACCAAAAAATAGAATTATTCTTACCGTTAATTCGGTTTCTAGGATACCTTCCACGACAGCATAGGAGGTTGCCTCTTCTATTAGGGACAGGAAGCAAAGAGAGGTTAAAAGGCCCCTTCCACTTTCCACTAGCCAGTGTCTTACAAAGAACCCTAGCATGAGAGTAACAACAGGACACAGTAATACATTCCAGGACAATACGAGGAATGAAGGGGAGGGAATTAAGTGCTGTCGTGGAAGGTATCCTAGAAACCAAATTAAAGAATAATTCTATTTTCTCTAGGAACCTTCCACGACAGCATAGGAGGAATACCAACGAATAAATACCTAGGGTGGGACTACCGCCTGCAGGATCGTCATGCCAAAAGCCAAATCCCTACCGGAGCCCAGGTCCAGACTGTAGTGTTTGGTGAAGGTATGCAAAGACAACCAGGTAGCAGCGGTGCAGATATGCTCAGGAGTAGCCCCTGCCCGTTCAGCCCAGGAGACAGCGGTAGACCGGGTGGAATAGGCAGTAAACCACGAAGGCGCTTGCAGCTGCCAGGAAAGGTAGAACTCAGTAATGGCCTTCTTAATCCAGTTGGCTAAAGTACTCTTAGAAACCGTCTTGCCCTTATGTTGACCAAAGGGCTGGTCAAAGAGATTGTGATCGACGCGCCAGGCTGCCGTCACGTCCAGATAATGGAGCACCGGCCGCTGGACATCCAAGGCATGGAATTCTTCCTCCCTAGTGTTCCGGGGATGCTGACAGAAGGAAGGAAGAACAATCGTCTGAGAGTGATGGAAGTCCGAGACCACCTTGGGAAGAAACGAAGGATCCAGTTGAAGAACAATGCAGTCATGCCGGATGGTGACGTACGGTTCCCGGATGGACAAAGCCTGGAGTTCACCCACACGACGTGCAGACGTAATTGCCACCAATAACGCCGTCTTGTGAGATAAGCGTCGTAGGTCACCATCAGAGTGGTTCGTAGGGAGGCCGAGAAAGTCCAGTCAGGACAACATTGAGGTCCCAGGAGGGTGCAAGGACCTTAGCACGAGGACAAATACGAGTATCTGACACCATGAAGCGTAGAATCCACCGGTGATTTGCCAAATCAGTATCAAACACAGAACTGAGAGCTGAAACCTGTACTTTCAGCGTGCTCGGCTTAAGGCAGCCGTCACACGCTACAATATCGTGAGTGATCACGTGCAATCGCTAACAATATCGCTCACATCGCTGGTGAGCTGTCACACAGACAGACTCACCAGCAATGTGGCCAGCGAGATCGCTGGTAACTATGGTACACATCGGGTACTAGGCGCCGCGCTTAGTAACCTGACTTTTACCATAGATACCATCTCCCAGCATAGGCTCTGCCGCTGGGAGATCGTTCATCGTGGTGTCATACACCACGATGAAGCAGATTGAGCAAGCGTTTATCGCTTGATATGAGCTCCTGCTCTCATATCTGCGATCTAGCGATCAAGCGATTTTACATTGTAAAATCGCTTGATCGCACGAAGCGATGCACAAACGATATCGTTTAAGCGATCAAAAAGCAGATCACTTAAGCGATATCGTTCATTAAATTGAACCGTGTGACGGCCGCCTAAGACCGAGGTCCAAACCATTGTGAAGAAAATCCAAAATCTGGGAGACATTTGGCTGTAGCAGATCAGGAGGCCTGGAGCCACACCAGGACGAAAATTTCTTCCAAATCTTATTATAAATCGCGTTAGTGAGAGGTTTGTGATTTTTTGGCAAGGTGGCTACCACTTTGTCAGACAGGCCTGAGCACCCTACAACTCACTGTGGCCGGGGGAGCACTGGGCTCTGCAGACACAGAGGAAGACATGACTACAGGACAAACTGCGGCTTACCAGTGTCTGAAGTCTTCAGGCAGCCTTACATCCCCAAGACCTGCCCCAGTGCCACTCAAGAGTCCCTGCCTCCTGTAGTCGGTCCAGGCAGGCCCCAATCACGGCAGCAAGCCCGCACGCTGCCCCACCAGGTCCCGCCTGTCAGGACCCGGAAACTCTGCGCTCCCCGCCAGAGGAGCGAGTGACCGGAAGTCCCGTCCACCGGCGTCACTTCCAGTCCCGCGGGCAGCGCACATTACCAGAGGAAGCCGGCGGGCTCCGCCGTAGGAGGAGGCCACCAGCCAGGGAGCCACCAGCCCGCTTTACCCCAGGAGGTGTTCCGGAGGGCCAGGGCCTGGTCCCAGCCACCCCAGCAGAACACTCCCTGTAGGAAGCAACGAACAGCCGGGGTGAACTGGGAGACGGCCGGAGGAGGAGCAGGGCCCGACCAACACCGCCCGGCAGGGAAAAATCCACAGAAAAGGTATGCTGCAGCTTGCCGTCACCACAGCATAGGTGAAGAAAAACCTCTCCATACCCATGGGACAGGAAAGACACTGGCAAGTGGGAGGGGCCTTTTAACCTCTCTTGTGCTTCCTGTCCCTATTAGGGCATGGAGAGGCAACCTCCTATGCTGTCATGGAAGGTTCCTAGAGAAATGTGCATGATAAAAACACATTTTTGCTGCTGCGTTTCTCTTACAAAAGTTGCAGAAATTTCTGCACCAAATCCTAATCGCGTCCTTAACTTAACACAGCATCTCTGTGAACATGCACCTACACCAGCATGCATATACTTGCAATCCAGTGCAAATTCTTTTCAATTTTGTAATTTTTTTTACATTTAATGCAAACTATATATATAAGGTCTGCCTTTCTTTTAACGGTACTAATATGATACACAGTCACATTATATGTGTGTGTGTAAATTTTATATACATATACCGTACACATATACACACACACACACACTTATTTTTCATACAGATATATAGCTTCCCATTGCTGTGTGTTCCCAGCTGGTCAATCCTTTTCCAGCATACAATTTTTGACATTTGATAAGGTTTTCAATACTTGATGCTAGAAGAGGATGGTCCCAATGGGGTCACTTTGACACAGTGGAATGCCCCTTACATTTTTGGATCAAAATAACGTTACCAAGTGCCCCATTTTTATTTTATGCACTATTGCAATTTATTTGGGGTTGTCTGCTCATTTTTGTTTTTCTTTGGTTTTGCTGCTTTGTAGCCTGTGTGAACATGCACCTACACACTGCATGCATATACATGCAAGCTGCAACCCGATTCATATGGGGAGGGGATTTCACCCACTCTAAATGTGCCAAAAATGCATCGCAAAAATATTTATCCTGACAAGATATGAAGAAATTTCTGCTCCAAATCTTAAATATGTGCACATACTATTTAGAGAGAAGGGGCACTCCCCAAGCTACGTATCCGTCTCCTAACACAGTCAGTTAGTGCACCACTCACCTCAAAATGCTGACATAAGCCACCAGGGGGTACAAAGGTGAAACTTGTGATGTCGAAAGGGGATACATCCCACACACGAAATACTATTTCCAGAGGTCCAAAGGGGCAATATTCATTTATAAAGGCCACAAACATGGGACTTTTTATTGTGCTCTGGGTATTATTTGTGGTAAAAAAGATGGCAGTTTCATGAGGAACATTTGAAGCACAATAACGGTGTCTCTCTCTGGTGACATTGTTTTTGGCCATTTTACTCGTCCCGATATGGTCGTCCAACTTCGACAAAAAGTCACGTGGTTCGTGCGTTGTGTGGTGTAACTGACCAATTTGATGCAAGAACGATGCCAAACCATATCAGGGAAGAATTGTGCAGGCTCTCCAACTGCCCGATATTGCATGGACGATGAGGCCGGATCGTGCTGTGTGACAGCCCAACAACGATTTGGAGCACAACTTCCCCTATTCACTCCCATGCTAAATGGGTGTTCCCTGGTTCGCACGTACAAGGGGGCATAGACATCGCAGTTGTGTTGCCTGCCGATATCTCCCTGTATGACAGCTCCTATGCGATCTTAGATTTCAGCCAAAAAAGTGCACGCTCCCGTGCCGTTATTTCCAATATCGAAACAATGTTGGGACGTGTAAAGTGGTCATTAGAGTTTTATACATCTGGCGGAATTTTTACAGGGGTGCAGTTTTGCTGGCGGAATTTATAGTGAATATCTCTGGTTATTATTGTGCCAATATTTCTGAAGTACATTATTTGGGACAGTTTCTCTAGGTGAAAATCCAAGATGTCTGGGCAATAACTTCTGTAAGGAAGGGCTAGAAAAAAGATAAAGGGCTTTGTGGTGTCTGAACAACATGAAGTGACAGGAAATGTGAAGAATCCAGTAAAAATGTCACCTATGAGTCATTGGATGTATCTGTAGTTACTTAGGGTGCCTTCACACTGGCATTCCCCTCCGCAGCGTTCTGCGGAGGAGAATCGCCATGTGTGCGCAGCGGCCACCAGCTCCTATCTTTAGAATGGGAACGCACGGTGCTGCGCTTCACAGCGCAGGACCGTACGCACCCATTCACTACCATATGTGATCTGTGCGCAGGCGGATGCCTGCGCACAAATCACACACACCAGACGCAACATGTTGCGTCCTGGTGCGGGCGGTGTGATTTGTGCGCAGGCGGATGCCTGCGCACAGATCACATATGGGAGTGAGTGGGTGCGCACGGTCATGCGCTGTGAAGCGCAGCACCGTGCGTCCCCATTCTAAAGATAGGAGCTGGCGGCCGCTGCACACACATGGCGATTCCCCTCCGCAGAACGCTGGGAGGGGAACGCCAGTGTGAAGGCACACTTATACAGTCTGCAGCACTGCTATATGGTGGAATATTGGCCTTTGTAGGGCTGGTACAGTAATAGTGCAGTACTATATCACGGTGTGGCAGTCTTAAATGGTCCTTGTATAGTACACTGTGATAGGTATTATTTTATTCAATAGCAAAATTGTCCCAACCTCCCTATGTTGGACAAAGAACCGACATCTGAGACATTTGAGGCACTGTAACCAATAAGCAGCTGGGAAAAACCAATAAGCAATGTGCTTGAAAATCTATATTAGGGCTCAGACACACTCAGAGTTTGACTGAGGAGACTCTGAAAGGGCTGGAGCAGTGACCCTGAACGGCTTCTCCCTATCTGGACGGGGCTTTCAGCTGATTGTGTTTTTGTGCAGCCCCAGACTCCCTGTCCAGAGAGGGAGAGTCCATTCAGGGTCACTGCTGCAGCCCTTTCAGAGCCTCCTCAGTCAAACTTGGAAGTAACTAGGAAAGTGTGTCCAAGCCCTCAGACTGAGGTTGTGGACAGATTTCTTAGGCTGGCTTCACACCACGGCAAGGTCCGGTCCAGGCTGTCCGGTGTAAAGCAGACAGCACCGGACCGGTTTTTGGCCCTATAGTAGCCTATGGAGCCGGATGGCAGCTCTCTGCCATCCGGTTTCATCCCTGCAGTGGAATCTGGGAGAATTCGGATCATTCTCACCGGACACAAAAATGTTGCTTGCAACGTTTGTGTCCAGGGAGAAAAATCACCCCAAAAAGCCAGATCCAGGATTCTCCCGGATCCGGGGCAATCCGTTCTCCCAAACATGGGAGCCCATAGGGCCGGATTACCCCAATCAAGGCACATTTGGCTCAGTTCTGTGTTGATCCAGTCCGGGGCTGTTGTTACCAGATTTTTTTTCTTGGGGGGAATATCACTTAAATTAGATACTAGAGAGTGACCCAAAGCGCTGAAAAAAAAAAAAAAAATGGATTAGCCAATCACAGTGCAGTTTTCATTGTACAGAGCAGTTCTACATCACAAAGCTGAGCTCTGATTGTGCTATGGCAACTGAGTTTCCTTCAGGATAGCTTGGATTTGAGGCCTAAGTTTGTTTTGAAGCAGGAGAAATAGTGATAGATTCACAACACAAATGGTGGCACCTCAGAGGGCACATAGAAGAGCCATTCATAGCAGAGCAGGCGAGACGCCTCACTGCCTCCAACAGCTCTCAATGTATGGAGGCAGGATTGACGCATTACATTTTCCATCACTGAGTGTGGAGGTGACAGGCGGACTGCACAGTCTGATAACAGGACGACTGGGGACATTCTTGGCACTTGTTTTATTACTTTCTATGGACGCCCTCATGGCAACTGATTTTCTATAACATCGGTTTAGACTAATGGTCCGTCACACGACATGATGTGGCCAGCGATGTCGGAAGCGATGCGCGGGTGCCCGCTCGGTTCCGACATCGTGCCAGCTGTCACCAGCAATCGCTGCGCTGGCGACACCGCAGCGATCGGCGGTGACATCGCTCGCTAGGCTTACCAGCGAGCGATCCGCAGCAAACGCTGCGGTATAGGCTGGATCGCGCCGACATCGGTCTGGAGATGTCACATGGCGCGATCCAGCCTTATCGCAGGTTGACAGGTTTACGGTTCTTCCCGTAAACCTGTCAACCTGCGACAAAACGCGGTCGCGCCGCGCGTTTACACAGCACGACGTCGCTAGCGACATCGCTGATACGTCACTTTTTCGGCGATGTCGCTAGTGACGTCGCCAGGTGTGAAGCCACCATTAGGTTATAGTAGGACGACAGTGAGCCGAAGCCTTAAAAGATACAGAGAAAAGGAGGACTAGGGGATGGGGGTGTCATGGAAGACCAGGCAAAAATTCCTTCTAAAATCAGCTGTAATTTACAGGGAGACAAGAAGGAAAAATGATAGGGGGGAAAAAGGTGTGGGACAGCAGGAGAGAGAAAAAAAAAAAAATGAGAGGAGGAGCAGCACAAGAAGGGAGGACAGGGAGGAAAATGGTGTATGACAGGAAGAGAAAGGTAATGACAGGACAACAATAAAAGAGGAGAGATGTGTGACAGCAGAACACCTAGTGATAGGAGGACTGGCAGAAGTGAAGGTGTTACAACAGCATGGCTATCCTCACTACTTTCACTAGATTTCCTTGGAGAGTCACTTGGAACTGCACAACAGCATCCCACCTTAAATTTACCTTGGCAGCCACCTGTGAATTTCCATAACCCTGATCTTTGTGGGTCTGAATACTGGACTCATAACCTCAGGATCACATTTGACTTGTGTGACCCTACTTACTTGATATAGCATGTTTGGTGATGCCCCTGAAGAGCCTCTCAAGCTATTTGTGAAGGTGAAACGCGTCGGGCGGTTCTTTGCAAGACAAACCATATCAATGGTTGGTCATTGATGATATTATCCGGCCACCACGACTGTAAGACTTTGAACTAAGGGTCGAGTTGTCCTTGGACTTCGGGACGATATACATGCAGAACAACTTATGAGTATACCTCACAGGACCTCAAACGGTATTTTGGTTTGAAACTCCTTTGGAAACGGATTGTATCCAGGGGTATTCAATCCCTAAACCGTCTTCATTATAATCCATTGTACATATCGTCATCCAACTTAAACTGACCCCCTCAAAGCACCGCACTCTTGGGCAGTTATGTTTAGTCTTGTCTAGGGGGGGGGGGGGGGTATTCTAGGTGTCATTCACTCACACTATCACCAATCCACACGGGATTTTTAATTGAACAAAACTAAAATATTTAAACAAGATAAAAGTTTATCCTTCTTCATTAAATTATAATCAAATTGGATAACTATAAAACCAAATAAATCAGTGAATACATAAGATCCTAGCAGTACCATAATCATCATTTTACTATATGGGGAAAACCCTTTAAATTTGAGACACATGATCATCCCATTATCACTGGAGGGCAGTATACTGCTGGGATCCAGATAGTGTATATATCAGAGTATCTGTGCCCTTAGGATAGAAGAGGTCAGGTATATCTCCCTTTTAGTGCCCGAGATATTTAGAAGTGAACCACAAACCTGACTGTCCGGAATATTAGGCAGGATATGATTCGCAACCCCTCGTTCCATTTTGTGCAAGAACTACAGCACAAAACTCTGAATTTTTGCTTGTTGAAAAACAGAGATCCCTAGTGGCTGCTACAGGTCATTACACATTCAATTGTGATGAAAAGTGTAAAAAAGAACAAAAAATAAATAAAACACGCAGACCAGAATGGAACAACTAAATGTTTCATTGAAGCCAAATATAAATAAATGCACAACAGTTACAAGAGAGTTCAATGTTCTCACAAAATAAAACTCAAACTCTGCAAACAAAATGAATATAGTGCCTTTCCCCATACTGGAGAACTACAACTGGCTCATTCACACTGATATAAATAGGTAATATAAGTTAGTAAACTTCTCAAACATAAAACAAAAATGAAAAGAGATACAGTAACAGTGCGCTTGTAGATTGCACACATCTGAAGTGTGCAGAGGAAACCGATCCCAAGCACAGCACACATTAAATGTTAAAGCGGAGGATCGCACCAAACCATCACTGTATGTATTACGGTATTATACTTCAGAGCTGCACTCACGATTCTGCTGGTACATCACATTAGCCTGTATCATACTTCAGAGCTGCACTCACCAGCAGCTTTCTCAGAGAACACAGGAAAACCTAGGCAGACAAGTGCTCTGGTGTATGAAGAGTCACCTGGGATGGTCCTCAGTTGAACTATTTGCCCAAGCATCGTTCGTCCAACAGCCACCTAATGTGTATGGACAGTCAAATTACACTTTGGTGCGGTGATATCTTGGTTAGGATGGAAACACACCGAGATACTCTGAGGAGTCTCGCATGACTTACCCGGCACGGCCCCTGCATCTCTGAATGGGAGTGTGTCAGCTACATAAAAACACAAGCAGCTGACATGTTCCCGTTCAGAGAGGAAGGGGCCGTACCGGGCACGTTATGCGAGAATCAGCAGAGTATCTTGCATACATCTCACATAGTGTGTTTCCACTCATACCATGTAAACTTAGCTACATCTGTAGGTGTGAATAGGGCTTTAAAAGGGTTTCCAGACTCGGGATTAAAGTCTGCAGTCACTCAGTGCTTAATGCATGCGGTCAGGATTCTCCATTACTACCAGGGAAGGCGGGCAGTCATGTGCTCATCCTCACTAAATAGAAGTGTACTGAGAGGACAAGCTCATTTAGTCCACAAGTATGCAAAGCCAAAGAGCCTCCTGACAGTGTGCACAGTACACAAGATCTGAATTCAGAAGTCTGCAGTCACATTAAATGACTGCAGACTGTTACCCCAAACCTGAACACTTTTAAATATGCAGATCTGAAGTATGACACACGTAGAATTGAAAATGCATAGCAAAAAAAGGTTTAAAAAAAAAAAAAAGATGGATGCAAAACAAGTGAGACCTAACTCTGCTGATTAAGTGGAAACAGTCAGTAAGGGTGTAGACATTCTACCTTAGCTAGTCAGTAAGGCTTACCTACATTAGACGACTGCAACGCCTGGTTTGAGGGTTCACACAATAGTTTTTGCTTAATTTTAGGTGCAGAAACTTTAAAAAAAAAAAAATGAAGTTTCTGTAGCAAAAATTAAAAAACAAAAACCCTTCGGTGTGAATGTCACCCTAAAGACGACACTTTCTAAGGCTGCCTTCAGACTTGCAGATGCATCTGCAGCGTTTTGCAGATGCATCTGCAAGCATCTGCATGCAGACCGCGGCCCCTATGTTTATAATGGTGCGCACGGCGGTCTGCAGATGCTTGCGGACTGCCGTGCGCTCTCATTGCCCGCCATTAGTGATCTGTGCGCACACGGATGCCTGCGCACAAATCACACACTCCCGCCCGCACCATGGACGCGAAATGTCGCCTCCATGGTGCGGGCGGGAGTGTGTGATTTGTGCGCAGGCATCCGCGTGCGCACAGATCACTAATGGCGGGCAATGAGAGCGCACGGCGGTCCGCAAGCATCTGCAGACCGCCGTGAGCACCATTATAAACATAGGGGCAGCGGTCTGCATGCAGATGCTTGCAGATGCATCTGCAAAACGCTGCAGATGCATCTGCAAGTCTGAAGGCAGCCTAACTTGCATATAACCAGGACAGGTGATGTTTAGTTTGTTAGGGAGGCAACCAGAGAGTGGCGAGAGTTCTGCAGACACTGAACAAGCAGAGCAATGAATGAAATGGAGCCATAGACCCTTCTGTGCCTCATTACAAGATAGTAAGAACAAAAGGCAATGGCGCTACTTTCTCTGGGTATTTAGCATGAATGGTAAAATGGCGGTCAGCAGCGAAACTGCACTTTACAAAGAAAATTAAATTAAAAAGATCAATGAAAAACAGTTCAGTTAACATTATGAGCCACGAATGCAGAACGGGCTGCTCATCAAGTCCTTGGATTTTTTTGTTTTCAGTCCTTAATTTCCCGGCTCAGTCTCCGTGGTGGAGGTCCTCCGCCGTCCTCGGCTCATCGCTTGTGTTGAGGTTTTGGGCAACTCCGTAAGTGCAAATCTGCATAAATCAGAGGAGGAAATTACTGGTCAGCGCTGGAAAGATGAGATCACAGAGGCATTGAACGAGCTCATCTGCCGTGGAAAATGTGAGGGTACGTGCCCGAGCAGTAATCTGTACAGGGCGTCACACCCGTCATCTGGGTGGGGTGAACAGATGAGGTGATCACAGCCTGTAAATTAAACGGGTTGTGCAGGATGAAGAGAAACAAAACATGTCTTTAAAAAGGGGCTGTGCCACAAACAATTGTACATGTTAATTATTAGATCTTGGAATAAAAATAAGTTTCACAATTGGATGTGTTAAAAAAAAAAAATAAAATAAATGTTCCTGTCCTGAAATATTCTTATAAAGCGTTCCCTGTGTAATGGATGTGTCCAACCGAGTGGGTGGTAGATACTTCCTCCCCTGCCCAGGAGCTGTGGTAAGAGATTATACAGACATTACAGCCGGGGATCACAGAATATAAGAATAAAAATATGGATACAAAGTTGCACACTCCGTTAGATGTTTTTGATGCAAGGTTTATTATGAACAGTTAATGACCACAGATGTCAACGCGTTTCGGCTTTAACCAAAGCCTTGATCACGACAATTGGCAGGTGCAGGTCATGGAATGTTCTAGGATAAGATTGGAAAGAGGCGTCTTCCCTTTGGGTGGCGAACGCTCGATTAAGGTGGTTTGCTATATTTCAATAATTCCCAAATGGGGATAGGCGTTTTTCAGCACGGTCCTTCTTTCAGTGATAGGTCCGCCCCCGTCAGAGTCCTGGTAGGAATGAGCTCATTCCTACCAGGACTCTGACGGGGGCGGACCTATCACTGAAAGAAGGACCGTGCTGAAAAACGCCTATCCCATTTGGGAATTATTGAAATATAGCAAACCACCTTAATCGAGCGTTCGCCACCAAGGAAAGACGCCTCTTTCCAATCTTATCCTAGAACATTCCATGACCTGCACCTGCCAATTGTCGTGATCAAGGCTTTGGTTAAAGCCGAAACGCGTTGACATCTGTGGTCATTAACTGTTCATAATAAACCTTGCATCAAAAACATCTAACGGAGTGTGCAACTTTGTATCCATATTTGTATTTACTGGGATTGAAGAAATCCTGTAGTTGGCACCTCCACTCACCACCTACGCGGTGTGCACACCATTATACCTATAGAATATAAGAATATACAGACACTACAGCCGGGATCATAGAATATAAGAGTATACAGACATTATAGCCAGGGGTCACAACATATTTATTATATATAATATATATATATTATATATATATATATATATATATATATATATATATATATATATATATATATATATATATATATATATATATATATATATATATATATATATATATATATATATATAATATATATATCAATAATACAGATAAATAATACAGACATTCTAGTTGGGGATAACATCTGATTCTTTCTTAAACAATGAAATGTTTCACATCAAAGAAAGAATCAGCTGTAATGTCTGTATACACTTATATTCTGTGATCTCTGGCTGTAGTGTGTGTATTCTTGTATATAATGTGATCCCTGGCTGTAATGTCTGTAATTCTCTTCTTCCTCCCCTGCCCAGGATCTGTGGTATATCCCACCTGTTCCTGCATGGTCGGACACATCCATTACAGAGGGGCACATTTACAATATAATCTCAGGACAGGAACATTTTTTTTTTTTTTTTTAAACACATCCAATTGTCAAACTTGTTTTTATTCAAAGATCTATTAATTAAAATGTTTAATTATTTGAGGCACAACCTTTTTAAGGACCTATAGTTTTGTATGTTCTTACAATTTTCACCTTTTCTGCAGATGTAGTAGTGCTGAAATAGCTTTTTAAGTCTTTGGGCGCCATTCATGGCCCACAACACTCGTCCTCCTTTAGGATAGTGCAATATGATTACTTGCGTTCTTCGAGGTACAGTACTGATGAGTTGTGGCAGATGACAACCTCAGCACTGCTACATCTGGCAGTGACTCATTCTCCGTTTCTTATCTTCTCATCATTAAACAAACATGCATTATACATCACGCAGAGCCTCGTCCATACACGATATGGCCATTTAAACCTCCGTCCCCACCTCCCCCCATTAATTGCTGGAATGTAATAGCTGAGACCACAGCAAGTTTAGGGATCACTCATCTCCGGAGGAGATTTATCTGCTCTGTGGATCCGGCTCAGATCAAAGAAAACACCGGAAGGGCAATACAATGGAAAAAAAAAAAAATGAAATATAGGGGAAAGAGGGGTGGGGGGGGTTGGGGATTAGAGCACTGACGTGGGGTCATCAGGACGACCGAGAAGGACTGAATTGCAGTAAAGTAATGGACATGTTTCTTCGGGTGTATGTTGGGGGGGGGGGGGGGGGTCATCAATGTGCGTTATATGCAGGGTCCAAAAGATTGCCCTGTGCCTCATGCCCCTATGGCACCTTCAGTCAGGGTAGACTAACCCAATGATACCCTCCCGTCCCCCTATTGTTCCATAGTAGACATGCCATTCAGGACTTTGGGAAGGCAAAGTAAAAAAGAAAAGTCATGAAATTAATAGAAAATGTAGCAGCTCTAATACTGTGCAATATCTCCAATGCCACAAGCTCCAGACAGAGATGCCCACAGCGGTGGCACCAACCTGCACTGTCTCGGGTCGTTCAAGGACAAGGCACTCTCGTCTACAGCCTCAGATGACCCCAGATCTTTAAGAGAACTCAGTGTACAAGGCCCGCTCTGCTCCGAGGATGAGGGAATTGGGGAGGGGAGAGCCAGTGCCACGTCTGGCCATAGACACAACATGTTATCTGAAATCGTACAAGTCTATGAATGTCGGATATCTGCTCAGAACATTACCCATCATGCAACTGTCCGGACAGATCCTAATCAGGGGAGTCCACACAGAGGACCTGTGACTGGCAAGACTGGCATCTGGGCAGCAGAAGGCTGAAGGGAGAGGACGCAGATTTGTTATCTCCATTGCTTATTTATCTAGTGGGGGAGGGTCTATAATGAGACATCTGTGCAATCTATGAGCACCATGGGG
The DNA here is from genome assembly GCA_033576535.1 of Allobates femoralis. Taxonomy (NCBI): domain Eukaryota; kingdom Metazoa; phylum Chordata; class Amphibia; order Anura; family Aromobatidae; genus Allobates; species Allobates femoralis. The sequence goes on along the minus strand of JARQOC010000010.1, from coordinate 50,396,893 downwards.
TACAGCAATACCGAAACGGGAAGGTTTAGGCTCTGAGGCACAATAATAGCACTGATCAGTGTGGAAACAGAAATCCACCATGCGTACCTCCATCATCGGATCATCTTGCGCGGCGTGTGCTCTGTGGGGATGGGAGAAGCCGGGTGCAGCTTGTCACAAAGCGCAGGAACAACTTTCATCTTTTTTCGCACTGGGAAGAAGTCTGAAAAGCAAAGGAAAATCAAATAAACCTTTACAAGAAAAAAAGATTGTGCTGCAGAGATGATCCACACAACAGTTTATGGAATAGATGAGCAAAAACAAGTAGCGGGACTCCAGCACAGCGGCCATCATGGTACACCAAACCAGAGCTCTGCAAACTTCCTCCTGGCATCCAGGGGTACTCCTCTCATTAGCAGACCCCCGAACAGTCATAATGATATCACAACATCCATAGCAGAGCCTACTGATCAGAAAAGATGCCCAAGATGACAGTGGGTAGCTTGATGTATCAGACCAAAAGGGATACAAAGTTATAGACTAGAGAATCCACCACTGCGTACATCAGAGCAGGTATCTACTGTATCTTCTAGTTATTAAACTAATAGATTACTTGTAGACGGCCATCAGACGCTTCAATATCTTGAACGATATTGTAAGCGATCACGTGCACGCGCGATCGCTAACAATATCGTTCACATCGCTGGTGAGATGTCACACAGACAGACTCACCAGCGATGTGGGGCAGCGAGATCGCTGGTTACTATGGTACACATCGGGTTACTAGGCGCCGCGCGGCGCTTAGTAACCCGACGTGTACCATAGTTACCATCTCCCAGCATAGGCTCTGCCGCTGGGAGATCGTTCATCGTGGTGTCACACAGACAGACTCACCAGCGATGTGGGGCAGCGAGATCGCTGGTTACTATGGTACACATCGGGTTACTAGGCGCCGCGCGGCGCTTAGTAACCCGACGTTTACCATAGTTACCATCTCCCAGCATAGGCTCTGCCGCTGGGAGATCGTTCATCGTGGTGTCACACACCACGATGAAGCAGATTGAACAAGCGTTTATCGCTTGATATGAGCTCCGGCTCTCATATTTGCGATGTCACGATCAAGCGATTTTACATTGTAAAATCGCTTGATCGCACGCAGCGATGCACAAACGATATCGCTTAAGCGATCAAAAAGAAGATCACTTAAACGATATCGTTCAAGATATTGAAGTGTCTGACGGCCGCCGTACTATTATATCAGATGGGGGCCTGATTAGATCACATCGGGCAATTCTAGAATGTGAGCCATTATATATTAGTCCAACTACTAATCACAGCGCCACAGAGGGCGGAGGGAGCCACTGCTGCACTGGGTGTCCACTGCCTGGCAGGCGCTTCGCTGCTGCTAGTCATCCCCCCGTGCACTCTGTTCCTTTTGTGCAGTCCCCCCCCCCCCCCCCCTGTGCGCTCCCTCACCAACCCCTGTACGACATCTCTTTCCCCCTGTATACTGAGGAGCCGTGGCTCCAGCCTGTGTTCCAGATGGACCGCAAATGAAAGGGAGTGCAGCAGCAAGATGGGTCACCCCAAGGTATGATGATGCGGACTCAAGCGATAATGAATGCCTGCGCTGCGGCCAGTGTCCAGGACGGCGTGTGGGCTCCCATGTCGCAGATGTCCTATATAGGTGGTGCTGTTTTTTTAACTGATCAGCCAAACTTATGGGCTTCTTCACTTTCTGGTTTAACTAATTTACACGATGTCTTATAGGTGGCGCTGTTTTCGGGACAAACCTACAGAGATCTACTGGGGAGTGTTTGTATATAGTAGATGCACTGGATACATTATTGCCAACTGAGTACATGTACAAAGCACTTTGAAGAAGCAGTTAAAGTGCATGGACCCCCCCAGCTCACATCCGCTCTGGTTTGCATATGGCTTGTATTCTAGACTTCCCATGACTTTTATTGGGGCGTGGGTGGGGGGGTTGGGAACAAGCACCTGTGCAGCCATACAGTTACTTATACTGTAAAGTGTACAATAAGAATTGTTAGGGGACTCAATAGTTTATCGGTTTCAATAAGGATGAACTCACACAATACGGCCATGTTGCATTTTTTTCAAATGATTGCTCACCAGTTTTGGAAAATTGCAGTAGAACAATGCTCATTAGTGATGATGCAGTAAAACAATATGTTTTTGTTGCCTTCGTAACAAAAAAGGCAAGAACACCCAAAAGTCCCTTTGGCCCATAGAAAAAGACTGATGCCATTAAAGATCTGCAATAATTGGGGGCCTTTCATTGGGGCCCATGAGCTTTAAAGGGAACCTGTCGCCTCATTCTAACCCCCTGACCTATCACTAGCTGTCCCTACACCTTCCTAGTTTCTCCCTAACCAGCCCTCTCTGCTGTAAATCCGCCCTATAAATAAATAGGTTTAAAAGGGACTTCTAGCTTACAGGCCGTTTCTCAGTCAAGAGAATAGAAAGGCGGCTCCAGGCGCCATTTTCCCCTCCTCACTGCATCACTGCACGCCCTGCTGGGCATCATCATTGGGTTTTGATCTCCTCCTCTGTTGGGATCTCCCGCCCTCTTCTCCTCCTATGATGCACCGGCCAGTACATCATATCCGGCCCAGTGCATTGTGGGGCTTAATCACATGGTACAGCTCTGGCTTTTATATGCACACTGCGCATGCGCCAGAAGTCGGCGCCGTACCACGTGATCAAGCCCCACAATGCTCTGGGCCGGATGTGACGTACCGGCCGATGCATCATAGGAGGAGAGGAGGGTGGGAGATTCCAACAGAGGAGGAGATCAAGACTGAATGATGATGCCCAGCAGGGCGTGCAGTGATGCAGCGAGGAGGGGAGAATGGTGCCTGGAGCCGCCTTTCCAGTCTCTTGACTGAGCCACAGCATGTAAGCTATAAGTCATTTTTAAACATATTTATAGGGCGGATTTACAGCAGAGAGGGATGGTTGGGGAGAAACTAGGAAGGTGTAGGGACAGCTAGTGATAGCTCAGTGGGGGTAGATCCAGTTGGTGACAGGTTCCCTTAAAGTTACCCCACTGGATACTTCACAGTCAACAAATATTCTGCTTGCATCTGCTGCAGTCTGGCATTACTTGTCACCATGGTCGGTGATTAACGTCCACTCCATCCTCTGCTGATAAGTGAGCATCACTCAGCTATTTTTCAGCACTGAAGTGTTGCCTTAAAGGAACCTGACCCTAAATCAGCCCCAGCTTTAAGACCTGTCCTGCCCCATCTAATTGATTTCTAGCCATCCCTTGTCTCAAAAATGGCGATTGTAAAGTTATAAAAGTTAAAGGCATGTTACACACACAAATATCTGTCAGATACTGGTCACAGATCTCTGGTTGCAGTGAAATCATGGACACATTGCTCCTTTTGTGGCTGTGTACAAATGCAAATGTGTCCATGATTTCACTGCAACCAGAAATCTGTGACCAATATATGGGTGTAACGTGGCCTTTAGTTTTGTACTGCAGAACAGCGGCTTCTCATGCTTGAGAAGTCACACGGGGTTCACTGTGGCTCTCATCGCCGCCTGCAATGTAATTATTCACACCCGATGGGCGTGCTAAACAATACAGAGATGGGCGTATAGGCGGTGTGACGCCAATCTCGTCATATCCAGCTATACTGACGTCAGTAAACCCATTTGGGTGTATTGCATACTTCCCACTGCGCATGCTCGAGATTGGTTTGCGGCAGCACATCACAGATAAGCTGCCGCAAACCAAACTTGCGCATGCGCATCATGAAGTGCGCAACACACCCAAATGGGTGTACTGACGTCAGTATAGCTGGATATGACGAGATTAGCGTCACACCGCCTATACCGCCCATCTACTGTGACAAGGAGATTCTGTATTGTTTAGCATGCCCATCGGGGTGTGAATAATTACATTGCAGGTGGCGATAAGAAGCCAGAGGGAACGCCCTGTGTGACTTCCTTCTCAAGCTCTGGGAAGCCGCTGTTCTGCAGGTACAAAACCAACTCTTATACAAATCGCCGTTTTTGAGACAAAGGGATGGCTAGAAATAAATTAGAATGGTGCAGGGACAGGTCTCAAAAGGCTGGGGGCTGATTTTTAGGGCTCAGGTTCCCTTTAAATCTAAGCCCCCTGTCATATACTCACCTTCAAGAGGCTTCACCCTTTACCAATGCGTTCTGCTCTCGTGGTGTTATCTAGTGACCAACTTCTGGTTGGCAGGAAGTCCGAAGATAAATCACAAACTCCCAATACAAGTCTCAAGGTACCGTCACACGGGGAGATATCTCGCGATGTTGCCGGCAACTGAGGGGCGTGGCCAGGTTGCGGCGACATCGCCGAGAGTTGCCTCGTGTGACAGGCGATAATCAGGGGGAAAATCGCCTGAGTCACATCGCCAGGTTTCCCAACAATGTTGGGAAACCTGGCTATGTTGGTCAGCGATCATGCCTGATCGCCTTGTGTAACGCGGCAACCTGCAATGTTGCGGGCGATTCCGCCTATCTACAACATTGTGAGTTATCGCTCGCTGGGTTGCTAGCAACCCAGCGAGCGATAGCCGCGGCAACTAGCCGGCGACATCGCCGGTAAGTTGCTCAGTCTGACATCTCGCGGCGATGTTGTCAGGATGCGCGCTACCGCGATCGCGGCAACATCGCCGGCAATATCTCCTGTGTGACGGTACCTTAAGACATAGAGGGACTTCCATTTAAAGCAGCACTCCAGCAGTGCTACAAAAAAATTAATGCTGGAGTGGTGCATTAATGTATACATCTGACATGATATTTTGGAACAATGTACAGTCATAAAATCACATTAATGCTGTGGGAACTCTAAAATGATGCATTTTTCCCATGGCAAAGATGTGGCGTGTGAACAAGTCATTAAAGTGTGCTTTAACAAACTCTACAAAAAAACGAAAGGTTGTCACAGCCCGGCCGGTGTGTATATAACCTTGGTGAAAGTGAACAACCTACGATTAAAGGGGGCTGTTCACTCAAAGCAACACAAGGCAGCTGCCAACACTGAGCTGATCAAGCAGGTTCTCTCTGCAGGTGTGAGGCAGTGGGCCTTGGAATCCTGGCTGGTAGCCAAATTCACTGCCTCAGTAGCCAAGCACTAGGAAAGCAGAAAAATGTGAGAAGACAGGAGCCAATATTTCAAGCGACTGGCTGGGATTTATACAACCACAAAGGGATTCCCTAAAATACATATCATTAGTGTTTAGCATTCAGGTGTACGGGGACTGATCTATTATCCCCCAATATACAAGCCTCAGCCCAAAATGGAATACAACCACCATCATAGTGCGATTTTCAACAGATCTGATTGATTCATCTGTGCAAGTAAAGGAAATGTAACAGGACATTGCATAGTTTTACGCAAAGGCCTGCAGTTCTATTGCAGAACTACAACTACCAGCATGCACTGGAAGCTGAAGGTTAGCATTCTGCAACAGATGGGGAATGATAAATTGAAATACAGCACTATAAAAAAAATTAAAAATGAAATTACAGGCCAAACAGAGATAATGAGCATCTAAGGCATCTTCAATGGTGGTTGCAGAGTTACCACTTATGTTCCCTGCAGAAAGGGGATAATTAAATGTCATTTTATTTCTCGCTGTGGATCCACTAAATCTTCCTCAGCTGGTGACTGCAGCTCCGCAGCATTGAAATGCTTCATGCTCAGCTGAGATCAGCAGCACAAATTGCTGTGCTTGCACTTCTATTGTACTAGTGGAAAGGCAGCCAGGAGGGGGGAGAAAGGAGGGGGTGCAGAGGGGAAAAGGAGGGGGTGCAGCAGCCCCGAGCCAGAGGGCAAACTTAGGATCTCAAGACCGAAGGCATCGGATACATAGCCCTGCACAAAGCGACAGCCCCCAAGCCTACATAAGGGTGCCATATATCACATCACATACTAAACATGACATTTATTTAGCCCCTCTTGACTGCTTTGTGAGGGGAAGGGATCTAGAGAAAAAAAAAAGTCAAGGTCTAAAATTACAAGTGCAAAAGAGTTAAGAAGGGCCGGGCTTCAGGGAGCAGGTGATGCAACCGGCAGCCAGAGAGTGCAATCCGGGTAACCAGACAAATGGGGAACCTGGCGAGGACAGCAATGCTACAAATCAGGGACAAACACAGTGACTAATCTGGGTGGAAAGAAGCAGAGCCCTGCTGGTGCAACAAATCAGTGTAGAAATACAGGGCGAATGTGGAGGGGGCTGTAACAAAGGAAGGACAATGAGAAACAATGAACTGACAGCCAATAGGGATACAATGGAACCAGAACACAGGGAAAGTCAGGATACAATGTAACAATGGGGCAGAAGAGAAATATAGGGAGAAGTATCAGAATACAATGGAACCTGAACAGAGGGCAAGTCAGGATACAACCCAACACTGGGGTAGCAGGGAAAATTAGGTAGAAAGGTAGTCATTACTGTAATGAGGATATAATGTAACAATGGGATATAAAAGGAACATAGAGAGAAATAGATTATAGCAATACACATACAATGCAACAATAGGGTGGAAGGGAAGTTCAGGTAGAAAGTAGACATTACAGTAATCAGGTTAAAAAGTTACTAACTATATACACACACACACACACACACACACACACACACACACACACACACACACACGCACACGCACACGCACACGCACACACACGCACACACACACGCACTAAAGGAAGAATATAGAGATGTACCAATGTAACCAGAACAAAGGGCAAGTCAGGATACAATGTAACGCTGGAGTAGATGAGGAATATAGGGGGTAATGTAAGATTATGGTAATCAGCATACAATGTAACACTGGGGTAAGAGGAATATAGGGAGTAATGTAAGATGTAATGGTAATCAGGATACAATGTAACACTGGGGTGGCAGAAATGTGTGTCTAGAAAGGTAAGCATTGCTGTAATCAGAATAAAATATAACAATAGGGTATAAGATTAGCAATGGGGTATAAGAGTAATATAGGGAGAAAGGCAACCTAGTAATAAGGATACAATGTAACCAGAACAGAGAGCAAGTCAGGATACAGTGTAACGGAGGTATCCGGGGCATTTTTGGAGAAAGGCAGGGATTACAGTAATCAGGATAAATGAAACAATGGGAGAAATACAATAATGATATAGACCAAAGGTAAGCACAATACAATGTACTGGGGTATATGAATAATGTGGGAAGAAAGGCTAATTGCACAATAACCAGGATATAACACTGAGGTATATGGGGGAGAAATGTTATTTACTAACAGGATACAATGTAACCAGAACAGAGCAAGGATACACCAACACCCAGTGTGGGATTTGTGTGGACAGAAGACGGGAACCCCAGAAGAGGAGAGCGCGCACTGGCGACTATAGAACCCCAGAAGAGGAGAGCGCCACTGGCGACTATAGAACCCCAGAAGAGGAGAGTGCGCACTGGCGACTATAGAACCCCAGAAGAGGAGAGCGCGCACTGGCGACTATAGAACCCCAGAAGGAGGAGAGCGCGCACTGGCGACTATAGAACTCCAGAAGAGGAGAGCGCGCACTGGCGACTATAGAACCCCAGAAGAGGAGAGCGCGCACTGGCGACTATAGAACCCCAGAAGGGAGAGCGCGCACTGGCGACTATAGAACCCCAGAAGAGGAGAGCGCGCACTGGCGACTATAGAACCCAGAAGAGGAGAGGGCGCACTGGTGACTATAGAACCCCAGAAGAGGAGAGCGCGCACTGGTGACTATAGAACCCCAGATAATAAGAGGAGAGCGCTCACTGGTGACTATAGAACCCCAGATAATAAGAGGAGAGCGCTCACTGGTGACTATAGAACCCCAGAAGAGGAGAGCGCTCACTGGTGACTATAGAACCCCAGAAGGAGGAGAGCGCTCACTGGTGACTATAGAACCCCAGATAATAAGAGGAGAGCGCTCACTGGTGACTATAGAACCCCAGAAGAGGAGAGCGCTCACTGGTGACTATAGAACCCCAGAAGAGGAGAGCGCGCACTGGTGACTATAGAACCCCAGAAGAGGAGAGCGCGCACTGGTGACTATAGAACCCCAGAAGAGGAGAGCGCGCACTGGTGACTATAGAACCCCAGAAGAGGAGAGCGCGCACTGGTGACTATAGAACCCCAGATAATAAGAGGAGAGCGCTCACTGGTGACTATAGAACCCCAGATAATAAGAGGAGAGCGCTCACTGGTGACTATAGAACCCCAGAAGAGGAGAGCGCTCACTGGTGACTATAGAACCCCAGAAGAGGATAGCGCTCACTGGTGACTATAGAACCCCAGAAGAGGAGAGCGCTCACTGGTGACTATAGAACCCCAGATAAGAGGAGAGCGCTCACTGGTGACTATAGAACCCCAGATAAGAGGAGAGCGCTCACTGGTGACTATAGAACCCCAGATAAGAGGAGAGCGCTCACTGGTGAGTATATAATCAGGGGTAAGCTTAGTTGTGGGAGATGCACAATAAGCAGTGCATAATAACCAGTGTATAATAACTATGTGGATACAATGAGGCTAGTACAGATGGAAACCAGGCACAGCAACACTGGGGTGTGTGGTTAAAATGGGGAGAGGGTAACCAAACCAGAAAAGAATACAAATACAATGTATGAAAAGACAGTGTAAGAAGAATGATAACACAGCGCATGATAAGGGCCAGGATAAACAGAACACAACAGAGCCAAGACACAGAACCTGCAGGTACAGAGCATACAGTGAGCTGAGGAGGGCAGACCAAGCCAGGCTGGACAGCAGGCACCAGAGCTGGGGGGGGGGGGGGGGTGGTGGCCAGTCAAGAGGGCGCCACAGTGCGGCACAGGGGGGGGGGGCAGACCAAGCCAGGCTGGACTGCGGGCACCAGGAGGGGGGGGGGGGGGGGATTGCAGACCAAGCCAGGCTGGACAGCGGGCACCAGGAGGGGGGGGGGGGGGGGGGGGGGGGGTGCAGACCAAGCCAGGCTGGACAAACGGGCACCAGGAGGGGGGGGGGGGGCAGACCAAGCCAGGCTGCACAGCGGGCATCAGAGGGGGGGGGGGGCAGACCAAGCCAGGCTGCACAGCGGGCACCAGGAGAGGGGGGGGGGGCAGACAAGCGGCAGGGGACAGCGGGAGGGGGGCAGACCAGCAGGCTGGACAGCGGGCACCAGGAGAGGGGGGGGGGGGCAGACCAAGCCAGGCTGGACAGCGGGCACCAGGAGAGGGGGGGGGGGCAGACAGAGGTGGACAGCGGGCAGGAGGGGGGGGCAGCCAAGCCAGGCTGGACAGCGGGCACCAGGAGAGGGGGGGGGGGGGGCAGACCAAGCCAGGCTGGACAGCGGGCACCAGGAGAGGGGGGGGGGGGGGGGCAGACCAAGCCAGGCTGGACAGCGGGCACCAGGAGAGGGGGGGGGGGGGGGCAGACCAAGCCAGGCTGGACAGCGGGCACCAGGAGAGGGGGGGGGGGGGGGGCAGACCAAGCCAGGCTGGACAGCGGGCACCAGGAGAGGGGGGGGGGGGGGGGCAGACCAAGCCAGGCTGGACAGCGGGCACCAAGGGAGGGGGGGGGGGGGGGGGGCAGACCAAGCCAGGCTGGACAGCGGGCACCAGGAGAGGGGGGGGGGGCAGACCAAGCCAGGCTGGACAGCGGCACCAGGAGGGGGGGGGGGGGGGCAGACCAAGCCAGGCTGGACAGCGGGCACCAGGAGAGGGGGGGGGGCAGACCAAGCCAGGCTGGACAGCGGGCACCAGGAGAGGGGGGGCAGACCAAGCCAGGCTGGACAGCGGGCACCAGGAGAGGGGGGCAGACCAAGCCAGGCTGGACAGCAGGCACCAGGAGAGGGGGGCAGACCAAGCCAGGCTGGACGGCAAGCAGAGGCGAACAGGCACAGGAGGGGGGGGGGTTTGCAGACCAGCCGGGCTGGACAGCGGGCACCAGAGGGGGTTGCAGACCAAGCCAGGCCGGACAGCGGGCCCTGGGGAGGAAGGGGGGACAGACAGCGGGCAAGGGCTGGACAGTGGGTATCGGGGGGATGGGGGGGGGGGGGCCAGGCTGGAGACTGCAGGCACTCGGGGAGGGGGTATTAGGGGGTGTTTTTATGGGGGGGCAGACCATGCCAGGCTGGACAGCAGGCACAGAGGTGGGGGGGTAAATCAAGCCAGGCTGGACAGTGACACCCCCAGGACACAACGCAATCTAAGCAATACATTAATGCACTACTACCCCCAACATGTAGAGAGGCCGGACACTACAACCACCACAAAGCACTGCACTGACGCACCACAGCCCCCACCTGTGATCTGCTGCCCCCTCTTGTGCGCGGTGTGTGCCGGGCAGTCCGGGGTAGTCTGGACGCCGGAGCTCGGGGTCCGGTCCGGTGTAGTCGGGCTTCGGTGCACGGTCAGGTCCGGTGTTCGTGGCTGGGTCCTATAGAACTGGGGCACGGTGTCCTCGGCGCTCTCCTCCCACACGTAGCGGCTGCTGGGCAGTGGGACTCCTCTCTGGAAGTCGTAGTCCCAGCGGCACCGGCTCTCCTCCTGTATCTCCCGCAGACGGGCGTGCAGCTCCCGGCTCAGCTCTGCGTGATCCACCGGCCCGAACAGGTTCCTGCACGCCCGGCTGCCCACCTGCTCCCGGCCCGGGGCCGCGCTCGCCCGCTGCACATCGCACATGATCACTGACAGCCGCAGGACGCACCCGGCGCCGGCTACTACGGGGGGTTATTATTACACACGGCTAAGCCCGCCCACAACACTACAAGACCCGCCCCTGTCTGTTGGGCGCCCCGCCCTCAGCTAACACCACACCCGCCCATATCTCACTTTGACCTGTGAATGGATGGAAGAACTGTCAATCAATTTATGTTTTGACTGGTGTAATTGTCAGAGTTTCAGGTACACAAGAGTCTACAGAGGGTGCACAGAGTATACAGAGGGTATACAGAGGGTGTCAGAGTATACAGAGGGTATACAGAGGGTGTACAGGGTATACAGAGGGTATACAGAGGGTGTTACAGAGTATACAGAGGGTTACAGAGGGTTGTACAGGTATACAGAGGGTATACAGAGGGTGTACAGAGTATACAGAGGGTATACAGAGGGTGTACAGAGTATACAGAGGGTATACAGAGGGTGTACAGGGTATACAGAGGGTATACAGAGGGTGTACAGAGTATACAGAGGGTATACAGAGGGTGTACAGAGGGTTACAGGGGTGCACAGTAACAGAGATATAGAGGGTGTACAGAGTATACAGAGGGTGTACAGAGTAAGGGTGTACAGAGTATACAGAGGGTGTACAGTACAGAATATACAGAGGGTACAGAGTACAGAATATACAGAGGGTGTACAGGTATACAGAGGGTGTACAGAGATCATCACAGAGGGTGCACAGATTACAGAGGGTGCACAGATCTACAGAGGGTGCACAAGTCTACGAGGGTGCACAGAGTCTACAGAGGTGTACAGAGTTACAGAGGGTGACAGAGTCTACAGAGGGTGTACAGAGTCTACAGAGGGTGCACAGAGTTACAGAGGGTACAGATTACAGAGGTACAGAGTTACAGAGGGTGGGCTACAGAGGTACAGAGTATACAGAGGGTGTACAGAGTATACAGAGGGTGTACAGAGTTACAGAGGGTGCACAGAGGGTGACAGAGTTACAGAGGGTGCACAGAGTATACAGAGGGTGACAGAGTAGGGGTGACAGAGTATACAGAGGGTGTACAGAGTTACAGAGGGTACAGAGTACAGAATTAATACACGTTACAGGGGTGTACAGAGTACAGATTACAGAGGGTGCACAGAGTCTACAGAGGGTGCAGATTACAGAGGGTGTACAGTACAGAGGGTCTACAGGGTGCACAGAGTCTACAGAGGGTGCACAGAGTCTACAGAGGGTGCACAGAGTCTACAGAGGGTGCACAGAGTCTACAGAGGGTTCTACAGAGTCTACAGAGGGTCTACAGAGTCTACAGAGGGTCTACAGAGTCTACAGAGGGGTCTACAGAGGGTCTACAGAGATATACAGAGGGTCTACAGAGTATACAGACTATAGAGAGGGAGTACAGAGAATACAGAGGGTCTACATAGAATACAGAGGGTCTACAGAGTCTACAGAGGGTCTACAGAGTATACAGAGGGTCTACAGAGTATACAGAGGGTGTACAGAGAGTATACAGAGGGTGTACAGAGAGTATACAGAGGTTGTACAGAGTATACAGACTATACAGACTATACAGAGGGTGTACAGAGTATTCAGAGGGTGTACAGAGAGTATACAGAGGGTCTACAGAGGGGTACAGAGTATACAGAGGGTGTACAGAGAGTATACAGAGGGTCTACAGAGGGTGTACAGAGTATACAGAGGGTCTACAGAGTATACAGAGGGTGTACAGAGTATACAGAGGGTGTACAGAGTATACAGAGGGTGTACAGAGTATACAGACTATAGAGAGGCTGTACAGAAAATACAGAGGGTGTACAGAGTATACAGAGGGTGTACAGAGTATACAGAGGCTCTACAGAGGGTCTACAGAGTATTCAGAGGGTGTACAGAGTGTACAGAAAATACAGAGGGTGTACAGAGTATACAGAGGGTCTACAGAGGGTGTACAGAGTATACAGAGGCTCTACAGAGGGTCTACAGAGTATACAGAGGGTGTACAGAGTGTACAGAATATACAGAGGGTGTACAGAGAGTATACAGAGTATAAAGAGTGTACAGAGTATACAGAGAGTCTACAGGGTATACAGGAGCTATAAAGGTATCCATCTATAGACAACTGAAAGGACACATTCACACATCCAACATGCCTGATCCTATTTTACTCCATTGTCTTCCGTCCAAAAGACTCGGGAACCCCATATCTACTATATGATCTGCTGGACTCTGCAGTCCAGCTGACTCATCTAATGTTTGTGTTCTTCATAAAATCAACCAGACATACTCATTATATATTTCCTGGGCTGAAATCTGTGACACCTCTTACTATGTGCACATGGAGTTTTATCAAGATGGTCAAAAGTGATGAATCTTAGTGAAAACGCTCCTCCTTTAGGGAGTTTTGAAGGACCTTTTTTTGCTTTTGAAGATTTTTTTGCAGCCTTTGAATTGAACAACGCCTAGTTTAGTAGTCGTGACCCTGTCCCGTGGCCAGGGATCAGTCCAAAAAGGGGGTATTTACAGGGGATTTGTTGTAACGCCTCCCGGGGTATGTGGTTAATAGAACCACCGCTGCCGTATTCCTGCTGGGGACGGTGACTTGGGGCTGCGTGGATGGAAAGCCCTCCTCGGGTAGGGGTGGAGGGTCTCCAGGGCAGCAGTAGTGGTTGTGGATGGATTGTTGGATGGGGCTTTGTCAGGGATCGTGCTGGGTAAAAGTCACTTACTTTATTGCAGCTTCTCCAGTCAGTGTGCAGGGCTGACAAGCTGTGGCTCCTCAGGTGGGACTTCTCTGCGACACTGCAAGTATAGAGCTCTGTTACAGGGCGAAAGATGTAATTAACACAGACTCCTGATAGCCGTTTCTCAGTCTGTTTACTGGAGTTGAAATAGTTGTTACAAGCTGTCCATGGAGTCTAGAGAGCAGTTCAGGGTATTTCTCACCCGGCCGGGTCGTGTAGGCTTTCTCATTGTGTTTGCGTAGTGGTCCTGCAGTTGCTTAAGCTAGGCTGTCGGCCCTGACTCTGTCTGCGTCTACCAGTATGACAGGCAACTCGAGTCCTTCACTTTTCCACCCAACCCGGGAAGTCAGTGTTTCTGGATTCTATGCGTTGCTGTGTCCCTGGCACTGAGTAGCTGGAGAATCTGGAGTCCCCGACTTTCCGGTGTTGACTGCCGGTGTGTTGTGAACCAGCACAGTCTCGGACTCCGGTGTCCGTTCTTGTGGTGTTCCTCTGCGGAGGGGAAGCACGGGTGATGCAGCCCCTCCAGGTAGATTTCTGTCTCTCTCCTCCTTCCTCAGACCCTAGCCTTAGGCCTGGTGTTCATCAGGGTACTCTGAGATGGGCTTAGTATGGTCCTTTTACACTCAGATCCTCTGCACAGTTCTCACTAAAACTGCACTGTGCTCTTCACAGCCCTCCTAGTAGGGACTGAACTTGTTGCCCCTCAGACCAGAATATATAGGGGAGCTCACCCTGAAGCCGGGCTTGGTCTCCCCCTTCTGTCTGGGAGGTGTTGGTGTTGTTTGTGTGTTGCCTGAGTGGAATACCCCTTACTGGTCTCTGGTGACACCTAGCAATGGTGACACTGTGGCATTGTGACTTTGGGGTGCCACAATTTCCTATCAGGACCTGTATTAAAGAAGGGACATGCATCTTCCTTTCTCCTACCAGGTGTTTTTCAAAAGAGGAAGACAAAGTTTCAAAAGACCAAACATAAGAGCAGCAAGTTGTTTTACAAGAGTTGTATGGGAAGAGTCTTCCAATTGATATTGAGAGATTTTGCAAGCTTTTTTGAGTCAGACGTTCCAAAAGACTCCTCAAAAACTCTGCACGCAGCCACTCTAATAAGGCTATTCAAGGTCTAGAACTATAAAGGGTGACTGGCCCTTTAATTCAACTCTGCACTACTATTATGTACTCCGAGACCCAGCAGTCTGCCCTGTGTGTATAATAGTAAGGTCGCCACACCCTAGTGTCATGATGTGTGATATCGGGGTGGGTTATGGGGCGTCAGCCCCACACGCACAGGACACACCCACTTCCTTTGTTTGCTGTGTAGTACGTTGCTGTGCGTCAGCTGTGTGTGTGTCAGCTGTGCTTAGGGACTTCGGAGGTGGGGGCCATGACGGGCAGAGGAGGAAGCCCGATCTGACAGTGTTAGCACACATCGCACCAGCACGTAACACATGACGGGACGTCTCTTCGCTTCTGTGATGGGAAACCATCGATCCCTGACTTGTCCAGAACCATTGACAAAAGGAATGGGGAAGAACTCCTTCTCATTTGGGAAAGAGCATGTGATAGAGGCATATGTATGCATTTCTTAGTGCAAAATATAACTTATAGGAAGGAAAGAAAGCACAAAAGCACTTTCATACACTTTTGTATAGACAACAGATGTGACCGCTCACCTGGAACGGTTGTGTGATCCAGAACTAGTGTAAGCGTATGGTATGGTGCCGCAGGATCCACACTCCACGTGCACTCAGTGGTAGTAAAGCATAAATCCAAAGGCGACAGTGTAAGGGTACCTTTACACTCCGCCACCGCGGCGAGAAATATTGACGGCGATATGTTGCTCTACGACAATCTCCGTCAAGATCTCTCCCAATTGCGGCGTGTAATTGGGAAATTTGGCGGCGATCTGTCGCCTCGCCACGGTCGCCTGGTTTTGGACCAGTGCTCTGAAATCAGGTGACCGGGGCGAGGGGACAGATCGCCGCCAAATTCCCCAATTACACGCCGCAATTGGGAGAGATTTTGACGGAGATTGTCGCAGGGCGACATATCGCCGTCAATATTCCTCGCCGTGTTTGCGGCGTGTAAAGGTATCCTTAATCTGATCACCGCTGCTCATACGATGAAACTAGCACAATTGTCAGGTAATGATGGTTTTATTCCTTCCTCCCTACTTAAATTTTCTGAGATAATGACCTTTGGGTTTTCATTGGTTGTAAGCCATAATCATCAACATTAACAGAAATAAACACTTGCAATAGATCACGGTGTGTAATGACTCTATAACATCTGTATTTCACTTTTTGTATTGAATTACTGAAATAAATGAACTTTTGATGATATTGTAATTCATTGAGATGCCCCTATATGTAGCATCACTGTCGTCACAGCAGATATTACACTAAACTGCATCTTCGTCATTTCCCATTTCACGAATGTTCTCTGTCTTGTTCTTTAGTCACCTCTCGCGTCCTCGTTACTTCCCCTTTTTCATTATGTTCAATGTAGTTTTCATATTCTCGATTGCAGCCATTTGCAACCTGTCACTCTCCAGCTATTACAAGACTACAACCAGGGGTGCAATAAGAGCAACCAGGGCTCTGACCAGCCTAAAAGGCATGCCCCCCATATCTCACGTGATCCCCTTCGATAGATCATGTGGATAGGTCCCATGATTAACACACAGGTGCTTTGGTGCCCACCTGCAGATGCAAAACATGAGACAGCGCACATTTTTCCCCTTTACCCCTTACACTATTTCCTATTTACTGATATCACCTACACTTCCCAGCGCTTCTTATATTAAAATTAAAATTACTGGGAGTGATTGACACAGGGAAAGTTGAAAGGAGGAGATAACTTCATGGCTTAACGATCACAATGGGTGCAGCTGTGTCCAGGTGTGTGTGGGATGGGGGCCTCCCGATACCAGTGACAATTTCAGCTGGATGTGAGCACAAGGACCCTATTCAGCTGATATGTATTGCGGTGGGGACATTGTACCAGAATGAGGACATTAGACCAGGAAGGGTACCAGGATTGAGGACATTATACCAGAATGATGGACATTATACCAGGAAGAGGCTCCGGATTGAAAAATAGAATACTGGTAGCAGCCAGGAAAGGGACTTTACATCACGATTTGGAAATTCATTACTGGAAGGGGTCGGGATGAGGATATTACACCAGTTTGTGGGACATTATACTAGGAAGGGGCCCAGGATGGGGGAATATTTATTACTTGTAGGGGCCAGGATGGGGACAGTACACCAGGATGAGGGACATTATTACTGGAAGTGGACAGGATGAGGATATTATACCTGAATAGGGGACATTAAACCAGGAAGGGGCCTAGTGTGGAGGACTTTTATTACTTAAATTTAGCATAACAGTGAAATTACATAGAACTGGTGTCCCTCAATAGGTGAAAAGTAAATAACAAAATTGTTCTAGATGATTGCCAAGAGGTTGACAGGAACATTAAATGAGCTGCAGGAATTTCTGCCAAGTCCTGATTGTATACTGGTTGTGACAACAGTTTCGCATTTGTAGGGTAGCGTGTCAAGATGGAAGCCTTCTCTTATATAGAACAATATCCAGAGACAGCCTTTTTTTGCTAAATCGTGTTATAGTCTGATGAGACCAAGATTGAATATTTTGGCCACAATTTCAAAAGGTATGTTTGACACAAAGTGAACACTGTGCATCACTAAAAGATCACCATACCCAGAGTGAGGCATCGTGGAGGTGGTATTATGCTGCGGGGATATTTTTTTAGCTGCTGAAACTTGAGCTTTAGTCAAGTGGAGGGAATTATGACCAGTTCCAAATGTCAGTCAATCCTGCAAATAAACCTTCAGGTCCCTGGTAAAAAACTGAAGATGAAGAGGAATTTCACCTTTCAGCAGAACAATGACCCTAAGCGACCTGTAAATCAACTAAAGAACAACTTCAAAATAAGAAGATCAAGTCTTTGGAATGGCCCAGGCAGAGCCCAGACCTGAATCGAACTGAAAATCTGTGGGTGACCTGAAGAGGGCGCAGTACACAGGAGATGCCCCCGAAATCTGACAGACGTGGCGCTATTGGAAGGAAGAAAGAGTGGACAAAGGTCGCCAATTCTAGATGAGCCGTGTGATTGACTCCGACCCAAAAAGACTGAAACACAGTCATAAATTCAAAGGTGACGTTACCAAAGTGTTAGTGTAAGGGTGTGCACACCTATGGAACCACATAATTCTAGTTCTTTAGCTTTCATTTCCGTTTGTTTTCCACTGTATTATAAAGATTACGAGTGACAAAGGTGTAAGAAGTTCTGAAATTACTCTTCTTGGTAGGATTTTTTACATGACAAAAACCCAACAGTTTAAAATGGATGCTTGAGGTCAGTCAGGGCCTGGAAGCTGGAGTGAGGGTGATGATATCTTGTGTCTCCAGAATCCCCCATAGGCACTCAGTTGGGGTCAGATCAGGAGACACTCGGCCATTGCCCTATTCTTCAGAAATATAGCCATGGAGGAGTATTTTGGATCATTGTCATGTTGGTAAAGAACAAAGAACACCCTTCCCAGTTTATGGTGTCAGCAATGGCACCACATGGAAGAGAAGGTGAAGGCTACAAGATCATCAGCAAAGCTTCATTATCAGATATTGGAGCATAAGGGATACAAAATCGTAACAAAGATTAAACTACAACATCTGAACATCGCCGTCCAGCCGACCATGGAAGGTAACATCTAAGCAGGAGTGTCCTCTGATGGGAAGGGTTCAAGAAATTCAATGTCACGGTCTCCACACGGTCCTTGTCTGCTATGTTACTATTGTGTGGAGGCTGGCAGTCTGTTTTGGTTGTGCTGGGCCTGTGCTGCAATCATCTGTGTTCACGTCCCTTGAATAGACCTCTACTTAAAGGGAACCTAACACCTAGTTTAAGCTCCCCAAGCTGTTACTACCTGTCCCTGCACCTTCCTATCACTACTGTAACTATCCCTCTCTGTGCTAACTGTGTGCTGGGATGGTGTAATAAATGCTTTTTATACTTACATGTTGTCATGGTAACGAAGCAGCGGGCTACTGTTAGTAGCCCCGCCTGGGCATCCTCTTACGTGGGACGGCCTGACTTCATTATGCGCACTGCGCATGCGCCAGGCTGTCCCACATGATCAGCCCCACAATGCATCGGGCCGGATATGATGCTCCGGCCCAGCGCAATACGATGAGAAGGAGCGGGAGAATTCAAGCCAGGAGGATTTATACAACGGAATGAAGACACCCATCAGGGCGTGATAACAACGACAGACAGAGAAAGACGCCTGGGGGGGGGGCTACTAACAGTAGTCCCCCACTTCGTTACCATGACAACATGCAAGTATAAAAAGCATTTTATACACCATCCCAGCACACAGTTAGCACAGGGATTGATAGTTAGATTAGTAATAGGAAGGTGCAGGGACAGGTAGTAACAGCTTGGGGGAGCTTAAACTAGGTAATAGGCTCCCTTTAAGCATGCTAGCTGCTTCTTCCAGTGTCAATTGTACACTTGCTGCTGCCTGTGTAAGATTGTTCTCTCTGTGTCGGACTCAGCCTGACTTTATTCTCTTCCCTGGACTTTGACCATTTGCCTGTGACCTGACTACTCTTTTGCCTGCTCCCTGTAAACTGTCTTGTCTTTCTGGTTTTCCTGACCTCAGCTCATGAATTGGATTTTGTCTCTGACTATCCCTTGTTGTACTGCGCCATTTCCTGGCCCTGACCTCGGATTGTTTCACCTCCCTTTACTTATCCAGTAAGTAGTATTATTATTATAATTACTATCTGTAATTGTAGCCTTTCTCTTCCCTTTTGGGACTAGTTATTACTGCAGTGACTAGCGCCACATTCAATGTGCAAGTTCACTTGGGTTATCTGAAGTAGAAAATCAAACCGAAGCTAGTGACACAACATGGCGCACACTGCAGAGGAATAGCATATGTGGGTGTCCACGAAGGAAACCGCTCCTATAGCCAAGGCACTCTATACTCTGGAGTGATGAGACCAAGATGAAGGTTTTTGGAACTTAAGGCTTCAAAGCTGTATAACGTTACAAAGGTGAGGAGTGTGTGAAGAAAAATGCCTGGTGCCTACAATGAGACTGGGTGGTGGCCATATGTGGTCGGGGTCTGGGCTGCTGGTATTGGGGTCTACATGTCATTGATAGGATCATCAATTCACAAATGTGCTGTTCTACAATGAAGGAGTAGATGCCACCATCACTGCGTGTCCTTGGTAGCCTTAGGCTGGCTTCACACTGCAGTTTTTCACTGATCAGTGTCCATCAGATTTGTGTGCCAAAACCAGGAGTGTCTCCAAAACTCAGAACAGGGGTCAATCTTTCAATTCTAGTTTTTCTCTGCAAGCTTCACTCCTGGTTCCTCTCCGGGTTTTGGCACACAAACTGGATGGACACTGATCAGTGAAAAAACTGCAGTGTGAAGCCAGCCTCAGTAACACACTTTTATAGTCACCTGTCTAATGAATAATTAAACTTACCTGGGGTTGAATTCTTGTTAATTAGAATCCTGTAGTCTAAACTTTAGCTTTGCTCCTAATGGTGGGTTTACACGTTGCGATATCAGCGTCCAACTCCGACCAAAAGTCACGTGGTTCGTGCGTTGGACCCAATATTGTTTGTGCGTTGTACGGTGTGAACATCCAATATGATGCAGGAACGATGGCAAACAGATATCGGGGGTCGAATGAGCGTGCTATTCAACGGCCCGATATCAGATGCCGGTTGGAGCTGGATCGTGCTGTGTGACAGCCCAACTCCGATGTGCAGTACAACGTCCTCCATTAAATCCCATGTTAAATGGTCATTCCTGGGTCGGGGGGCGTAGACATCGTAGGGACGTTGTATCACGATATCGGGCTGTGTAAACCTCCGATGCGATTCTTGGAAAAGCGGGCACAAAATGCGCGCTCCGGCGCCGTTGGATCCGATATGGGAACGATATCGCGACGTGTAAACCCACCATTAGACTACATTCACACACACTGTTTTTGATGCATTTTTAAAGGATCCACTTTTTAAAAAAAAAAAAACAACACATCACCTATTCACACTGTGCGTTTTTGACACTTGCTTTTTTTTTGGGCTCATAGGCAATGGAAGCAATGGAAAAAGCAAATCAGAAAAACGCCACACAAATTGACAGCTCATTCTTGGTGAGGATCTGGTTTTGAGCCAAAAAAATGCATCCTCACAAAACGTTGTGTCTGAATGACAAGTATGGAAACACATTGACTTTGCTGGGACACTCAGAGTACTACTATGCACAAAACAGATCCTCAAAAAAAGCATCAAAAACCCACAGTGTGAATGTAGCCTAAGGCCGGCTTCACACTGCGGCGTGATCCGGTCCGGGGCTGTCCGCGATGACCCAGACAGCCACGGACCGGATCAGCACACAGGATTGGGGGGCTAATATGCCCTCCGGTCCGGTGTGCAGCCGCACGCAGTTCCCACTGCTGATAAGTCAGGACCGCGGGCGCCGCGGTCCTGTCCTTTCAGCGGCTACAGCTGCGTGCGCTGCACACTGGACCGGAGGGCATATTAGCCCCCCAATCCTGTGTGCTGATCCGGTCCGCGGCTGTCTGGGTCATCGCGGACAGCCCCGGACCGGATCACGCCGCAGTGTGAAGCCGGCCTTAGACATTTATTGGGGTGTGCTCATCATCAGGATTTGTTTCTTGATTCTGTCAACCGGTTTGCAAAACTCTTATGCTCCACATCATGCTTTGCAGATGGCTCCGCATGAACCCATCTTATCATCTACCCAGGCCTATATATAATGCTCACCAAGACATATACCTGAGTTTTGGTATTAAGACTTTAGTTGCCTCCAGCGTTTAATACAAGTAGCTACCTGTCTGCTTGCAGCTTTCAGTACCCCAGGTACCTGTCTGCCTGTAGATTCCAGTGTCTAAGCTACCTGTCCACCTATGGCTTCCAGTATCTCAGCTACCTGTCTGCCAGTAGCTTCCATACCTCAGCTACCTGTCTATCTTCAGCTTCCAGTACCTCAGTTACCCGTTGCCCTGTGACTTTGAGTACCTCAACTACCTTTCTGCCTGTGGTTCCAGTATCTAAGCTGTCTGTCTGCATGTGTCTTCCAGTAACTCAGCTACCCGTCTGCCTGTGGCTTCTATATCTCAGCTACCAGTCTACCTGCAGCTTCGAGTGTCTCAGCTACCTGTCAGCCTGCAGCATCTAATACCGCAGCTACCTGTTCACCTGCAGCTTCCAGTACCTTAACTACCTGTCTGCGGCTTCCAGTACCTCAGCTACACCTTGGCCTGTGGCTTACAATATCTCTGCTATGGTCTCCTATCTGCCTGCGGTCTCCTGACCCTCGCCTATCTGTGTCCTGTGTGCCTCACCAGTCTGCTGCACTGATGCCTGTGGCTCATGTGGCCACCGAGACCTTGATCTTGGAGGATCCACCTCACCAGTTTAGTCTAACATTTTGAGTGTACACAGAGAACAATAAAACGTGCAATAAAAGAGGGACTGCAAGCTGTACAGAACTAAATGTCCGCCTGTGGCTTCCATATCTCAGCTACTTTTCTGCATACATCTTTCAGTACCTCAGCTACATGTCTGCCTACAGTTTCCAGTATCTTATCTATCAGTCCGACTGTGGCTTCGAGTGTCTTAGCTACCTGTTCACCTGCAGCTTCTAGTACCACAGCTACCTGCTCACCTGCAACTTCTAGTACTTCAGCTATCAGTCTGCCTGCCACTTCCATTAACCCAGCTACCTGTCTGCCTGTGGCTTTCAGTACCTCTGCTACAGTCTACTGTCTGCCTGTGGTCTCCTTTCCCTCAATTGTGTCCTGCATGCCTCACCCACCTGCTGCACCAATGCCCATTACCCATCTGCCCACCCAGATTTTGGACTTGAAGGATCCACCTGACTAGGTAAGCCTTACATTTTGAATGTCCATGGAGAACAAGGAACTCTGTAATTAAAGGGGGGGCTGCAAGCTGTACAAAACTAACTATCCTAGGAGGGTAAAGGAGAATTGCATATTGTTTGGAGCCCAAATATGCTGTATTGTTGCACCATGGAGTGTGTGGATCCCTGGCTAAAATTATTGGTAGTCCCACCAGTGATATTAGATGTTGTCCACATATGTGGCTGTTCTACGTCCTCCAGAGCAGGAATCTCTTCTTGCAAGTCATCTCCACACTAGTAGTAAGGTTTTCTTTTTTATTATTACCCCCCTTCACCTCCCGCTCTACACTCATATGCCATAATACAGCATATGGACAGGGGCTCTCCTAATGTGACACTTAACCCAACCCGCTACTTCATAGTCCCAGCTATCCCTGTGATTCTGCCTTTTTTCAGATATCTGAAATTTTTTTGGCAATTTTTTTGAAAATTAAAAAATTCTCATTACAAGATGCGTTTTAAGCCCATTTTAATTGTAAATGATCAATGTATTCTAATGGTGGCCGTTCGACTACCACCTACTGAATTATTCAGTACCTGCCCTGGCAATCCCTGCCCCCCACCAGGTGGTGATGACAATCCCTCTCTCCAATCAGTTGATATTTAACTGCTTGTATAATGGAATATCGTCCAGCTGGCTCAACCCCCCCCAGACCAAACGGATGGAGATCTGACAGCAGCTCGTAATTAGCCCAAAATATAGAGGTTTGCGACCTGCGACCTCATCGTCTTATTGCAAAGCAAAGCCATAACATGGAGTTGGTTTATCTGCAGCAATTATTTTGGGAATGTCCAATGTGATTATCGCTATGTGCAGCTGGACGCTGGGGATACAACCGTTCAGATGAGATGAAGTTCACTGGTGGGAATGGTGCAACCATGAAAGCAAAAAATATGAACAATAATAGCATCAGCCCCAAAAAATCCAATATGGCAATTATTCAAAAGTATCAAAATGTAATATAAATGTACTGTGGGATTTTACACTTTATAAAACAGGTCCATCCAATATTTCTGAAACTGCAGCAAGAATTAAGTAAACACATCAGAGACCAATAAAAAAATCTTCCCACAACAATCACTATATGCAGTATCCAGAGCTGCACTCACTATTCTGCTGGTGCAGTCCCTGTGTACATACATTACATTACTGATCCTGAGTTACCTCCTGTATTATACTCCAGAGCTGCACTCACTATTCGCTGGTGCAGCCACTGTGTACATACATTACATTACTGATCCTGAGTTACCTCCTGTATTATACTCCAGAGCTGCACTCACTATTCTGCTGGTGCAGTCCCTGTGTACATACATTACATTACTGATCCTGAGTTACCTCCTGTATTATACTCCAGAGCTGCACTCACTATTCTGCTGGTGGAGTCACTGTGTACATACATTACATTACTGATCCTGAGTTACCTCCTGTATTATACTCCAGAGCTGCACTCACTATTCTGCTGGTGCAGTCCCTGTGTACATACATTACATTACTGATCCTGAGTTACCTCCTGTATTATACTCCAGAGCTGCACTCACTATTCTGCTGGTGGAGTCACTGTGTACATACATTACATTACTGATCCTGAGTTATATCCTGTATTATACTCCAGAGCTGCACTCACTATTCTGCTGGTGCAGTCACTGTGTACATACATTACATTACTGATCCTAAGTTACCTCCTGTATTATACTCCAGAGCTGCACTCACTATTCTGCTGCTGCAGTCACTGTGTACATACATTACATTACTGATCCCTGGTTACCTCCTGTATTATACTCCAGAGCTGCACTCACTATTCTGCTGGTGGAGTCACTGTGTACATACATTACATTACTGATCCTGTACTGATCCTGAGTTACCTCCTGTATTATACTCCAGAGCTGCACTCACTATTCTGCTGGTGCAGTCACTGTGTACATACATTACATTACTGATCCTGAGTTACCTCCTGTATTATACTCCAGAGCTGCACTCACTATTCTGCTGGTGCAGTCACTGTGTACATACATTACATTACTGATCCTGAGTTACCTCCTGTATTATACTCCAGAGCTGCACTCACTATTCTGCTGGTGCAGTCACTGTGTACATACATTACATTACTGATCCTGAGTTACCTCCTGTATTATACTCCAGAGCTGCACTCACTATTCTGCTGGTGCAGTCACTGTGTACATACATTACATTACTGATCCTGAGTTACCTCCTGTATTATACTCCAGAGCTGCACTCACTATTCTGCTGGTGCAGTCACTGTGTACATACATTACATTACTGATCCTGAGTTACCTCCTGTATTATACTCCAGAGCTGCACTCACTATTCTGCTGGTGCAGTCACTGTGTACATACATTACATTACTGATCCTGAGTTACATCCTGTATTATACTCCAGAGCTGCACTCACTATTCTGCTGGTGCAGTCACTGTGTACATACATTACATTACTGATCCTGAGTTACTCCTGTATTATACTCCAGAGCTGCACTCACTATTCTGCTGGTGCAGTCACTGTGTACATACATTACATTACTGATCCTGAGTTACCTCCTGTATTATACTCCAGAGCTGCACTCACTATTCTGCTGGTGCAGTCACTGTGTACATACATTACATTACTGATCCTGAGTTATCCTGTATTATACTCCAGAGCTGCACTCACTATTCTGCTGGTGCAGTCACTGTGTACATACATTACATTACTGATCCTGAGTTACCTCCTGTATTATACTCCAGAGCTGCACTCACTATTCTGCTGGTGCAGTCACTGTGTACATACATTACATTACTGATCCTGAGTTACATCCTGTATTATACTCCAGAGCTGCACTCACTATTCTGCTGGTGCAGTCACTGTGTACATACATTACATTACTGATCCTGAGTTACTCCTGTATTATACTCCAGAGCTGCACTCACTATTCTGCTGGTGCAGTCACTGTGTACATACATTACATTACTGATCCTGAGTTACATCCTGTATTATACTCCAGAGCTGCACTCACTATTCTGCTGGTGCAGTCACTGTGTACATACATTACTTTACTGATCCTGAGTTACTCCTGTATTATACTCAGAGCTGCACTCACTATTCTGCTGGTGCAGTCACTGTGTACATACATTACATTACTGATCCTGAGTTACATCCTGTATTATACTCCAGAGCTGCACTCACTATTCTGCTGGTGCAGTCACTGTGTACATACATTACATTACTGATCCTGAGTTACTCCTGTATTATACTCCAGAGCTGCACTCACTATTCTGCTGGTGCAGTCACTGTGTACATACATTACATTACTGAATCCTGAGTTACCTCCTGTATTATACTCCAGAGCTGCACTCACTATTCTGCTGGTGCAGTCACTGTGTACATACATTACATTACTGATCCTGAGTTACATCCTGTATTATACTCCAGAGCTGCACTCACTATTCTGCTGGTGCAGTCACTGTGTACATACATTACATTACTGATCCTGAGTTACATCCTGTATTATACTTCAGAGCTGCACTCACTATTCTGCTGGTGCAGTCACTGTGTACATACATTACATTACTGATCCTGTACTGATCCTGAGTTACCTCCTGTATTATACTTCAGAGCTGCACTCACTATTCTGCTGGTGCAGTTACTGTGTACATACATTACATTACTGATCCTGAGTTACCTCCTGTATTATACTCCAGAGCTGCACTCACTATTCTGCTGGTGCAGTCACTGTGTACATGCATTACATTTCTGATCCTGTACTGATCCTGAGTTACCTCCTGTATTATACTCCAGAGCTGCACTCACTATTCTGCTGGTGCAGTCACTGTGTACATACATTACATTACTGATCCTGTACTGATCCTGAGTTACCTCCTGTATTATACTCCAGAGCTGCACTCACTATTCTGCTGGTGCAGTCACTGTGTACATACATTACATTACTGATCCTGAGTTACCTCCTGTATTATACTCCAGAGCTGCACTCACTATTCTGCTGGTGCAGTCACTGTGTACATACATTACATTACTGATCCTGAGTTACCTCCTATATTATACTCCAGAGCTGCACTCACTATTCTGCTGGTGCAGTCACTGTGTACATACATTACTTTACTGATCCTGAGTTACCTCCTGTATTATACTCCAGAGCTGCACTCAGTATTCTGCTGGTGCACTCACTGTGTACATACATTACATTACTGACCCTGAGTTACCTCCTGTATTATACTCCAGAGCTGCGCTCTCTATTCTGCTGGTGCACTCACTGTGTACATACATTACATTACTGATCCTGAGTTACCTCCTGTATTATACTCCAGAGCTGCACTCACTATTCTGCTGGTGGAGTCACTGTGTACATACATTACATTACTGATCCTGAGTTACCTCCTGTATTATACTCCAGAGCTGCACTCACTATTCTGCTGGTGCAGTCACTGTGTACATACATTACATTACTGATCCTGAGTTACCTCCTGTATTATACTCCAGAGCTGCACTCACTATTCTGCTGGTGCAGTCACTGTGTACATACATTAGAGTACTGATCCTGAGTTACCTCCTGTACAGGGCCGGCGTTAGGGGGGGGCAGACTGGGCAGTTGCCTAGGGCCCCCACTCTCTTAGGGGCCCCCAAAGGAGCTGAACTGAAAATAGCAATAAAACAGTGAAAAAAATGTAAAAATACACATATTTGGTATCGCTGCGTTCGTAAGAATCTAAGCTATCAATATATGAAGTAAATTAATCCAATTGGTAAATGGCGTAATGGGAAAAAAATAAAAACGCCAGAATTATGTTTTTTAGGCCACCACGTTGTTATAATAAAATGCAATAAAAGGCGATCAAAATGTTGTATCTGACTCAAAATGGTATCAGTAAAAATGTCAGCTCAGGGCACATAAAGTAAGCCCTCACATAGCCCTGTATCTTCAAAAATTAAAACATCATGGGTCTCGGAAAATAAAAAAAAAATATTTTTTTTTTTACAAATTTCTGTTTGTTTTTTTTATGATTGAAATAAAAATGACGTTCAGTATGTTCTTATTCTGACCTAGATAATCAACTTATGAAGTCACTCTTACCATATAACTACGGCCTGTTCCACATCTAAGGTTGGTGTGCGTTTTGCTAAATTTGCCTTTCTAGCCGTTTTTACCGCTAAAAACGCATTAAAAACGCTAGCGTTTTTTCCCCCATTGATTTCAATGGGAACGCATGTAAAAACGCATGCATTTTTGCGAACGCAGCACAAAACGTCTTCCCCGATGTTTTGGGCAGCGTTGGCAAAAACACATGCGTTTTCTGTTTTTGAAAACGCACATGCGTTTTTACATGCGTTTTTGCATGTGTTTCCATTAAAATCAATGGGAACAAAAACGCATGCGTTTTGATGCGTTTTTGCGGTAAAAACGCATGGAAATGCAAATTGAGCAAAATGCAGCAAAACGTTAGATGTGAAAGTGGCCTGAGCATTTAGGGCCCACTTTAACCTTTTGCCTAGGGCCCCACTTTGCCTAAAACCGGCCCTGTTCCTGTATTATACTCCAGAGCTGCACTCACTATTCTGCTGGTGCAGTCACTGTGTACATCCATTATATTACTGACCCTGAGTTACCTCCTGTATTATACTCCAGAGCTGCGCTCACTATTCTGCTGGTGCACTCACTGTGTATATACATTACATTACTGATCCTGAGTTACCTCCTGTATTATACTCCAGAGCTGCACTCACTATTCTGCTGGTGTAGTCACTGTGTACATACATTACATTACTGATCCTGTACTGATCCTGAGTTACCTCCTGTATTATACTCCAGAGCTGCGCTCTTCTATTCTGCTGGTGCACTCACTGTGTATATACATTACATTACTGACCCTGAGTTACCTCCTGTATTATACTCCAGAGCTGCACTCACTATTCTGCTGGTGCAGTCACTGTGTACATACATTACATTACTGATCCTGAGTTACCTCCTGTATTATACTCCAGTGCTGCACTCACTATTCTGCTGGTGCAGTCACTGTGTACATACATTACTGATCCTGAGTTACCTCCTGTATTATACTCCAGAGCTGTACTCACTATTCTGCTGGTGCAGTCACTGTGTATATACATTACATTACTGATCCTGAGTTACCTCCTGTATTATACTCCAGAGCTGCACTCACTATTCTGCTGGTGCAGTTACTGTGTACATACATTACTGATCCTGAGTTACCTCCTGTATTATACTCCAGAGCTGCGCTCTCTATTCTGCTGGTGCAGTCACTGTGTACATACATTACATTACTGATCCTGAGTTACCTCCTGTATTATACTCCAGAGCTGCACTCACTATTCTGCTGGTGCAGTCACGGTGTACATACATTACATTACTGATCCTGAGTTACCTCCTGTATTATACTCCAGAGCTGCACTCACTATTCTGCTGGTGCAGTCACTGTGTACATACATTACATTACTGACCCTGAGTTACCTCCTGTATTATACTCCAGAGCTGCGCTCTCTATTCTGCTGGTGCACTCACTGTGTACATACATTACATTACTGATCCTGAGCATTTCAGAGTCAAAAGTACCTGTCTGTGATCATACAGCTGACGGGTTGGGTAGCATGTTGCATGTATCACCTCTTAGGCTGGCTTCACATTTGCGTATGGGAAGGCAGCGTTTTGCTGCGTTCCCATACGCAGTCAAACGCATGCGCACTGCGTTCCTATGTTTAACATAGGAACGCATGGTGCCTGCGTTTGCTGCGTTCGGGTGCGGATGCGGACGATATCTGCTCCTTCCGGTGTCCAGCATCCGCACCCGGGACGCAGCTTGTTGGGTTTTTTTGTGCGTATGGGGACCTTGGACAATCAGCAAGCGTCCCCAAGCGTACAAAAAAAGCATTGTCTTCAATGGGTCCGCAGTGTCCTCTGCATGACACCGCAGGAGAACGCTGCGGACCCATTGAAAAATCTCCCTGTGGCCGCCGGTGATGTCACAGGAGCTCACCGACGGCCACCGGAGATCAGCTGACCCTCTGCTGTCCTCCTTCTCCCCGCCGCCTGTAATCTGCTAGCGATGTCGGCGGGGGAGAACAGCTGATGTGACAGCTGTTTGAATCTTCCCGCGCCGACATCTCCTTACAGTGTCGGCGCGGCAAGATTCAAACAGCTCTCAGATCAGCTGTTCTCCCCGCCGACAGTCCCGGAGCTTACCGGCGGCCGGGGGGCGGAGATCTCCGGCGCTGATCTCCGCCCCCGGCCCGCCCCCGGACAGCGCCGATTGGCTGCCGGGCTCCATAGTGATGTGTCCGCAGGCGGACATTATCCGCTGCGGACACATCATAAGGACACTGCTTCTGACAGCGTTTGTGTCTGCATGCCATCAGCATGCAGACACAAACGCTAATGTGAAGCCAGCCTTAGGTTCCCTTTAAGCAGTGGCATTGATTTTTGTATGTTGTATGAAGTCTGAAATCCGCCCCATGGCACCGCACAGGCCCGGCTCACTGCCCTCTGACTTTTCCACTGCAGCTCTTCTTCTACAGATTGACTTTAGTGTATAAGCACAAGCCCATCAGGACATTTGTGCTTCCATTACCCAAGGACAAAATGCTTCCACACTATTGAATAAAGGCAAGAGCCAGCACTGTAATCATCATCTGACATCTGGAAGAGCCACCAATCAGCTGTTATGATATATGTGAACAGAGACTGAACCCACAGCTCTATGCAGTGTGTAAGGGCCATTCTCTGCTGATCACTTCAATAGGAGCTGAGCTGCAGTACCAGGAATGGCCACTACACTCTGTACAGAACTGTATTATCCTGGCTTTATCCATTGTTTACATATAGTCACTGCTGGAACTGAAAATATCTGATTGGTGCTTGTGCTGGGTATGTGAACCCCCCCCAACCCCTCCCCCCTCCCCCCGATCTGAAATATCATAAATCTGGATAAGAATCTTGTAATAAGTGCTGCAATTTCTCAGAGTTTTCTTATGGTAAAATAGGCATTTAGACTCTTATCTACATTCATTTTTCATTACAAACATAGTAATATGTTATTATTATTATTATTATTATTATTACACTACTACCACAACCACTGTACATAGCATAATATTAAGAGGTTATTTGTCTCCATCTAGTGGCCTGATTAAGCATTGCACAAATAAAAATAGAATTTCACCAATTTATCTCTACACATACTTAAGGCTTTGTGCCGCCCACGTTGCGTTTTTTGCCAGGATTTTTGAGAATCTACATCAAAATCTGCATGTCTATTCTGAAGCCAGCAAAGTCTACGAGTGTTCAGAATCGCTGTGCCCATATTGCTTTTTTTTTATCTGCAGTATTTGGTGCAGATTTTGGATGCAGAAATATTAAATCTTCAGTATATGAATTATTGGTGCGTATTTCTCTGCATTTTTTAGACCCTCCAGTCATTGACATCATTAAAAAATATCTGTGTTAAAAAAAAACGCAGTAAATACGTGCCAAAAATGCACCAAAAACATTTAGGGTGCGTATTTCTAGCAAAAGGTGCACATTTGGTACAGAAAATTTCAGCACCAAATCCACAGTGTGGGCACATAGCCTAAGGCCAGCTACATTCAAGGATATACATATGAGGAGGAGGGGGGGGTTGTGGATGAGTGGGGGGATGCAGGATGGGGGGGCAACAGCTCCTCTAATATAGGATAACTCCAGTATGAGAAATAGTGCATAATATGTAAGGCCCATTGCACATCTATGCGCCTGTGTTTTTGCCTGCCCTGCGCTATCGCAAATGCAATCACTGGGGCATTTAGGGGCTAGTGCAGGTAAGCGCACAGACGCATAGTTGCCCTGCTCGTGCGCTCGGAGCCCCCATTACCTGCTATGGCCGAGCACAGCCGAGCGCACGCTCTGAAATCCCGAAAGCGCAAGTGTAAATGGGCAGACGTCACCGCGCATGCGCTTAGTCAGACGCACCCAGAAATGCGAAATGTCACGTTTCCGGGTGTGTCTGAAGAAGCGCATGTGCGGTGACTTCAGCCCAGTCATACTCGTGCTTCGGGGACGTCGGTTCCTGCGCTCAGCTGCGCTCGGCCATAGAAGGTAATGGGGCACCGAGCGCAACTAAGGGCACGAGCAGGGTAACTATGCGCCTATGTGCTTGGCTGCAGCTGAACCTGGCATTTGTGCTAGCACTGGGCAGGCAGGGCAGCCAAGCGCACAGGTGCATTAAATGTGAAAAGGGCCTAAAGGTCCTGTTACAGGTGCCTAGGTCAATGCTAATGGTCACGTTACACGTCCCAACATCGTTTCGATATTGCATACAACAGCACGGGAGCGCGCATTTTTTTGGATGAAATCCAAGATCGCATAGGAGCTGTCACACAGGGAGATATCGGCAGGCAACAAAACTGCGATGTCTACGTCCCCTTGTATGAACGAACCAGGGAACGACCATTTAACATGGGAGAGAATAGGGAAGTTGTACTCCAAATCGTTGTTGGGTTGTCACACAATACGATCCTGCCACATCGTCCATCCAATATCGGGCAGTTGGAGAGCCTGCACAATTCTTCCCTGATATCGTTTTGGCATCGTTCTTGCATCGAATTGCACATTCACACCACACAACGCACGAAGGATATCGGCGCCAACGCACGAACCACGTGACTTTTTATCGAAGTTGGACGACGATATCGGGACGTGTAAAGTGGCCATCAGAATTTAATTACTTCTCTGACCTTAGGCTGCATTCACACACAGCGTATTTATGAAGATGTGCTTTTGGTGTAAAACTGCACCAAGAGCGCATCCTCACTTGTGAGAATGGGCCTGTTCTTCTCCCTTGTGGTTTATACTTACCTCGCCATGCTCCCTCGGTGATCACCGCTGTCTTCTTAAAATCAATGGGGCTAAAAACGCCTAGAAACGCTAATAAGCAAAACGCACACCAACCTTAGATGTGAAAACACCCTATGTTTAACATGGAGACGCATGGTACCTGTATTTGGCTGCGTTCACATGCGCTTGCGTCCGGTTGTGTAAAAAAACATGTTTCCTCGAACGCACCAAAAATGCAACTTGTTGTATGCACAGAAATCATGTATTGGATTCTATTTGAAGGCATTGCCATCTGCAGCACAAGCAAGCGAACGCATGCGTTCCCATACTATGTTACTGTAAATATGCTCAGCCACCCAATCAGCGGTTTCAGCAGGCGGGAGGCGGAGATCAGCGGCGGCCGTGAAATCAGTGCCGGCGGCAGCCGCCACCACTGATCTCCTGGCCGCCACTGCCGCTGATCTCCTGGCCGCCGCTGATATCCGCTTTCTGCCCGCCGAGATCGATGATTGGGTGGCCGGGCACATTTACAATAACATACTATGTGAACGCATGCGGAGAATCACCGGTGCATTCACATCAGTATGACCGCGTTTGGCACTGCGTGTGCGTCTGCATGACAGATGCACGCTAGTGTTAAGCTAGCCATAAAAATGCATTTAAAAAAAAATGTGATAAAAAAAGCAATGTGTGCACACAGTCACAGAGGTTATATCTAGAAAAACCTTGCACACGAACATATAGTTTGCGGTTTTCCTTAGCACCGAAACATAAGAACCGTAGAGCCAGTCGATATATATATAGAGAATAACAGTCACAGAGGTTGGCCTGTTTCACATCTAAGGGTGGTGTGCGTTTTGCTTAATTTGCGTGTCTAGGCACCCTCTCTCAAGGTTCCCTTCAGGACCTCCTTTCATCTTCCCTGAGGTCTAGTCTGCAACTCGCCTGTTCTGACCTTCTGACTCTCCTAAGGGCCGCTTTACACACACCAACTTCTGTGACCAACTTCTGAACAGATCTCTGGTTGTAGTGAAATCATGGACACATTGTTCCATTTGTACACAGCCACAAAATGGAACAATGTGTCCATGATTTCACTGCAACCAGAGATCTGAGAACAATATCTGCACAGATATCTGTGTGTGTGACGTGGCCCTAACCCTCCCCCCGGGGGAGCCCATCCCCGGATTGAGTGTGGGAGTGCTGGCTTGGGGTCCCTCCTACCAACGCTGCATCCACTTACACCGCTTTTATGGTGTTATGTAATATCCCGGTGTGACGCCTGACCAATGGGGCGCCACACATGATTTTTACCGCAGGCTGCAAAACCGGATGCAGTAACCGGATTGCCATTTGGGCAATCCGGTTTTCCTATTGCAGCCTATGGGTGCGGATCCAGATCTGGTTTTGAACATTTTTCATGCTCAAAACTGGATCAGTATCTGCAATTGCAACCGCAAATGTGACCCTAGCGAAAATAAACTGTACTCGCCGGGTGCTGCCTCTGTTCTTTGACAAGTTGCATCATGATATCTCGACTACACAGCGTGTGACCGCTGCAGCCGATCACTAGGCTTAGAGGCCATGTCTTTGTGGTGATCAACTGCTGCAGTGACGTGCATTGTAGTCATGATTTCGCCAAACCTAAAAAGATAAAAGATGTAAAGGCCCTTTTACACACTGAGGGTACCGTTACACGTTGCAATATTGCATGCAATTTCACTTGCAATTTCCTGGTTGCAGTGAAATCATGGACACATTGTTCCATTTGTACACAGCCACAAAATGGAGCAATGTGTCCATGACTTCACTGCAACCAGCAAATTGCAAGTGAAATTGCAAGCAATGTTGCGATGTGTGAGGGTATCCTGAGACTTTCCAGTGATTCCACCAGCGATCCGACCTGG
Organism: Allobates femoralis; assembly: GCA_033576535.1. Lineage (NCBI taxonomy): Eukaryota > Metazoa > Chordata > Amphibia > Anura > Aromobatidae > Allobates > Allobates femoralis. Next base: position 50,362,763 of record JARQOC010000010.1, on the reverse strand, counting down.
CCGTGATCGCTGGAAAGTCTCTCTGCAGCCACTGGTGAGCTGTCAAACAGGCAGACTCACCAGCGACCAGTCAGCAGCAACATCGCTGGTAACCAGGGTAAACACCGGGTAACTAAGCAGAGCGCGCTGCTTAGTTACCTGGTGTTTACTCTGGTTACCAGTGCCCAGCGTCTAATGTGCGTCGCTGGGCATTGGCTGGGAAGTCGCTGGTCCTTGGTCTCTCGCTGTCACATGCAGCGATGCGTGCTGACCAGAGGGAGACCAAGGAACAAAAAATGGTCCTGAAGGATGTGCAGCGATCAGCGACCTCACAACAAGGGCCTGATCGCTGCTACGTCACACACTGTGACATCACAGAAGAGGTCACTGTTACGTCACAAAACCTGTGACGTTTCAGCGACATCACTAGCGATGTTGCAGTGTGTGAGTACCCCTTATAATGGCAGTTACTTTTAAAAGGGAATTTTCTAAGATCATCAGGTTATTATTAGGATATGGCATCATTTTATGATCGTTGGGGGTCCTCACGGATGCTGCCTCCTTGTGTTGAAGTGCTGCCGCCTTCTCCTGTGGAAAAATGAAGGGGAGGCAGCACGGAGTCTTTTAAATCCTTAGAATCTGTGTAGGCCCCATAGGGTTTACATCTACTTATCATAAATAGAAGATAGAAAAAAAACCAAAATGGAGGATGATGGATTTCCACCATTCGGCTGTGCACAGCTCCATTTAGTCTCCCTGGTCATCTCCCAGCATCAAAAAAAACAAACCCCCATTGTCGGCTTCTCCAGCAGCTGTATTTTATATCCATTTATCTGTCTCCTGCACATGTGCTGCTCAAACACTGCGCCCTACTGAACACCTAATTAATTAAGTAAACGCCGCACAAAGGCCCGTGCCCTGCAGACATGATACTCGCATGTATCTCCAGTCTCTGAGTAACCAAGTAGTAAAAGACAACAAGGAGACAATGGGAGGACAAATAGCCGAGACGCCTGAGGCCTAGCGGAGGGCCTGAGGCCTAGCAGTGGCCGCTCCAGCTGCGGTCACCGTGGTTACCACATTTGCCTGTATACAGGGCTCAATTGGAAATGTATGGAGAGCGGCAGATGTGTCATTCAGCATGGCCGTCACTTGTGTGTTGGAATGCATGGTGTCAAGAGAACCTGGCGCCAGATGTTTACCAGAGTCAATAAAAGCACAAGAATGTGATATCCCAATCAGGAGTGTAGCTGTAGGGGAGCAGGGGTCATATTCACCCCTATTCCAGAGAAGGGACCTATCTCCCACATCAGAAGGCCTCAGGGTTAAAAATAGACAAAGTGAATTAATGGAGATTTATTTAGTGGTAGAACAGCAAGTAAAGAGCATTAACAACTGGCTCCAGGCCTTCTGCGTCTTTGGGTGCATTATAGGTTAAAAACACCCCTAGCGCTGCTCTGAGCTCTTCATATACATCGACACCATATACAATGCCTATAAAACCCATGGAGGTTCGGCATGGTGGAAGTACAACGAAGAATTCAGGTGTCGTTTAGCGATGCAACCCCACCTGGGCTGGGGCATCAAGGTCACCGATTCATGGCTTAGACTGATGAAGGCCCGAAAGACCTTCCAATCCTTTCCAGGGTCATCATCCTCCCCTGTCCAACAGGGGCCACAAGCAGCCAATGTTCGCAGACCCGGATGCTGCTGGCTTTTTAACGAAGGCCATTACAAATTCCAAGGTTTATGCAAATATGAACATGAGTGCTCGTCGTGCGGTGGCAACCACACATGAGCAAGACCCAGTGAACGTGTTAGAGATGGTGCCGTGATTAAAGCGATACCCCAATAGGGCCTCTTCCGTAGCCATCAGTGATAGTTTCACTTCATCCCCTTCAAATTTCGCCCCCAATCTCAAATCGGCACGGGAACACCCCGAGGTCCTGTCAAATAAAGTGCAAAAGGAAGTCTCATTAGGCCGCATGGCAGGCCCCTTCCAACACATTCCATTCCCAAACCTCAGATTTTCTAGGCCTAGTCCCTAAGAAAGAGAAAGGCAAATTCCGCCTGATCCACCACCTATCTTTCCCAGCAGGAGGTCGGTCAACGATGGCATCCCCTCCGAGGATTCGGTGGTTTCCTATGTTTCCTTTGGCACAGCGACGATGCTAGTCCGAGAAGCTGGGCGTGGGGCACTCATGGCCAAGTCAGACATAGTCATCCTTTTGCCTGTTACTAGTACACCCCGATTACCAATTATTTATTAGGGTGCTCCATTACAGGTCATTTCTTTTATGACATGCGCCTTCCCATAGGTTTCTCTATATCATGCTCACTCTTCGAACTCTTCAGCTCCTTCTTGGCATGGACAAAGACGTGTCAAAAGTAAAACCGGTCACCCATTACTTAGACGATTTCCTGTTCGTCAGCCCTCCCAATTCCGGGGTATGCGCCACCAAGCTACAATCTTTCCAGACCTTAGCGGACAAGTTCGGGGTATCGCTTTCAGCTGAAAAGATGGTGGGCCCGGTAACCAGACTTTCATTCTTGGGGATTGAAATTGACTCAGTTGACATGGTGTTCCGTCTACCGCTGGATAAAGTTGAGAAAACCTTGTCCCTTATTGCTGGATTCCAGGCTGTCCACAAGATAACCCTGGCGCAAATGCAGTCCCTTCTAGGCTTGCTCGCCTTTGCTTGCAGGGTCATGCCCATGGGGAGAATATTTTCCCGCAGGCTCTGCTTGGCCACTAGGAGCGTAACTGCCCCTCACCACAGGATACGCATCACCAGGGCCCTATGGGACGACCTAGGCGTATGGAAAGCTTTACTAGCCAGCTATAATGGATGCACATGTTTCCAAGAACCAGAGGTAGCTCAGACATATCTCTATTCTCTGATGCAGCCAGGACCATTGGTTTCAGGGTTTACCTGGGTCCAAATTGGTGCGCCAGCCGCTGGCCAGACAACTGGGACCTGGCAGGCTGGACAAAAAATCTCACCCTGCTGGAGTTATTCCCCACAGAATTGGCCAAAGCACTATGGGCCGAACAGCTGGCCAATAAGCGAATTTGCTTCTGGATCGACAATGTTAGTTTCGTTTATGCAATCAACCAACTAGCATCTTCCTCACTGCCGGTCATCAGACTGCTTCGTTACTTAGTTCTCAGGTGCCTGAATCACAATACTGTATCTGGTTTAGGGCACGTCAAATGCTGGGGGTCGATAACTGTGTTGCTGATGCTTTGTCACGCTTTGATTTTCAGAGGTTTCGAACATTGCACCCAGAGGCAAACAACAAGAGCCAGAAGTGTCTGAAGTCCCTTTGGAAAGTCCCAGAGGACATCTGATGCCACTGGTAGAATCCTCCATAGCTCCATCTACCTGGCGTTCATACGGTAACGCTTGGGAGGAATGGTTTAACCTAGTTCAGGTGCTGCTAGACAAGGTCTCCGCGTCTTTTCTAGGTAACTCAGTTGCTCAATACATTACGCACTCCAATGGAGTGTCGGGCACAGTTGCACAGCAGCGCTTGGTGGGATTAGCCTTTCACTTTCACCTCTGCGGTTGGCCGGATGTCACCAAGGCCGTCCTGTTCACGCAGGCCCTTAAGGGTTGGAAACGGAAGCGCAGGTACACCAAGAGCAGGAGACCCATTTCTTTTGCCACACTATTCGGCATAATAGACCAACTAGATGGCATCTGGGCGGGGGAAAGCGAGGTTCTTTTGTTCTCAGCTGTGTTTGCGCTGGCATTTTTCGGTGTTTTGCAAATCAGCGAATTAGTCAGCAAACCCCCGGGGCAACCCGGAGGGTTACTATTCAATGACGTCATAGTGTGCAACGGTGGGGTAAGGGTGCGCATCAGGTGTTCCAAGACAGATCAGCTCGGTCGAGGCGTGCAGTTTCCAATCTTCCTGTCCCCCACACCACTCTGTCCCATTAAGGTCCTGCAGCGGTGTTTAGAGTCCCGGACCCTCAACGCATTTTTCTTACGGCTCCCCGCTCACTGCTACGCAGTTCTCTGCCTTGCTAAATGGTCTGCTCACGGGTCTAGGCCTTCAGCCAAGCAATTATGACACCCATTCATTCTGCATAGATCCAGCGACAGAGGTGGCCAGGGCCGGATTCACGAATGAGGAAATACAGCGCGTGGCGTGGTGGAAGTCTGATTTCTTTTTCCGCATTATCAGGCCAGATTTAGTATAAATCTCCCATCCCCCTCCCCCACACACACTTATATGCTTTCAATTTTGATTTGTTGGCAAGGACATTATTGTGCTTAGCTTTATTAGCCAGTAGATATGTGTTGTGTGTGCAGTGTCGTAACTTACATTCATGGTTTTGCAGTGTTTTTATGGAAAAAAAATAAATAATAATAATAATAATAATAATAATAAAAAATATATATGGTAAGTAAATAAATAATTAGTGGGTGCCAGTGGCTTGGCTCACTTAGCTTCCAGATCAGCAATAGATACATACGAGTCAAGAAGGCAATGTTGATTTAATGGCACAGTCGTTTGAAGATGGCTAACAGTCTGACATTTGGATACTAATCATACTAGGTCACTCCCAAGTATTCTGGGCAGCCTGGCGGGCTGAGTCGAGGTCAGGTGGAAGCGATCTGGGATTCCGGGAGCTGAGGTTCCATTAGAGAGGTGTTCGGGGTCTTCCTTGGGCACAGGTCCTGCCTGAGACAGTGTCCATATCACGTTTATCACCAGGCCCCGTAATTATAGTCATACATGCAGGTGGGAACGATCTAGCAAATGTAAGGATCCAGGAGTTGCTTGCAGTCATGCAAGCAGACTTAGGGGCCCGTCACACGGTGCCACCTTGCCGGAGATGTCGGTGGCGACTGGCGGGAGCGCGCACGCTTTTGGCGCCCCGCCAGCGTCGCCGCCCCCCCCCCGTTTACACGGGGAGACACCTCCGACGATGCACCGGTGAGCTGACAGGCGGCACCGCCGCCGGGGTGTCTCAAAAGTCCAGCGGCGATGCAGTACAATGGGAGCCTATGGCTCCCATCGCCTGTCAGGTCGCCGGCGGCCGTTTACATGGGGCGATGTGTACACATTGCCCCAGATCGGCCGCCACAGTCCTCCGGAGGGTGGTGGTATTGCGGCTAGGATGGAGCAGCTACCTACAGGTAGAACTAATCCTCTGTGGCAGTGTTGATTGTGAGGGATGGAGCAGGGGTTTTGGCCAAGTTGTGGGTTAACGGGATAGTCTCTGTGGTAACGGGGACAGGGGGTGAAGAACGCACACACACACTGTTGAATGTCTCTTTACCTTTTACTGGTGGTATAGTAGGTAAGAGTCCGGAACACTGCCGGGTGACCAGGAAACACAGTTGAATCTCCACAGCAAGTGGGTGTAAGGCCTCCATCTCCTCTTTTCCCTGTGTTGAAGCCCCTGCCCTGTGTAGAACTTGGCTGGCCTCCACTACTCTCTCTCTCCACCTGCGCTGTCGATGGGCAACCTCTGACTACCGCTGCTTCCCTTTTCATGGTATCTGGCTCCCTGAACGGTGACTAGCAGGTGACCGGGTGACTGATGTCCCCGCGGTTTGCCGGGTTCTCTCCTGGGCGTGTAGCTCTCCTGCAGACGCGGACCCCGGTGTCCGATGTGTTGTTTGCCGTATATACCCACTCTTAGGCCAACCAGGACTCCTCAGAGGCTGTTCAGGGTCACCAGTTCGGGCCTAACACGGCACCGATCACCAGGACGTATTCTCAGCTCTCTTAGCATCTGCACACTCTGACTAACTCCTCCCCAGCATCAGTATTTATAGGGGATCTTGCCTAAGGCCAGCAAGTTGGGCTCCCCCTACTGTGCTGGGGTGGAAGGTGTTGGTTGTACTAGTGCAACAACTGTGGATTGTGATCTGTGTTCTAGGAAGGCCTGTGGGTACCTGTGGATGCAGGGTGCCACAGATATATTCCTGTCAGATATTCAGGATGGTGTTGAGCAGGCCATTAGGGTCCTGTGTGGGGGTTGCAGCCCGGGCGCAAGCCCTCGCCACTCTGTGGCCGGTTAAAGAGGAATTTGGTGAGAGTCAACCTGTCATGGACGGCCATGGGTATCAGGCTTTCTCCCTTAGGTTTAAGGCAGTTTTGTGCCTGGTTTTGGAGCTGTGGCCAAAATACATCCAACCCCCTGTTTAAAATAATTTGAGAGTGTTACGTTGATGCCCTCAATAGCAAAGTTGAAATATACATTCCTTGTGTGGTCTCACTCATTGCGGGGCGGGGAGAACCGGAGGGTAGGGTCTCGGCAGTCTAATAGGAGAGTGCCTGCTCCAGTCCAGCAGCGCTCATCTTTACAAGCAGAAATAAGTCTGTGCAACGTTATTACTGTACTGACTGATCACAGGGTAGTTACAGGTTTCTCTCTGGCAATAGGAAATCAGAATAAAGGCCCCATTACATGGCACAACATCATTAACGACATCACTTAAACGTCATGGGTTTGGAGACGTTCCAGCGACATCGATGCAACCTCGTTGCGTGTGACTGCGATGTTGTAAGGATAAATCGTTGGGTCGCTGATCGCAGGTTTGAGAACATGTTCACAAACCACACAATCAACGATCAGCGAAACCTGGTATATCGTTATGTGTGACACCGCGATAACAATGTCGTTTACGACTTCGCCCATTCACAGCAATGAGCAGGGATCGTTCGCTGGGTTATGGTCACAACATTGTTGGTGCGTCGTCCTCCATATCAAGACATGTGACATTTCACCAACGATGTCGGAAACGACCTCGCGCCCACAAGGTCATTGCTGACATCGTTCCAACGTCGTGCCGTGTAACGGTGACTTAAGAAGCAAGAAGTATCAGAAGTCAGGCAGCGCTGCCTTGTGCAGGGGATAAGTGGCAAAAAGCAATGATCATCCAAAGCATTAGGCAACACTGACTCCTGACTGGTAGGGACAAACAGCGGCAGCATTACGACTCAGCAGTCAGGGGCGTAACTACAACAGATGCAGGGGTTGCAATCGCACCCGGGCCCTGATGCCTTGGGGGCCCCAAAAGTCCCTTTGGCCTATAGAAAAATACTATTGCTATTAAAAATGTGCAATAATTGGGGGCCCATAAGCTTAAAGTTACACCACTGTCAGCAGCAGCTACTTACATCAGTATCCAGCATCTCTGACAGCTCCGCCTGCACCCCAACACTCTGCCGACATTTTCTTATTTGCCTAGGGGTAAAAAAAAACTAGTCCAAGCCCTGATATTAAATACTAATGATGCTTGTTGTGAAACAGTGAAAAAATTTGATTAGAAAGGTATATGAGATATGACATAATTGATCTCTTTATACATCCTGTCCACCACATACAAGTCGATACATACAATGTAATAAATATGACATACTGTCCATACAGTCATGTGCTATGCTGTGCAGTGTGCAGATCACTTGAGGTTGTAGTGCCACCTGGTGGTCATGGGTGGTACTGCAATTTATATATGGATCGATTCCTCTGCTGTCTACTCTGCTAGAAGTGCTTAGTCTATGTGTAGTGTAATGCCAAATTTTATATTTATAACTTCATATATTGATTTTTACACGATAAAAAAAAATTTCATACAAGTTCACACTTTATTGCACTGGACCACTGGACGATTCTTGTTTGTTTTATTGTCTAGAAATATTACTAGTCTTTGGCAGAGAGATTTTAGACTAAGGCTAAGTCCACTTGGCTAGTAATCATCCGTAAGAACGGATCCAGCAGCAATTTGTTAACGAAAAAAGTTTTGCTGCTCTCATTGTTTAGAACCTCTAAGAAAGGAGAGCAGCAGTGTAAAGTATGAGGGGCAGGCAGCAGTGTAATGTATGAGGGGCAGGCAGCAGTGTAAAGTATGAGGGGCAGGCAGCAGTGTAATGTATGAGGGGCAGGCAGCAGTATAAAGTATGAGAGGCAGGCAGCAGTATAAAGTATGAGGGGCAGGCAGCAGTGTAATGTATGAGGGGCAGGCAGCAGTGTAAAGTATGAGGGGCAGGCAGCAGTGTAATGTATGAGGGGCAGGCAGCAGTATAAAGTACGAGGGGCAGGCAGCAGTATAAAGTACAAGGGGCAGGCAGCAGTGTAAAGTATGAGGGAGAGGCAGCAGTGTAAAGAATGAGGGACAGGCAGCAGTGTAAAGTATAAGGGTCAGGCAGCAGTGTAAAGTATAAGGGGCAGGCAGCAGTATAAAGTATGAGGGACAGGCAGCAGTGTAAAGTACGAGGGGCAGGCAGCAGTGTAAAGTACAAGGGGCAGGCAGCAGTGTAAAGTACAAGGGGCAGGCAGCAGTGTAAAGTACTAGGGGCAGGTAGCAGTATAAAGTACGAGGGGCAGGCAGCAGTGTAAAGTACAAGGGTCAGGCAGCAGTGTAAAGTATAAGGGTCAGGCAGCAGTGTAAAGTATAAGGGGCAGGCAGCAGTATAAAGTATGAGGGACAGGCAGCAGTGTAAAGTACGAGGGGCAGGCAGCAGTGTAAAGTACAAGGGCCAGGCAGCAGTGTAAAGTACTAGGGGCAGGCAGCAGTGTAAAGTACTAGGGGCAGGCAGCAGTGTAAAGTATGAGGGTCAGGCAGCAGTGTAAAGTACAAGGGGCAGGCAGCAGTGTAAAGTACTAGGGGCAGGCAGCAGTGTAAAGTATGAGGGTCAGGCAGCAGTGTAAAGTACGAGGGGCAGGCAGCAGTGTAAAGTGTGAGGGTCAGGCAGCAGTGTAAAGTATGAGGGGCAGGCAGCAGTATAAAGTATGAGGGGCAGGCAGCAGTGTAAAGTATGAGGGGCAGGCAGCAGTGTAAAGTATGAGGGGCAGGCAGCAGTATAAATTATGAGGGGCAGGCAGCAGTATAAAGTATGAGGGGCAGGCAGCAGTATAAAGTATGAGAGGCAGGCAGCAGTATAAAGTATGAGGGGCAGGCAGCAGTATAAAGTATGAGGGGCAGGCAGCAGTGTAAAGTACGAGGGGCAGGCAGCAGCCTAATAATACAACTCTAAGCTGGACCTAGCGAGATCCGACATGACTAGCGCTAATACCCTGCAATCAAGTGGTCACAACCAACGATATATCACATATTTCTTATTTATTCCTATATTGTATCTCAGCTGACGCAGAGTTGACACATTACATCAGACAGTGACACTGAAATGATTTTTTTATTGCTGTTTATACAAACTCTAAATTACTGAAGATTTGGAAAAAGCTTCAGATTTCATCCGCAAAGGTGACCGGCTTCACTGGAAATGTGTTGTCTGGTAACCCCCCTATGGAGACCGCACTGAAAGAGAGGAAATTAAACAATGAAAAAGATCTCAAATTATACAAAGGAAGAGAACTCTACAAATGCAAAGATTCAGGACACAATTCACTATGGCAGTTGCACCAGTTATTGCTTTTGGAGTTATTTGATTTGTTCCTCTAAGGCCGGAGTCACACCACGAGTTGTCACAGTAAAGTCTGTTTTTTTTTTTGCAGGATCCACCGGACAGAACCTGACAGCACAAGGATGTGCACAAAGTGTGGCCAAATATGGTCAGGTTTTTTACAGGATTCATTTTTCTGCTGCTGTCCACGGTGCTGATCTGTCAGCCTGTGTGTGCAGTGCTGCTCTCCATGGTGCTGATCTGTCAGCCTGTGTGTGCAGTGCTGCTCTCCATGGTGCTGATCTGTCAGCCTGTGTGTGCAGTGCTGCTCTCCACGGTGCTGATCTGTCAGCCTGTGTGTGCAGTGCTGCTCTCCACGGTGCTGATCTGTCAGCCTGTGTGTGCAGTGCTGCTCTCCACGGTGCTGATCTGTCAGCCTGTGTGTGCAGTGCTGCTCTCCACGGTGCTGATCTGTCAGCCTGTGTGTGCAGTGCTGCTCTCCATGGTGCTGATCTGTCAGGCTGTGTGTGCAGTGCTGCTCTCCACGGTGCTGATCTGTCAGCCTGTGTGTGCAGTGCTGCTCTCCATGGTGCTGATCTGTCAGCCTGTGTGTGCAGTGCTGCTCTCCATGGTGCTGATCTGTCAGTCTGTGTGTGCAGTGCTGCTCTCCACGGTGCTGATCTGTCAGCCTGTGTGTGCAGTGCTGCTCTCCACGGTGCTGATCTGTCAGCCTGTGTGTGCAGTGCTGCTCTCCATGGTGCTGATCTGTCAGCCTGTGTGTGCAGTGCTGCTCTCCATAGTGCTGATCTGTCAGCCTGTGTGTGCAGTGCTGCTCTCCATGGTGCTGATCTGTCAGCCTGTGTGTGCAGTGCTGCTCTCCATAGTGCTGATCTGTCAGCCTGTGTGTGCAGTGCTGCTCTCCATGGTGCTGATCTGTCAGCCTGTGTGTGCAGTGCTGCTCTCCATAGTGCTGATCTGTCAGCCTGTGTGTGCAGTGCTGCTCTCCATAGTGCTGATCTGTCAGCCTGTGTGTGCAGTGCTGCTCTCCATAGTGCTGATCTGTCAGCCTGTGTGTGCAGTGCTGCTCTCCATGGTGCTGATCTGTCAGCCTGTGTGTGCAGTGCTGCTCTCCATACACTGTATGTACAGTCATGGCCAAAAGTATTGACACCCCTGCAATTCTGTCAGATAATACTCCGTTTCTTCCTGAAAATGATTGCAATCACAAATTCTTTGGTATTATTATCTTCATTTAATTTGTCTTCAATGAAAAAAACACAAAAAAAATTGTCCTAAAGCCAAATTGGATCTAATTCCACACGAAACATGAAAAGGGGGTGGACAAAAGTATTGGCACCCTTAGAAAAATAATGTGATGCTTCTCTAATTTGTGTAATTAACAGCACCTGTAACTTACCTGTGGCACCTAACAGGTGTTGGCAATAACTAAATCACACTTGCAGCCAGTTAACATGGATTAGAGTTGACTCAACCTCTGTCCTGTATCTGTGTACCACATTGAGCATAGAGAAAAGAAAGAAGACCAAAGAACTGTCTGAGGACTTGAGAAACCAAATTGTGAGGAAGCATGAGCAATCTCAAGGCTACAAGTCCATCTCCAAAGACCTGAATGTTCCTGTGTCTACCGTGCGCAGTGTCATCAAGACGTTTAAAGCCCATGGCACTGTGGCTAATCTCCCTAGATGTGGATGGAAAAGAAAAATTGACAAGAGATTTCAACGCAAGATTGTGCGGATGGTGGATAAAGAACCTCAACTAACATCCAAACAAGTTCAAGCTGCCCTGCAGTCCGAGGGTACAACAGACACAACCCGTACTATCCGTCGGTGTCTGAATGAAAAGGGACTGTATAGTAGGAGACCCAGGAAGACCTCACTTCTTACCCCGAGACATAAAAAAGCCAGGCTGGAGTTTGCCAAAACTTACCTGACAAAGCCTAAAACGTTTTGGAAGAATGTTCTCTCTTTTTGGGCAAAGGCATCAACATAGAGTTTACAGGAGAAAAAAAGAGGCATTCAAAGAAAAGAACACGGTTCCTACAGTCAAACATGGCGGAGGTTCCCTGATGTTTTGGGGTTGCTTTGCTGCCTCTGGCACTGGACTGCTTGACCGTGTACATGGCATTATGAAGTCTGAAGAATACCAACAAATTTTGCAGCATATTGTAGGGCCCAGTGTGAGAAAGCTGGGTCTCCCTCAGAGGTCATGGGTCTTCCAGCAGGACAATGACCCAAAACACACTTCAAAAAGCACTGGAAAATGGTTTGAGAGAAAGCACTGGAGACTTCTAAGGTGGCCAGCAATGAGTCCAGACCTGAATCCCATAGAACACCTGTGGAGAGATCTAAAAATGGCAGTTTGGAGAAGGCACCCTTCAAATATCAGGGACCTGGAGCAGTTTGCCAAAGAAGAATGGTCTAAAATTCCAGCAGAGCATTGTAAGAAACTCATTGATGGTTACCGGAAGCGGTTGATCACAATTATTTTGGCTAAAGGTTGTGCAACCAAGTATTAGGCTGAGGGTTCCAGTACTTTTGTCTGGCCCATTTTTGGAGTTTTGTGTGAAATGATCAATGTTTTGCTTTTTGCTTCATTCTCTTTTGTGTTTTTTCATTGAAGACAAATTAAATGAAGATAATAATACCAAAGAATTTGTGATTGCAATCATCTTCAGGAAGAAACTGAGTATTATCTGACAGAATTGCAGGGGTGTCAATACTTTTGGCCACATCTGTATGATGTTGTATTTCCTTTGCTGCCCCCTATGTTATGAGATAGGGGGTCTTTGTGACCCCAACAATTATCATGGTGGTTTATGGGTCTTGTATCCAGCTTTGGCTGTTCTCCACTTTTTGAATGGAGTTTTTTTTTCTGCCACTTAATAAAATATATGATCTATTATTCAGAGTGTGTGAGACGCGTTCTACATCGCCTTTTCTTATTTCTGTATTTATGGGCTCATACATTTTGATGGTCTCTGCACTCTCTGTGTTTCTAATGTCATTACAGGACAGGTGACTTTTTGCTAAATTAAGAAGTTTAAAAATAAAAAAAGCATTTCTTTATTTCCTGCAACATTGATGAACCACGTGCGCCATTTAGAGTTTGGGGAAAAAACCTTCAATACAAATCACAAGACGAAAAAAAAAAAAGAAGAGCGACTTAACGGGAAAATAAAAACACAAAAAAATGGCAAACGATGAATGGTGTCCTGAGTTTAGTTGAGATATTCAGTGAGAAAACCTGGCAAATCCAACAGATCATATCCATTTTCTATGGGGTGCATAATTAATGAGTTAAAAAAAACACAAAAAAATTAATAATAATAATAATAATAATAATACAAAAATACCTACATACAAAAAAATAAATAAAATATTACTATTAATACAAAAAACCCTAAATAAATAATAATTAATAATAATAATATAAAAACATTAAATAAAATAAAAATAATAATACAAAAATATTACATATAATAATACAAAAATACTAAGTCAACTAATAATAATAATAATACAAAAATAAATAAAATAATAATAATTTAAACAATGCTAAATAAAATAATAATGACAATGCAAAAAAGAAATAAAATATTATTAATAATAATAATATTGATTTTTCTATTAATAATATTAATAATAATAATACAAAAAACTAAATAAAATAATAAAAACACAATAATTAATAATAATAATAATAATAATACAAAAATTCTAAATAAAATAAATATAATTATATAAAAATATTACATATAAGAATAATAAAAAAAAACTAAATAATGATAATAATACAAAAAACTAAATAATGATAAGAATACAAAAATACTAAACAATAATAAATATAATAATGCAATCATAATAAAAATAAATCTAGATAAAATAAATAAAAAGCCAAAAAGTTGCAAAAATGTTTATGTACTGCTACATTGATGAACCACGTGCGCCATTTAGAATTTGGTGGAATAAAAGGTAAAGGTGCATCACATAAAAAAAAAAAGAAAAGTGATTTACAGCTTATAAAAAGCAAATAAAAACAGCAAATGAATCGGATCCTGAGTTTTGTTGAGTTATTCAGTAAACAAATCCTGGCAAAAGCAACAGACCGTAACCAGTAATAAAAAAAAATAATACAAACTAATAAAATAATAATTATTATTAATAAATAATAATAATAATAACATACTAAATTGATAATAAAATATTAATAATTGTAATAATTAATGTATAAAAAAAGAAACAATTATGAAAAAAAAAATATTTACTGCAATATTCATGAACCATGTGCACCATTTAGAATTTGGTGGAAAATACTTCAATGTGTATTACATGACAAAAAAAGTAAAAGTGACTTACAGATTAACAATAAAACACAAAAAAACAGCAAATGATGAATCGAGTCCTGAGTTTAGTTGAGTTATTCAGTAACAAATCCAGGCAAAGCGATCAGACATAACTGTTTTGTAAGGAGTACATCATTAATGTGTATTGTAAAAAAATAAATAATGAAAAAATAATAATAATAATAATAATAATAATAATAAAACTAAACAGATAAAAATGTCATTAAAAACAAGCAAAAAAGTTGCACAATTTACCTAAATTAAAATACAGGAAAAAAAAATATCCCAAACCTACATGAACCCTCTGTAAGTTCTTACCAAAGTGATAGTGTGCGGTGTAGCCGGCCATGTTCAACCAGTTGTCGCTGCAGAACTGTAAGAGGAGAAGGTTTCCGGAGGAGATGATGGTGGGAATGGGTTTATTCGAGCAGAATCTGCCCAGCGATGGTGAATCTGTTCTGCCCCCGTCATTGATGATAAGGTAATCATAGAGGCAGGAGCTGGAATACTCCACATCGAAACTTGTGAATTCCAGGACAATCTGTTAGGTGTCAGTAATGGTAGTGATTACTAGTAGGTATTCCTGATACACTGCAGCATTATACAGGAGGCCCCGTCATCACCACCCCGGATATCAACACAATGGAGCTTGTATATTCTTACAGGTGGATCCTCTAAGTTTCATCTCATATCCCACAATCACTCATGGCTTAATTGCCTTTGTATAATTTTTTTCCAAATTAGGAAATCGATCAGTCCATTGATTTAAAAAGGAACAGTGTAATACTCCATTTTCCCTCTAGAGGCGCTGCAAAGAAATTGATCATCTACCCTGTGAACACTGGGGAAACATTTTTAAAAGTTGTTCAGGACTACAAAACGGATGGTCTAACACTATTAGAGAAAGTGGCTTCTTTTTCACCTTATGAGCCATTTCTCCTCTCCCTGCTTCCTGAATTTATCTTTCACCCTGAAAAACTTGTTCAGGAGAAAAGGAACTGCCAGCTCACTGAGGGAGCAGATTACAGCAGCATAATGTAGTCTATGGAGGGGGGGAAAAAGGCAAGCCGAGGTTACGCATACCGAGCTCTTACATTCCAGTAAGTGTCCTATCTCATCCTACAGCTGGATTCACAGCTACACTGCTCAGAACTACGGTATACTGTCCTCCATGCAGCTGCTGCACCTGAAAACTTGCTACACAGAGACACAAGAGCAGAAATCCTTCATGTCTATGTGTGATCTGTATGGTGGACAGGATAGCAGCTCCACACATCGGCTCATAGAAACCAGAAATCAAGAGTTTCATTGTGGAGTTTGGGGACCGTTCAGCAAGAATATATCTGTATTATGAAAATAAATTAATTATATAAGAATTCTATATCTTACCTGATAGCCCTCAGGAGCCCATATAGTTGTGATACAATCTGACAAGTTTGGATAGAGATCTGGATAGCAGGGAGATGAGATGGTGCCGTTATCGGCAGTGTAGGTGCCGCCGCAGTCCACTAGGGGGAGTAGATAAATATAAATATATATATATATATGCCCGCAATATAGTGCACTTAACCGCTTCACATACCTAAACCATAGGAAGCCTTTAAGTTGATTGCAGAAAGAGGAACCTCATAAACAAACTCCACCAGCAAAGAGTTCCCAGACGCCAGCAACAGAGGGAGCTGGTGAGCACCGCACGCTCGGTGCAGCAGAGCAGGGGAAGTCTTGCTCTGTCCATCGTATACTGTTATGTAATAGGCGGCACATTCATCAGAGGATGGAAGATCAAACTGGTCAAACTGCAAGAAAGCCTATAAAATACAGAAAACACGATTCAGGAAAGCAATAACAGTGTGTGAATCTGCAAAATTGGATATTATTTCATTGACTATAACTCTGTCCAAGTTAACATAGCGCCGATGATTACTCTGACTGCAGGGTCACCTTTCTTACTTTATTTTTATAAAAATATAAAAATTCAAGCCCTTTTTCCTAGTTAAAAAAAAAACATCTGTAAAAATCCGATCTATTAAAATATACAAATATTTAATGCAGCAAGGCAAGAAAAGGAGACAACAAACCGAGACATCAGAGTTTCCTCTTTATCAGTTGCCACACTAAAAGATTGCAATAAGATCAATAAAATGTTTGGACAGAAACATGTTGTAAAAAGTGATAAAGACACTATATGTCTTCAAAAGGATATTAATGAAGCATCAACTCAGGGCACAAAGAATCAAAGAAATAAAGGTACAATTCTCAGAAACTGGTGATGCCCAAAACACAGAGACACACACACATATATATATATATATACATATCTACAGGTGCATCTCAATGAATTAGAATATTATACAAAAGTTAATATACACTACGGTTCAAAAGTTTGGGGTCATTTAGAAATTTCCTTATTTTTGAAAATAAAGCAGATTTTTTTTTCAATGAAGCTAACATTAAATGAATCTGAAATACACGACTATTCTAGCTGCAAACGTCTGGTTTTTAATGCAATATCTACACAGGTGTATAGAGGCCCATTTCCAACAACCACCACTCCAATGTTTTATTGGTACATTATGTTTGCTAATTGTGTAAGAAGGCTAATGGATGTTTAGAAAACACTAGAAACCCTTGCACAAGTATGTTAGCACAGCTGAAAACAGCTTGGCTGATTAGAGAAGCTATAAAATTGACCTTCCTTTGAGCTGGTTGAGAATCTGGAGCATTACATTTGTTTGTTCTATGAAACTCTCAAAATGGCCAGCAAAAGAGAACTTTCATGTGAAACTCGACAGTCTATTCTTGTTCTTAGAAATGAAGGCTATTCCATGTGAGAGATTGCCAAGAAACTGGAGATTTCCTACAACGGTGTGTCCTACTCCCTTCAGAGGAGAGGACAAACCATCTCTAACCAAAGTAGAAAGAGAAGTGGGAGGCCCCGCTGAACAACTGAGCAACAAGACAAGTACATTAGAATCTCTAGTTTGAGAAATCGACGCCTCACAGCTGCTCATCTGGCAGCTTCATTAAATAGTATCCGCAAAACGCCAGTGTCAACGTCTACAGTGAAGAGGCGACTCCAGGATGCTGGCCTTCAGGGCAGAGTGGCAAAGAAAAAGCCATATCTGAGACTGGCTAATAAAACGAAAAGATTAATATGGGCAAAATAACAGATATTGGACAGAGGAAGATTGGAACAGAGTTTAATGGACAGAGGAATCAAAGTTTGAGGTGTTTGGATCACACAGAAGAACATTTGTGAGACGCAGAACAACTGAAAAGATTCTGGAAGAGGCCTGACACCATCTGTCAAGCATGGTGGAGGTAATGTGATGGTATGGGGTTGCCTTGGTGCTGGTAAAGTGGGAGATTTGTACAAGGTAAAAGGGATTTTGAATATGAAAGGCTATCACTCCATTTTGCAACAACATGCCATACCCTGTGGACAGTGCTTAATTGAAGCCAATTTCATCCTACAACAGGACAGTGACCCAAAGCACACCTCCAAATTATACATGAACTTTTTGGGGAAGAAGCAGGCAGCTGGTATTCTATCTGTAATGGAGTGGCCAGTGCAGTCACCAGATCTCAACCCCATTAAGCTGTTGTGGAGCAGCTTGACCGTATGGTACGCGATAAGTGGCCATCAAGCCAATCCGACTTGTGGGAGGGTCTCCAGGAAGCATGGGGGGGGATATTTCCCAAGATTACCTCAGCAAATTAACAGCTAGAATGCCAAAGGTCTGTAATGCTGTAATTGCTGCAAAATCAGCATTGTTTGACGAAAGCAAAGTTTGAAGGAGAAAATTATTATTTCAAATAAAAAATCATTATTTCTAACCTTGTCAATATCTGGACTATAATTTATAATCATTTTGCAACTCATAAGATAAATAAAAGTATGAGTTTAATGGAAAACACAAAATTGTCTGGGTGACACCAATTAAACTAGGGAGTATGGAGGATTAAAACCGCGCTGCTGTATTCCACGAGACATCAAAGCGTGAATATAATATTGATTTATTAGGCAACGTATTTCAGTGCTCCCAGAGACACCCTGAAACATGGCAATATGATACTGATTTGTCCTAAGGAAGGGGCCAGGGAGCCCTGAAACATGTTGACTAATAAATCAATATTAAATTCACCCTTTGATGTCTCGTGGAATATGACAATGCGGTTTTTAATATACACCACGCTGGGGACAGCAGCAGCTGTGATCTGCTTTTATAGTGGTTGTGACTCTCACAACCACACAAGGTGAAGCCTCTGATACCTATTTAGGTCATATTTTATCCCTCAGACCCTTCATCCTCCCTACTTTAACTTTCTGAGATAATGACCTTTGGGTTTTCATTGGCTGTAAGCCATAATCATCAACATTAACATAAACACTTAAAATAGATATATGTACTTCACTTTATGTATTGAATTACTGAAATAAATGAATTGTATGATGATGTTCTAATTCATTGAGATGCACATATATATATTATTTTATTTTTTTTTTCTCTTTTCATTATTTTTATGAATTCCAGAATCTTTTACCACAAACTATGTAAGTACTGACCCGGAGAATGATATTGATAGGAAGGTGCTCACCTTATTTCTGTTGACCCTTACAAGCCAGACGCAGCTTGTAGTATCCTTATAGGATGAGGTGAACATTTCCAAGTCTAAGGATCCATTGATTCCGGTTAACAAGAAACTGCAAATATCTGAAAAACAATGAATGTTAGGCTACATTCACACTGTGCGTTTATGCTGCGTTTCTTGAGGACCCATTTTTTGCAGTGACTCTGGGCTTCCCAGCAAAGTCATTCAGACACGTTTTGCAGTGATGTGTTTTTTGGCTCAAAAACGGATCCTCAAACAGAATGAGCTGTCAATGTGTGCGGCGTTTTTCTCATCCGCTTTTACCCTCTGACATCATTGTCTATGAGCGCAAAAAAACTCAACAGTCTAAAATGCAGCAATAACAAATCAAAAACGCAGTGTGTGAATAGGTGATGTTTTTTATTGGAAAAGCGGATCCGTTTTGTAGCAGAAGAGTTGATCCTCAAAAAACACATAAAAAATGCACAGTGTGAATGTGGCCTTAGAAATCTGACGATTTAATCCCAGTCTCATCCATGGAGCAAAGCCATTGATTACTAGATTGTGACATTGTTATTAATCCTGGGTTTATATTCTAAAATACTAACAGTACTGTGTTTATGTAATAAACATTCTGCAGCGTGACGTATAACCACTGGTCATATCGGCCATTATGACACAACACCCAGGGCCGTGAGGTGCTCGGGACTGGGCTAACAGTTCTGCTGGGGGAATCACGGGGGTCGAGACCCGGCTCCGTGATCCTGGCAGTGTCAATAAAGGTTTGGGGAATACGGGTTTACGGATGTTTGTCGTGACGCCACCCGTGGTATTCGGCCATTTGGGGCTGACGCTGCGGTGCAGGACCTCTGAGGACGATGTGATGGCAGCTGTGGTGGTTTCGCTCCCCACGGGTGGAAAGGTTCCCCAGGGCAACCAGTGTGGTGTTCGGTGCCAGCAGGTTGTGTCTGATGGGAAAGGGGAATTGAAGTGATTCTCTGGCAGGTCTTCTGCGGCCTGCGCGTCTTATCAGTCTACCGCTCCGCAGGAGTTAAATGAAGTCTCACACACAGTTCTGAGTTCTAAACCCGGTTTACTTAGCTTTTGCTTTGTTGGCACCACAGGGTGCTGTCCTTGCATAATCTCAGTCTGAATAGTCCCCAGCAACAGGGATAGCTGCCCAGGACTCCCCCTTTATGTTCCTTGCTTCTCGGGTTGCTTTCTCTCTCAGCTCTGCCTGTCTGCCTCTCTCCTGCTCACGCCTCCACATACAGTGCCCCAATCCAGCAGCCATAGGTGTTCTCTTGGCCGGCCAAGTCCCCTGACCCTAGTACGACTACCTTCTCGGCGGATGTGTCGGGAATCAGCCACAGCTGCTCTAGATCTCATAGCCTCCGGTTCCGTGGTTGGAGCGTAGGGTCTCCTCGCCACCTTCAGGGCCGTGCCCTGGTTCTCAACCTGCCCTTCCACTTCACTTCAGATTCGGATGCACGGGTGGATTGCTCACTGCCCGTGCCCTAGGGCTCCCTCTCTGCATTCGGCTGTTCTGGGACCCAGGACGAGCTCCTCGCTGCTCAAGTCCTCCGTATCCTCCTTCTTCCACTGCTTCCTCTTGACTGACCTCAACTAACTTACCACCCTCTACCTTTCTTCCCTCCGTCCCACTGACTACCTGGACCCTCCCTCTATTGGGTCTGCCCGCCGTCCCTGGGACCGGGTGTGTTGGGTGCTTTAGTGGGTGCCTCGGACTTACCATCCCATTTACTGAGTACAGGAATACCACACCAATGGGATGGGTGCAGTACCTCTTTGTGGCAACTAGACTGCAGGGGCACCACAATAACAGCTCAGGTCCACTGACGTTGGTAAGACTGACCTGGGATTCCTCACACACCCTTGGACAGGTGCTATTCTGAGAGATGAGGAATTAGGGATCACAGCAATCGAATTCTATTTTCGTGCCGCTCTCCCAATGGTGCCATTTGTAGAAAATTCTCAGAACTTAGAAGAAGTATGAAGTCCATTCAGATCCCTGTAAAAGTGCAGAGCCAGACTTCCTTCCTCGCTGTATGGAAGCTTCATCCAAAATACAGACTGCGCCCCTGTCCTGCCCACATAGATCAGCAGGTGCCAACAGTAATACAGGCCTGGCATGTTTGCTCTTCTACCACTTTCCCCAGAGCCCCAGGCAATTGAAGACATCTACTTACACTGGAACAGGGGCAGGGAACCATTTTTCTGCCATTTGGAAATTTCTACAATCCTTCAGTGGCCGTACAAAATTATCAACTTGAAAATGACCCGCTATATTTGGTTAAACAATCAACTTCCCCCTACTGTGGTGGCTGGCGCTGCTTCACTTTGATGCGGGTGATATTGGTCATCTTTCTTCTCAACTGCTTTCCAGGTTTGCTAGACCCCTAGATATCACAGGAGAGGCTGGGGGCATATACATTGCTGGGGAGGCCAAGGCTGGGGCATAGAGAACACTGGAGAGCTGGATTTAAAGGGCAGACAGTCGGCAAAACACGTCTGCCAGCCTGAGCACTGCGGTCCCCAGGAATCTGCCCGGGGGCCACAAAAAAGTCATCGAGGGCCGCATTCGGCCCTGGGGCCTGAGGTTCCCCACCCCTGCACTAGAGGGTTACCTGGAGCTGACATTTAGGTGGGCACTGGGGCATTTAGGTTGGCACTGGGGCAGATGCTTCAGAGAATACTGGGGATGATACTTCAAGATGGTACGTGGGATAATTTTAGAGGGGGTGCTGGGAAATTATGCTAAGGGGTGTTAGCTTTCACACCAACATGAGTTGGGTTAATGATGAGGGAAATACTAAGGGTAAAACTTGAGGACTTATTGGGATTGATACTTGACAAGGTGTTATAGATGAAACTTGGGGGGTAATAGGCCGGTACATAGGTAGTTGTTGGAGTACTTAGGGGCGCACTGGCACTGAGGTAAAAACTGAGATAATATTTGAAAAGAAAACTGAATATGAAAGAAAGGTGGATGCTGGAGAGGATATTTGGAGAGAAACTGGAGATAACACTTGAGAGGTGCCCAGAGATGACTGTTTGGGGGGCCTGAGGATAACATATAAGAGGGAACTGAGAATAACACTTGAGGGGCACAGGGGATAACATATGAGTGGAAACTGGGGATAACACTTGAGGGGCACAGGGGATAACATATGAGTGGAAACTGAGGATAACACTTGAGAGATGCCCGAGGATGACTGTTGGGGGGGCCTGAGGATAACATATGAGTGGGAACTGAGGATAACACTTGAGGGGGGCCTGAGGATGATTCTTGGGGTATGCTGGGGATAACATTTGAGGGGATGCTGGGAAGAACACTTGCGGTCGCACTACGATGACACTTGGGGGGCCCTGAGGAGAAACACAAGGAGACACTGAAGATGACACTTGGGGGCCCTGAGGAGAAACACAAGGGGACACTGAGAATGACACTTGGGGGGCCCTGAGGAGAAACACAAGGGGACACTGAGGATGACACTTGGGGGGCCCTGAGGAGAAACACAAGGGGACACTAAGGATGACACTTGGGGGGCCCTGAGGAGAAACACAAGGGGACACTGAGGATGACACTTGGGGGCCCTGAGGAGAAACACAAGGGGATACTGAGAATGATACTTGGGGGGCCCTGAGGAGAAAAACAAGAGGACACTGAGGATGACACTTGGGGGGCCCTGAGGAGAAACACATGGGGACACTGAGAATGACACTTGGGGAGCCCTGAGGAGAAACACAAGGGGACACTGAGGATGACACTTGGGGGCCCTGAGGAGAAACACAAGGGGATACTGAGAATGACACTTGGGGAGCCCTGAGGAGAAACACAAGGGGACACTGAGGATGACACTTGGGGGGGCCCTGAGGAGAAACACATGGGGACACTGAGAATGACACTTGGGGGGCCCTGAGGAGAAACACAAGGGGACACTGAGGATGACACTTGGGGGGGCCCTGAGGAGAAACACATGGGGACACTGAGAATGACACTTGGGGGCCCTGAGGAGAAACACAAGGGGACACTGAGGATGACACTTGGGGGGGCCCTGAGGAGAAACACATGGGGACACTGAGAATCACACTTGGGGGGCCCTGAGGAGAAACACAAGGGGACACTGAGGATGACACTTGGGGGGCCTGAGGATGAAACTTGGGGAGGCCTGAGGATGACACTTAAAGGGCACATGGGAGAAACACAAGGGGGCTCTGAGGGTCACACTTGTGAGTTTGCTGTAGATAACATTTGAGTGGATGCCAGGAATGACACTTGGGTACTGAGAATAACACTTTTGAGGTGCACAGGGCAAAATGTTTAAGGGACACTGAGGAGGACACTATATTCCTTGACTTATCACCTGTGTAGAAAACGTATTAATAGTTTGAATCCCATCAATGATACAGCTTGATACATAACATTCCGCACAGCAGTCATGTGACCTTAATATATGACTGCATCTTCTATATCTGTCACATGACGAGGTCAGGTGACTGCTGTCCACAACACTTTGCATCAAATAAACCTTCCATTTCATGGCTGGTCCTTGGCCTCAGCGCTTATATGCAGCCTCTGGACTGTGGGTATAGGTCCTGAATATTTAGTCTTAGTACAGTGATATATTAGTGCTATGCTTCTACTTAGGAGTGAACCGGATCACGTACTGCAGTCGTACAGCGTCTTCACTTTAGAGACGTCTAGTGGGCTCAGTCCGTATCTCTGTCCTATCTCTACAGACTGGTCCGGTTTAGGGTTAAGGCTTGGCTCTCCGGACGTGTTAGAGTAGGAAAACCTGCAAATATAGAAAAGGACATTCACCGCAGAATATATGACAAGTCCTGTATTCTGCACTATGGTTCACAAAAGCATCTCACAAGAAGACATTACTGGGCAAATAGAAGAACTAAAGAAGTAGATACTGTGGATAAAGTAAAATATGTCACTAAGTGACCTCCGATAATGAAGGAGGGCTGTAAGATTATGTTACATCTGATGTAAAGAGCCGGCTGTGAACAAATCAACAGAGAAGACAGAAGGAGCAGAAATATAGATATAGACTCTGAAACCTACAAAATAGTGCAGCTCTGGAGTATAATACAGTGACTCCACCAGCAGAATAGTGAGTACAGCTCTGGAGTATAATACAGGAGATAACTCAGGATCAGTAATGTAATGTATGTACACAGTGACTCCACCAGCAGAATAGTGAGTGCAGCTCTGGAGTATAATACAGGAGGTAACTCAGGATCAGTAATGTAATGTATGTACACAGTGACTGCACCAGCAGAATAGTGAGTGCAGCTCTGGAGTATAATACAGGATGTAACTCAGGATCAGTAATGTAATATATATGTACACAGTGACTGCACCAGCAGAATAGTGAGTGCAGCTCTGGAGTATAATACAGGAGATAACTCAGGATCAGTAATGTAATGTATGTACACAGTGACTCCACCAGCAGAATAGTGAGTGCAGCTCTGGAGTATAATACAGGATGTAACTCAGGATCAGTAATGTAATATATATGTACACAGTGACTGCACCAGCAGAATAGTGAGTGCAGCTCTGGAGTATAATACAGGAGATAACTCAGGATCAGTAATGTAATGTATGTACACAGTGACTCCACCAGCAGAATAGTGAGTGCAGCTCTGGAGTATAATACAGGAGGTAACTCAGGATCAGTAATGTAATGTATGTACACAGTGACTCCACCAGCAGAATAGTGAGTGCAGCTCTGGAGTATAATACAGGAGGTAACTCAGGATCAGTAATGTAATGTATGTACACAGTGACTCCACCAGCAGAATAGTGAGTGCAGCTCTGGAGTATAATACAGGAGGTAACTCAGGATCAGTAATGTAATGTATGTACACAGTGACTGCACCAGCAGAATAGTGAGTGCAGCTCTGGAGTATAATACAGGAGGTAACTCAGGATCAGTACAGGATCAGTAATGTAATGTATGTACACAGTGACTGCAAAAGCAGAATAGTGAGTGCAGCTCTGGGGTATAATACAGGAGGTAACTCAGGATCAGTAATGTATGTACAAAGTAACTGCACCAGCTGAATAGTGAGTCCAGCTCTGAAGTATAATGCTCACTGAATTATATAGATTTATTCTATATATATAAAAATTAAAATAAAATAGCATCTTAATTCATGGAAATTTTATCAGAAGATAAAAGAAAAGCACACACCATGCACACGTCAATATATCCAGGATGCCATACCTTCCATAGTGCATGACTGATGCGTAATCATACGGCAGATTCATGTTGTCTGTGTCAATCAAACTAAATTCACCCCAATCATCTGTAATTACATAAGAGAGAGGCCGCATAAATAAATAGAAGAGTTACTGCTGGTGTCATCTCCGTACTCTGTAGCAGGAAGGATTTCTATCCAGTCACATCACAATATAAAGGACTCGTCCGGGCAGAGCCAGGGAATCATGGAGGTCCTGGGTCATCTAAGGCTGCCTTCACATTTGCGGACCCCTCCGCAGCGTGCCTGCGCACAAATCACACACTCTCGCCCGCACCAGGGACGCAACATGTCGCGTCCCTGGTGCGGACGAGACTGTGTGATTTGTGCGCACAGATCACATATGGGAGTGAATGGGTGCGCCCGGTCATGCGCTGTCAAGCGCAGCACCGTGCGCTCCCATTATAAAGATAGGAGCTGGCGACCGCTGCGCACACATGGCGATTCCCCTCCGCAGAACGCTAATGTGAAGCCAGCCTAAGTGCGGCACTAGGTTCTGTCTGGAGCTTCATCTCTCGTAAAGATGAAAAAGACGTTTGTGTAAAAAAAAAGCCCAGGTTTTGATTCCGCGCAGACCACAAAGCAGGAAGGGTATGTCTGATGTCCGTCTATTGGCTCAATAAACAAACAACAAACATACCCTTCCTGCTTTGAGGTCTGCGCAGAATCTAAACCTGGGCTTTTTTTCTACACAACCGGATTTCTCCCTCGCCAGGTGTCTGCAGTGACCTGGATAACAAGGCTCTTGCAGTTTGTTGTGACTCACACAACCCAAAAAGGTGAGTCACACTAATCGGGGGGCATTGAATTATCATCATAGATAAGACCCTATGTGCACTCCCTTCTCTATTTGTTAAAGATGAAAAAGAGAATATCTTAGATAAGAATTAACTGAGAATAATTGTCAGACAGAGCACCATGATATTGACACGGCAGATGATTGACGTTCACTGGATGTACCTCCATTGATGTATTGCCACATAACGTTAACATGCTCGTCGCGGTCACTCCGGCTCTGCTCGTGGTAAAAGCCAAGTGCATGGTTAATCTCATGCTGGACCACTCCCCTCACCATACATCCACTGCTCATTAGACATAAGGGCTGAGCTCCTCCAACCTTCCCTATGGAGGACCAGCACCTAAAGGCAAGAAATATAGCACAAAAAGTCACAAACGATGATGTAACATCTCAGGTACAAATATGTATCAGAGAAGAAAAGCTAAACTCAACCCCTGTTCACACACCATAAGAATATACAGACATGATAAAGGGGATTCGCTGCTTGGGACCCCTGTGTGAGCCATAACACGGAAAGTCACTTCTTGACAGCAGCTTTTGCTGGAAAACCAGAAAAACCCTTTAACTAATCATTGAAATGTGGACTGCGAAGTCCGTCCTGTGAATGTTGCAAACTTATGACTCTCAAAGGCGAAAACTGTGGGCATTGAAATATTCAAAATGGAGGAAGGAGGAGTGGGAAAAAGGGCTATTTAGTGATGAAAGCACTTTTTGCATTTTTGGAAATGATGGCAAGTCTTATGTGAAAAGGTTTCCACATGAAGAGTACAAGCCAGAGTGTTTGAGCTTCTCTGTGAAACATCCGATGAAAGTAATGGTCTGGGGCTGTATGGCAGCCAATGGGGTTGGAAGGCTTCATATTGTGGAGGGTATGGTTAATGCAAAAAAATACATAGACATCCTTAATAATAATATGCTGCCTTCTGCTCAACACCTGTTTTCAGGGAATTATATCTTCCCGGATGATAATGCTCCTTGTCCTAGAGCTAAGACAGTAACGGAATGGAAAAAAAAAGAACAAGGTGGCTGCTATTGACAGTCCCCGGACCTCAATCCAATTGAAAACTTGTGCACAAGGTATCAATAGAGATATCTAAAAAACAGCCAAGGACCAAGAAAGAGTTGATTGAGGCTCTGATACAGGCCTGGAACCACATGATCACTCGTGAACATCTGCAGAAGCTTGTTCACTCAATGCCACAGAGATAAGAGCAAAGGTCGGCCAATAAAGTATTAGAAGCTAAAGATGCACTTAAAAGGCCCTTATCAGGAATTAAATAAAAAATAATAAATCTTAAAAAGTAACATTTAAGTCTGTGTGAACTTGCATTGGAAGTTAATGAACTTAGAAACCTGTTCACCATTCTACATTGTACTGGTGTAGGTATGGTTATGCTGTAAAAAAACTTATCAAAAATACGCATACCATAACAATTTATACACTTGGGACATTCAAAAATGAGTATGGCACACAATGAGGGATTACAAAAACATATATGTTCCACCAGTTTCACTGTAGAGATGCAGAAGTATGAAATATATAGTTTTCTTCACGCCTATGCAGGACTTTTAAACACCACTGTAGATATGAGGCAGTATTATAGTAGTTATATTCTTGTATATAGGAGCAGTATTATAGTAGTTATATTCTTGTATATAGGAGCAGTATTATAGTAGTTATATTCTTGTACATAGGAGCAGTATTATAGTAGTTATATTCTTGTACATAGGGGCAGTATTATAGTAGTTATATTCTTGTACATAGGAGCAGTATTATAGTAGTTATATTCTTGTATATAGGAGCAGTATTATAGTAGTTATATTCTTGTACATAGGAGCAGTATTATAGTAGTTATATTCTTGTAATAGGAGCAGTATTATAGTAGTTATATTTGTATGACTATTGTAGTTATATCTTCAAGCAGTATAAGTTTATTCTTGTAATAGGCAGTATTTAGTGTTATATTCTTGTATATAGGGCAGTATTATAGTAGTTATATCTTGTATAGCATATATAGTAGTTAATACTTGTAATAGGAGCAGTATTATAGTAGTTATATTCTTGTACATAGGAGCAGTATTATAGTAGTTATATTCTTGTACATAGGGGCAGTATTATATAGTTATTTTGTAATAGAGCATATATAGTTTATATTCTTGTAATAGGAGTAGTATTATAGTAGTTATATTCTTGTACATATAGAGCAGTTATTAATAGGTAGTTATATTCTTGTTATAGGCATATATAGTTTATTTCTTGTAAGGGCAAGTATTATAGTATTATATTCTTGTACATAGGAGCAGTATTATAGTAGTTATATTCTTGTACATAGGGCAGTATTATAGTAGTTATATTTTGATATAGGGCAGTATATAGTAGTTTATTTTTAGGCTAGAGTATATTATAGTAGTATTTTTAATGCTATTATAATTTTCTTGTAATGCAGTATTTAGTTTATATTTGAATAGGAGTATATAGTAGTTATATTCTTGTATAGGGGCAGTATTATAGTAGTTCATTCTGTAATAGACGTATTATAGTAGTTAATTCTGTAATAGGCAGTATTATAGTAGTATATTCTTGTACATAGGAGCATATTATAGTAGTTATATTCTTGTAATAAGGGACAGTATTATAGTAGTTATATTCTTGTACATAGGCAGTATTATATAGTTTATATTATCTTGTACATAGGAACAGTATTATAGTAGTTATATTCTTGTACATAGGGCAGTATTATATTAGTTATATTCTTGTACATAGACAGTATTATAGTAGTTATATTCTTGTATCATAAGGGGCAGTATTATAGTATTATATTCTTGTACATAGGACAGTATTATAGTAGTTATATTCTTGTACATAGGGGCAGTATTATAGTAGTTATATTCTTGTACATAGGGCAGTATTATAGTAGTTATATTCTTGTACTAGGGCAGTATTATAGTAGTTATATTCATTGTACATAGGGCAGTATTATAGTAGTTATATTCTTGTATATAGGGACAGTATTATAGTAGTTATATTCTTGTACATAGGGGCAGTATTATAGTAGTTATATTCTTGTATATAGGAGCAGTATTATAGTAGTTATATTCTTGTACATAGGGCAGTATTATAGTAGTTATATTCTTGTATATAGGAGCAGTATTTATAGTTATATCTTGTATATAGCATATTTATGTTATATCTTGTAATAGGGGCAGTATTATAGTAGTTATATTCTTTACATAGGAGCAGTATTATAGTAGTTATATTCTTGTACATAGGGGCAGTATTATAGTAGTTATATTCTTGTACATAGAGGCAGTATTATAGTAGTTATATTCTTCTACATAGGAGTAGTATTATAGTAGTTATATTCTTGTACATAGGAGCAGTATTATGTAGTTATATTCTTGTACATAGGGCAGTATTATAGTAGTTATATTCTTGTACATAGGGAGCAATATTATAGTAGTTATATTCTTGTACATAGGAACAGTATTATAGTAGTTATATTCTTGTAAATAGGGGCAGTATTATAGTAGTTATATTCTTGTAATAGGAGCAGTATTATAGCAGTTCTATTCTTGTATATAGGAGCAGTATTATAGCAGTTATATTCTTGTACATAGGGAGCAATATTATAGTAGTTATATTCTTGTACATAGGGAACTGTATTATGGTAGTTATATTCTTGTACATAGGGGCAGTATTATAATAGTTATATTATTGTACATAGGAACAGTATTATAGTAGTTATATTCTTGTACATAGGGGCAGTATTATATTAGTTATATTCTTGTACATAGGAACAGTATTATAGTAGTTATATTCTTGTACATAGGGGCAGTATTATAGTAATTCTATTCTTGTACATAGGGGCAGTATTATAGTAGTTATATTCTTGTACATAGGGGCAGTATAGTAGTTATGTTCTTGTACATAGGGGCAGTATTATAGTAGTTATATTCTTGTACATAGGGGC
This sequence comes from Allobates femoralis, assembly GCA_033576535.1. Taxonomy (NCBI): domain Eukaryota; kingdom Metazoa; phylum Chordata; class Amphibia; order Anura; family Aromobatidae; genus Allobates; species Allobates femoralis. Next base: position 50,333,392 of record JARQOC010000010.1, on the reverse strand, counting down.
AGTATTATAGTAGTTATATTATTGTACATAGGGCAGTATTATAGTAGTTATATTCTTGTAATAGGAGCAGTATTATAGTAGTTATATTCTTGTACCATAGGGCAGTATTATAGTAGTTATATTCTTGTATATAGGAGCAGTATTATAGTAGTTATATTCTTGTATATCAGAGCAGTATTATAGTAGTTATATTCTTGTATATAGGGGCAGTATTATAGTAGTTATATTCTTCTACATAGGAGCAGTATTATAGTAGTTATATTCTTCTACATAGGAGCAGTATTATAGTAGTTATATTCTTGTACATAGGGGCAGTATTATAGTAGTTTATATTCTTGTACATAGAGGCAGTATTATAGTAGTTATATTCTTGTACATAGGAGCAGTATTATAGTAGTTATATTCTTCTACATAGGGCAGTATTATAGTAGTTATATTCTTGTACATAGGACAGTATTATAGTAGTTATATTCTTGTACATAGGGAGCAATATTATAGTAGTTATATTCTTGTACACAGGAACAGTATTATAGTAGTTATATTCTTGTACATAGGGGCAGTATTATAGTAGTTATATTCTTGTACATAGGAGCAGTATTATAGCAGTTCTATTCTTGTATATAGGAGCAGTATTATAGCAGTTATATTCTTGTACATAGGGAGCAATATTATAGTAGTTATATTCTTGTACATAGGGAACTGTATTATAGTAGTTTTATTCTTGTACATAGGAACAGTATTATAGTAGTTATATTCTTATATATAGGAGCAGTATTATAGTAGTTATATTCTTGTATATAGGGGCAGTATTATAGTAGTTATATTCTTATATATAGGGGCAGTATTATAGTAGTTATATTCTTATATATAGGAGCAGTATTATAGTAGTTATATTCTTGTATATAGGGGCAGTATTATAGTAGTTTTATTCTTGTACATAGGAGCAGTATTATAGTAGTTATATTCTTGTACATAAGAGCAGTATTATAGTAGTTATATTCTTGTACACAGGGGCAGTATTATAGTAGTTATATTCTTGTACATAGGAGCAGTATTATAGTAGTTATATTCTTGTACATAGGAGCAGTATTATAGTAGTTATATTCTTGTACATAGGGGCAGTATCATAGTAGTTATATTCTTGTACAGTACATAGGAGGCAGTAGTATACCATATATATTCTTTTACATAAGGGGTAGTATTGCAAGAGTTATTTTCTAAACATAGGGTCACAATGATAGTATAGTAAATACATTCTTGAACATAGAGAGCAGTATTATAATGGATAGCAATGCAAATAGCTCACCCATCTATACACTTGTACCACCCAAAAATCATCACAGTTTCTATTGTGACAGAGGCACAATGTGTGATCATTGAATATTTAAATGCAGATTGGCAGGTACAAACTGACCTGTATTAACCTTTGAATAGACAAATGTACAGGAAATTACAATTTACTGAGTTTGTTTAACAAAACAAACAAAACAACAACAGAATATATTGACCTCTCTATACAACAGGCTATAATGAGCAGATAATCAAAACCAAGTCACTTTTCTTATCATAATCAAATGGGACACAAGTGTTCAACAAGATAATCCCATCAGATCACCTGCTGATCACCCTGTGGGGGTCCCCACCTCTTTCCCAGGTTAACCCTTTCTAGTCCTTGCACATGACAGGTGTTTCCTGTATCTGGTGATGCCCTCTGCAGACACCGCTCAGATGTTTCTTTTATTTGTTCCATCAGACAAATCTCTCTGAATTACCGTAGTATTTTTAAATTACCAGTAAATAATGCATCCAACATAGTGTAACTTACAGGTGATCACATTCACCACGAAAACACTATTACGATTAATAAAATGTTGTCAATGAAAGGTTTTGTTATTGGAAGTCAATATACTAATATAATAATAATAATAATATTTATTTACTTACAGGCTCATCTCAATGAATTAGAATATCATCAAAAAGTTCATTTATATCATTGATTCAATACACAAAGTGAATCGTATATATTATATATAGTCATTACAAACAGAGAGTGATCTATTTCATGTGTTTATTTCTGTAAATGTTGATGATTATGGCTTACCCATCAAAGGGTGAATATAAATCAACGCGTTTCAGGACTCCCTGAAACGCCCTGAAACATGGTGACATGATATTAATTTGTCCTGAGGAAGGGGCCAGGGAGCCCTGAAATGTGATGTCTAATAAATTAATATTATATTTACCCTTTGATGTCTTGTGGAATACGGCAGCGTGGTTTTTAACCCTTTAACCTCCTTACTTGAATTTTCTGAGATAATGACTTTTGGGTTTATATTGCCTGTAAGCCACAATCATCAACATTAACAGAGCTAAACACTGTTTACTCTGTGTGTAATGACTCTATATAATATATGTGTTACACTTTATGTATTGAATCAATGACATAAATTAACTTTTTGATGATATTCTAATTCATTGAGATGCACTTGTATATAGTGCTGTTAATTCCAGAGCTATACATACAGATGTAAACACATGTTCACATTTCGCTATTTTACAACATGAATAGAGTGAATGTTCACCTTTGAAATTCCCATTTATTTACAGCCAAATAGCTGTATCCTATGGATGATCCAAGATTAGGGACAGTGAAGGCACATGGCTCAAACTGGGACCCTTAGACTGGTCATATACATTATATGGCTGCTTCTGATGATCATTCTACCAGCAGACAAATCATCTTAAATTAAATGTAGATTTCTACTCTCCTATTTTGCTATGGTTTTGGCAGAAGACAAAATCCACTGTTGGTGTTCTTTATATAGTAAAGTTACAGCACAATCTATTGACTTCAAGTATAACATCATTTACATCTAAAAATGTTCATTTGTATTTGGTCATACAGGGCAGTATTATAATAAATATGGGCAGTATTATAATGACTCGTAAATGACATCCCACCCTTCAAAAGCATTATGGTGACATAAGACAGGTTACATACCTGCACATTTTCTCATGTTACAAAGAAGACAATCTTGGTCATTGACATTTATTGTGTAAACATTCACCATTTATATACATGAGCCACAATATATACAAGCACAGGTTCCACCCAGCCACAATTACCCTCTGAATAGAAAAAGCATTGGGAAAGTACAACTAAAGGCTTTGGGTGAAAACCAAACAAAAGTGTTCAGTTTCACCTAGAAATCAGTATTATTACCAATAATATATTGTTTGAATTGAAAAGTGTTGTCATTCAAAGTAAATGTAAAATAGCGTAAATAAACATTCAAGTGTGTAATCAATTACATCAGGATTATTTCACTTCACTGTCAGGTGCTCACATAATGAAACACTAAAATGAAGTTGTATCTACATTGGGAAAGAAAAATTCTGCTATTTCTAAATGGTATTATAGTAGTTATATTCTTGTATATAGGGACAGTATTATAGTAGTTATATTCTTGTACATAGGAGCAGTATTATAGTAGTTATATTCTTGTATATAGGGGCAGTATTATAGTAGTTATATTCTTGTACATAGGAGCAATATTATAGTAGTTATATTCTTGTATATAGGGGCAGTATTATAGTAATTATATTCTTGTACATAGGGGCAGTATTATAGTAGTTATATTCTTGTACATAGGGGGCAGTATTATAGTAGTTATATTCTTGTATATAGGGGCAGTATTATAGTAGTTATATTCTTGTACATAGGAGCAATATTATAGTAGTTATATTCTTGTACATAGGAGCAGTATTATAGTAGTTATATTCTTGTATATAGGGGCAGTATTATAGTAATTATATTCTTGTACATAGGGGCAGTATTATAGTAGTTATATTCTTGTACATAGGGGGCAGTATTATAGTAGTTATATTCTTGTACATAGGGGCAGTATTATAGTAGTTATATTCTTGTACATAGGAGCAGTATTATAGTAGTTATATTCTTGTATATAGGGGCAGTATTATAGTAATTATATTCTTGTACATAGGGGCAGTATTATAGTAGTTATATTCTTGTACATAGGGGGCAGTATTATAGTAGTTATATTCTTGTACATAGGGGCAGTATTATAGTAGTTATATTCTTGTATATAGGGGCAGTATTATAGTAATTATATTCTTGTACATAGGGGCAGTATTATAGTAGTTATATTCTTGTACATAGGGGCAGTATTATAGTAGTTATATTCTTGTACATAGGAGCAGTATTATAGTAGTTATATTCTTGTACATACGAGCAGTATTATAGTAATTATATTCTTGTACATAGGGGCAGTATTATAGTAGTTATATTCTTGTACATAGGGGCAGTATTATAGTAGTTATATTCTTGTACATAGGGGCAGTATTATAGTAATTATATTCTTATACATAGATGCAGTATTAAAGTAGTTATATTCTTGTATATAGGGGCAGTATTATAGTAATTATATTCTTATACATAGATGCAGTATTAAAGTAGTTATATTCTTGTATATAGGGGCAGTATTATAGTAGTTATATTCTTGTATATAGGGGCAGTATTATAGTAGTTATATTCTAGTACATAGGGAACAGTATTATAGTAGTTATATTCTTGTACATAGGGGCAGTATTATAGTAGTTATATTCTTGTACATAGGGGCAGTATTATAGTATTATATTCTTGTACATAGGAGCGGTATTATAGTAGTTATATTCTTGTACATAGGGGCAGTATTATAGTAGTTATATTCTTGTATATAGGAGCAGTATTATAGTAGTTATATTCTTGTACATAGGGGCAGTATTATAGTAGTTATATTCTTGTACATAGGAGCAGTATTATAGTAGTTATATTCTTGTACATAGAGCAGTATTATAGTAGTTATATCCTTGTACATAGGAGCAGTATAATAGTAGTTATATTCTTATACATAGGGGACAGTATTATAGTAGTTATATCCTTGTACATAGGAGCAGTATTATAGTAGTTATATTCTTGTATATAGGGGCAGTATTATAGTAATTATATTCTTGCACATAGGAGCAGTATTAAAGTAGTTATATTCTTGTATATAGGGGCAGTATTAAAGTAGTTATATTCTTGTACATAGGGGCAGTATTATAGTAGTTATATTCTTGTATATAGGGGCAGTATTATAGTAGTTATATTCTTGTACATAGGAGCAGTATTAAAGTAGTTATATTCTTGTATATAGGGGCAGTATTAAAGTAGTTATATTCTTGTACATAGGGGCAGTATTATAGTAGTTATATTCTTATACATAGGGGGCAGTATTATAGTAGTTATATCCTTGTACATAGGAACAGTATTATAGTAGTTATATTCTTGTACATAGGGCAGTATTATAGTAGTTATATTCTTGTACATAGGAGCGGTATTATAGTAGTTATATTCTTGTACATAGGGGCAGTATTATAGTAGTTATATTCTTGTATATAGGAGCAGTATTATAGTAGTTATATTCTTGTACATAGGGGCAGTATTATAGTAGTTATATTCTTGTACATAGGAGCAGTATTATAGTAGTTATATTCTTGTACATAGAGCAGTATTATAGTAGTTATATCCTTGTACATAGGAGCAGTATAATAGTAGTTATATTCTTATACATAGGGGACAGTATTATAGTAGTTATATCCTTGTACATAGGAGCAGTATTATAGTAGTTATATTCTTGTATATAGGGGCAGTATTATAGTAATTATATTCTTGTACATAGGAGCAGTATTATAGTAGTTATATTCTTGTACATAGGGGCAGTATTATAGTAGTTATATTCTTGTACATAGGGGCAGTATTATAGTAGTTATATTCTTGTACATAGGGGCAGTATTATAGTAGTTATATTCTTGTACATAGGGGCAGTATTATAGTAGTTATATTCTTGTGCATAGGGGCAGTATTAGTTATATTCTTGTACATAGGAGCAGTATTATAGTAGTTATATTCTTGTATATAGGGGCAGTATTATAGTAGTTATATTCTTGTATATAGGGGCAGTATTATAGTAGTTATATTCTTGTACACAGGAGCAGTATTATAGTACTTATATTTTTGTATATTGGGGCAGTACTATAGTAGTTATATTCTTGTACAAGGGAGCAGTAATACAGTAGTTATATTCTTGTATATAGGGGCAGTATTATAGTAGTTATATTCTTGTATATAGGGCAGTGTTATAGTAGTTATATTCTTGTACATAGGAGCAGTATTATAGTAGATATATTCTTGTACATAAGGGGCAGTATTATAGTAGTTATATTCTTGTACAAGGGAGCAGTAATACAGTAGTTATATTCTTGTATATAGAGAGCAGTATTATAGTAGTTATATTCTTGTACATAGGGGCAGTACTATATTTGTTATATTCTTGTACATAGGAGCAGTATTATAGTAGTTATATTCTTGTATATAGGGGCAGTATTATAGTAGTTATATTCTTGCACATAGGGGCAGTATTAAAGTAGTTATATTTTTGTACATAGGGGCAGTATTATAGTAGTTATACTCTTGTACATAGGGAGCAGTATTATAGTAGTTATATTCTTGTACATAGGGGCAGTATTATAGTAGTTATATTCTTGTACATAGGAGCAGTATATTATAGCAGATATATTCTTGCACATAGGAAGCAGTATTATAGTAGTTATATTCTTGCACATAGGAGCTGCATTATAATACAAATACATGAGGAGAGAAGGCAGCACATGGGGGAGAGAGACCGCACACATGGTGGAGAACTCACTGAGGAAGGACAGCTCAAAGGAGGAGACATGACTGGAGAAGGCCACACACAGGGGGAGAAGACAGCAAGTAAGGGGGAGCACACAGGTCACAGGAGAGAGCATAGGGGGAGAGAGAGTCAGCACACAGGTGGGACAGAGAGAGCGGACAGGAGGGAAAGACCGCACACGAAGGGGAGAGAGAGCACGGACAGAGGAAGAGCGCACAGGGGGGAAGACACAGCCACCACAGAGACCGACCCAATCTTGATGCTACTGTCCTCCCAATGCGATAGCATCAGGCACCCATCTAGTATTCTATAATAGTTAGTGATGTTACAGTATAGTAAATAAATTCAGTTTAATGACTACATAAGTTGATACAAGAATAGGTGTAATTTATTAAGACGTTTACAGTCACCTGACGTGTATTTTTTTGGCAGATCAACCCTAGAATTTATTCCCAATTCAAATAATGGATGACTGATATGATACTTGCCATCTGTACAGCTCCCAAGACTGTGGTTATATCAAGGCAGTTTTATCATCATTACGTTCTGTCTATCTGAACACATTATTGGGCAATTGTCCTGATATCACCTTATTACTGCACACCTGCCTTCTATGATATTAGGGATTTGTCTGTGTTGCTCTGGTATATACAGTATTTGTGTGGGATGACACTAGCATGGCTTTCATTGGTACAAGCTTTATAAACTCTCCTCATACCCGCTTCCAGAGTAGATATCCAGATAATCCTTCTCTATGGTCCTTTCCATAAATCGGATACAAGTTAGGGTTGAGAAGGTCTGAAGGGCGTCAGTAATCAGTTCTTTATTTTCATCACCTGGAAGAACACGATGATAACACTAAATCTACAATCTGCTGGATTTTATGCCCTCCTTAGTGACATGTTACCCCTTCCACGCTTACTATAATCTGCCGCCAGGCTGTAGGGCACCCTCACCACCCCATCCTCAGATTTTGTCCACAGACAATGGGGGCACTTTATGGCACTGTAGGTCATGTCCATCACAATATCTCCATGATACAACTTAACTGTGGAGTCTAAATGACAGAACATAGAATGTGTGGTATGAAGGCACAAGTCTTATTATATTTCCTGGGGAGAAAGGAAGATACTTACATTTGTTGGACCTTAGTATTTGTGAGAAAACATCTTCAACCTCCTCACCCTCTGCGTTGGTTATTGTTGGGGCTGAAGAATAGAAATAAGTTATCTTTTATGCAGAATGCATTTAGACCCCCATTGTGGTACCTTTTTATTAAAACAGTGTTACATTTATATACAAAATTATGACCTGTTGTAGACCCTTATTGCTGTATCTTTTCATTAAGAAGAATGCATTAATATACAAAATTATGGCTTGTTGTAGACTCCCATTTTGGTACCTTTTCATTAAAAGAGTGATACATTTTTAAGCAACATTATGGCCTGTTGTAGACCCCTGCTGCGGTATCTTTTCATTAAGTGTAATGCATTCACATATAACATTATGGCTTGTTGTAGACCCCCATTGTGGTACCTTTTCATTAAAAGAGTGATACATTTTTAAGCAACATTATGGCCTATTGTAGACCCCCACTGCGGTATCTTTTCATTAAGTGTAATGCATTCACATATAACATTATGGCTTGTTGTAGACCCCCATTGCAGTAACTTTTCATTAAAATAGTGTTACGGTTATATACAACATTGTGGCCTGTTGTAGACCCCATTGTGGTGCCCTTTCATTAAAACATTGATATACTTATTGTTTGACACTACATAGCACATGACTGTAGGACATTGTGTAGGACACAAGGACTTTTAGAGCATATAAATATACATTACATTGACAAAAGTAAGAGGGAACCTACAAATTACACTTATATGAGCTTTTCATGTTAAACAACAGGGCAATGGAGCTAAATGAGAAAACAGAATTCAATGATTTAACTATGTGCCTGATACTTTTTTCCATATGTATGTATGGTCGCTTGCTGCAAAAATCCTTCCAGTACCATATCCATACATTCACATAGCTCTGTCATATTAGGGGATATAACATAAATTTTACAAAATGTTATCAAAATTCTCTGATTCTATAAAGATGGCTTTGCATCGTTTAACTACACCCTTACAGGCATATTCAGGATAGTAGAAATGATATTCTTTTTCAATTATACTGTCTAGCTACAGTATGTTGCTACATAGGATTATCTTCCATGAACACAGTCTGTGTAATTATATTGTAGATACCCATAACTCACCATCTGTTTCCAGTCTGGTTTCTACCTGAAAAGTAATAAAAGGTTGTTAGTAAAATTCTAACACTAATACTAATCTGCACCCATGACTTATAATTATTATACTTTATGTTCTTTACCATTTTTATGATTTCTTCTTGCTTCAAGTGACTGGAGGGTTTGAGACTAGGAAGGTTAGAAACAGTGGCGTAACTTGAAGCTCATGGGCCCTGATGTGAAAGCTCCAACGGGCCCCCAGTTATTGCAAATCTTTAATAGCATTAGTCTTTCTATAGGCCAAAGGGACTTTTGTGGGCCCTAGACTCCAACCCCAGCACATGAAACTTAAATAAAACATTAAACTTATTCAATATATTTTTCAACATAAGAGGTCAACATTTTCAGGGCCATTGATTCCTAATAGGAGTTGGCTGCCCTCCACCCACTACTTTTACAGTAGACGCCATAGAAATGAGTGAAAGGGTCCGTTGAGGGACAAAGTATTCAAATAAGAGGAAGCAGCGGTTGTCAGACTGGAATATCCCTCTAAGTTCCCCCATTGCTGAGTGGCTTCTGTCAGTGTCGTAGATTCAATATCAAGGGCCCCAGCGCAAAAGCTCCAAGGGGGGCCCCTAAATATTGTAAATCTTTAATAGCATTAGTCTTTCTCTATAGGCCAAAGGGACTTTTGGGGCCCCCTAAGCTCCAGAGCCCCAAAATCACAATCCCTACACCTGTTGTAGGTACGCCCCCCTGGCTTCTGTACTCACCGGGAGGGAATAGGTGAACCGTAGAAGTAGGAGGCAGATGAGGACGGGACTGCGCATTGTTCTGAGTCAGTGTTGTCGCTACGTCTGCTTGACTCTGCTATGTGTCCTGGAGTCACCCACAGCTGCCAAGGTCCCTCATTGATAAGGATGATGGGAGTCATTACACTGAGTTCACTGGGGAATAACTGCAAGACCTTGGTGGAAATAAATATCCGACATCAAGGTGTTTCCATTATTAGCTCCCTCAGCGGCATCACCTGCATGGGGAGAGGCAAAGTTTGTGGCTCAGAATCTGAGGCATAACTACAATAGCTGCAGGGGTTGCAATCGCACCCGGGTCCTGGAGCCTAGGGGCCCCAAAAGTCTCTTTGGCCTATAGAAAAATACTAAAGCTATTAAAGATTTTAAATAATTGGGGGCCCCGTTGGAAATTTCGAATCGTGGCCCATGAGCTTTAGGTTACACCACTGCTCAGAATCACATATTAGTATATACAGGATGATTAGATTTGGATTTTACTGTCACCACCCCCCGCAGCTATCATAGCACCCTGCATGGGCGTACCCAGCGTGGGGCAGTAGGGGCAGGTGCCTTCCCCCCCAAGGGGAGCGCACGTAATGATCGCGGTCGCAACAGTCGTGGCTGAGACCAGGCGCGGACCTGTAGGGGGCCTGCGCCTCCAGCCGCCCCCCGCGATCGCAGCTCCTGCTTCACATGGATGTGCGTCCCAGAGGACACACATCCATGTGACAGCGCGGCTCCGACACTCTGTGCCAGAGGAGAGGAGGGGAGGGAAGCCTCCTGCTTCCTGCTGCTCCTCCCGCCCCTCCTCTCCTCTGATCTGCCGGCTTCCTGATCTGCGCTCCCCAGTGGAGCGCATGCAGCAGGCGGCACCTCCTCCTCACCCATGGGCATGGGAGAAAGCAGGTGAGAGGGGGATCTGGGACACAGAAGGTGAGGGGGGGGGCTGGGACACAGAAGGTGAGAGGGGGGGGGCTGGGACACAGAAGGTGAGAGGGGGGCTGGGACACAGAAGGTGAGAGGGGGGCTGAGACACAGAAGGTGAGAGGGGGGGGCTGGGACACATCAGGTGAGAGGGGGGGACCTGTGAGACAGCAGGTGAGAGGGAGGCCTGGGAGACAGCAGGTGAGGGGGGGGCCTGGGACACACCTGGCTAGAGGGGGGCCTGGGACACAGCAGGTGAGAGGGGGACTCCCATATCATATACAACCCCCCGTAGGGCTCCCATATCATATACAGCCTATGATATAGGAGCCCTATGGGGGGCTGTTGTATATGATATGAGGACTGTATGGGGTATTGGTGGGCTGTATATGAGATGGGACTCCAATATCATATACAGCCCCCCATAAGGCTCCCATATCATATACAGCCCACCCCTTAGGGCTCCCGTATCAAATACAACCCCCATAGGGCTCTCATGATGGGAGCCCTATGGAGGGGCTGTATATAATACAGGAGCCCTATGAGGGGGCTGAATATAATTTGGGTGCCCCATGGCGGGGTTATATATGATATGGGAGCCCTATAAGAGGGCTGTATATGATATGGGAGCTCTATGGGGGCTGTGTATGAGATGGGAGCCCTATGGGACATTGGGGGGGCTGTATATAAGATGGAACTTCCCATAAGGCTCCCCAGTGGCGTAACGAGTCTGATTGGCCCCGGTGCGCAATTTAGGCCCCCCACCTTCCGCATACACGTTGGTCAGATGTATGGGCCCCGTGTAACGTTCTAAATCCTATAAAGACTCACAAATTGACCCCTCTCCCCCTTCATTATGTATTAATGTCCCTTATCCTTCTGTATATGGTCCTCCTCCTGGAATATGGCCTTTATCGTGGTATATATGTCCCCCATCATGGTTTATATGGTCCTCCTCCTCTGCCACCATAGTCCTCCAATTATTATAATGCATCCCCACATTCCTCCATACATTATAATGTATTCCCATAGTCCTCTATGTATTATAATGCATCCCATAGTCCCCCATTCATAAGATACCCCCATAGTCATCCAATTATCATAATGCAACCCCACTATCCTCTATATAGTATAATGTAGCCTCATATGCCTCCATACATTATAATGCACCGTTCTAAAATTTTACAACCTGAACGACCATGGCTTGCTCCCCGTAGTTTTGATCCTGGGTACGCCCATGGCGCCCTGCAGTGGTGTAACTTAAAGGCCATGGGCCTCACTGTGAAAGCTGCAACGGGGCCCCGAATTATTGCAAATATATAATAGAAAGTATTTTTCTATAGGCCAAAGGGCTCTTCGGGGCCCCCAGGCTCCAGGGCCCGGGGTCATCTATTGTAGTTAACGTCCCTGGTGCCCTGTCTGCAGTCTGGGGTGTCTATTGTATTTAGGGTAAAATCTATTTTTGCAATTTGGACTTATTAAAAATGTTGCAGATTTTTCTTTTCTTATTTCCTGCACATTGAACTCTGATGTGGTCATAAATCCCAGAAAAGAGCTGAAGAATAGAAAAACAAGCTCACTGATGGATCCCCAGTTACCTCCACAATAGACAGTGCAACACAGAGACTAGAGAAGGTGAAAGGAGCAGAACCTGTAATGAAACCCAATTACACAACGTCATTTTAACCGAAAATATTGGATATTTTTAGTAGAAAAAAAAAAGTGTTTGCAAGTTGGACAACCCCCTTGAAAACCCCACTAAAGACCACGCCCCTGTGCAGACCACGCCTCCTGCACAAACCACGCCCCCATATAGACATTCACAGGAGCCGCCTGTGTGAGCCTCACTCTGCAGTGATCCGACAGGTGACGCGTGCGCAGTGTGAGTCTCACTCTGCCGTGATCCGCCTGGTGACGCATGCGCAGTGTGAGCTGTACTTCCTGCAGGAGCCGCCAGGTGTCGCTGTGGTTTTGTGGCGCGGCCGCTGTGTGTTGGTCTGTTCCCGCTTCTCCTCATGTCCACTTCTTCTCGGCGCCCACTGAGGAAATCATCACCGTCACCGAGAACATCTCCGGAGACAGACACAGACATGCCGACCGTGGAGGAGCTGTACCGGAACTACGGCATCCTGGCCGACGCCAAGGACGACGTGAGCCAGGTAAGGACCGAGCCGAGGAGCCCTGCCGAGCTACGGAGGGTAGGCCGCATGCCGAGCCCCGGCCTGTGCGGAGCCCCGGCCTCAGACCCCTCTTTCGCGGGCTTTGCTTTCCCCTTCTCCCTGGTGGCCGGAGAGGAGTGGTATGTGGATGCTTCAATCTGGGCCTGTAATCCCTCACTCAGCTTGTAGTCATGTGTGAGGGTCATACAGGGCTCTGCCTTATGTAAAGGTCTGAGACACCTCACATGTTATGGATTGATGCTCACTGCCATCCCCTGCACTGTGATCACACCTGAGAACACCTTGTCCATAGCCTTCAATACAATGCTGGGCCTCCTGATTGCCCCAGGGCTCCCTGGCTGTGTCCTCCACCGCCTAGTGCACAGGTATAGTCACATGGGGTGTGGTGGTCTGTTTACATGCAATACCCATATTTTGGAGGTCAAAGACAACCTCATCATACCTGTTGCAATGACCCCAGTTAGTAATTTAGATGGTATTTCAGAAATGTCACCAGGAGCCCACTACCCTTGTAATGAGAAGTAATATTGTGCTCAGTGAGATGCTGTGTGGCCATTAATAGACATTTCCCTCTGGGCCTCACCTGCTGTGATTTGTGTCTACCCTTTTTGTGTTTTGTTTTTCACTTTTCTGTATGATGTACAATACAAAATTAAATAGTGGTACAGTGTTGGCCACAAAAATCTATGTAAATACTTGTGTTAAAAAATGATAAAAGTATTCTAGGAGTGATACCTTATAGTAACAAAGTGATTACATCCCAAAATGACAAAAGTATTCTAGGAGTAAAGTTTGTACAGCGAACTTTCATTATTTTAGAATTATTTCCCCAACAAGTCACATAACACCATATTAATGGACATATCGGCCACTCCTGCACCCAACACATTCCATAAGACGAGCTGACATCAGAGGCTTCTTCCTTCTGGAGGAGCACCAGTCTGTGTATTTCTCTGTACAAGACATATATAGCCTTTGTGCCACTGTCCTGTATGAGAGAGTGGTGTAGGCGTGCACACTGTTGTGGGTTCAGAGGTGCTTCCTAGTCGCGTGTTGTCGTATGTGAGCCAAATAAGGAAAAACTTTCACTTTTGCAGAAACACTTGAGTGTGCAATGATTATCTCTTATTACTGTCCTGTATTACGCTGAAGCTGAACCAAAAGCATTTATTGGAAATATTTGATGTGTTAATGACTTTGATTGCTATATGTACAGCCTCTCTCCTGTTCCCTACCCTCTTTCACATGCCCTTGGTGTGGTAGATGTTGGCATCAGGTGTCAGTAAATGTGCAGATTGCTTTCTAGTCAGTTTCATGGAGGCAGCTGTTTCCTTTGCTCCGGGGCTCATGGTGGGTTTACACGCCGCGATATCGGCGTCCAACTCCGACCCAACTCAGACAAAAAGTCACGTGGGTCGCGAGTTGGAGCCGATATCGGGTGCGCGTTGTACTGTTTTAGCATACAACGCGATGCTGGAACGATGCCAAAACGATATCGGAGTTGAATAGCAGAGCTATTCAACTTCCCGATATCGCAAGGCCGTTGTACCAGCATCGCTGCGTGTGACAGCCCAACTCCGATGCGTACTCGCACCTCACCCATTAACTCCCATGTTAAATGGTCGTTACTGGGTTGGTGGGCGTACACATCGGAGGGACGTTGTTTCCCAATATCGCAGCGTGTAAACCGGCGATGCGATATCGGGAAAAGTGCTCCCAAAATGCGCGCTCCCGCGGCGTTGTATGCGATATCGGGATGATATCGCTACGTGTAACCCCACCATCAGTGTCCACACTGAACTAGAAACACCTGCACACAGTGTTCGGCCGCGGTGCTGCACACTCAGCTGCCAGCTGACATTTGTAGAGGGTTTTATCTCCCATGTAAATTAATGGCTCTTTTGCTTTCTGATCTGTAATATTCATGTGAAGTAATTCTGTATTTTTCTTTACAGCACAAAGCTGCATATCAGGTTATCCTGGACGGGGTGAAGGGAGGTGCGAAGGAGAAGAGATTGGCAGCTCAGTTCATCCCTAAGTTTTTTAAGCATTTCCCGGATCTCTCTGACTCTGCGCTTAACGCTCAGCTGGACCTTTGTGAAGATGAGGATGTGTCGGTGCGTAATAATTTTGTGTTTTATCAGTCAACGGGTGAATATTTCTGCAGCTTTCTAATATTTTTCATGTTAATAGTTTATTGCTTCACACTGTCTTTTCGAGTAGTTTACATTCTTAAGGTTGATAATCTGTTTGAGACCTTGTTGATCCAGGGAAAAATTAGGCTAGGTTCTGTGTTTGCTGCCACAACAATAATAATAATATAGTACTGGAGCAGTGTTAACCCTATTTTCTTTGTGTCTTTTTTTAGATCCGTCGTCAGGCTATTAAAGAACTGTCACAGTTTGCTACTGGAGAGAACCTGCCCCGTGTGGCGGACATCCTCGCCCAGCTCTTGCAGTCAGGTAAAACCTTTCAACAAAGTACATTACAAGTTGTGAGTGAGCTAGAATTGGTCTTCAGCGCGCTTGGCAGATGAAGTTATAGATCACCCAACCATACTGGCAGTGTGGAAAATGGGAAAGCGCCAAAATCATAGCTCTTGTTAAATGAAGGCTAAGGCTAATCAAGTATAACCTGATTAATTGGACTTTCATGTTTATTTTTCTTTTCAGATGACTCTGCTGAATTCACATTGGTGAATAATGCTTTGCTGAGCATATTCAAGATGGACGCCAAAGGTAATTGCAGATGAGACTTTTTTTTCCTGTGGTGTTAGAGATCATGTATGGGCTCTGCTGCTGGTGACATTTCACTTTATGGAAAAGTTTTCCTTGCCTGTCCTCGAGGCTTCCCTTTCTCTCACTACTGCTTGTCTCTATGATCAATGTGAGATGGAGAGACGAGGGAATTTTTCTAAGGACTCGGACACACACTCTTTACATGCGAGTCTCTCAGACGAGACTTGGAACAGGCTGGAGCAGTGACCCTGAATGGCCTCTCCCTGTCTGGATGGGGATTGACAGCTGCCTGTATTTCTGTGCAGCATCGCATTCCCTGTCCAGAGAGAGAGAGGCCGTTCAGGGTCACTGTTCTGAGTCTTGTACGTCAAACTCAGATTAGTGTGTCCAAGCCCTAATAAAGTGACTTTATGTTCCCGGCAGCAGCTCGCGGTTTGTTCTGTCATCACACGCACATTAATTGCATATGTGTTACAAAGGGATCAATGAAAAGCTGTGCCATGCACAAGAAGGCAGTCCCCTTCTATTGAAATACTCAATAGGTTATGACTTCTTTAAAAATCAGAATATAGTTAAAACACATAGAATAATTTTTTTTTTTCATATCACGCTTTTCTCCATTAAAGTTGTTCACCTTTTTAAATTTTCTTTCCTCTTAAAGGGATCCTGTCACCCCCAAATCACCTCATAAGCTATTAAAAGATGTCCCTAGAGCATATTAACACTTATCCTACACTCCTTTTAGCTCCTAAATGCATCTAGTGAAAATGAAGATAAACATTATTAAACTCACTCATTAGCTATGTTAATTAGTGACTACTGTATTCATAGTCACCCAGGCAGGCTCTCCCTCCTCATAATATCACGCGCCTCAATAGGTGTGATCTTCAACTCTGATTCAAATGTGCGCCTCCCCGCTCTCTTCTGTGTCAGCCGGGCTGCAGTGTGCGCTGTATGACGCGAATCGTGTCATTTCCGGCTTCGGGTGATGTATGTACACCCGCGCTGCTCTGTTATGCCTCCAGCACGCATGTGCAGTGCGGGGCTTGAAGCTAAAAGAGTGGCGCAGGTGTATATACGTCACCCGAAGACGGAAATAATGCGATTTGCGTCATACAGCTGCACACTGCAGCCCGGCCGGCAGAGGAGAGCGGAGAGGCGTGCATTTGAATCAGAGTTGAAGATCACGCCTATTGAGGCGTGATATTAGGAAGAGGGAGAGCCTGCCTGGGTGACTATGAATACAGTAGTCACTAATTAACATCGCTAATGAGTGAGTTTAATAACGTTTATCTTCATTTTCACTAGATGCATTTAGGAGCTAAAAGGAGTGTAGGATAAGTGTTAATATGCTCTAGGGACATCTTTTAATAGCTTATGAGGTGATTTGGGGGTGACAGGATCCCTTTAAATGCATATAATTAAGGTTAAAAATGAAATCGTTTTAACTGGGTTTCATTAAAATTTTACCTTCTTTAGCTGCTGTGATTCACTTGCTCTTGCTGCTGCAGATTGAGTTAACTTGAGAACTTCTCAGGTCATTATGACGGTCCAACAGGAAATTAGTAACTGTTGGCGAGCACTTTCTCAGCTGACTTATGACCATGGACCGCATTAAAGATGAATCTTCAGGAAAACGAAAAGCCAGATGTTGCAAAATTTTTAATGAAACCCAATTTCAGAAAAATGTTATATATAATTTTTATTTATTTTTTTGATGGAATGAAGTACACCTGAGCAAACGAAAATATACATTTTTCCCCCCCCCCCCCCCCCCCACAAATGTGGACAAACCTTTTAAATAAGATGTTTCTTCTGTCACACCCAGGAACATTGGGAGGTTTGTTCAGCCAAATTCTTCAAGGAGAAGATATAGTCCGTGAGCGAGCCATTAAATTCCTTTCCTCTAAGTTGAAAACCCTTCCGGATGAGGTTATGACAAAAGAAGTCGATGACTTTATATTCACTGAATCAAAGAAGGTAACTGTTTACATCTTTGCAATATACCAACATCGTATATTCTGAGACATCAGTGGCAACTTGTGGTACTGTGCAACCCGGTATTAATTCCGTCTCATCTCTTTTTAGGTTCTGTATGACGTCACCGGAGAAGAATTTGTCCTGTTTATGAAAATTCTTTCTTCATTGAAAAACCTCCAGACAGTGAGCGGCAGACAGCAGCTGGTGGATTTAGTGTCTGAGCAGGCTGGACTGCAGCAGACACCGCTCAACCCTGCAGACCCAGACTCTGTGGATCGCCTGCTCCAATGTATGCGCCAGGCAGTGCCGCTGTTTTCAGTAAGTTTAAAATGGGGTTGACCAATTGTCTGCCTGACCTATTGAAGTATCTGTACAATCTATAATTCTGACTTTTGATTTTTCTTTTGTAGAAAAATGTTCACTCCACAAAGTTTGTGACCTATTTTTGTGAGCATGTTCTGCCCATCCTGGGTACCCTGACCAGTCCAGCCGAGGGCATTGATGTGCAGTTAGAGGTAAGTAGTGACTGTTGATTTGTTAGTCAATTTCCTCCACATTACAGTGTAAAAGTGATGAGCGCCCCTTGTAATTCTGCAATGCTTTCTTTCAGGTATTGAAGCTGTTGGCTGAGATGAGCTCCTTCTGTGGAGACATGGACAAGTTGGAATCAAACTTGAACAAGCTTTTTGATAAGTTGCTGGTATGTACTTTGATCACTAATATATTACACATAGTTTACAATTTGGGGAAATGACGAGTTCTTGCTCGGAGGAGCCTACAATCTAATTGTATGATCCTGATTTGTGAGACTGAATACAGCCCACAAACGCCCCATCTATTGGAGGGTGTCTATAATCTAAGACTCTTAAGGCCGGTTTACACACACAAATAATTGTGCAAAGATTGTTCGCAGATCTCTGGTTGCAGTGAAATCATGGACACATTGTTAAGTTTTGTGGCTGTGTACAAATGTAACAATGTGTCCATGATTTCACTGCAACCAGAGATCTGCGAACAATCTTTGCACAATTATCTATGTGTAAACTGGCCTTTAGTGATTAAGAATGATAAGCGTTTGAGCTTCTTAGGTATTGGTGGGATTTTGTCTCTGCCAATGAGCCTTTCTGATATGTGATATATGTTGATACAGGATCCAAAACCTTGTCTTCAAGACGGAGGGGAAAAAATAGTTCTGTCCTGAAGTAGAAGGAACTAAATCCCAAATGAAAATAGCCTGTAAATCTAAGCTTTTATGTCATTGATCTTACACCTTTTAATTATTTAATGACAGGAATACATGCCGCTTCCACCGAAGAAGTGGAAAACGGGGAGAACTCTGCAAACGAAGAGCCGAAACTCCAGTTCAGTTACGTTGAATGCTTACTCTTTAGCTTCCATCAGCTTGGAAGGAAAATGCCTGACTTTCTGATCGGCAAAGTCAATGCAGAGAAACTAAAAGACTTCAAAATTCGGTAAGTGGTAGATAACAAGATGGAGGTCGCATTTAGACGGTTTAAAATGGGGATGTCACATGGTCTCACAGAAATTCTGCTTTCCAGGTTACAGTACTTCGCCAGAGGACTCCAGGTCTACATCAGACAGCTACGCTTGGCTCTGCAGGGAAAGACTGGGGATTCATTAAAAACAGAAGAGGTAATTGATTTGATGATTTATTTTTATTTATTTATTTAAACTTGCTTGGATGTTTGCCCTTTTTGTAAAGGGGTTATACAGGACTTGAACGCTGATGGTCTATCCAGGATAGGTCATCAATGTTTGATTATTGGGGGTACAACTTATGACACCTGGCACTCCTGCTGTTTTATGGCTGCAGTCACTGTTCCTTAGCATAGCGGCACAAGCTCCATTTACTGTAGTGGCCGCAATTGGTATCATTTCTCCATACTTGTAGCAATGGGGGTTTGCAGTACCTCGCTGCGGCCACTGTTCTTGAATTCCTTTAAGATTTTACCATGTCCTCATACCTTATCATATGTTCTTTTCTTTGCAGAACAAGATCAAAGTGGTTGCCCTAAAAATAACAAGCAATATTAACGTGCTGATAAAGGTAAGTTTTTTTTTTTTTTCCTTTTGGGTTACGTATGCAATTCTTTGGACTTCGTAACACTTAGTTTTCCTAAATTTCATTACGTGGGAGTTCAGAAAAAAAATGCCATTAGCAACTTGCTAGAAGCATATCTAAATGTTTGTTTTCTGCCACCCCAGCTATGTCACATGTTCTTATAAGTGAATGTATTCCCAATAGGACCTGTTCCATAACCCTCCATCCTACAAGAGCACCGTGACTTTGTCTTGGAAACCAGTCCAGAAGACAGATGTTGGGTAAGTACAACAAATCCTTGTTGTTTTTTTTTTTTCTAGCTTTGGCTATAAGTTGTGCATCTTGTCCTTAATATCAGGCTACATCGTTGTATGCCCATATCTCTGCCAATGCTGACAATGCAATTCTGTGAAATGCTGTATATATCCTTCATGTGCAGTTACTAAGTTAAAAAGTCCAAACATCCTCATTTTATCTAGCACCTCTTGCTAGTAATGGTACCAATTCGGACCCAAACATTTTAACAGCTGCAGTTAAAGGCAGTCCCCCTGCACAACTGATAGTTTGTCAGCTGCAGAGGTTGGTCATCATCTAATCATTACCCGCGGCGCTATATCTGGCTGCCTTATAAGGGGCATCTATAACCCCCTTCCTCCCCGCCAGTATAAGACCTCACATGAGTGATGGCAGCACTTGATGCCATTCTTCTAGGTTTACTCCTATTTGTGCACAACCTTTAGATCTGATTTGTTTTGATGTTTTGTGAGATGTTTTACTGTATTTTCTACCTTTTCAGACAAAAGAGGTCTAGTGAAGACACTTCTTCTTCATCTAGTTCTCTTCCGAAAAAAATAATTGTCGGACCAAAGAGGGATTCCAGACAGATCTACAACCCTCCCAGCGGAAAATACAGTGGAAGCCTGGGAAATTTCTCTTATGGTGAGCGTGTAATTGTATATAGCACCTTGAGGACCTATCATCGGTCAAGCGGACAGTTTGTTGCTCTTATTTTTTCTACTACTGCATTCTGTTTGTTCTTCAATCCAACCTTTTTATTTAGTGCTACTTTTTATGGTCTTGTTCATGGGGGCATGGCTTACTGGGTAGGCCGAAAGACCCTCCCCCACCCCCCCAAGGATAATATTCACAATGCATTCTTTCCCAGTAAATAAAAAGACCAATTTAAAATTAAAAGTAAAAAATGTATATATGTATGTCGCTGTTAAAGAACCCGTCCATGGTTTCCATTGCAATCAGCATTATATATAAATCTTGAAAATATATTTAATTCTAAAGAGATACCTGTCTATTCTGACTTGAATCTCCTTAACCATTTGCTATTTTAATCTTGCAGAACAAAGAGGAGGATTCCGTGGAGGCCGGGGCCGAGGTTGGGGAGGACGAGGGAACCGCAGCCGAGGCAGAGTATATTGACGCGGAGCCATTATCAGACAACCTGCAGTAATCGCTGTAGTTTAAGGCTGGACTGCTGATCACCCGCCAACAGCAACAGACTTTAACATAAAAAGCGTTCTTTATACCTTTGTATGTTCCGACCGGGATTTTGTATAGACGTTGCTGCACCTTCATCCACAAGCCCAAACGCTGCACATCCGGATTTCAGAACTCCTAATACTCACCAAACAAGACCAGAAATCTACGATTTACTAGATGCTCTTCAGACATTCAAGTGAACTTTCCAGTTGGTGTTGACATCCATAATTAAAGGGGGAGGGTGGTGTAGAAATCCTTTTAAGCCAAGGTTTAATTTCTGAGCCCATATGTTACCTTCAACACAAGGACCCTGTGCATGTGTGTGATCACATAAGGTATCACTCGACTTCTCGCTTTGTTTGGTCCAAATTTTTTTTTATTAATTTATTCTTTTGCTGTAAAGCAGTGGCTCTACGAAAGTTTTTTTGCCCCTCCCCCTCAAGTTATGTATATTTTGTATACTGTACCCATGGCTGTGTATATGAGGGCTTGGAAGTATTTGTTCTTTCCTACTTGTAATTTTGCCTTGAAAACATTTTCAGAAGTGTTAACACTGTGTGCTGTTTTTCTTTTAAGAGGGAAAAATCCCATTTTGGGCGTTTGACACTGGCTGTTTTCCATTTTCTTTATCAATGCCTTGAATAAGAAATGTTAGGCTTATCCGGCTCCATAATCTCTCCTGAATCATTCTAATATTAGAATTAAGGCCACGTCACACGTAACAATATAGTTCAAAAGTCACGTGTTCTGTGACGCTTGAACGATGTCGAAACGACATCGTTGCGTGTGACACTACAAATGATGAACGATCAGTCGGCTGAATCGTTCATCGTTTGATTTGAGGACAGGACCTCAAATCTATCGTTGGTCTCCCGGTGGACATGCAGCATCGCTGCGTGTGACATCGGGAGACGACCGATAAGGCTGGTTTCACACTGCGGTCAGATCAGGTCAGGTTTTGTATTTCAAAACCAGGAGAGGAACTTGCAGAGAAAAATTATAATTGAAAGATTGACACCTGTTCTAGGTTTTGGAGACACTCCTGGTTTTGGCACACAAAACCTGATCTGAAACAAGCCTAAGCCAGCTCCCAGCGCCTCTGCAAGCGCTGGGAGCTGGTCTCCAAGGCAAACTGCGGGTATCTAGGCAGCGCGCACTGCCTAGATACCCAATGTATACCTTTGTTCCAGCCTTCTCCGCTCTCCGGCTGGTATCCAAAGTACACAGCGGGTAACTAGGGTCCCTAGTTACCTGCTGTGTACCTTGGATACCAGCTGGTGAGTGGAGAAGGCTGGTAACCAAGGTATACATAGGGTATCTAGGCAGTGCGCGCTGCATAGATACCCGCAGTTTACCTTGGAGACCAGCCTGCTCCCACTTACCGCAGCCTGGCAGCGGGAGCAAGACATTGTGGAAACAATATTTAAATAATTTCCATGATGTCTCTGGTCCATTGATCGCTGGTGAGTCTGCCTGTGTGACAGCTCACCAGCAATCTGAACGATTTTGTTAGCGATCGCGCGTGCATGTGATCGCTAACAAAATCGTTCATCAGATTGATGCGTGTGACGGCACCTGCAGTCCTAGGTCATGGCGTGAAATGTTACTGTTGGCCGACCTCCTGTGCTGACATTGTCTATGTAACTGACGGAGGAAGAAATCACAGGCCGTTTGTGGAACTGAAAGCCGGGAATCAATTCCTAAGGGATGGGGGGAAAAGTCTTAAAGGAAAACGTGTGCTTCTTGCTGGGGTCACTTCTGGCTTAAGATTCTGCAATGCAATGCAAAGTCTTTTGGAAGGACAGATTGGTGCATACAAGGTAAGGGATAGGTAGCCATAAAACTGGTGAAATACAGGACTTAAGAGCTCAGCAAGGTTCTGGCTCTAGGTACGTTGGTCAATATGGATAGTAAACTAGAAGCAGTCGGGAGGGGTGACTATTGGGAGATGGGGGGGGGGGGAAGCGTTCAGGAGGGGCAAAGATTGGGGAGAGGTCAGAAGGGTGACTTGGTAGCGATCAGGAGGATTGACTATTTGGACATGCTCAGGGGGAGGGACTTTCTGGAGATACTCAGAAGAGGTGATTATTGGGAGATGGTCAGGAGGGGCAATTGGTGGGGGGGAGGGGGTGATCAGGAGGGTGACTTGGTAGTGATCAGGAAGGGAGACTATTGGGACATGCTCAGGAGGAGCGACTTACTTCAGAGACAGTAATGACCCCTTCCCTCCCCTGCACCCTCTGTAACACTGCCTCCACACTCCGAAAAAAGAAATATAAAGCTTTAAAGATGTAATGGATTGGTGACTGCTGCCTAATCTTTGTATTACTACTAAAAGGTCCTAAAATCATATTTGTAGTTGGTGATATTTCTGCAGATCGTCCATCACAGATGGTAAAGTTTAAGTTCAACCTTTCATAATGATTAATCTTTTTGCATCCGGTGGAGCGACATGATACTACAGGCCAGGCAAGAATCCTGCTAAACCCGGTAGTGTGCTATTAATCAGTACAGGACTTATATAGTATCCTTGCCAGGTGTCTAATGGTTATTAGTGACTGTCCCACCTGGTGCAGGCACTTCTCCCTGCCCAATGCGGGAAAGCCTCAATCCTGGTAATGTTTCCATCAGTTGGTGGTCTGATCTCCAGTCCCTGCACTTTGCCCAGGGAGCATTCGTCCTTCCTCCTTGCTGCTGTTTAGTGTGTTCTGATGTAAGTGCCCTCTAGTGGTAACCTTTTGACCTTAAACCTAGGGGAGGGGGAACCTTCAGTTTATTAGAGTAGTAATGGCTTCTACATAGGAACATATCTGATCTCTTTGGTAACTCTCGGGCCTCCCTCTTCCATTCAGGAAGCTTTTCATCCATGGAAGAAAATTGTATTACATAAATGAAGTAAAAGAATGGAATCCATTGTGCGTCTCACCGAGGATGCTGTATGCGGTGTCCTTTATTGTGTGTCTCCCCTCGCGGGTCTGTGCTGCAATTGTCTTGAAAAGCGTCTACTACACCGAGTCACCGGCCGATCAGGTGACGCCTCCACCGCAGCTTGGAGAAAGCTTTGAAGGGTAACAGTTGTTGGTGTGTTAACCCGTATTTTGTTTGGTAAAAAAAAAAAGGAAAGGTTTGCTTGGACGACTTTAAAATACAGACTTTACTATTATTTCTTGGAAATGTAGAATGTCAAGAGGTTTTGTTTCTTTTAAATCAGTTTTTGTGTTTAAGTGTGTTTTTTTTTAATTTTTGGCATTTTTTCCATATTTAAAATCTTTGTTAAAAGTGAAAAAATAAAAATAGAAATGTTATTCTCACGCCTGGCTTCTTTTTTGAGTCATACTTTGTTTCAAGAAATTGAAACGTACATTAGCAGTAATGATCAGACCCCAACCTTGTGTTTTGTATTGTAGCCTGTACTGAGTATGCACAATGGTGATTGTGAAGAGAGGGGGAGGGGAGGGAGCAGTGACGTCTATTGTGAAGGGGGGATGAGGAGGAGACCTGTGACCTCTACTGTGAAGGGAGGAGTAGGGCAGTTGTGACATCTATTGTGAAGGCTTGTCTCCTTAAGGCTGCATTCACACATTGCGTATTTTGGCGCGCTTTTCAAAATACGCAATGTGCTTTTTGCCTGCCGGCAAAGTGAATGGGATATTCACTTTGCCGTGCAGACACTGCGTAAAAATATGCAGTTCTTTTTATGGGAGAAAGCGCACAGCTGCTCCTGCGTTTTCTCCCTCTGATGTCACAGAGGGGAGGAAGAATCCTGCTTCCGCCTCCCCTGTGTGACCGCCCATTAGATTTCGCAGTGTATTAATATACACTGTGAAATCTAAATTAAACAAAGCCAAATGTATGAAAAAAAAGAATGAAATACTTTACCTCTCCGACGCCTTTTCCGGTGTCGCTGGTTGATGGTCGCCAGGTCTTAGAATCTGCCCTAAAACCTGGCGATGGTCGCCCGGTGGACACGCAGCATCGCTTCGTGTGACATCGGGAGATGAGCGAGAAGCCAGCTCCCAGCGCCTCTCATCAAGCGCTGGGAGCTGGTATCCATGGTAAACAGCGGGTAACTAAGCGCCGCATGGTGCTTTGTTACCCGCTTGTTTACATGGTTACCAGTGATTTCACTGGTACTGATTGCTGGTGAGTCTGCCTGTGTGACAGCTCACCAGCGATTAGATCGCTGGCGACATTGATGTGTGTGACGTCCCTATTACACGCACCCTCCAGTTCCTTTATCATTTTTCGGTGCGGCTCTGATCCCACAGCGCCATCATGTGCCAGTAACTTCTGATTGGCCTGATTGCTCAATGCATCTCTATGAGTCCAGAATGAGGCTCTCATAGAGTTGTATTGAGTTGTGATGCTCCATGAAACACTGGAGCTGTAGGTCACAAACCAAAGGAGAACAACCGGAGCAAAGCTGGAAACGGGATGGCAGAGGATGAATATCAGACTGGGGCAGGGACTTGCAGTGAAAGCCCCCCACTCCAGCAGTAAAATAGCAAAGAGTAAACTATATTCTTTTCTATATAATTTTGTCCAGCATGGAAAGCTCTGAAACTTTCTAAATTACTTTTGCCTTCATTCCTGTTCCAAAAACAAAACATGTAAGTGGCTTCACACCCGGCTTTTCCCAATCTATTTGCTTCCTTTAGCTGTCTTGATGTCCAATATTAGAAGTACAGATGATAGCAGTGATGGGGTCAGATCAGCACCTGCGTCACTAGGATTAGATGTCTAATTCACAGCCTATGATGTATTGACCAGCCGCGGGTTTATTGACTGATATGTATTGCTGACACTGTCCAGAGATTGGCATCCAGTCTGTGCAAGGACCATTCAATAAATAAAATACTTCAGCAGTCAATTGAGGAATGAGATAAAAATTGCAATCTTTTATGGTTGTATTTATTTATAGTAAAGAAATTGAAAAAATCACTCAAAAACAGTCATAAATAGCGCTATATTAATAAATTGCAAAGACATACTGATAGGATGTTTAGATTGTGAGCTCCAAGAGGGACAGCATTACTGAAGTATGTAAAGTACTATATAAATGAATAAATTATTATTATAAATATCATATGACATTTCAACTCTCACAGGAGTCTTTCAAAGGAACCAATCTATTAAATTGTGGTAAATATTTACAGATGGTGTGTTAGGCCGGCTTCACACTGCAAGTCTGATCTGATCCGTGGCTGTCCGTGTAAACCGGACAAGCCCCGGACCGATTTTGGGCCCATAGTGTCCTATGGAGTCGGATGGCAGCTCTCTGCCCTCCGGTTTCCATCTCTCCGGGACAATCCGGGAGAATTCAGAATTCTCTCACGGACACAAAAACGTTGCTTGCAACGTGAAGTTTCTGCAACGAAGTTTCAGAGCTTTCCATGCTGGACAAAATTATATAGAAAAGAATATAGTTTACTCTTTGCTATTTTACTGCTGGAGTGGGGGCTTTCACTGCAAGTCCCTGCCCCAGTCTGATATTCATCCTCTGCCATCCCATTTCCAGCTTTGCTCCGGTTGTTCTCCTTTGGTTTGTGACCTACAGCTCCAGTGTTGCATGGAGCATCACAACTCAATACAACTCTATGAGAGCCTCATTCTGGACTCATAGAGATGGCTAGCGTACAAAACGCTCCATTTTTCACGCCCCTAGTGTGCCTCCACCCTAAGGCTGGTTTCACACTGCAGTTTTTTCCCTGATCAGGTTCCATCCGGTTTGTGTGCCAAAACCAGGAGTGTCTCCAAAACTCCGAACAGTTGTCAATCTTTCAATTATAGTTTTTGTCTGCAAGTTCCTCTCCTGGTTTTGGCACACAAACACTGATGGACCCTGATCAGGAAAAAAACTGCAGTGTGAAACAAACCTTAAGGTACCTTCACACACGGCAATATCACTAGCAATTTGCTGTTGCAGTGAAATATAGACACATTGTTCCAGTTGTACACAGCAACAAAATAGAACAATGTGTCCATGATTTCACTGCAACCAGCAAGTTGCAAGTGAAATTGCCTAGCAATATTGCCTTGTGTGAAGGTACCTTTAGGTTTTATGAGGAATCAGTGGGACAAGCCGAGTAGGAGGATGAAGCCTTCTCTCTGGATTAGTTGCCTGTAGGAAGGATAAGGATCGCATATTCAAATAAGGCGGGTGAGTCCTTAGTTGGCATATGTGGTAAGATGCTAAGGTACAAGAAGACTGTTAGTGTAGAGACTTATGAAGGCTACAAAGGGAAGGGTCCCTGGAGTCTGCAGCTGATGTGTTGGTGGGCTGTACTTGGACCGTGACACATGGATGTCAGAACACAGCCTGACGCTGGGGATAAGCTGCAGCAGGTGATCGATCCGACGAGCTGCCGCAGGTGATCTATGCGATGAGCTTTCCGCAGGTGTCGATCGATGGGCTGCCGCAGGTGATCGATCGATCCGATCGGGAGAGCTGCCGCAGGTGGTGATCTGATGGAGCTGCCGCAGGTGATCGATCCGACAGCTGCCGCAGGTGATCGATCCGACGAGCTGCCGCAGGTGATCGATCCAATGGGCTGCCGCAGGTGACGATCCAACGAGCTGCCGCAGGTGATTGATCCAATGAGCTGCCAAAGGTGATCGATCCAATGAGCTGCAGGTGATCGATGCGGTGGGCCCTGATGCGATGAGCTGCCGCAGGTGATTGATCCGATGAGCTGCTGCAGGTGATTGATGCGATGGGCTGCCACAGGTGATCGATCCGATGAGCTGCTGCAGGTGATTGATGCGATGGGTGCCACAGGTGATCGATCCGATGAGCTGCTGCAGGTGATTGATGCGATGGGCTGCCACAGGTGATCGATCCAATGAGCTGCTGCAGGTGATTGATGCGATGAGCTGCTACAGTGTGATCGATTACCGATCGATGCTGCTGCGGTGATTGATGCGATGATGTGATGATGCGATGAGCTGCACAGGTGATCGATCCGATGAGCTGCGCAGGTGATCAATGCGATGAGCTGCAGGCGTCAGGCTCACATATAACTGCTGCATGTGATGATCTGATGAGCTGCAGCTATCATATATACCCTATGTATATTCTGCAGACAATCAATTGTGACGTAGACCCGTGGACAATGATTGCTGGGTTATATGGAGGATGAGCAGACAATGGGTGGGCTGTCCTGATCGTGGGGGCGTCCTACTTATTTCAGCAGTTTTTTCCTATGGACGGCTTCTCTTTAGTTTGGACGACCCCTTTAAATTGTGCTTTACATCACATAGGGCTGTGACTTTGCCATTTATATACTTAAGACATTTTATAAAGGACAGATTTTGTTTTCTTTCAAACACTTGAATATTTTTTCATCCCACACAATCCTTTCATCACATTGAAATTATAATGGAAACTAGATGGATGTCTTATGCTATCGCATCGGGAGGGTGGTGACATCTCGATGGGGCAGACTCTGTGGCGCTGCGGGCAGCGGCTGTCTCTCCCCACAGTCCGAGGTCTCTCTCTCCCCCTTGTGCGCTCTTTCCCCCCATGTTGTCTCTCTTCTCCCCTTTGTGCTCTCTCCTTTGACCTAACACCCCTCAGTGGTCTCACTATGCCAGGTATACGCATGTGCACTTACTGAGGCGGCGTTGTGTGCGATGTGTCTGTCGGGTTAAGGTGGTGTCGGTGGCACTGCTGGTGGTACTGCAAAATTGCCAGTACCGCTGGAAGACGCGGCTTGTGATAGAAGGACAACCGGACGTAAGTGGATGACGGACGTGACAGCATGATAATGTAAGTAGATGGTTGTTATATTATAGTGAGCGATGTTCTGCAGCAGCTGATCCCTGGGGTCAGATCTCCATAGATCAATATCCTGTAATCAGACGACCCCATTAATCAGTGCGGAGAGTGTCGGGGCAGCTGTTCCCACCCGGAGGATGTCCTGGACATTGTACTGTGCTATGGACCCTGAGGAAAAAAAGAAAATGCATTGTATTTCATATTTTTACTATTTCGGCACATTTAAAACTACAACTCCGGCCCCACATGACCGACCCTGGAAGAATAAAGCTATGGCTCAGGAGAAAATATTGGTCAATGGTGCAATAAAAAACAATCCTGCTGTGATCGCACTGTGTGCACAGGACCTTATTACCACCCATCACTATGTTTATGTGGACACTTAAGTCATGTGATCCCTCTCAGCCAATCAGCAGCTATAAAAGGGTCATGTGACAATAACTGGCATTTACTATGCGCACAGTGTACACGTGATGTTTTCGACGGCTGCTGATTGGCTGGCAGGAATCATGTGATGCAGCTGTTCGGTTGCAGGCACACAGTGACAGGTGTCATCTCCTGACTGCCGGAAGTCGCCGCCGCTGCCTGGACTTGCATAGTGCCTCATATCACCGCCCTCCGTGGAATTTGCCTCTAGCAAGATGGCTGCTATGTTGTTTCCTTTTCCTCTGTGAGCGGCGGAAGTGATGTCAGCAGGAAAGATGGCGGAGAGCAGGAGCGCGGCGCAGTGCCCCCCGACACCGGAGCGCCGGCGGCCGCAGTCAGGAGCCCGCGGGGCTGGGCCTGTGTGCTGGGCCTGGTCTCCCTGCTCTGCACTGTGGGGCCCTCCGGAGCAACAACACACTGGGTGGTGACTGAGGACGGCAAGATCCAGCAACAGGTAACAGGAGGACACAGGACACTGACAGGAGGACACAGGACGCTGACAGGAGGACACAGGACACTGACAGGAGGACACAGGACACTGACAGGAGGACACAGGACACTGACAGGAGGACACAGGACGCTGACAGGAGGACACAGGACACTGACAGGAGGAGGGCGGAGGACACAGGACGCTGACAGGAGGAGGGAGGAGGACACAGGACACTGACAGGAGGGGGGAGGAGGACACAGGACACTGACAGGAGGGGGGAGGAGGACACAGGACGCTGACAGGAGGAGGGTGGAGGACACAGGACACTGACAGGAGGAGGGTGGAGGACACAGGACACTGACAGGAGGAGGGTGGAGGACACTGACAGGAGGAGGGAGGAGGACACAGGACACTGACTGGAGGAGGGAGGAGGACACAGGACACTGACAGGAGGAGGGAGGAGGACAAAGGACACTGACAGGAGAAGGGAGGAGGACACAGGACACTGACAGGAGGAGGGAGGAGGACACAGGACACT
The DNA here is from genome assembly GCA_033576535.1 of Allobates femoralis. Classification (NCBI taxonomy): domain Eukaryota; kingdom Metazoa; phylum Chordata; class Amphibia; order Anura; family Aromobatidae; genus Allobates; species Allobates femoralis. Next base: position 50,303,079 of record JARQOC010000010.1, on the reverse strand, counting down.
GACAGGAGGAGGGAGGAGGACACAGGACACTGACAGGAGAAGGGAGGAGGACACAGGACACTGACAGGAGGAGGGAGGAGGATAGAGAACACTGACAGGAGGAGGGAGGGGAGGACACAGGACACTGACAGGAGGAGGAGGGAGGACACAGGACACTGACAGGAGGAGGACACAGGACACTGACAGGAGGAGAGAGGAGGACACAGGACACTGACAGGAGGAGAGAGGAGGACACAGGACACTGACAGGAGGAGGACACAGGACACTGACAGGAGGAGGACACAGGACGCTGACAGGAGGAGGATACAGGACGCTGACAGGAGGAGGATACAGGACGCTGACAGGAGGAGGATACAGGACGCTGACAGGAGGAGGATACAGGACGCTGACAGGAGGAGGACACAGGACGCTGACAGGAGGAGGGAGCAGGACACAGGACACTGACAGGAGGAGGGAGGGGAGGACACTGACAGGAGGAGGGAGGGGAGGACACAGGACACTGACAGGAGAGAGAGGAGGACACAGGACACTGACAGGATGAGAGAGGAGGACACAGGACGCTGACAGGATGAGAGAGGAGGACACAGGACGCTGACAGGAGGAGAGAGGAGGACACAGGACGCTGACAGGAGGAGGGAGGGGAGGGGAGGACACAGGACACTGACAGGAGGAGAGAGGAGGACACAGGACACTGACAGGAGGAGAGAGGAGGACACAGGACACTGACAGGAGGAGAGAGGAGGACACAGGACGCTGACAGGAGGAGGACACAGGACGCTGACAGGAGGAGGGAGGAGGACACAGGACGCTGACAGGAGGAGGGAGGAGGACACAGGACGCTGACAGGAGGAGGGAGGAGGACACAGGACGCTGACAGGAGGAGGGAGGAGGACACAGGACACTGACAGGAGGAGGGAGGAGGACACAGGACACTGACAGGAGGAGGGAGGAGGACACAGGACACTGACAGGAGGAGGGAGAGGAGGACACAGGACGCTGACAGGAGGAGGGAGGAGGACACAGGACGCTGACAGGAGGAGGACACAGGACACTGACAGGAGGAGGGAGGAGGACACAGGACACTGACAGGAGGAGGGAGGAGGACACAGGACACTGACAGGAGGAGAGAGGAGGACACAGGACACTGACAGGAGGAGAGAGGAGGACACAGGACACTGACAGGAGGAGGGAGGAGGACACAGGACACTGACAGGAGGAGGGAGGAGGACACAGGACACTGACAGGAGGAGGGAGGAGGACACTGACAGGAGGAGGGAGGGGAGGACACAGGACACAGACAGGGGGAGGGAGGGGAGGACACAGGACACTGACGGGAGGAGAGAGGAGGACACAGGACACTGACGGGAGGACACAGGAGGGCACGGACGGGAGGACACAGGAGGGCACGGACGGGAGGACACAGGAGGGCACGGACGGGAGGACACAGGAGGGCACGGACGGGAGGACACAGGAGGGCACGGACGGGAGGACACAGGAGGGCACGGACGGGAGGACACAGGAGGGCACGGACGGGAGGGCACTGACGGGAGGGCACTGACGGGAGGACACTGACGGAAGTGTGATGGAGGGGGGCATATAACCATCTGTTCGGGTTTATTGCAGAAAGTATCAGTATATTTAGCCCATCTCCGGTGTATGTTTACAGCGTTTATATTTCCATTAATAACTCAGTCATTTCTGGTTATCCACAGCCACCACTAGGGGGAGCTAAGGAGGTGACTGAATTCTATTTAGGGTCACATGTCATTTCTCTAGGAACCTTCCATGACAGCATAGGAGGTTGCCTAGCCATTCTCTATTAGGGACAGGAAGCACAAGAGAGGTTAAAAGGACCCTCCCACTAGCCAGTGTCTTTCCTGTCCCCATGGGGCATGGAGAGGGGTTTTTCTACTCTTATGCTGTAGTGGCCGGCAATCTGCAGCATACCTTTTTTGTGGATTTTTTTTCCCTGCTGGGCAGCGTTGGTCGGGGCCTGATCCTCCTCTGGCTGTTCTCATCCTGCTTCGGTGGTGGCACCATGGCCCTGGCCCTTCAGATCCCCTCCTGGGGTGATGCGGGCTGGTGGCTCCCTGGTCTGCAGCCTCCTCATCTGGCTGAGCCTGCCCGCCGCCTCCTGCACGCGCACGCTGCCCGCGCAACCGGAAGTGATGCTGGTGGGCGGAACTTCCGGTCACGCGCTCCTCCGGCGGGAGCTCAGCACTTCTGGGTCCCGACATTCGGGACTCGGTGGGGCAGCGTGCAGGCTCTCCACCATTCTGCAGGGCCTGCCAGGTAGTAAAAAGCTCCAAAAACCTCTCGTACACATTTTTTGGAATCTATAGTTCCAGAACTGTACATGGACCTACAATATTCAGTGGTCGCACTACCCACCATTTACTCAACAACACACTATGCGACACAACTTATGAATATAGTCAATTCATTTTTATTAAGGTGCAGATTAAAGTGCAATGTGCTTAACAATAACGGTGACAGGGTTATTAGGACAGTTATACAGTATTGTAATAGAGGTCACATATAATATGCATCATATCGTTCTATTTATAAAATATATTCACTTAAGTGTGGTCACAACTATTCACACCAAAGGGAGAACATGATATAGTGACATACTCTGTCCAATATATTACTGGACTCTCACACAATCCATAATATACTGCCAAGGTGATCCAAATCCAACCTCCAAGAATCAGTTCACACTACATATATCTATAGTTGTATAACTCATCTCTCCCCATAGATATAACATGGGGCAGTCAGTGTGGGGAAAAAATTGCTTCCAACACTGGTGGTTATATCACTATAGTGAGAACTCACCAACTAGTATGGTGATAGATATATGCCCACTACCTCATGGTCTCATAGCACTATAGCTGAACAGCGCCATGAGTAACTCACAATAGATGTATCGGAGGGGCAATCAGTGGGGATGGTATGTATGTAGCAGATAGTTTACCTTGAAGGTGTGTGAGAGGATCCGGTATTCAAGGCCTAGTACCCAGGTCCGTGCGCCCCAATGCGCATGTTGGCCTCTCCTTCATCAGGGGGCCGACATGCGCATTGGGGCACATTGCAGGCCTTGGATGCATGTAAGGCTGCCCTGAAGATGACTGACCACGGGAAAAGGCTGTACTGTGCTGTAGTCATGTTTTCCTCTGCATCTGTGTTCCCCCGGCCACAGTGAGTCTGTAGAGGGGGGGGGGGGGGCCAGTTTTCTTGCCTATCGGTCAGGGCTGATTAGTTCTTCTCTGGGCTTTCTTGTAGGGAGACAAGGATGCCCCCAAGAAAGGTGCTGGGAAAACTGCAAAATGCCCCGTTTGCAGTAAGAAACTCCCTTTGGGATGGGACAAAAACTGCCAGAGCTGTACTGATAAAATTGTTAGGGCTGAGCACCCCAGCCTGGTGGATGATTTACGTGCCATGGTGCAGCAGGAGATTCTGGCTTCCCTAGCCTCCCTGTCTACATCCACTCCCCTGTTCCTGTATCTTTCCTCCCCAAGAAGCGGAAGCTCCAGGCTGCCCCTTCGGACTCTGAAGATATTCAGAATTCAGACTCCGAGGCCCCGATGATGTTGCAGCTTCCAGACAGTCTGGGCTTAGACGTTCCTGTTCTCCTCTGAGGACATGGGGGAGCTGATTGGGGCCATTAGGAGCACTATGGGATTGGAAGAAGAGCTGATCCCTCCCCTCAGTCCAGGATGAAATGTTTGTTGGCGTTAAGTCGGACCAAGCAGGTCGGGTTCCCAGTACATTCTACCATCTTGAATCTGATTTCACAAGAATGGGATTTCCCTGAAAAGAGATCCAGGAGTGATCCCGTCATTGTTTCCCTCTCGCGGACAATGAGATTTACTGGGATATCCCAATGGTGTATGTGCAGGTTGCCCGTGTGGCAAAAAAGACTGCTCTTCCCTTTGAGGACACTTCCCAGCTTAGGGACCAAATGGATCTTAAAATTGAGAGCTGTATGAAGTGTTCATGGGAGGCTTCCTCATCCACCATTCAGGCGAACATCGCCTCCACATGCGTCTCCAGGTCCCTGCTAAAATGGCTTGACCAATTAGGAGTACCATATTTCACAGGGCACCCCTAGGGAAGAGCTCCTTGACTCCCTTCCTTTGCTCAGGAAGGCATCCTGTTTTCTCGCTGATGCCTCAGCTGAATCGGTCCGCCTGGCGGCTAGGACCTCGGTCTTGTCCAACTCCGCCAGACAGGCGTTGTGGCTAAAGATGTGGAGTGGTGATGCCACTTCCAAAATGAGGCTCTGCTCTCTGCCCTTCAAGAGGTACTTAGTATTTGGCCTTGCACTTGATGAAATTTTGGACAAAGCAACAGAGACTGCAAGGCTCTTCCAGAACAGAAACCCCCAAGGAATTGGCCCTTTCGTGCCTCGGTGCCTCAGGCCTCCCAGCCCAAAGGCAAGGGAAAATCGGGCAGGTGGGGTTAATCAAAAGGGTAGAGGAAAAAATATCCTCGTCACTGCTCAGCAGCAGCTACCTCACCCTGACAAACTGTGACTCGGTCCCGGTGGGGGGGGGGAGCGACTCTCAGCCTTTCTCACCCAGTGGCAACAGATCACGAATTGCCAGTGGGTTCTGAGGATAGTTTCCGAGGGTCTACTCATAGAGTTCAAGTTGCCTCCTCCGCCAGGTCTGCCCTGCCCTGCCCTCTCAAGGTGCTCAGGATCTCTTGTACTCAAAGGTACAGGAGTTCCTTCACACAAATATCATCTCCTCTATTCCCAGCCGCGAGGCAGAGATTGGTCACTATTCCCAGCTGTTTCCTGGGCAAGAAGCCATCAGGGGATGCCCGGGTTATCATCAACCTGAAACGCTTCAACTATCATGGCGAATACCGTTGTTTCAAGATGGAATCAGTCCGAACCGCAAATCCATTGATAGGGCTGCACCACCAGATGGCTACAATCAACTTGAAAGATGCGTACTTTCATGTGCCCATTCATCCTCGGTACAGGAAGTTCCTCCAGTTTGCCATCCAGTACAAGAGGGAAGTCCTCCATTTTCAATTCAACGTTCTCCCCTTCGGGATCTCCTCAGCACCCAGGATCTTCACCAAACTCGTGGCAGAGGTCGTGGCCTTCCTTCGAAGTCGCGGCATCTGTTTAGTGCCCTATCTAGACGACTTCCTTCTCATTGCGCCTTTGCCTCAATCCCTCAGGAGCAGTGTGGTGGAATCCCTGCATGTTCTTTCGATCTCTGGGCTGGATCCCCAACCTTCAGAAATCCCAGCTGCAACCCTCCTCCGGAAGTCTGTTTCTGAGGGTGTTGCTGGATTCCGACAAGCAGGCATCCTATCTACCGGACAACCACAGAATGACCCTTCTGAACAAGATCTCAGCGCTGCAGCATCAGGCGTCTCCCACCCTTCGGGCAGCGATGTCTGCTTTGGGTTCCATGATGTCCTGCATCTTGTCTGTCGTGGGCTCAGGCTCACTCTTGGGTACTTCAAGCACACGTCCTGTTTTGTTGAGACGGTCTGCCTTCATCTCTGAATCGATGGGTTTGTCTCCCAGGCACGTCTCCTCGTCCCTCCTCTGGTGGTTGGATCTCAACAACCTGCAGAAGGGGGTCTCCTGGGATCAGACTCCTCTTGTCATGCTTACTACAGATGCCAGCCAGAGGGGGTGGGGAGCCATGGTGGGCCATCAGTTCCCAGTCCTCCATTTACCAGGAACTGATAGCGGTTGAGGAGGCCCTTCTGGCTGCTCAAACCCAACTCAGGGGCTTTAACATCTTTGTATACTCAGACAATGTCCCCACTGTGGCACACCTCCGTCACCAGGGCGGTAAGAAGTTCAGGTCCCTGACGTCGGTGTCCTCCCGGATTTTCCTCTGGGCCGAACCATTCCTCCTGTCACTCTCGGCCGTCCACCTGAAGTGGTCCCTGAACCTTCAGGCAGATTTTCTCAGTTGCCGGGATCTCCACCTGGGAGAATGGAGTCTGGACCAAGTGGTGTTTTGTTCCCTAGTTGCAAGATGTGGTACCCCTGCGATCGACCCTTCGCCTCCAGTGCAAATCGAAAAGTCGCAACATATTTCTCCCTGAACCCTTGCGATGAGGCATTGGGGGTGGACACCTTCTGACAGGCAAGGGATTTTCCTCTGGCTTACGCCTTCCCTCCTATTCCCCTCCTCACAAAAACTCTGAAGAAGATCAGGGGAGACTGAGTCCCCACTATTCTGGTGGCCCAGCTTTGGCCGAGGAGAAGTTGGTTCAACCTGATAGTGGCGCTCCAAGTCGACGGTCCTGTCATCCTGAGTCTGGATCCTAGCCTGTTGTCTCAGGGTCCCCTGTTCCATCCGGATCTGCTGAAGCTCCACTTAGCTGTCTGGCTTCTGAGGCCCGAGAGCTGAGGGCTCAGGACCTTTCGGAAAAAGTGGTAGCCACCTTACAAAAGAAACGTAAACCTGTCACTAATGCGATTTATAATTAGATTTGGAAGAGGTTTTCATCCTGGTGTGGCTCCAGTCCACCTAATCCACGCCAACCCAATGTGTCCATATTTTGGATTTTCTTCAGGCTGGGTTGGACCTCGGTCTTAGACCCAGCACGTTGAAAGTGCAGGTTTTGGCTCTAAGTTCCGTGTTTGACGCCAATTTGGCAAATCCACCGGTGGATTCGATGTTTCATGGTGTCTGCTACTTGTATTTGTCCTCATGCTAAGGTCCTTGCGCCCTCCTGGGACCTCAATATTGTCCTGACTGGTCTTGTGATCTCCGGCTGTTGTCTCACAAGATGGCGTTCTTGGTGGCATTTACTTCTGCCCGGCGTGTGGGGGAACACCAGGCATTGTCCATCTGGGAACCGTACCTCACTGTCCGGGATGATTGCATTGTTCTTCAGCTTGATCCTTCGTTTCTTCCCAAAGTGGTCTCGGACTTCCATCGCTCTCAGTTGATTGTTCTCCCTTCCTTCTGTCAGCATCCCCAGACCCCTAAGGAGGAAGAATTCCATTCCTTGGATGTCCGACGAATTGTACTCCCATTAGGCTATGTGCACACGGGGGGCGGGTTAGGGGCGGCGGCGGCTGGGCGGACCCGACAGGAAGCTCCGGAGCCGCCCACCGGCTTCCTGTCGGGTCCGTGCTGCGGAAGACGGGCGGGTGTGCGGCGGTGCACAGCGGGTTAGTGGCGTCGGTTCTGCAGCGGCTGGAAGCAGCACATGATTCTGCTTGCAGCCGCTGCAGAACCGGCCGGATTATAGGACATGCACATTCTTTGCTAACCCGCTGGGAACCCAGCGGGTTAGCAACGGATGAGCATGTGTAAACCGCCGCTGTGTGCACAGCGGGTGTCGGTTTACATAGGTTTCAATGTTAATCCAAACGCCGGTTTGGATTAACATAAATTTACATGAAATTTATGTAAACCGACCGGCGGTTTACACACCTAATCCGGCCCTAACCCGACCAGTGTGCACATACCCTTACCTTGCCGTGACGGCAGCCTGGCGCGTCAATCACAATCTCTTTGTCCAGCCCTTTGGTCAACATAAGGGCAAGAAGGTGTCTAAAGGTACTATAGCCAACTGGATCAAGAAGGCCATTACTGAGTCCTACCTTTCCCAGCAGCTGCAAGTGCCTTCGGGGATAACTGTCCATTCCACCCGGTCTACCGCTGTCTCCTGGGCTGAACGGGCAGGGGCTTCTCCTGAGCGGATCTGCAAGGCTGCTACCTGGTCGTCCTTGCATACCTTCACCAAACACTACAGTCTGGATCTGGGTTCCTGTAGGGATTTGGCTTTTGGCATGACGGTCCTGCAGGCCGTAGTCCCACCCTAGGTATTTATTCGTTGGTATTCCTCCTATGCTGTCGTGGAAGGTTCCTAGAGAAAATAGAATTATTCTTCCCGTTAATTTGGTTTCTAGGATACCTTCCACGACAGCACTTAATTCCCTCCCCTTCATTCCTCGTATTGTCCTGGAATGTATTACTGTGTCCTGTTGTTACTCTCATGCTAGGGTTCTTTGTAAGACACTGGCTAGTCGGAGGTGCCTTTTTAACCTCTCTTGTGCTTCCTGTCCCTAATAGGAGAGGCAACCTCCTATGCTGTCGTGGAAGGTATCCTAGACACTGAATTATCGGTAAGAATAATTCTATTTTTGACCATCACAGTTCATGCTCCATGGTGATGCTTCATCTCGGTGTAATGCAGGTGAATGGTGGTCACGTTGCAGCCTACAAGCTGAGGCAACTTCACAAAAATAGTTAATCAAGACTAGAACGTTTGCGCGTTGCTTGCTGTGTCCGTTGTGCCTTGCAGGATGCAATGTAACCACTTTCCTCTGCAACACTGTGACGTAACAGCGACATAGAGCGATCTTCAACTACATGACTTGTGTTTCAGCCAAAAAAAGCGGTGTTGCTCCTAAGCTCCCCCTGGTGGTGGGTGTGGATATTTAGAATGACTGTGTCTGATCATGTACATTAAGTTTTATTTTTTCCAAAAATTACATTGTTGACCCCAGAAAGCTTTCACTGCTGCCAACAAACACCTTAAACCCTCCGTGCTGCTGCCGATTCTGAACCTGCATTACAATGGATGTTTTTTTAATGCGTGTACAGGTCTGGATAGAAAAGTTTGCAATCATTCAAAGGGATGATTTGTGACAGCGGTATTGGAAGTGTAAGCAGGCGGGCTCCTGCTGACTAAATACTCTGAATGTTCTAGAAGAGAAGCACAGGAGAAAGCAGTCGACATGTGACCGCCAGGGTGCAAATCACATAAATGAGGCCATATGACTGCCAACATGGGCCGCGATAACAGTAGAATTGGGACGTTGTGATTTAATGGTCTGCAGCCTAAAAGTGACTACAAAGTATGAAATCAATCCACAAACAAAAAAAAAAATGTTAATTGTTTTTAATTTTGCCTAATTGACTTTTAGCGAAAAGTTTTAATAAAAGGCCATTTCCATGTTCTTAAACTTCTTTAGTTAGAAAGCATGAAAAAGCAAAAAGCAAGTCAATTACAAAGTTGTTTATTCTCTTACAATGACAGCTTTTATCATACATGGTGTACAGCTAATTTCAGAGGAGCTTGGTTAGTGCATAGTAGTTACATTCCAGGAGGTGTCTCCTAACTTGCCTAATTCTCTCTCTCGCCTATTGATTTCTATTCAACAGTTAGCTTCTCACCTCGTTTTGCAAAACTTGCCAACCCACAAAATCAGTTTCTGCAACAGCAGTTGTTCTAGTCACTGCTCTCACTGTCCGAATCTGTGTGCTTGTTCATATACCTTGTTATTTGTATATGCAAATACATTGATAGCACAAGTTCTGGAGTCTAGACTACTAAGCTTTACATTTACATAATACTACAGCTCCGCACCACCAAAACTGTCACTCAAGAACAGCCTACCCCCTCCATCTCCCTAACCCCCAGAAACTAGGAAATGAAGAGACTGGAAAGATGTACAAGAATATAACTACTATAATACTGCTTCCTATGTACAACAATATAACTAATATAATACTTCTCCTTTTGTGCAAGAATATAACTCCTATAATATTGCTCCTATGTACAAGAACATAACTACTATAATACTGCTCCTATGTACAAGAATATAACTACTATAATACTGCTCCTATATACAAGAATATAACTACTATAATACTGCCCATATGTGCAAGAATATAACTACTATAATACTTCTCCTTTTGTGCAAGAATATAACTGCTATAATACTGCCCCTATATACAAGAATATAACTACTATAATACTGCTCCTATATGCAAGAATATAACTACTATAATACTCCTCCTATATACAAGAATATAACTACTATAATACTCCTCCTATATACAAGAATATAACTACTATAATACTGCCCCTATATACAAGAATATAACTACTATAATATTGCTCCTATGTACAAGAATATAACTACTATAATACTGCTATGTACAAGAATATAACTACTATAATACTGCTCCTATGTACAAGAATATAACTACTATAATACTGCTCCTATGTACAAGAATATAACTACTATAATACTGCTCCTATGTACAAGAATATAACTACTATAATACTGCTCCTATAAACAAGAATATAACTACTATAATACTGCTCCTATATGCAAGAATATAACTACTATAATACTGCTCCTATATGCAAGAATATAACTACTATAATACTGCTCCTATATGCAAGAATATAACTACTATAATACTGCTCCTATATGCAAGAATATAACTACTATAATACTGCTCCTATATGCAAGAATATAACTACTATAATACTGCTCCTATATGCAAGAATATAACTACTATAATACTGCTCCTATATACAAGAATATAACTACTATAATACTGCTCCTATATGCAAGAATATAACTACTATAATACTCCTCCTATGTACAAGAATATAACTACTATAATACTGCCCCTATGTACAAGAATATAACTACTATAATCCTGCTCCTATGTACAATAATATAACTACTATAATACTGCTCCTATGTACAAGAATATAACTACTACTAGCTGTGAGCCCGATGCAAATGCATCGGGTGTCTAGAATGTGCATTAATTTGATTATAGTAGTTATAGCTGGTGTGAGGACTTTTCGGGGGGTGTGAATAGTTTTTGGGGGGTCACATACTTTTTTTGGGGGTCAGATACTTTTTTGGGGGGTCACATACTTTTTTGGGGGGGTCACATACTTTTTTGGGGGGGGTCACATACTTTTTTGGGGGGTCACATACTTTTTTGGGGGGTCACATACTTTTTTTGGGGGGTCACATACTTTATTGGGGGGGTCACATACTTTATTGGGGGGGTCACATACTTTTTTGGGGGTCACATACTTTTTTGGGGGGTCACATACTTTTTTTGGGGGGTCACATACTTTTTTTGGGTGGGTCACATACTTTTTTTGGGGGGTCACATACTTTTTGGGGGGGTCACATACTTTTTGTGGGGGGTCCCATACTTTTTTGGGGGGGTCCCATACTTTTTTGGGGGGGTCCCATACTTTATTGGGGGGGTCACATACTTTTTTGGGGGGGTCACATACTTTATTGGGGGGGTCACATATTTTTTTGGGGGGTCACATAATTTTTTTGGGGGTCACATAATTTTTTTGGGGGTCACATAATTTTTTGGGGGTCACATAATTTTTTTTGGGGGTCACATACTTTATTGGGGGGGTCACATACTTTTTTTGGGGGTCACATACTTTTTTTGGGGGGGTCACATACTTTTTTTGGGGGGTCACATACTTTTTTTGGGGGGGTCACATACTTTTTTTGGGGGGGTCCAATACTTTTGGGGGGGTCCAATACTTATATTTTAATAAATTAATGTAATTAATATCTTAATGTAATTTATTTTTTTTTTTTTTATTATTATTTTTTATTTTATTATTTATTTTTATTTTTTTTTTTACGATTTTTATTATTATTAAATTTATTATTTTTTATTTTAAGTGACTTTTTTTGTATTAAAATTATGTTATTTTATTAAAAAACCGCATCTGCGGTGCGGTTGCGGTAATCCCCATACAAAGTATAGGGGGACTTGCGGCAGGTGCGGCAAAACCGCACTTGCCGCACCTGCCGCAAGTCCCCCTATACTTTCTATGGGGATTACCGCAACCGCGCCGCAACTGGCACTTGCGGCGCAATTGCGGTAATCCTTATGGGTTTTACCGCAACCGCGCCGCAAGTGCTCGCACTCAGCCAGCGACTCGCAATGCGGCGCGGTTGCGGTAATCCTTATGGGTTTTACCGCAACCGCGCCGCAAGTGCTCGCACTGAGCCAGCGAGTTAATATGCGGCGCGGTTGCGGTAATCCACAGGGCAATGGGGCACAGGGGCATAGAGGCACAGGGGCACAGAGGCACAGGGGCACAGAGGCACAGGGGCACAGGGGCACTGGGGCACAGGGGCAGAGGGGCACAGGGGCACAGGCTCCGGAGCACTGTGTCACCATGTGCTGACAGCAGCTGCTCCGGAGCGGGTGACAGGGGCACAGGGGCACTTGGGCACAGGGGCACTGGGCACAGGGGCACAGGCTCCGGAGCACTGTGTCAGCATGTGCTGACAGCAGCTGCTCCGGAGCGGGATCACAGGGGCACACGCTCCGGAGCACTGTGTCAGCATGTGCTGACAGCAGCTGCTTCGGAGCGGGAGGCACAGGGGCACACTGAGGCACTGAGGCACAGGGGCACAGGGGCACAGGGCGGCTGAGGTAGCGACTCGCAATGGCCTCGCGGCCATTGCTCGCGCTACCTCAGCGGTACATCGCTAAATTTGTGGCCGAGCCTCTGGTTCTATTTTCGGCCACCGACTCGCAATGGCCGCTTCGCGGCCATTGCTCGTGCGTGGTGACGTCAGCGGCTCGCAATGGCCGCTACGCGGCCAATGCTTCGCCGTGATGACGTCACAGAGTGTGACATATCCACGGCACGTTGTCGGGGTCCGACACGAAAATGCCTACGGCAATTATATAGTAGATAACACTGCTCCTATGTACAAGAATATAACTACTATAATAGTGCCCCTATGTACAAGAATATATCTGCTATAATAGTGCCCCTATGTACAAGAATATAACTACTATAATACTGTCCCTTTGTATAAGACATCCTGGCGCTGTATAGAATGCAGTAGAGAATTTCTTCCGGTTTCTCTGGGATTTTCCTTCTCTTCTGTACATGATTTTTCTTCCCCGCGCTGAACTTAAGATTTGCTCTCTCTCCATCCTGTGGTCACCGCTATCTATCCAGAATTGCTTCTTTCTCCGGCCTGTGGTCACTGCTATCTTTCCAGATGTGCTCTCTCTGCAGCCTGTAGTCTCCGCTATCTTTCCACATTTGCTCTCTCTCTCCGGCATGTAGTCATTGCTATCTTTCCAGATTTGCTCTTTCTCCGGCCTGTGGTCACCGCTATCTTTCCAGATTTGCTCTCTCTCCGGCCTGTAGTCACTGCTATCTTTCCAGATTTGCTCTCTCTCCGGCCTGTGGTCACCGCTATCTTTCCAGATTTGCTCTCTCTCTCTCCGGCATGTAGTCACTGCTATCTTTCCAGATTTGCTCTTTCTCCGCCTGTAGTCACTGCTATCTTTCCAGATTTACTCTTTCTCCGGCATGTAGTCACTGCTATCTTTCCAGATTTGCTCTCTCTCCGGCCTGTGGTCACCGCTTTCTTTTCAGATTTGCTCTCTCTCTCTCTCTCCGGCCTGTAGTCACTGCTATCTTTCCAGATTTGCTCTCTCTCCGGCCTGTGGTCACCGCTATCTTTCCAGATTTGCTCTCTCTCTCTCCGGCATGTAGTCACTGCTATCTTTCCAGATTTGCTCTTTCTCCGGCCTGTAGTCACTGCTATCTTTCCAGATTTACTCTTTCTCCGGCATGTAGTCACTGCTATCTTTCCAGATTTGCTCTCTCTCCGGCCTGTGGTCACCGCTTTCTTTCCAGATTTGCTCTCTCTCTCTCTCTCCGGCCTGTGGTCACTGCTATCTTTCCAGATTTGCTCTCTCTCCGGCCTGTGGTCACCGCTATCTTTCCAGATTTGCTCTCTCTCTCTCCGGCATGTAGTCACTGCTATCTTTCCAGATTTGCTCTTTCTCCGGCCTGTGGTCACCGCTATCTTTCCAGATTTGCTCTCTCTCTCTCCGGCATGTAGTCATTGCTATCTTTCCAGATTTGCTCTCTCTCTCCGGCATGTGGTCATTGCTATCTTTCCAGATTTGCTCTTTCTCAGGCCTATGGTCACCGCTATCTTTCTAGATTTGCGCTCTCTCTCTCTCTCCGGCCTGTAATCACCGCTATCTTTCCAGATTTGCTCTCTCTCCGGCCTGTGGTCACCGCTTTCTTTCCAGATTTGCTCTCTCTCTCTCTCTCTCCGGCATGTAGTCATTGCTATCTTTCCAGATTTGCTCTCTCTCCGGCCTGTGGTCATTGCTATCTTTCCAGATTTGCTCTTTCTCCGGCCTGTGGTCACCGCTATCTTTCCAGATTTGCTCTTTCTCAGGCCTATGGTCACCGCTATCTTTCCAGATTTGCTCTCTCTCTCCGGCCTGTGGTCACCGCTATCTTCTTTTGCAGGTGGATTCTCCCATGAACTTGAAGCATCCTCACGATCTGGTGATTCTTATGAGACAGGAGACGACTGTCGGATACCTGAAGGACCTAGAGGTGACTTTCCCTTTCATTTCTCGTCGTCTCTCTACCTCTGTCCATTTTTCTTACCTTTCTTCATCTCCTTCCGACAGAAACACCTGGTGGCACAGAAAATTCACATAGAAGAGAATGAGGATCGGGACACGGGGCTGGAGCAGAGACACTACAAAGATGATCCAGACTGTCTCCTGGCCAAGGTGCCGCTGGGCGACATGGACCTGTATGACGGGACGTACATGTCACTGGAGGACCGGAGCATCAGGTGCTGACACCTTCTCTGCCGCTCCGTCTGCTCGGGAACATTGAGACTGTAAAGGTTAAAAGCTGTGTTGTCAATGCGGAGTCCTGGGAAAATGATTTTATTTCAACGCTTTTCGGAATGGATTGTGATCCATCCATTGTGATTATCCTGATTGATCTAAATTCATTGCCCATGAATCGGCATAGTCAACGCTGCTTTTATCCCTCTCTGTTTCTACTGTCTGCATTTTATCTGAGATGGAAGACGACCATTTGTCCTGCTCAGATGATATGTGAGGTGTGCGGCCTCCTGGGGCCCATTAATAAAGGGGGTGCGCCACCCCTTTAAAATCTATGAGAAACCTGACCCTCCTGCAAGTTCTGTTCTTCATTACTTCCCGTAGATAGTACTGGAGTTCGGATGAACACACAACCGTCCTACAAACTGTATAAATTCTGTAGCAATTAGTTTTATTCAGATTGTATATTTTACACGTCCTATTGTGTTTCAATCCACAGTCCAGAAGATTACATGGATATGCACAGTCCCTTACCACCAAACCTAAAGCAGCCCGACTGCACCGGCATCATAGAGCTTCCCTTCAGCATTCACGCTTATCAGCACCTCCGGGTACAAACTTTAATATTTTGACATTAGAACAATAGTGACGTTGGGCCTTGTGTGTAAAGAGGAGTCCGGACCTTAATTGGGGACACTTACTCACATAAGAATGGACTCATGTAAGTAAGTGTGCATTACCCGGATTGGACTCTCTGGGTTGGACTTGCGTCTAGGTGGCTGACTTGAGGAATAGTCGGTTCAGCTTTTACCCACTGGGTGCTGTGACCAATTGACTTATATCTTAATTGGGGGCAGAGACCAAATATACAGAGCTCCAAATACATGCTGGAATTCAGCTTCCCGAAGCTGCCACTAGGGGAGCTCACTGTAGACAGTGAGGAGAATATACAGATACTATACAGTGAGCACCCTCTAGTGGTGGCTGCAGGAAGAATGAATCATTTGATACTATATTATACTGGGGAATAAAGTTATTTTAAGCAATTAATAAAATGTTGGTACCCCTAAACAACATAATATTAAAAAGTGAGCAAAACTACAGTCAAAAACTGATGTCTGGATTCTGACTTGTATCTATGATCTTCAGTTTTTATCACATGAGGCCCCTGTATCTATGATCCCTTTGAGTGAAATTATATTTTACCTGTTCTTTATCTGTAGGGGATTCAAGAAAGGAAGAACCTTTCTGCTCCGTTGCTGCCTAAAGAAGATCCTATATTCAGCGCTCTGTCCTATAAGTTGGGGAAGAGTGTGGAGGACATCGGTCACCGAATACACGAGGCCCTTGTGAAGGTATTGACGGTGCACCACATACGTATGCTTGTCATGAGGACAGACGACTCCCGCATCCAGTGAGCCTGCTTGTCACGTCTGAGCATGTGGGCAGCAGCTGTAATACACGGTCTCTACCCCGCTCTAATGGTTATTCTGAGAAATACGCCTAGCTTTGTGGTTCAACCTATTGAATGCCACAATTTAAAGCTGATCGCAGCACCTAAAAGTAATGTGAACAGCGTTAGTGGGGAATGAACATAGCCTTTACTGTGTATAAAGGACCCCAGTACTGACTCCCCTTATTTCCATACTTTGCCATGTAGGTTTCCACAATAATCAACCTAGTCTAGTCGGAAAAAAAACATCTAGGAGGCAGACAGACCCCTATATAGCAATCAGTGGTCATAGACAGAACGATGGGTTCTAATTCTGAGGAAGGGGGATCTACGTTTGTAGTAGAGGAAATAGGACCTTCAAGTAAGGCTGCTTTCACATCAGCGGTTTTGCGCTGATCGCGGCAGATACGGTGAAAAAAACCGCAACTGCCGCGATTACCACATGACGGCTGTACTTGCGGCAAACCCCATACAATGTATATGCGGCTTGCGGCAGGTGTGGCAAGTGCGGTATCGGCACTTGCGGCAGGTGCGGCCGCGACAGAAACACGGCATGTCGCGTTTTTGTTCGCGGCCACACTTGCCGCAAGTCCGCATATATATTGTATGGGGCTTGCCGCAAGTACACTGCAAGTGCAGCCGTCATGCGTAATCGCGGCAGTTGCGTCCTTTTTCACCGCATCTGCCGCGATCAGCACAAAACCGCTGATGTGAAAGGGGCCTAAGATGGGAAACCTGCAGATTGAGGCTTGCGAGCCTTCAGCACAGTCTGGATGGCCGAGTCAGAGCTTTTGGATCTTTGCTCCAGAGATAGAATATGGCCATGTGCAGGAAGGTTCTGGTTGAGAGGAAGCGACCATGGAGCATCTTTGATTAATGGAATACGGTCGAAGTATAATGCCCAACTGGCCAGTCCAAAGATATGATGGCCTGAACACCCTACGTCATGTAAATGGAGGGAAGAGAAAGAAAAGAACTCTCTGCCCAAAGTGTTACCGAACCCTATTGACCTGGTGATATAACTTAGACTTTGTGATGAGGATGTCACGCAAAGAGATCTACATCAGGGTAACATCTGGCTGAAGTCCACTGGGTGGGGTGAGAGCCCATCCTTCCGGATCCGGACTTTCTCTACTAAGTCCACAGTCCAGTTTTCCAGGAATGTGAATTACAGAGAGAACTGGAAGGTGACGTTTTTCCCAGCAAAGAATCCTGGTGTTTTCTCTCATGGCTGAGAGGCTCCTGGTGCCCCTGATGTGTTAGGTCTGGAGTGGGGAACCCCAGGCTGAATGCGGCCCTCGATGACCTTTTCTGTGGCCCCTGGGCAGATGATTGGGACCACAGTGCTTGGACTAGCAGACACGTTTTGCTGACTGTCTGCCTTTTAAATCCAGCGCCCGAGTGATCTCTATGCCCCAGCCCCAATCTCCCCAGTAATGTATATGCTCCAAGCCTCTCCTGTGAATTTATGGCCCTAGCAAACCTGGAAAAGCAGTTAAGAAGCATCATGATCATTATCACCTGACATCATAGCCAAAGAGAAGCAGCCCCAGCCTCCGCAGTAGGGGTGAGTTGATAGCTTAACCAAATATAGCAGGGAATATTTAAATTGATAATTTTTTGCGGCCCCTGAAGGACAGTAGAAATTTTTAAACGGCCCCCGGCAGAAAAATGTTCCCAACCCCTGCTTTAGGTAGACCTCTGTAGTTGGGTACTCTGCACTCAATGTGAACAGTCCCTGAGATATGAGGACCCCACCAGGAGAGAAACTGAAAAATCGCTCTGTTCCAGAAGGTTGATCTGGAGGTGCGATGAGTGATGTGTGATGATTGATCACCATTCCTCAGTCTGAGGCTGGAATCGGTCATCCCCACCTGACATTTTAGGTTAAGGAACGGGCTGCCTGAAAGCAGAGCAGGGGCCGACAACCCCCACAGAAGGTCTCTGTGTGGGGGTATGGATATGACAATCCAAGGGGTCAACCTGAGAGTGTGGCGCCCCTGCGGTCCAGTCGCCACTATAAGTTTCCAGCAACCGGGATTGGTAAGGTCAATCGCCCATAAACACGCCCAACGCACCCCAGTCCCAGAGCGAGTGGGTGAACCCAGGTTGTGGGTTCACACAGGCAGCTGTGGGACAGCGGAGGGGTGACAGGTGGGAAGTGAGCAGGAAACGGTCAGGGAAAGGAACAGAACAAAGGGGAAGCACCACGGGAAGTGGGAAGTCAGTCGATAGAGGACATGAGACTGAGAGGAGAGAGAGCATGGACCTGGAGGCCCGAGATACAATGAGGCCTACCCTGGGTCCCGAGCCTACAGACTGCAGAAAGACTGAGAGAGTCCTAGGGGCGCGAGCAGTGAGCGATCCACCCGCGTGCCTGAGTCAGCTGTGAGATAAGGAGAGAGAGGCGCTAATGAGAGGGACCCACTGCCTTTCAGGGGGAGGGGAAGAGAGGTCACAAGGTGGTCTCTCACCTTGTGAGGTTGTGCGGGTTTGCGTGTGTGGAGGAACTGCTGTGTGAGCAGTGATTCCAAAGCTTGCGTCCGTCCTCCGATCACATGGGGCTTTCAGGTGACCATGCTCTGATGTAGGGACAGGTCCTAGTGTGTGGAAAGTGCAGCTCCTGTGATGGCAGCTCCGAACACAATCAGCTGTGAAGCAGGAGGACAGGGCAAGAAACAGGGACCCAGCCCTGAAGGTGGCAGGAAGGCCTCAAGCTCCAACCACAGAACCGGGGCCCACCAGATCTCTAGGAGTCATGGCCAACTCCTGACACAGCGCAGAGAAAGCAGCTGTACTAGGGCCAGGGAACTATGCTGGTCGCCCAACGAAGGCCCGTGGCTGCTAGATCGGGGCTCTGTGTGCAGATGGGAGTGCAGGAAGTAGGAGGACAGGCAGCGCTGAGAGAGGAAAGCCCAAGAGGAGAGGAACACAAAAGGGGGTGTGCTGGACAAGCCATCTTGGTTGCCAAGGACTACCGGACTAGCCGCCACTGTACTTTCTTGTAACCTGAAGTGCCTGACGGAAGAAGCCAAGTAAACCGGATTGAAACTCGGCATTGGGTCAGACTAATCATTTCGTGCCTGAGAAGCGGTAGACTGAAACGCCGCAGAGGCAGCAGAAGCCTGCCTGAGAATATTCCTGACTAGGCCCCGGAGCCAGCTCAGCCTTGCTGGCCCTCCATCACCCCAGATCACCTAGACTCCGGATGCCCTGGGGACCCACTTGTCCATCACAGCTGCCAATCCATCATCCCCAGATGTCCCGGACCGCAGCAGTGACCCCTACCGGCCACCTTCCATGGGTGGCGTAACAACAAACTCTTTCATTTTATTTTATTTTTTACTTTTTCTTTTACTCCTTTTTACAATTCCCCTTTTTACTGACTACCCAAAAGGGGACTACGGACCGGGTCACACTACCGTGACGGCATCCCACAGCCCCGACGACATCTAGAGGGCCCGGTTCCAAGTACCCCATGGCCCCCGCTGGGGCGAGTCAAGACCCTAATCCAAAAAGAGCATGTGGTCCCAAGAAGGTGTTTTGAGTGGTGGAACCTGGATATGGGGCTTCACAGCCTGCAGCCAGGAACATTCTGCAGAGTAGGATCTGACTGCAGCAGAAACACCCTCTAATCTGAAATGTAGTGCAAAATTGCCCTAAAGAAGCAATGGCAGTCCATTGTAAGTGGCCAACATGGATGCCCCAAGCAGCCTGCATACGAAGGAGATCATCCTGGAAGAGTGCCTAGAGGTGATAGAAAAGAAGAGATGAACCAAATCTATGGGGGAGCTCCTGAGGAGGGAGGGGGACAAAGATAGAAGGGGGATAGGCAAAGGGGTGTTATAAGTGTACTCTCTTTTCAACATCTTCAGATGCTGTCAGGACCCCTTCTCACAACCATGTGGTCAGGAGCATTGGAAGACGGAAGATGGGCATAAATATGGGGTCTGCAGGGAGGTAACAATTGTGGTGTACTCACTATGTCCACCCTTAGGGTGAAGGGAAAAGGTGGAGGACATCTGCACCAAACAGGCTAAAAAGAAAAACTGGAAGAAAAAATTAGACTCAACCTGTATTAGGTCTACTGTATCTCCTGTATTAACAAAAAGCAAAAAAAATAAATAAAAAATGTACGATTCTTATGGTACCATCACACGCCGCAATCTCGCCTGGCGATATGAGGCGATCTAATGTGCGTGTGCACGTTTTTCATGGTCACCTCAGATCCCCGATGGCGGCATCACAGCGCACAATTTTGCCCTGAAGCTAAGGCGATGTGTCGCTCTGGAAATCGCCTCACCTACAGCGAAACAATCTTGCCTCATTCCAACGCCGCTTCACACACCGCAATTCCAAAGGCAATGTGGGTGTACATGTTCAGCGCGGTGAGGAGATAGGCATGCCACAGTGGTGTATACCGCACCCCATACACGCTCATTGGACAACGCAACAGTGTTACGATTGGTCAGCCTGCTCTGGGAGGCTGGCTAATACATGACACCATTGTCTATCGGAGTTTGCACTGAGTTTGCGGATGGTTGTGTAGCTGAAGATGTGTGTGGTGCTGAACGGACAGCTCTTCAAATATGGCGCGGTGTCAAGTGACAGCCAATGGGAACACAGTAGACCACACCAATCATCGCTGATGGGGTGCGGACTACAGCACGCTGAGGCACGCCTACTGGTCCTCATGTCCATCACACGCCCGTCACACGCCACAACACGGAAATATCGCCTTAATGATTGTGGCTGATTACTGAGCACTGTTCAGGAATCAGGCGACCGCCGAGGGAACGATTTATCACTGCGAAATTGCCAAATCACACGCCGCAACCGTGAGGCAATTTCACGGTAATTGCTGCGGGGCGATATATCGCTTTGATGATTTCCAGGCGAGATTGCGGCATGTAACAGTACCTTAAGGAGAATATTGGGTAGAGCAGGACTTCTTACTACTGGGACCTCACCAGACAGACAAACACCATGCCGGGACCAATGTCTGGAGGAAACGTCCATGATAAAATTAATAATGATTAATTTTCCTTTTAATCATGAACCTGAAATCTACAGGTTGTTATAATTACTAACGAATTAAACGACAGTTCTGATGGTGAAACAGACATTGTGCCACCATAGACGGCACCAGTGTGATAACGTTTCATATCGACCACTGGGGGGCGCCTCATCGGTGACACGGTCCCACAGTCCGAGCCGCTCCAGAATACACTGCTGTGCCACCCAGCACCATATACTGAAGATTGCTGGAGGGAATTATGGCTTTATTTTTGCAGAATACGACCTCCTGGGTCCTGTATAACATGGCGTCTTTCTACTGGAGGATCAAGAACGAACCGTTCCAAATGGTCGAATGCGCCATGAGAGCTCTGCACTTTTCTTCCAGGTAATGCTCCATTTCCAGGCAATATCATCACTATTTTTTGAGTAGGCCCCAGCCGGGGATGAGCCATAGTTGAGTGGCACGCCTCAGTGTGGGGGTGTGGTGGGGTAATGGGAGGTTGCGGTGACTGGCACGCCTCGGGCTGATGAGATGTCGCCATATACTTGATGTCATATGATTCTCATCTGCGTCTTCTTTAATACGAGTGTCTCCTGTATTATCTTCTTCCTTTCAGGCTCAATAAGGGTATTGCCCTCCTGAACATGGCGAATGTCCTGCACCGGGCACACTTTTCAGCTGATGCTGCTATCCTGGCTCACGCCGCTCTCGATATATCTCCGGGGCCGGATGTGTCCACGGACTCGCTGGTCAGTCATTACACCCTGGGGAATATATATGCAGTGAGTATCCTGGGTCATTTGTCATTGGAGATTTTTACAAATTCCAATAAATCCCTTTAATCAATGATGTGGTCAAATATTGGAAAATCATCAAAAATCTGGGAAATTCTTAAAATGTGCAAGGATTTGTTCTAGTAAGGATGTGTGCACACATTCATCTTTATCAAGTTTTTTGATGGATTTGATTTGTCACAAAACCTGTAGGGAATCCTGATGTCAAGAAAGTCAATGAGAATCCTGACGTCTCCTGCACACGTTTGAGGATTTTCTGTTTGCACATTAAGCGCAGGAATAAATCTGGAGCATGTCAATTCTTGCAGCTTTTTTGCTTAGTGTCGATTGGAGGCACACATCGTTTTGTTTTCTCTCCGTCATTTTTTAATAATTTTTTCACTCAAGAGGATTCATGACAGGAAACAACTTCTCGTATCCTCAAGAGGATTCAAGAACGTCAGAGGCTGCTCCTTCCTCGGCTCCCCACAGTTGGGGACCTGGGTTGAAGTTGAGACTGACCAGAACTACTACTTCCTCGGTTCCCCACAGTTGGGGATCTGGGTCGAAGTTGAGTCGGATCCAAGACTGCCCTGCAGCAAATCATCCCCGAGTTACCACTGTTGGAAGCCGGGGGTAAAGGCTGGTTTGATGTATCTTCAGACAACGGGACACAGCTATCTTCCCCAATTCACCCCATACAGGGGTGGCTGGGTTGAGGTCTCTGGTATGCGGAATACTCGTTACGGGGCCCCCTACTCCCCACAGTTGGGGAGCTGGGTAGAAGTGGAGGCTTCCCAGGACCACCCAGCAATCCTCCCCAAAACCCACAAGAGGCTCTGGGTGGCAGTGATGATGACGAGCCTCACAGGACGCAAGGTTGGAACCATTGAACCCACAGCTGCCCTCCCCCATCTCACCCCATACGGGGTTTTTGGGTGAAGCCTCTATGGACGGTGCCGAACGAAGCCCTGTCTGACACAGGGCTCCTTCTTAGGGGCATATTTCTGATGTAGCCAGCATTCAGGGTCTAAACACCTATTCACAGCCTGATGCCCTCCGTGTAGCCAACCATCTAGGCAACAGATGTGGTCCCATCTCCACAGCGGAGGTGCCGCAAGAACACCCCGACCTCTGCGCCAGCCTCCACCTGTTTTCGGGCCGCATATTGCTCTAGGCCCCGGCTTCGGCCTAGACTACAGTGCCATCGCGTAGGTCCGCCCCCGAACCTGATCTCCTGGATGATGTCAGTCAGGAACGCCTCAAAAGGAGGCAGGATGGCCTCTTTTCGACGCTTCTTGCGCAATGCAAGATCTCCTGCGTGCCTTTATCTGACTCAGGCCCATCCCCCCTCATTTACAACAGCGGCCGTCATTACAAAAAATACAGAAGGGGGAAACACAGGATCGCTGGACAGCTGGCGCAGGCGCACAACGGTGGTAGAGCTCAGCAGTGTGCTTTTCTCTGCTGCAGCTCTCTCCCTCTCCTTTTTCTCTGTACCTTTTGCACCAGAGCAGGAGCAGTATAGGCACAAGCGCAGTGCACAGATTATGCTTTAACCGTGTCGGGCTCAGGAAACAGACGATTCTAATGTCTTTAACCCTTATGTGTCTCTTACAGGCATACAGAGCCACTCTGCTTGGTGGAAGTACTGCCACACACTGCAAAGTTTGCATTCCTATTACTGTGCCAGAACCACTACAACTTGCCAGCCACTATCTAGAATCGAATACACTAAATGGACGGTCCTTCTCTACCAATCCATGTCACAGTTCTCAAAAAAAAATTTCCCCCACATTGATCCTGGCCCTGAAGAGTCGCCCCACGCCCTCAGGTCAGTCCCACGCAGTCCGCACTGCGGGAAGACACTAGGGTGGTTGGTCAGTCCCACTGACCACGTGGGCACTCCACTAGACATACACTTTCTAATCCCCTACCATCGGTATCTAACACAGGTCTCGCGGCTCCCGGGCTTGCCCACCAAGAGACAGCCATTAAGGTTTTATGACCCAGGCTCTGACCCGGGATTGGACAAGTCCTTTGAGCTAGACCCCCTCGGATGCTCTAACCTCGGTCGAGGACCTAATCACGCCAGTTAACGTAGCTGACCCTCCTTGTGAAACCCCAGTTTCTGCGGTTTCTGTCAAGAGAGTCCAATGACCACACAACTATATACATATCACCCTGAACTCCGGAGATTCCTGCAGAAACAAAGATCTCTCCAGGCATGAGATTGGGAAACCGTAAGACCAGGTTCCCCTTTTTTGATCAGGACTGGTCAGACTCTCCATTAAGGATGCAATAGCCCGTCAGGTGGCACGAATGCCACGATCCGTCCTTTAGACGTCAAGATCGTCACTGTCATCCTTCTTCGCTTCAGTTTGAGTAGCTAAGGCGATTTTAACTGGACAGGCATGCATGCCATCCTAATCATAAGGGCCCCGATCCAGAGCTGATGGATCGATCGGCACAGTTTTTACTGTAGCAGAGAATACCTAGTTCACGCATCCCTAGACACGGCTAATGACTTGACCATGGTGTCATCAAACGCCATTACAATTAGACAAGCTTCTGGCTATGCGAGTGGAGGCCAGATTCTGCCTCTAAAACATCACTCACGAGCCTTCCTTATCTTAGTGACTGTCTTTTTTTTCTCGACTAATTACATAAACTAAAATCTGACGCCATGGGAGGAAAGAGTGCATCTCCCCCCATCACAACCTAAACGTCTCTTTACCTGCCGACAAAGAGAACTCAAACACGAACGGGCATCTCTCGCGCCAGACAATCCAAATCTAAGGGATCTAGATCCCACAGTTTTTCATCCTCATGACTTCTCTATCCCTGAAGGCACCTACCAAGTAGGGGGCAACCTTCCCGTTTTCATCAGGTCTAGCTCGCTGTTAGGTCAACAGGTGGATCAGAAGGCTGACATTTATCTCCCGCCCACCAGATCGTTTTTCTTTTTCGCTCCATTGGGAACCCAGACATTGGTGTATAGCTTCCGCCTCCGGAGGACACACAAAGTATTACACTTAAAAAACAAGAAGTGTAACTCCTCCTCTACTGCCCTATCAACACCCCTCTAGGAGAAATCCCATCAGTCTTAGCTTTGTGTTGAAGGAGGAACACTCTGCACTCATGCACTCTCACTTAGTCTTACTCTCCCTGGAGAGTGTCGGATGGAAGCAAAGTGGAACCATTGGATCCCCAGCATGTCTCCTTCCTCACCCTTTGGCAGAGGCGGTTGAGGTACCCTTGGGGTACAACGGGCTGGAGCCCTCATGCTGCTTTCCTTCTCATCCCCTTGGGGCTCTGGAGAAGTGGGATCGTTACGGGCTCCCAGGACATCTGGAGCTCTGACTCCATCCACAGCCCCTTTGGACTCTGGAGGCTAGAGTTGTGGACCCCAGGGATCGCCCCCCTGCACCTATACAAGGTACTCTGGGGTTTATGCTGCGGCTGCAGTCCGGTCTATGCAGCTGGGGTGGTCCGGAGCTCCCTGGACCGCGTCCGTCTCTCAGCGTCTAGTACCTGATGGCATGGAGCTCCTGGACCTGTGCCCTGTCCTGCAGCCCGGTCTATGTACCTGAGGTGGGCACTGGAGGCTCCCCTGGACCCTGGTGTCCTGTCCCTGCAGCCCGGTCTATGTACCTGGGGTGGTCGCTGGAGGCTCCCTTTAGGACCCTGGCGTCCTGCCCCGGCAGCGCCGCGATTTTTGCGGTGTCCCCTGGGAGGCACCGCGCTCGGGCGCTTCCGAGCGCCGGCCGGCCATGAAAATCGGGCCCCGGCTTCATTGAGGCCTTCCTCTTTGCCTGGAAGCCCGGGCTCAAGGAGGCGGGCCCGGCCTGGGAGGGCGGTCTTGGATCTCGGCCGCTCCCATCCCTATGGCCGCATCCTAGCTCTAGCTAGGGAGGGGAGTTGCCCTCTGGATTCCCGCGCCACTTAGGGCACACCCCCCCGCTCGGCTCCGGCGGCCATCTTTTGTATGGTACTGAGACTTCTCTCAGCATCTCCTACTGCTCTCTGTGGCTGAGAGGAAGGAGCGTGGTATCCGGAGGGCACACACACATCTCCTTATCAGGCTGGTGAGTCACCACAGGTTTCCTGGTGGTGTCTTCCTACTCCTATTCCTCCCTCTAGCGTATTCCCTCTCTGAGGTCCCTAACTGGAGGCAACATGTCTTCCACCAGGAGCAAAGCCCCTAAGGTGCAGACATTTTATTCATCTTGCACTGCTTGCAAGATCGCGCTGCCTGCTGGGTCTATATTCCCTCATTGCTCTGCCTGCACTTCACATGAGACTGAGGTGACTCATGGGGCTCCCCCCAGCTCTGCTACATCAGAACCTTCCCCTAGCCAGGGGGACCAGGCAGTGCCTCCTCCTTGGACTGTAGCTTTCACTAGGTCCTTTTCGGACTCTTTTGCCCAGTCCATGACGGCTCTAACCAGAGTTTTGCAGGAGTCTTTACAGGCTAGTCACCGGGAAAGTGCCCCCAGTCCCTCTGCCTCACGCCGCAGGCGCTACAGCGAGTCGTCCCCTTCTAGGGATTTGGACTCTGGAGACAATACAGGGGTCTCAGACATAGCCCCCTCTCCTAGACCTCCTAAACAGCCACGTAGAGCACCTCTCCGGCCTCCTCTCATCACACGGAGTCCCTGCTGAGGGTTCTCAGATTGATGGGGCAGATGGTCAGGATTCCGTGAGGCCTTCGGACGAGACCTCAGAGGAAGATTCCTTGGTGGATGACTTAGTGCTCCTCCATTAATACGGTACTGGATCTAACTGCTTTCCCCCCCCCACGGTGGAGACTTTGCTATCAGAGGAACTGTATCAGTTCCTTCCCCCTTCCAGACCTCGGGGTTCATTCTTTGATCATTCAAACTTTCGATCAACTGTACAGACTCCCAGGGCTTGCCCTGATAAACGCTTTTCCAGGAAACAGAAGGATATCTGTATCCTTTTCCTCCTGAGGTTGTAAAGAGTTGGTCCGTTTCTCCTAAGATGGACCCTCCAGTCTCCAGATTGTCTGCCAATACGGTCATGTCAGTTGCAGATGGCTCCTCTTCGAAGGATCCCACTGACCGACAGATTGAACTTCTGCAGAAGTTCAATCTATGAAGCTACAGGAGCCTCGTTTGCTCCGGCTTTCGCTGCAGTTTGGGCCCTGCAGGCAGTTTCTGCATGCTTGGCAGAACTAAATGTTGTAGTTCAGGATATTCCCGAGGTGACTACCCTCACGTCTCAGGCCTCTGCATTTACTGACTACGCTAGATCGGCGATCATGGAATCCGCCAGCCGTACTGCAGTGGCTTCGGCTAACTCGCTCGCAGCCCGCAGAATGTTGTGGCTCCGAGACTGGAAGGCTGATGCCACTTCCAAGAAGTTTCTCCAAGGACTCCCGTTCGCGGGGAACAGACTTTTTGGCGAACAATTGGACGACATCATCAAGGAATCCACAGGTGGACAAGTCAACTTCTTTGCCTCAATCCAGGGTGCAGAAGTCGGGCCAGCGTCAGATGCACGCCAAGTTTCGGGCTTTCGTCCTCCTCAAAAACTTCTCTCCTCCTCCCGTACATACAAGGATCAGAAGTCCGGCCGGACGTGGCGGACCAAGAATCAGCAGAAGAAGCCAGCCGGCGCCGTGGCTGCCTAGGCTGCCTCTTCATGACTCGCTGCCTCTCCCAGCAGCATCCTCGGTCGGTGGCAGGCTCTCCCATTTTGGAGACGTCTGGAGCAGTCTCATCCAAGACCGATGGGTGGTAGATGTCATCTCCCATGGCTACAGGATAGAGCTAACCTCGCGTCCTCCGGCTCGCTTTTGTCTCTCTTCGCCCCCGCCGGCAAGGGCCTTGGCTTTTCGTCAGGCGCTGGACGCCTTGAGACAGGACGGGGTTGTGATCCAGGTTCCCTCCGAGGAACGCTTTCAGGGGTTCTACTCGAATCTCTTCACAGTTCCCAAGAAGGACGGTTCGGTAAGACCGGTGTTGGACCTCAAACTTCTCAACCGGCACGTGAAGGTCAGGTCATTCTGCATGGAGTCTCTGCGATCTGTGATAGCGTCTCTATCTCAGGGGGACTTCCTAGCCTCAGTGGATGTCAAGGATGCCTATCTACATGTCCCCATCGCTCCTGCACATCAACGCTGGCTGAGGTTCGTAGTAGGAGAGGAGCACTTTCAGTTCGTGGCTCTTCTCTTCGGCCTTGCATCTGCACCGAGGGTCTTCACCAAAGTGATGGCGGCAATGGTTGCGGTTCTGCATTCCCAGGGCCACGCAGTAACTCCGTACATGGACGACCTTTTGGTCAGAGCCCCCTCTGCGGAGCAGTCTCAGCTGAGTCTCTCAGTAACTCTAGACACTCTGCAGCACTTCGGGTGGTTGATCAACGTACCCAAGTCTGTTCTCCTTCCTGCTCAGTCAATAACTTATCTGGGCATGGAATTTCATATGGCTCCAGCTCTGATCGTCCTGCATGTCGACAAGCAGGTGTCGATTCAGGAGGAAGTCCATTCTCTCATGCAGTCAGACTCGGTATCCATCAGGCGTCTGATGCACGTTCTGGGAAAGATGGTGGCGACCATAGAAGCAGTACCATTTGCACAATTCCACCTTCATCCGCTGCAATTGCAGATCCTGCGCGGATGGAACAAGAACCCCTCCTCTCTCGACCATCACATCCCTCTGTTGTCGTCGACGAAGGAATCTCTACATTGGTGGCTGCTTCCCACGTCTCTGTCAAGAGGCAGATGCTTTCTGCCCCCCTCTTGGTTAGTAGTGACCAATGACGCCAGCCTCATGGGCTGGGGCGCCGTATTTCTGCACCACAGGGCGCAGGGCACATGGACAGAACAGGAATCCTCCCTTCAGATCAACGTCCTGGAGATTCGGGCAATTTATTTGGCTCTTCTGGCCTTTCAGAGATTCCTGGCGGGGAATCAGATTCGGATACAATCCGACAACGCAACCGCGGTCGCTTCCATCAACCATCAGGGAGGCACTCGCAGTCCTCAAGCCTTCGCAGAGGTCCAACGTATCCTACAATGGGTCGAGGACAACGACTCGTCCATCTCGGCAGTGCATATTCCCGAAGTGGACAATTGGGAGGCCGACTAAGTCGGCAAGGTATGGACTCGGGAGAATGGGCTCTCCACCCAGATGTGTTTTCTACAAATCTGCGACAGATGGGGAACACCGGACGTGAACCTGATGGCCTCTCGGCTGAACCACAAGGTTCCGGTTTTCATGTCTTGCTCTCGAGACAGCAAGGCTGTGGGGGCGGACGCTCTGGTCCAGGATTGGTCCAGGTTTCGCCTTCCCTACGTGTTTCCTCCATTCCCTATGCTACCCAGGGTTTTACAGAAAATCTGGATGGAATGTCGACCAGCCCTGCTCATCGCCCCAGACTGGCCCAGGAGGGCCTGGTATCCGGACCTGTTTCAGCTCTCAGTGGGGGATCCGTGGAAGCTCCCATCCCGGCCAGACCTTTTGTCTCAAGGGCCGTTCTTCCACTACAATTCAGCGGCCCTCAGCCTGACTTTGTGGCACTTGAAGACTGGTTACTGACATCTTGTGGCTTTTTGTCTGAAGTCGCCGCAACCATGAGACAAGCCAGGAAACCTGCATCGGCAAAGATTTACCGCAGAGTGTGGAAAATCTTTTTTTCTTGGTGTCGTCTTAACGGAAATGCTCCTTGGCCTTTCTCCCTTCCAACCCTCCTTGCCTTCCTCCAATCGGGATTGAATAAGGGTTTGGCTCTCAGTTCCCTCAAAGGGCAGATCTCCGCACTGTCTGTGCTATTCAACAAACGTCTGGCTAACCTGCCTCAGGTGAAGACGTTTGTGCAAGGGGCAAATCACATCGTTCCCCCCCTACAGACGTCCTTTGGACCCCTGGGACCTTAATTTGGTCCTTGCGGCCTTACAAAAGCCGCCCTTCGAACCTTTGAGAGAGGTGTCCCTCTCTAGACTTTCTCAGAAAGTTGCCTTTCTTGTGGCCATTACGTCTTTGCGGAGAGTTTCAGAGCTGGCAGCCCTGTCTTGCAAGTCTCCATTCCTGGTGATTCACCAGGACAAAGTGGTACTCCAGCCTGTGGCGGAGTTCTTACCTAAGGTGCTTTCTCCGTTTCACCTGAATCAAGACATCGTCCTGCCGTCTTTTTGTCCTAATCCTGTTCACCAGTATGAGAAGTCTCTGCATACTTTGGACCTGGTCAGGGCTGTCAGGATTTATGTCTCCCGCACGGCTTCTTTTCGCCGCACGGATGCCTTGTTCGTTCTCACGACAGGCGAGAAAAAAGGAGCTCAGGTCTCCAAGTCTTCCCTGGCTCGGTGGATCAAGGCTCCTATCCAGGAGGCCTACCTTCTATCTGGTACGCCTTTACCTGCTGGGATTAAGGCGCATTCCACAAGAGCTGTGGGTGCCTCGTGGGCCTTGCGTCATCAGGCCACGGCTCAACAGGTGTGTCAGGCGGCCACTTGGTCCAGCCTACACACCTTCACAAAACATTATCAGATTCATGCGTATGCTTCGGCAGCGGCTAATGTGGGCAGACGGATCCTTCAGGCGGCGGTCGCTCACCTTTAATGTCATTGCCACGCTTTGGGTCTTCTCCCACCCAGGGATAGCTTTTGAACATCCCAATGTCTGGGTCTCCCAATGGAGCGAAAAAGAGAATTTTGTTTACTTACCATAAATTCTTTTTCTTCTAGCTCCTAATTGGGAGACCCAGCACCCACCCTGTTGCCTTTTGGGCGTTGTTCTCTGTTTAAGTGACTGGTGTTGTACATGTCGCTTTTACGGCCCTGTTGGCCGACAATTCTTAGCCAGACCTTTTGGTCTTGGTGTGGGTTTATCCTCCTTCCTGCTTGTGCACCGAACTGATGAGATTTCTCCTAGAGGGGGTGTATAGGCAGTAGGGGAGGAGTTACACTTCTTGTTTTAAGTGTAATACTTTGTGTGTCCTCCGGAGGCAGAAGCTATACACCAATGTCTGGGTCTCCCAATTAGGAGCTAGAAGAAAAAGAATTTACGGTAAGTAAACGAAATTCTCTTTTTTTCCTGTCCGTCCCACCATGGCCCCCATCAAAGCTCGAGCCTCTTTACAGTTGTCAACTCGCTACTACAAAGGAGTCATTATCTCTGTTTCCTCAGGACGAACGCTTCCAGGGGTTCTACTCAAACCTATTTTTTGTAAGTCCCCACGAAGGGAGGCTTGGTCCGGCCCATCTTGGCCTTATAACAATAAAGCAAGTTCGTTTGGGTTCGTCATTGCATATGGAATTTCTCCGCTTTCTCATCCCATCCATGGAGGAAGAAGAGGGCCTGGCCTCCATAGATATTCGAGATGCTTTTCTACACATTCTGATATCCCTGGCACATTGAAAATTTACTGCGATTTGAGTTCAACAAGGATGACTGTTAGTTCGTGGCGTTACCCTTCGCACTCGCCACGGCCTCTCTCAAAGCTCCTTTTTCAGACATTGCGACCACAGTGTCCACATTACAGTAGACACCCTACGCCTAGGGTGGTTGGTCAGTCTGCCAAATATCCTCTACGCTCCCGAACCAAATGCTGACCTTCCTGGTAAGGTTTACGTTTCAGTACCTCCTGCGGGTTAGTAATTCTCCCTCAGACAGGTCACATACCCTATGTCTAGAAGTCCAGTCCCTCCTTAGTTCATCACCCAGTTCATCCATGGCTGATGCCATGGAAGCAGTTCCCTTAGCCCAACTGCACCTCAAACCTCTCTAGCTGTCTCTTCTCACAGCCTGGGATGAGCCCATTCTCCCTGTACTGGACATACCATTTGTTGACTGTCACCAAACGTTTTCTTCACTGATGACTGCGCTCTTCCTTCCCCTCACAGGGAAGATCTTTCCTTCCAGCTCGCTGGCGGTGAATGCCACCGATGCAAGCCTAATAGGGCGGGGAGCAGTGTACCGTTATCACACGGCCCAGTACAAATGACCATTCTCAGAGTCCACAATAACCAGCAACCTCGGGAGATCGTGCCATCTTTTTGGCACTACAGACTTTTCATCGGTTGCTATGTCATCCACCAAGAATGGACCTGCAGCAAGCAAGAAATACGTGAGGTTGAGTCCATCCTCACTTGGGCCGACTCAACCGCATTGGTTCTTCCGACAGTGTACATTCCGGGAGTCGACAATGGCCAACAGACTTCCTCAGCCGTCAGTGCATTGCATCGGGAGAAAGGGCCCTAATCCAGAGGTATTTAAACATACATGCCATCGGTGGGGAACTTCGAACGGCGATCTCATGGAATCACGTCTTAATGTCAAAGTGCCCAGTGGTGCATGGTCTCACGACACACAATCCCTGGGTGCAGATGCCCCAGTCCAATCCTGGACGCAATTTCGTCCCCACTACATCCTTTTCCCCTCTGTCTCTCGTGCCAAGAGGGTGCGCAAGATCAAATCCAACTGCATCCCAGTCCTTCTCATAGGCCCAGACTGGCTTGGGCGCGCCTGGTATGCCGACCTGGACCAACTCGTCGCCACGTTCCCTGGCGTCTTCCAGACCACCCAGACTTCCTCTCAGGGTCTGTTTTTTCCGCTAGAATCGAGGGCCCTGAATTTGATAGCGTGGCCATTGAGACCTGATTTTTTACTTAAGCCGTTTATTTTCCAGTGTTCGAAACCAACCACCTCTGGTCTTTTTCTTTCCCTACTACCTTGGGTTTCCTTCAATCTGGTCTGGACATGGACCTCTTCCTAGATTCTCTCAAGGCACAAATTCTCCGCACTATCGGTAGTGTTACAGCGCCGCCTCGCGGCTAAACCTCAGGTTAAGACTTTCATCTACGAGGTTTCCCACCTGGTTCCCCCTTACAAGAGACTGTTGAAGGCATAAGTAAAAAATATTTCCAGCGCCACCAATGCAGTTATTCCTTTAATTAATGCAGATTAAAAACACACAAACATCCCCTGGGGGGGGGGGGGGGGAACGCTAGACGCGTTTCGGAGAATGTGTCCCCTTATTCGTTAGCACATCTAGGTATGAATGAATAGCAAGTATATATACATTTTTAAAAACAAGTGTGCACATTTACTGATGATTGGATGGAAAGCTACCATTATACCAGCTGCCCCGGAGTTAAGTGAGTATCGGGTGGTGGAGCTAATCCTTCCCCTTTCCCTGCTTTACATAATGTTGAAGGCATGGCACCTCTACCTGGTATTTGACGCCTGCGAAAGTTTCCGTTGGGTTCCTCAAGGAAATTCCTCTCCACTTTCTTCCCAGAAGGTCGTGTTTGTGGTGGCTATTGCTACTATCCGTAGGGTCTCGGAGCTCGCAGTGCTGTCCTGCAGGCACCTCTCCTAGTTTTCACAAGGATAAGGGGTACTTCTACCAGTGCTGTCCTTCCTTCTGAAGGTGGTCTCCTCATTTCACTTAAATGAGGAAATTGCTTGGCCATCCCTTTGCCCGATTTCGGTGCATCATGTTGAGAAGGCTCTGCCTAGATTTCGTTCGGGCACTTAGTATCTACGTATACAGGACAGCACCTTTCAGTACGTCTGACTCTCTAAGACCACTGAAAGGGCATGCCAGCATCCAAGGCCACTTTGACCAGATGGATCAAAACCACTATTCATGTGGCTTATTAGTTCAGGAATTTGCCAATTCCATCAGGTATAAGAGTGCTCTTGTGAGGTAGAGGCATCCTGGGCCATTCGACTTCGGCCATCGACACAACAAGTGTGTGCAACAGCCACTTGGCCCAGTCTTCACATATTTGTGAAACACTACAGTGCTCATACCCAATCTTCGGCAGATACGAGTTTGGGTAGACACACTCTACTGCCGCCTGGAGGATGCATGTCTCCTACAACTCTGACATTATTTCCCACCCAGGGACTGTTTTGGGACATCCCACGGTCCTGTGTCCCCCAATGAGGCGAGGGAGAAAAGGAGATTATTGGTGTCTACTCACCGTAAAATTATTTTCTCTTAGCCTCTAATTGGGGGACATGGCACCCTCCCTGTTGCCCTTATCTGGCTTTTGTATTGATCATTTAAGTCATGAGTTACTGTATGGTTGCCTTTTTTATAGGCTTAAGTTTTTGTCGGTTATTTCTCCTGCTTTAAGCACAAAACTGGTGAGGCAAGGCCTACCCAAGGGGGTATACTGCAGAGGAGGAGCCACTTTAATCTTTTTCAGATTCTGCTTTGTGTCGTCTCCAGATGGACAGCAGCAAAACACTCACGGTCCTGTGTCCCCCAATTAAAGGCTAAGGGAAAAGAATTTTACGGTGAGTACACAAAATCTCCTTTTTATTTATAGCCCAAGCACTCATTTCCAGGTATTGTGCTCTTACCGAACTGGTAGAATAAGGCTGTACTTTTATTGGTTGGCAATTCAATCCGCATGCATAATTTCCCTTTGAGTAATGTAGACAGGAGGCGCTGAGGTAAATTACATTAAATTAGCAATACACAAACTCAGACAATAAAGGCTCCTAATAGTCTGGCAAGAAACAATGAATTAACAAATATTCGATAATAAAAAAAGACCTATACTTCTGGCCAAATTAAGAACATTAACCCACGACAAGCATTGAGAAAAGCTGTTGTCACTATGGTGCTCAATCTGTTGTAAAACTACAAATCTCAGCATGCCTGTATTGCCGTCATCTATCAAGGCATGATGCGAGTTGTAGTTCTAAAACAGCTGAAGGGTCTTAGTTTGACACGTGTTCTAGTTGCAGGGGTAAGTTCTATGGACTTCTGATTCCTGTTCGAGGAGAGAAGAATAACGTAAGAGCAGATGTATAATCACCGCTTGTGTCTTGTAGATGTTGGGGGAGTATAATCACTCCGTATTGTGCTACGACCGCGTTCTGGAGTTACGTCCTTTCTTCTATGAGGCTGATAAAAGGAAGAAGGCTGTGTTGTGTCAACAGAAGCTGGAGCAGAAGTTGGAGGCTCAGCATAGGCGAGTAGGACAAACCGATAATACTACAAAAACCGGCAGGTGCCACAGTCCCTGCTCATTATAAATCTGTCACCAGGTCCCTGCAAAGGACCCTGAACGAGCTGAAGGAATATCAGAAGCAGCATGACCATTACCTGAGACAGCAGGAGGTGCTGGAGAAGCATAAGCTGATCCAGGAGGAGCAGATCCTCAGGAACATCATCCACGAGACGCAAATGGCCAAGGAGGCTCAGATAGGTAAATCCTGGGGATACAGGAACTCAGCTGGTGGCACAGGGAGTAAATATTGTCCTTTATATAAGAGAGATAGTCTTATGAAGCAGAAATAATTGGAAAGAAAAGGGTTGGGACTTGGCGTCTTGCGGGAGGGAAGCTGTGGGGCTCGGTGTATTGTGGGAGAGAAGGGTTCGGGCTTTGTGTTTTGCGGGAGGGAAGGGTTGGGGCTCGGTGTCTTCCGGGAGGAAAGGGTTGGGGCTCGATGTCTTGTGGGAGGAAAGGGTTGGGGCTCGGTGTCTTGCGGGAGGAAAGGGTTGGGGTTCGGTGTCTTGTGGGAGGAAAGAGTTGGGGCTCAGTGTCTTGCAAGGGAAAGAGTTGGGGCTCGGTGTCTTGCGGGAGGAAAGGGTTGGGGCTCGGTGTCTTGCGGGAGGAAAGGTTGGGGCTCTGTGTTTTTGCGGGAGGAAAGGTGTGGGGCTCGGTGTTTTGCGGGAGAAAGGTGTGGGGCTCGGTATCTTGCGGAGGAAAGGGTTGGGGCTCGGTGTCTTGCGGGAGGGAAGCTGTGAGGCTCGGTGTATTGTGGGAGAGAAGGGTTTGGGCTTGGTGTTATGCGGGAGAGAAGGGTTCAGGCTTGGTGTCTTGCGGGAGGAAAGGGTTGGGGCTCGGTGTCATGTGGGAGGAAGGGTTGGGGCTCAGTGTCTTGCAAGGGGAAAGGGTTGGGGCTCGGTGTTTTGTGGGAGGAAAGGGATGGGGCTCAGTGTCTTGCAAGGGGAAAGAGTTGGGGCTCGGTGTCTTGCGGGAGGAAAGGGTTGGGGCTCGGTGTCTTGCGGGAGGAAAAGGTTGGGGTTCGGTGTCTTGCGGGAGGAAAAGGTTGGGGTTCGGTGTCTTGCGGGAGGAAAGGGTTGGGGCTCGGTGTCTTGCGGGAGGAAAGGGTTGGGGCTCGGTGTCTTGTGGGAAAGAAGGGTTGGTGTCGGCATCCTGTGGCAGGAAAGTGTTAGGAACAGCATCCTGTGGGAAGGAAGGGTTGGGGCTCAGCGATCTGCACAGGGAAGGGTTGGGGTTTGATGTCCTGCAGGAGGAAAGGGTTAGGTTTATGCTGCTGTATAGGATTTCAAGAGTATTGCTGATGGTGGGCATGCATATTATCTGTATGGGGTTATGCCAACCCTCTCTGGACATAGGAACAATGACCTGACATAAGAATGAAGAGATAAGAATGAGTCTACACTGTATACAGGGAAGTGATGTATAAACCTGCTAATTGTTTTAGGAAATCATCAGATTTGTCAGATCAGCAGCCGTAAGCACAGTCTGCACTGCCCGTGGGATCTACCGGTACGTTACCATCGGGGAGACATCTTTGAAAATGTGGAGCATGTGCTTGTAAGTATCCGCTAAAAGAAAGAACACAACAGCAAACATCTCTATATGTATTTAGACTGGTTCTGCCAGTAGTCACCTGGTGCAGGTCAGTCTGGGGCAGTGAAGCTTTACATTTCTAAGTATTTTCAGTTTTTTCCCCAGTTTGGTGATGACACCTCCTCAGCACAGATGACATCGGATAATCTAGATCTCCAGGCAAATCAGAGTATTCTGCTGCAGCGCCCTCCAGTGTCTCGCTCTGCAATTAAAGTGTGGGGCATGGATGCAGCATCATTTTATGTAAGTTACACCATAGTGGTGAAGCAATATACCATAAACACATGACATTGACCTGTACATTCACATATCTGTGAGTACATATATAATATATAAGTGACTGCCCTTTGCCTTCAGAACGGCAGCTAAACTTTCATTCTTTTAGACTACAGTAAGGGAGTGACTAATTATACCTAAAGGTAATAATGAGCACAATATTCATGTGTGATGAAACAGTCAAATTGCTGTGTATAAGGCTTATAATTGGGCAGGGAACAGATAAACTCTCCTACAAATGTTATTTTGTAGATGATTATTTTATGTAACCTGTCATCCTGGTAAGAAAGAGCTCCGTTTAAGACACAAGGTAGTTATACTGCATATGCCAGGTGTCTCCCAGGCAAAGATTTTACAGCAGACTGACTATTTAAGTTGGGCTGCTCAAGCTCAGAAGAAGCAATGCTGAGGACCATAGATATGAATAATAAGAAAAAATTCAGCTCACCCCTGAGATGCTGTTCCAATCCGGGAGGAGTATGACATCCCCACTGCTGCACAGCGCTGGAGGTAATTGAGGAAATTAGAGTTGGAACCAGCTCAACACTCCGGAGTAATTAAAAATTCACTAAATCTTTATTGGAAATCCTTTAAAAATAAAAATGATGATAAATTTGTTCGTCTCAGACAACAAAGCAATAAAGCGGGGTGATGTGTATAACAGGAATCAATCCATACGCGTTTCGAACTACCTGGCTGTTGAACACTGGAGGACCATAGATGCAGGGTGAACGTAGCGTAGTTCAGCAGATGACGCCTCCTGCCTACTTACCTTTCAATTGTGGAGATAACCAGCAGTGCCATCATCTCACAACTGGCTCCAAACATCCAGCAAATGTCATTAAGAAAGAGGAATCCTTGAGGTGATGCTCCACACAGCCCTGATCTCACATTATCCTTTCTGTCTGGGATCAAGAGAGAGAAGGATCCGTTCAAGCCTCATACACAGAAGATGTCAGGTCTCGAAGAGGTTTGGAACAAAGTCCCTTCAAAAAGTGTGTGCAAGTGACGAGAAGAAGTGATCAAGGCAAAAATCAACATATATTATGTACAAGCATAGTGTTTACATGTATATCTGTATATGTATGCACATATATATTTATTCACATTGTGTTTTTGGGTGATCGCTTCAGTGTAGCTGAATTTTAGGTATATGATCCCACGTAGAAAAAAAAATGCTATTTTTTTCCCACATGTTTTTAATAAAACTTACATTACCAATCTGCATTTTTTTTCTTGTGCACCTGGACTTCTCATTAAGCCTGAAAATGTCTGAAAAATATCCTTATATGAAGGACCGCCAGTAAATATAACTACAGACGTAGCTACAGCAAGGATACGTAGTATAGCAAGGATAGGTCATCAGTACTTTGGTGGAGCTTGATGTTCGGACCACTAACACATCTGCACAGAGCAGGAAGACCACTACGCCACTCACAAATCTGTGCACGGAGCATAACACAACGAAACCACTCACAAATCTGTGCATGGAGTATAATAACACTGCACCACTCACAAATCTGTGCACGGAGCCGTAACACCACCGCACCTCTCACAAATCTGTGCATGGAGCATAATACCACTGCACCACTCAAAAATCTGTGCATGGAGCATAATACCACTGCACCACTCACAAATCTGTGCACGGAGCATAATACCACTGCACCACTCACAAATCTGTGCATGGAGCATAATACCACTGCACCACTCACAAATCTGTGCATGGAGCATAATACCACTGCACCACTCACAAATCTGTGCACGGAGCCGTAACACCACCGCACCTCTCACAAATCTGTGCATGGAGCATAATACCACCGCACCACTCACAAATCTGTGCATGGAGCATAATACCACTGCACCACTCACAAAGCTGTGAATAGAGCATAATACCACTGCACCACTCACAAATCTGTGCATGGAGCATAGTACCGCTGCACCACTCACAAATCTGTGCATGGAGCATAGTACCGCTGCACCACTCACAAATCTGTGCATGGAGCATAATACCACTGCACCACTCACAAATCTGTGCATGGAGCATAATACCACTGCACCACTCACAAATCTGTGCACGGAGCCGTAACACCACCGCACCTCTCACAAATCTGTGCATGGAGCATAATACCACCGCACCACTCACAAATCTGTGCATGGAGCATAATACCACTGCACCACTCGCAATGCTGTGAATAGAGCATAATAGAGCATAATAACACTGCACCACTCACAAATCTGTGCATGGAGCATAATACCACTGCACCACTCACAAATCTGTGCATGGAGCATAGTACCGCTGCACCACTCACAAATCTGTGCATGGAGCATAATACTACTGCACCACTCACAAATCTGTGCATGGAGCATAGTACCCGCTGCACCACTCACAAATCTGTGCATGGAGCATAATACCACTGCACCACTCTCAAATCTGTGCACGGAGCATAATACCACTGCACCACTCACAAATCTGTGCACTGAGCATAATACCACTGCACCACTCACAAATCTGTGCATGGAGCATAATACCACTGCACCACTCACAAATCTGTGCAGGGAGCATAATACCACTGCACCACTCACAAATCTGTGCACGGAGCATAATACCACTGCACCACTCACAAATCTGTGCATGGAGCATAGTACCGCTGCACCACTCACAAATCTGTGCATGGAGCATAGTACCGCTGCACCACTCACAAATCTGTGCACGGAGCCGTAACACCACCGCACTTATCAAATCTGTGCATGGATGTATGGGGTCAGAGACATTAAATTTTGAATATTTTTGAAATGTTATCTTGTAAATAAACACAAAGAACTTTGAGTCCTGAAAAAAGTAGTTTTAGAATCGCTTGAATCAGAAAAAGCTCTGACGTTCTTACCCCATAAAGAGACTGGTCAGATTTCCAGAACAAGGTCAACATTATCTGTGGTAAGAAGGGGTGAAAGATTGTGGCTAACTTATTTTGCTTTTTTAATATTTCAATATTTTTTCTTTCTTTTTTTTTATTTTTTTAGGAAGAAACAGATAATCTTTGGCCCGAGAAAGCAGATTGTGCTAAAAAGTATCCAATGGTACCACCACCGGAGGAGCTTCCTAAATACTACCTACCTCCCGGGCAGCCTGGACTGAGGTGGGTGCAGCTGACCGGACACGGGGAGGTGGGTTACGAACAAAAGTAAAGGGAGACCATAAGCACAGATATGGTCTTATCCGAATCTAATAGTGATCCTGAATGGAATTGAGAAGGTTTATCTTTAGTAGTAGTGACCGTCACAAGCACTAGATCAGCGTGTGATAACAGAAGCTGCAGCCACAGCAAGAGCTAATAGGTACTTGTGGATAAAAGGGTCCTATACTACACAATGGAAGATTGTGATCTTTAATGGCAGTGCGTTCCACAGCTTTTCGAGGACAAAATCACGTTTTTGTTCTGAAGACTGCCATCTCTCCCTCCTACCCCTGAACGCCTGGTTCGGCTTACTGCCCAAAACGGAGTGAGACACCCGGCAGCGACTTATCTCTCACAAAACCAAAAGGTTGTGCCCTAAAAACTCCAACCACCACCTTATTCTAATAATTGACGATATCAATCACCATCAAGGGATTCTTATTGTCCTAATGGAACCTGGGGAATCCGAAATGCGTTGAGCAATATGTCACACCCCAGGATTGTTCATGTTCTGTCTTCATTATCCAATGGCAGCACATACCTAACGCCTTCCTTTCCAATCTCATGCTAAACTGCAGCACTGTGCACTGTAATACTCTGGAGTGTAGGCCCCCTCATGGCTCAGGCTGCTCAGCGCTTTTAGGAGCCCCCCCCCCCCCCCCCCCCCCCTTCCTCCTATGTCCAGAGCATGAACGGCTGAGATTAGAATAATCCATTACACAGAAATGAAGTTGAAGATTGAGTCACTTCTTAAAGGAGCGGTCCAGAATTTTATTCTTGTTACTACCATCTTTTGGGGAACAAAGGTATGGACAGTGTGGTTATGAACTGGCCGACACCTGCCGTTTCAGGAGCTGCTCCACTCCTCTCCTCCTCCTTGTCACCAGAGCTGTGACCGGCAGAGGTCTCTTTCTCAATAGTAAGTCTAAGACTCCGATTGGGGCTGTCATAGACTTGCATTAAAAAAGGAACTAAAAATCTGCTGTGTGAGCCGACAAGTCCAAGTTGCAGCAGAGGGAGTGGAGGTGCGCTGGAAATGGTAGATGACCACAACCTGTAAGTCTATTACTGCTCTTCTTGCAGCCAGAGTACTAATGACTAATAGAGGGGGTTATAAGAAGGAACGCTAGGTTTATATATGGTTGTCCTGAGGAAGGAGTTGAAGTGACTTTAAAATGCGTTGACAATAATTGTGCGGGATCTTCATTGACCTCAGCGGCACAGATTGAGTCCACTTTCCCTGATTTAAGAAATGCTGGAGCTGTACATTAGGATTTTGCATGTATTAACATGTCATAGATATGTGCAGTCTTGATGTATTTGCTCTCTGTATCACCCGTATTTTTAGTGTCAGCCCTGCTGTCCTGAAGCAATTGGATGCCGTAAGTGACCTGCCGGCCCCGGACTGCACGTCTGTGCCAGAAATGCGCAAGAACGAGTCTCTCCAGAGGCTTCTGATGGAGGTGGAAGGGAAGTTGGACCTGCAGCAGATGAAGCCAGACAGACACGCACAGCAGGTATATGTGTAACACACCTCATTGCAGTATATATCGATCGCTCTCATACCACCTGGACAGAGGCTCATTCATCTAGGATTTTTTATTCTCAGGCCCTGCAGTCTCTCATCAGCAACCTCAGTATATCAGAAGAGGAATTAAAGCTCTCGTTATATCATTCCCTCGCTCAGGTCTGTAATCTTGTTCATGGTTTAGATTAAACGCACATGTATTAAATAGAGAAAAATTGCAATGATCCATCTGTGGTACAGACTCAGGAGACGAGCCTGCACAATCCACAATGTATATTAGCAATACCAAATAATTAACCAATTGACACCTCTTTCGTTCACCCCCTGCCCCCCTCTCCCCCCCTGTAAATGACGGGAGGAAAACACCATACAACACATTTTTCCTGCTTCTCATGGATCAGAAGACTTTCTCCTATGGGTCGGCTGGGTTCTGTATATATATTCTTGTATATCACTCGGCTCCCAGCCATAAAATCCCAAGTTACATCTAGACAGCAGGTCCTGTATATGTATTTCCAAACGTCACTCGGTTCCTGCACCAGAATGGGTTGTCTAGATAGCAGGTTCTGGAAACATTGTTCTGTATGTCCTTTGGCCCGCTATGCATGCACTTGCTGCCATGGATGGCAGGTCCTGCATATCCGTCCCTATGGGATGGGTCACTCGGTTCCTAGCCGTATGTGTATACACTTCCCCCTACATACCGGTTTGGTCCTGGTCCCTGGAGGTGGAAGACCTGGTGGCGGTGTGGTCATCATACAGCTGCCGGACATTGGGTAGGGAGATCATCTCTGCAGAGAGGTTAGATGTGGCTGTGCCATCCATCACCGTGAGCCCTTCCCTGGTGGATGTAAATCCAAGCTGGTCTTGCGGTCATACCCAGGAAATCATGCTGTCAAGCTACCTAAGGTAAGCCTGGTCCCTACCAAGACTTGAAATATCATATGATTAATCAGTCCCTCTACTTACAGTTGAAGTGCAGGCTTGCCAATGTGCCTGCAGTATGACTGAACCCGGGAGTAAGGTAAACTTCACTATGTGCATGTGCTACGGCTGAGGGGATCCTAGCGGAAGTTTTAAATGGAAGCACTCTATAAGTCCTGGCATTCGCCAGGCAGCTGAGATGTGGTTGTCTGCGGTGTACACTCCTGGGACTGACTAACCTTACATAAGGTCATTAGAGTGATGAACTATTTCAGTTGTTTTTCTTCCATTTCTTCTATTACATGTGCCATGGAGGAGAGATGGCAGCATCCAGGCACTGAGGTTCACCACCACATGCAGGTCGTCTAGGCATGCTCTACTTGCTTCGCGTGACTGCACTGGTTCACTAACGAAGACCTGATTGTAGATTACATAACTAAATAAAATCGGCACTGTAAGTCTCTTTTGCCAAGCAGCAAAGCTGTCTGGGATCTACAGTGTTGGTGTGCTCCTGACAGGTTATCCCTATACACAATATGGCTATAATGTTACCTTCAGGTGCACAGAAGCTTTGCTTCACTGACACTCAGCTTTTCTGAGGAATGCCTGCAGGATATATTCCTTCCTGGACAGATGGATCCTACTTTGCAAACACAGGCTGCAGCCCTTATAACTTGTAGGGCAGCTGTCGGTCATGTTCCATGTGTTGGAGAGAACAACTTTCTCTTCAAACATGGTGGATTGTCTGTGCAGCAAATCTAA
This sequence comes from Allobates femoralis, assembly GCA_033576535.1. Lineage (NCBI taxonomy): Eukaryota > Metazoa > Chordata > Amphibia > Anura > Aromobatidae > Allobates > Allobates femoralis. Next base: position 50,260,148 of record JARQOC010000010.1, on the reverse strand, counting down.
TAAAGGCAAAGGAATAACAAAAAAAAAAGCTTATTCTGTGCCTTAAAGGAGAAGGCACTCTCAGTGCACTTGCTGCAGAACAAATTTCTGCAATATGAGTGGTGTGGATCTGAGAAGATCCTGGATCTGGGAGCCAGTCTCAGAACTAGGGTTGATCCTTCACAAATCCAGCCCTGGGAACACCCACCCCAGGTGTATCTGGATGTAACTAGGCTATTTAAAAAGAAAGTATTTTTCCTACAGAGAAGTCGGCTCGCCTTAACAGACCCTGCAGTCAGAAAAGCAGATTCTCTCCTAAAGAGGAGTGATGTGGCAGCCACCCCAGCAGTTAAGATGTTCACAACATCAGTGCCAGTGGCCAGGGCCCTGAGGATATGGCTGACTCTGCGGTCCTATCACCTTGGCCAACAGCTCGCATGATAAGAATGAATTGTTATGCGATGTCTTGCATTTTACACTGAAAGGAGTCTGATCACTATAAACGCCTCCAGAAAGGCGCTATGGATCGAATAATGGGTCAGTGATGATGCATTTCTACAGCCTACAAGTTTGTTCGGTTCCCAACTATAAGATATCCAGGGGCTCTGGGACAAATCAGGATGGGAATATGACAGTTGGAATCTACTACAAGAATTCCTACAGAAAGGGCACTAGAACAGATGCCATCTCATCAAAGAGGGCTAGGAGTGTGCCTCCCTCTATCTCCAGTCCCCATGTCTGGAGAGAGATGATGTCTAGTAATAGATCTCACTTACTTGAACGCCTTCCTCTAGAAGAGGAAATTCAAAATGAAGAATCTTTGATCGGTTCGGTCGATTCTTTACAGAGGCAGCTGGTGTACAACCATAGATCTGCAGGATGCTTATCTGCATCTCCCAATTCTTACGTTCCATCGCAGGTTCCTACGAGCCGAGGTACAGTAAGGTGGTCATCTTCACCATTTTCAATTCACTTGTCTACCGTGCGGGATCTCTGTGGGTCCGAGAGTCTTTGCCAAGACAACGATAGTCCTGGTAGCTGCCCTCAGACGTCGGGCATTTACATCATGCTCTACCTAGACGACTGGTTACTGAGAGCCTCCTCCAAAGCTCATTACTGGATCATCTACAGGTGAGCCTGAATCTGCTGATCCCCTACGGTTCCTGATCAACAGAGAGAAATCATGGCTATCCCCTTCCAGAGAGAAGAAATTCTTGCATGCCTGAGCAACTCCCAAGACATGACGGTGACATTGAGAAGCGAGAGAATCTGAAATCTTCAAGGTGGCATATCTCATCTTGTCAGAGTTCCTCGCATATCAATCAGAACAGCAATGAGTGTCTTGGGGAAGCTTACTTCAACCATAAACATGGGCTAAACATCTTGTTCGATGCTGCAAGCAGACATCCTAACATCGTGTCTAATCCATCGGCCACTAACATCTCTATCTCTATACCTCGGGTCATCAAGCAGGACCTGTGTTGGTGGCTGGTTCCAGCTCATCTGAGTTTGGGCAGGTTGTTTGCACAATATCACATGGTCACTCCGACGACAGGTGCTTTAGAAGACGCATGGGGTGCTCATGTAGGTGAACTCTGGGTCCACAGACCCTGGCGAAGTTGAAAGCCTAGATTTCGTCCAGTCTCGGGGAACTGTGGGCGATAGGTCTTGCTTCATCACTTCCAGCAGCTGATGTTCCAGCAAGCTGTGATAGTCCGTCCGACAACCTGGCGGCAGTGGTCTGCATCAACAAACAAGGTGGGACAAGGAGTCATTCTCTTGCTTCAGAGTGCCACAAGATATTTGTTTGAGCAGAGAGCAGCCTTCACAGTATGACAGCAGTCCACATACCAGTCTTCAACGCCACGGCCGATTGGCTCAGCCACAATCAAGTCCTATGAGCAGACTGAAGCCTCAACATCAAAGTGTTTATCAAACCATGGGAAACCTGACTTGGATGCGATGGCTACCTGTCTTAACGTGAAGTGTCCCTGCTTCACCTCCCTTCAGAGTCACGACTAGCCTTGGGTCCTGGATGGTCTTGGCTCTCTCATGGAAGAGATTGATGGAGTATGTCTTTTTCCCGCTTCCGATGATCCTCCCGGTACTATGCAAGATTCGGGACAAACTCGGCAGTCAGATCATTCTGGCTTCGAAAAAATTGGTTTCAGCTCATGTGGCAGCTTTTGAAAAGAAGATTCTGGAAGCTTGCGATCAGACCATATCTCCTGTCACAAGGGACATTTACTACAACATGGAGATGATCAGGGAGACTTTCATCACCTACAGGCTCCTAGATGACGTCACCAGTACATTTGCTGCTGCTCGAAGACCAGCTACGTTGAGGGGTACTCCAGATTATGGAACATCTACAACTCATGGTGCTCCTCACAAGTCATGACAGTAGTACTGTGGCCTCTGCTACAAGCGGGGTTTGATAAAGGTTTTAAGCTAAACACTCTGAAGACTCAAGGCTGGTTTACATGTAGCGACATCGTTAATGATGTTGCTGCAACTTGTGACGTTGCAGCGACCTCGTAGAGATGTCAATATGTGTGACATACTGCAACGATCAGCGATCAGCTCGCTGATTGTTGGTATAATGGCCAGGGCCATTTTTCGATCGTTGGTCTCCTCCGCTGGACAGCCAGCATCGCTGTGTGTGACAGTGAGAGACCAATAATCATTGACCTCCTAGCGCCGCACCGAACAGGCTGGGAGCTGGTAACCAGGATAAACAGTGGGTAACTAACAGGGCCGGCTCCAGGTTTCTGTGGGCCCCGGGCGAAAGAGTCTCAGCGGGCCCTTTTAACCCATAATGATTTCATATATATATATATATATAATATATACACACAGTATATCGATATATAATGTGAACCGTAATACATATATATAAATATATATATATATATATATATATATATATATATATACACTCCCCACAAACATAATCCATCTCTGAGCCTGTCTTCCCCTGTGCACTGGGTCTCCATGCCTTGTGCCTGTCTCCCCACTGTGCGCTGTCTCTCCCCTGTATGATGTTTCTCCCCCATGTGCGCTGTTTTCCCTCTGTGTCTCTCTCCCCCATCTCCTTCCTTTCTGTGCACTCGCTAGCTCTCTTTTTCTCTCTATCTCCCTCTCTCCCAGAAACATTAATTTGGTAGCACCAGACACACACTGTGGAGCCTTGACCGGACACACACTGTGGAGCCCCGACCGGACACACACTGTGGAGCCCGACCGGACACACACTGCGGAGCCCCGACCGGACACACACTGCGGAGCCCCGACCGGACACACACTGCGGAGCCCCGACCGGACACACACTGCGGAGCCCCGACCGGACACACACTGCGGAGCCCCGACCGGACACACACTGCGGAGCCCCGACCGGACACACACTGCGGAGCCCCGACCGGACACACACTGCGGAGCCCTGACCGGAAACACACTGTGGAGCCCCGACCGGACACACACTGTGGAGCCCCGACCGGACACACACTGCGGAGCCCCGACCGGACACACACTGCGGAGCCCCGACCGGACATACACACTGCGGAGCCCCGACCGGACACACACACTGCGGAGCCCCGACCGGACACACACACTGCGGAGCCCTGACCGACACACACACTGCGGAGCCCTGACTGGACACACACACTGCGGAGCCCCGACCGAACACACACTGTGGAGTCCTGACTGGACACACACTGTGGAGTCCTGACTGGACACACACTGTGGAGCCCTGACTGGACACACACTGCGGAGCCCTGACCGGACACACACTGCGGACACACAGCAGAGCTCTGCTGTCCCCACTGCTGTGGGTCCCTGGGCGCTGTGTATTTGTTCCTGTCCTGAAATGGGGGCCCATCATACATCAGCACATCAGGCAGTATCACACACAAGCTTAGATACAGCAGTCGATAACACACATAGCAGGCTTACATACATTAGCACATCAAGCAGTATCACACATGATTAATTTAGATACAGCAGTTCATCAGTCATTATCATAAATAATAGGCTTAGATACAATAGAACATCAGTCAGTATTATACATAGCAGGCTTAGAAACAGCAGTTCATCAGTCAGTATCATATATATCACGCTTAGGCGGCCGTCACACGCTACAATATCGTGAGCGATATTGTTAGCGATCACGTGCACGCGCGATCGCTAACGATATCGCTCACATCGCTGGTGAGCTGTCACACAGACAGACTCACCAGCGATGTGGGCCAGCGAGATCGCTGGTAACTATGGTACACATCGGGTTACTAGGCGCTGCGCGGCGCTTAGTAACCCGATGTTTACCATAGTTACCATCTCCCAGCATAGGCTGTGCTGCTGGGAGATCGTTCATGGTGGTGTCACACACCAAGATGAGGCAGATTGTTACATTGTTCATCGCTAGATCTGAGCTCCGGCTCTCATATCTGCGATGTCACGATCAAGCGATTTTTCATTGTAAAATCGCCTGATTGCACGCAGCGATGCACAAACGATATCGCTTAAGCGATCAAAAAGCAGATCATATAAGCGATATCGTGCATTAAATTGAACCGTGTGACGGCCACCTTAGATACATCAGCACATCAGGCTGCAGTATCACACATAATAGGCTTAGATACATTGGAACATCACTCAATATTATGCATAGCAGGCTTAGCTTAGAGCAGGAATTGTCACACATGGTAGTCTTGGAAACAGGGTTAAGTAGTATCACACATGATAGGCTTAGATACATTAGTACTGTACTTGGATACAGCAGTTCATCACTCCTGTGTGCTGCTGCTGCGGCCCTCCGCTCCTGCTCTCCCTGCTACTCCCACTCCCGTTCTGCCTTCTAACCTGTGTGGGAGAAGGTGATATCCATGATCCATCAGATCGGACAGTCACTATGCCTGAGCCGGGATCTGAGCTCTATATGATCTCCTGACCTGCACTTCCTGCCAGAGACCATAGAGCTCCCGCTCAGTGCAGATCGGCATGTTGACTGTCAGATATCTGCCGCACAGGTCAGGAGAGGGGGTCTGCAGAAGCACACAGGGGGCTCCAGGAGGCCAACTGTCAGGGGCACATATTCATTGCCCAATGGCCCACTGCCACTGGAAAATACAGGACAGGGGACGCTGTTCTGTGGCAGATGGCTTGGGCCCCCCAGGCAGCTCTGGGCCCCCCAGATAATTCTGGGCCCCGGCTCTTGCCCGGGTAAACAGGGGGTGCTGATGCCGGCCCTGGTAACTAAGAGTGCTCTGATTAGTTACCCGCTGCTTACTCTGGATACCAGCGTTCTCGCTGGTCGCCGATTGCTGGTGAGTCTGCCTGTTTGACAACTCACCAGCGATCAGATAACGATGTCATAGCGACCCCCATCGTTGGTGTGTAAACATAACGATGTGTAAACCGGCCCTCAGTTTTCGGGATCAAGGCCAACTTAGATGATACAATGTCTAGACATCTGCTGATAGCTTGATTCTTTAAGTAGTGTGGAATTTGAGACCTCCCATTTGTTTCACTGGTTCCTTCCTGGGACTTCTCGCTCCTTCTTAAAGCTCTTTAAGGACCTCCTCTGGAGCCAGCAGAACAGGTTTCAATCAAGCAGATCTCCTGGAACACTGTGTTTCTGGTAGTACTTTAATCAGCTAGGAGAATTGGATAATTCCAAACATTGTCTTCCAGGGACCCACATCTCTGCATTACATCAGATCATATAGCATTGAGACTCATGTCAGGGCTCTTGCCAAAAGGTGGTTCTGCAATGAACATCATCATCCTCAAGGTTATTCTTCCAGTACTTGGCGACTATGCTAATGAACAAGGTGTCGCCTTATTGGAGATACGGAGGATGGTCCTAATCTATCTCCAGAACACACTCACGTTCAGGAAGGACGAAAACATGTTTCATCAATTTACAGGGCCCAGTCGCGGCTGAAAAGCTAGCAAGAGCACTTGAGCTAGATGGATCCGATCAGTAATCTGCGAAACCTAAATGACAAATCAACTGGAGCCATCGTTGTCAGAGCTCATTCTACTCACGCTCCAGCGACCTCATGGGCTGAAAGGACACACATTGCACTGGATGACATCTGTAGAGTTACAGCATGGTCCTCTTCATCTACATTCATGAAGCATTACCGCCTAGACACCTCAGCCTCTGCAGGCTTAGCCTTCAGCAAAGGAGTACTTCAACAGGCGTCAAAAAACGATTCCCGACCCTAGGTGGGGTATTGCTTGCCAAGTCCCATTCTGTGCTGCCGGAGGACGACCAGGAACGATAAAAATTGACTTGCCTGAAATTATCATTTCCTGGAGTCACAGACTTCCCTCCCATTAAAATCCATTATTGCTTGTAAATTATACGTGTTTTGTGGTGTCTACCCCCTTTGTAGGGGAGGAGCGGGGGGGGGGGGGGGGGGGGACACAGGAGGTGTCAATTGGTTATTTATTTGGTATTGCTAATTAACATGTCTTCTGTTCGGACTAGGAATTAAGGGTTTAACCCATTCTATGTTACCTACGGACTCGAGGAAATTAAAATTTCGGGTACTATGGGGAGATATGAAGAATAAAAAAATACATTAAGACATGAATGTTCCCTAGAATGATGCTTTTAAAGGGATTGTTCACTAATCATGACAGCACTTTTTTTATATAATATATTCTCCAGTGTAATTCCCAGTGATACTAGAAAATATAAAGGGAGACAAACGAGGCGCAAATAGTGCCCTATCACCGATGTTTTTTTTTAAAATCAGATTATTTTTTATTATTTTCCAATACAGTAGAATACATCACATACAGAGAAAACAGACCCAAGGAAACATTTAACAATGACTTATGCAGCCCACATACAAGTACATTCCCCTCCCCCCATCCCCTTTTCCCCATTAACCATAGCACATATCAGGGCTGGGCACAGCACCCTTCAATCCGGATAAGGATCCACAATAGTAATCAATCAACGAATCAAATAATAGTTATGCTGTATTATTGGATCAGGATATCTATGAGATATGACTAGCAAGAAATGTCTAATCAGGTTAAATAGTTATACCACTGCAGATAGTATTAGGACCCTATCATATTTAACAAGGCTATAAAGTGATCTCCATGATAATGTCTCCACTTACTCCATATTTTATCAAACTTATGGATTGCCTTTCTTTTTTTATACACCTCCTCCAATCTGATCAAATTCCGCATTTTATCCACAAACTCCTGTAACCTTAATGTTTGAGGGTCTAGCCAATGTGTAGCAATTACTTTTCGTACCTGGTACAGGGTTCGTTTTAAAGCCAATTCTTCACAGTCATCATATTGTCCAGGGCCCACACATCCCAGCACACACCCCAACGGGGCAAGCAGTAAAGCAGATTCAAGCACATTATTTATATATTCGGTACATGTATTCCAAAAGACCGCTACATGCCTACATGTCCAAAACTTGTGTATCAAATCCGCCCCTCCTCCCCACATTTTGGACATTTATCATCTATTCTAATACCGGCTTGGCACAAAAATTTGGGTGTCCTATACACCCTGTGTAACAAGTATATTTGGGATAACCGTTGTGCCTCACAAGTGGACAGAAGTGGGACACTATCCAGTATATCTTCCCAGGATTCATTATCAATAGGACCCACATCCCGTTCCCACCTGTCCTTAATTAGCAACGGTCTCTCCCATTGGAATTGCTGCATCAAAATACCATAAATCCTAGAAATAAGACCCTTGCCACCATTATGGCTAAGCAATGTGTTGAATAGGAGATGATGCTGTATCTTGTTCCGCAACTGTTGAGATTGGCTCATCCAGGCGTGACGCAACTGAAGATAGAAATAGAAAGTATTACGTGGGATAGAGAATTCATCAGACAGTTGCTGAAAAGATTTGAGCGCATCTCCACTCAAGATTTGTGCCACTAGTGTGATACCCAATCCCCTCCATAAACCCCCTCCCTCCAACTTGTACATTTCCAGTAGAGCGGGATTATCCCATAGTGGGGTAAATGGAGTATGTCCTGTCACGTTTAGAATAGACTTGGTTTTTTGCCATATTTTCCTCATGAGCCTCACTGTTGGCAGACACTCTTTGCGTTCCCGCTCCAAGAGCCCAACCTCCAAAAAGGAGGTGAAGGAGATTCCCCCCGTAATGACGTGTCAATTTTTCCAAATTTCCGCTAGCCAGTGCAAGCTGTTGGAGCTGGGCTGCCATAAAGTAAGCCCACGGGTTAGGGGCCGGCAATCCTCCCTGGTCCTTAGGCCTCTGTAGTGTATCGAGGCGAATCCTGGCCACCCCCTTTTTCCAGATTAATTCCCTAAATAAGGCTTGAAATTTATAAAAAATTCGCATAGGAATCCATATTGGCGAATTATGAATTACGTATAACAACTGTGGCATTAATATCATTTTAACCAGATTGGTTCGACCAACCACCGACAAAGGAAGTTTGCACCAAATATTAATTTTCTGTTGGAACTTACCCACCATATCCAATAAATTTAATGCGGTATAGTTAGAGATTATAGGAGACACCACTATGCCAAGATACTTGAACTCTCGCACCACTTTAAGACAAGTATCTCCCACCCTCGTATCAGCCGATAGAGCATCCACTGGCATAATTACCGACTTATCCCAATTTATTTTTAAACCCGAATACTCTCCAAATTCCTGTATAAGCCCCATAGCTGCGGTTAAGGAACCTGATGTGTCCCCCAAGAACAGCAGGAGATCATCAGCATATAATGCCACTTTTTCCTCCAATTCCCCATATCGGAAACCCCGAATATCAGGGCTGTTACGCAATTTAACCGCCAGTGGTTCAATGGCGAGCGCAAACAGGAGAGGAGACAGTGGACAGCCCTGCCTAGTACCCCTCTCCAGCTTCAGAACATCCGATAGGGCCCCATTGAGGCGAATCCTAGCCACAGGAGCAGAATATAGCAGCCTCACCCATTTTATAAACTGGTCTCCAAATCCCAATTCCCGTAGTACCACCCATAAGTACTCCAACTCAACGCTATCGAATGCTTTTGCAAGCGAGAGCACCACCCTCTCTCCGCCACTCCGAGATGCCAACTGTATGTTAAGAAATACCCTACGCAGGTTAATGGCAGTAGATTTATTGGACATAAATTCCGTTTGATCCTCTCCCACTACCTGATTGACCACTGTCATCAGCCTAGTAGCCAAGACTTTCGCCAAAATCTTTACATCAGTAGATAGCAAAGAAATAGGCCTGTACGACCCCGGCTGTAGAAGCTCTTTCCCTGGTTTAGGCAAGAGGACCACCACCGCCTCCCTCATCGATTCAGGTAGAACCCCCTCACCCAAAGCCCCCTCAAACACCTCCTTTAATCTAGGCATTAACACATCCCCATATTCCTTATAAATTTCAATTGGGACACCATCAGACCCAGGAGCCTTATTATTCTGAAAGTCTTTTGTCGCAATCCACATCTCCTCTTCTGTAATAGGAGCCTCCAATTGTAGTCTCTGGACCTCCGTCAGCCTAGGCAGCCGCATGCCACGGCTATACCGCTCCAGCTCCGCAGAAGATTTTGCGAGTCTGGAGGAGTACAACCGCTGATAAAAGTGAAAAAACACTTTTGCAATCTCTCCGGTGTCCGTGACCAATAATCCATTACTGTCCCGGACAGCTGAGATCAGCGGAGCCCCAGTTTGGGCTTTAGCTACCGTAGCCAACAGATGTCCAGCACCTTCACCCTCAGCATAAAATTGCTGCTTTAAGAAAAAACGTTTATTTTCAGCCTGTTGTAAGACAAATTTGTTTAATTTAGATTGGGCATTTACCCATTTTAGCTTGTTGTCGGTAGTTGGTGACCCCACAAAGGCGTGCTCCAGAGTATCCACCTCTGTCTGCAAATATTGCATACGACCTCTAGTTTTAGATTTAATCCTGGATATTTCTTTTATTAGGACTCCACGCAAAACCGCCTTCATGGCATCCCAAACCACCGACAGTGAGACCGATCCCACATTGTTACAAAAGAACTCCTCCAGAACAGATGGAATGGAGATATTGTTGTCAAACACTGCCAGCCAGAATGGGTTGAACCTCCACCCACCCCTATGACATATAGCACCCCGATCCACGTTTATAACCACCTTAAGAGGGGAGTGGTCTGAAATCAATCTGGTACAATATTCAGTCCCAATTATCAATGGCACCATTGCGCTATTCCCCAAGGCCAAATCTATCCTAGATAACGAGGAATGAGATGCAGAGTAACAGGAGTATTGCCTAACAACCGGGAATCGCATACGCCACACATCCATTAATTGTATCTCTTGCAAAACTCTCGCCAGAGACGTCTGTTGTATATTGCCCCTCTCAGCCCGATACTTATCCAAGCCGGCATTCAGGTACATATTAAAATCCCCAATTACCAACAAGGGTATATTATCATATTTCGTAATAATGGGAATTATAGTTTGTAATTTACTCACCGCAAATGGTGGAGGAATATATAGAGTAATCAAGCACAATCGTACCCCAGCCACTCTACACACCAGACATACATATCTACCCTCCCTGTCAATGATCACCCTTTCTGCCGTGAAGGGAAGAGATGGGTGCACCAAAACACTCACGCCCCTGGAGTATGTGCAGTGCGTGGAATGAAGCGCAGGCCCCTTCCACAATTTAGTAAGAGAGGCAGCCGCCTCCGCATTACAGTGCGTTTCCTGTAAACACGCCACAAGATTTTGATGCGTTTTTAGATATTTAAGTATTGCAAATCTCTTTTTAGGATCCCCCATGCCCCTGACATTCCAAGACACAATATTAAGTTGTCTAGCCATATTCAGAAATATACCATTTTACAGCCAAAACCGGATATTTTAAGTACCGCCCAGCGCCTTTGAATTTATCATCCTCCGATACATGAAAAGGTTCTCCCATAACACTCACAACAAAACCCCTCCCCTCCCACCCCTCCCCAACCTAATAACAACCTCATCGCGTTGTTCATCACTAATCCCATATATCTTAGTTTAACTCTCATGTGGGCCTTTAACAAAAGAATTATGCCCACGGCGAGTAAGAAAGAGGGAAAAAATAGAAGTCAGAAAAAGAAAGATAACAGACAACAGAAAGAATAAAAAGAGATAGACAGATGGGAGAACAAAGTCTCGCACACTGCAAGGGGGATCAAACTTAAGTAGCTCGCAGTTAGCCCCGTGACAGCCCCCGCTCCATACAATCAACCCAAAAAAAACTATCGGCTTGCCCGAGATATAAATATAAGAGAGAGAGATAAACAGATCTCATACTAAGTACAGTCCAGGATAAGATACTTATAAAATCCAACTTTGTACATCGGACCCATTTATTCTCAAAGCCAGTAGGTCTAATCTTTATCAACCATTGTTGAAAAAAAAACCACGAACAGTCATCCATTGCGAATTTGTCTCTGTTTTAAGTCCAGCCATTTAGACGCTTCCTTGGCCAGCTCAAAGAAGTGGGTTCCACCAAGCGCCTCCACTCGCAGCCGGGCCGGAAACGGCATAGAGTATTGCACTTTCAGCGCTCTCAAACGACGTTTAACCTCCTGAAATTGAGCGCGTTTTCTACGGACCTCCACGGAGAAGTCCGGATACAGAGACACTCTTGCCCCCTCTATATGGAGATCTTCGGCCGTCCGTGCCAGATATAGGATTTTGTCCCGGTCTCTAAAGTGGAGCATTTTTATCAGGATCGGGCGAGCTTGGTCCCCCGGCTGTGGTGGCCTGGCAGGCACTCTGTGAGCTCTCTCAATAGCGAACATTCTAGAGAACTTATCCTGGCCAAAAGTTTTCAGCAGCCACGCTTCAAAATATTCCACTGCATCTCTGCCTTCCGCCCTCTCTGGAACTCCTACAATACGCACATTATTTCTACGTAGGCGATTTTCTATATCGTCCGTTTTATTGTGCAAGTATGTAATAGAATCACCAGCAGCCTTGAACATTTTGACCAAGGGAGCCACAATGTCCTCCAGTTCACCCACTCTCCCTTCGGCCGCAGACATACGTTCTCTCACTTTCTGCATATCATGGTGAATGGTGGATATCTCCATCTTTAGGGATCCAATGTGACCAGCAAGCTCAGCATTTCCTTTAGCAATAGCTTTAAGGACATCTCTAAGTGTGGGTTCACCCTCATCATCTGCTTCATCATGCGTGTTAACAGTCTGAGCCCTCAGGCTCCACAGTATCATCATCATCCTGGGCTGCCTCCCCATTGCTGCACAGCTTTCTCCCTTGTTCCTGCAGGGGCTCCCCCTCACAAACACCCATTGTCCCTGGGTTATATGCTGCAGTATTTTCACCTGGGGTCCGTGGGGCACCTGGCTGCTGCTTCCTGGCGAACTGCTGCAATTTGGCCGCCGCTTCTAGCCGCTTCTCCCGCTGCCGCGGGGTCTCTCCTTCCTGGAGGCCTCCCTTGGCGCCATCTTGCGCGCCATGCGGCGCTCCCCCAGCCGCCGACCGCAGCCGTCCATCCCGCCGCGACATTGTACAGCCTGCCAGTCCCACAGTGCTTACCGCGTTCCTGGAGGTCAGCCCCAGCGATTAGGCGGCTCAGAGCTGAATTATTCCTCGGGCAAGAGGATTATAATGAGCGGGGCCGCCGGAGCTCCTCACCCGTGCGACCGCTCACATAGCACGCTAGGCCACGCCCCTATTACCGATGTTTAGTGAAAGGTGCGTGTGAAAATACAGGTGCACTAACCTGTACCAGTTGTGATCCCCACAACTGGTTAGTAGGCGTTTTGCATATGACAGCTGCCGCTGGATCTCCACCACCACTTCGCACGTGGGAAGAGAATCAAGTATCAGGATATAGGTGTCCACGGTCCGCGCTGCTATCACTGGGGAATTATCCCTGGATGCTTCAGTTGGTCCCCCAAAAAAGACAGGAGTCCTAGGGGTGATATGACGGTTCCTTTATTCCACTTCCACCAACGCGTTTCGGCGCCCCTCTTGGCACCTTCCTCAGGGTATTCAGGAATACCCTGAGGAAGGTGCCAAGAGGGGCGCCGAAACGCGTTGGTGGAAGTGGAATAAAGGAACCGTCATATCACCCCTAGGACTCCTGTCTTTTTTGGGGGACCAACTGAAGCATCCAGGGATAATTCCCCAGTGACAGCATTGCGGACCGTGGACACCTATATCCTGATACCTGATAATTCCCAGCGATGTCTGCACTGGGTTTTCCTGGAAGGACAGGACATTATGTCGCTGATGGCTGCAGTTCTCACACTTCAGACGTCCAAAGTTCGACCTAAGCCAGTGTGAGTGAAGCTGCCCGTCAGCGACCTCTAACTGGTAGCAGTGTGCTCATGTGCCTGCTCCGCTGACAGGCGAGTGTCTGCCAATATTAGTTTATATTGTGGAGTATAGTATTGAAGAGTAGGTTATCCGAATGGTGGACAACTCTTTTAAGAACTACAACTCAAAGAAAATGTCATGCCTCTCTGTAAGTGCAGCGTTAAAGAGTGGCTGATGTGGCCCCGCTGCTGACCCCACTGATCCTGTATGACGAGGTCCAGACCTGAGATAAGATCATTGCTGTAATCATGATAAATCTCGCTCTTCTGTATAACCGTCACATATGTTGAGGAGCTTATATTGACATGTTGCTTCTCTTTCAGCCGGCAGGCCCGGTGTGGTCCGTCCTGAATGAGGCGGCTCTGTATTGGCGGGCCTTGGGGAACTGTACACAGGCCATCGCCTGCCTACGCCGAGCATTGAACACCGCTCCAGCTCAGCACCAACATGTCCCTCTGGTGAATCTGGCAAACTTACTAATGCACCATGGACTTCACCTGGATGCCAGTAAATTATTACTACAAGCCAGGACCCTGGAGCTCTCAGAGGTGAGTTCCACAGAGGATGCATGGTGCAGAATCACTTGATATCACATTCTACGTCCCCTACGGGGGTCCGCTTTCTAGGGACCAATTCTATCATTGGAGCATCCTCTTTGATGGTGCTCAATTAAATAAGTGGATCTCGGGGATGTTGGGGTTGTATTCTGTAAGGGGAGCTTGGGACATATTGTTAAAACCTTACTTGGATGCAGCGTATTGTATATCTGTTTGGCAAATAATCATAATAAAAATATCTGATTAAAAAAAAAAAAGTAAGTGGATCTCTGTAATCCACAGGACACACCCATTATAAGTAGTAAGGGGTGCAGCTCACCATCATTGGTGATCACCTATATCTGACACAGGTGAAATTATATACAGTTCTTGGCTTTACTATTGAAGGGAAAAAAAGCGAACAATAATCAGATCCCAAATAATCAGACTCGTGGATCCAGATCACATACGTTGTGCCATCAGCAACTTTCTGTTTTCTGGATTATACGGCTGGAATCACACCTGCAGTTTTGGAGTTAAACCCCAGATCTAATACAGGAGGGGGATCCAGTCTCCTATTCTTTTTCAGTCCTTTTCTGACTCCAGCTACAAAACCCTGCACTTGTGATGTCGGTCATCCTCTTTTCTGGCATATTTAGATGCTTGGAGCCAACTTTTCTCTTTAGAGTGTTTATATTTCTTGCCATTTTCTGGAGGTTTCCACATCCCCTAGAGAAGTGTAAGGTAAGAAGTAAAGTTATCCAGCAAATCCAGACAAAATGAAGTGGATCAACACTATGTCTATCCCCCCTAATAACTCTGAGAAGGGAGGAAAAGGCAAATATTGAGAACTCAATAAATAGGAAGTGAACGAAACGTACGTCAAGACACGGGACACTGGACCTGCTGGTCGTTACTTAGTACATGTATAATTCCAGATAATTACCTATCGTGGTAATAGATATTGGGTTATATAGTCATTGCCTATACACTACTGTTATATCTAATGCTGGGCTTATCACCGTCTATTCCTTACTGACCATAGTTAGTCGTATTTGTGTTGTCCGTGACCCTGACAGTGAGAGATTCTCTTTTAATGATTATATGTAATCTATTATTTAAGGTAAAAAAATGTTTGTACCATGTTAGCCAGTAGATAGAAAAATATTAGAATCTGAGGGTCCTCAGTGGTTGATACCTTTTAATGGCAAACTGAAAAGATGGTAAGCATAGCAAGCCTTCGAGACACTATGGCCCCTTTGTCAGGCTGATAATGACACAGATTCTGAAGACAGACACATATATATACATAAGCAAATGAAACAACCAAAAAAAAGTCTTACATGCTTGTAGTAAATGTGCCAGGTGACGTAAAGCAGAGTCAGGCTAGGGAGGAAGAGAGGGGCTGGGGAATTGAAACTAAATGCTAAGATAAGCGGAACAAATTGTATAATGGTTTTATGGTAGTGGTCCAGACAAGAATGAATTCTCATCACCACTCAATAAAAGAAAAGCGTATGGACCTACCTGTAGCAAAACATTTTTCCAGCCCTGACCACAGTGAAACCAATATGAATCTGCTCATATTAAAAAGTAACTTCAAATCTGAGAGAGAGAGAAGAATTTGGGAATACAGTTTGATAACAACCTTTGACACATTCAAAAGAGGATGAAATGTATCACATGGATTCATGGCGTTTTATAGAACATGAATGGACATTTGGGGACATCACAGATTCATGTGTTTTTATATAAATTGAAAAGACATTTGGGGATAACGCGTCCAACAGACTCAATTTTGAGGGCAGTGAACTTATGACACTTCTTATATGAACACCCTCGCTTCCTTTTATTGCTTTCCTCAACTCATTTAAGTATTTTCAGTTCTCCACAGACCACTACCATATACCAATTATACAATTTGTTCTGCTTATCTTAGACTTTGTTTCAATTCCACAGCCCCTCTCTTCCTCCCTAGCCTGATTCTGCTTTATGTCACCTATCACATTTACTACAGCATGTAAGACTGTTGTTTTTTTTTGTTTTTTGTTTTATTTGCTTATGTATATATGTATGTGTCTTCAGAATCTGTCATTATCATCCTGACGAAGGGTCCACAGTGTCCCGAAAGCTTGCTATGTTTAAGATATATTATTTACAGTGCTGTGCAAATTAATTGGGACAAATAATTTTTTAAGTAAAATCGTAAGTTGGTTACCCGTCAGTGATTCACTCCAGTTTTAACTGCTCTGAACAGGTGTGAGTGTACAACCTTGAGTAACAAAATGGGGTTTGACTGGTTTTAGTCAGAAAATAACAGCCGCCCCCTCAGCTTCAGGTGAGAGCTTGTTTCTGTGAGGAGTGATTTAGTGTACTTTTTCTCTGTGTGATTCGTGCCTGTACAAATCAATGTTACTGCACAGAAGAGGTCTAGAATTATTACTCTTAATGAACATACAAGTCTGACTGTAAGAGAAATCGCTTCCACCGTTGGTATTGGAAAATCTAACATTTCAAGAATAATTCACTGCACACAATGAAACTGGATCGTTTTCTCCAAAATGAAAAGGGAAATGTGGAAGAAAAAGTAAGACCACCAAGAACTGATAAAACACTTATCAGAAATAGTAAAACTAATGTAAGAAAAACAATTAAAGACTTGCTTTGTCCCAATTCATTTGCACAGCACTGTACTTGCCTACTTGCGTGTGTCATCACCTTCTGGCCCGATGTCCACAAATTCCAGAATGCCGCGCGGCGCACAGGAAGCATGCTGCATGCCATATTATGACACCCAGGTGATGGGTGTGCTAATATGGTGCAGGCTGGCGGCGGCACCACGGATAACAGAAGCCACCTCTGCACATGCCGCCTGCAGTCCCCTGCAACCACCACCAGCAAGCCGCCGCATACAACTCTCCTGCACTGTCCCCGGACACCCCCCGCTGCAGAATCCAACCTGACAAGGGCTGCAGTGATGTCAGTCATGTGACTGATCACATGACTGTGACATCACCACAAGTCCTGTAAGCAGCACAGAGCAGAAGGCACTCTGCCTGCTCAGCTCGCACTCGCTCAGCCCCCACTCACCCCCCTCAGCCTGCCCTCACCCCCCCCCTCAGCCTGCCCTCACCCCCCCCCTCAGCCTGCCCTCACCCCCCCTCAGCCTGCCCTCACCCCCCCCCCCTCAGCCTGCCCTCACCCCCCCCCCTCAGCCTGCCCTCACCCCCCCCCCTCAGCCTGCCCTCACCCCCCCCCCCTCAGCCTGCCCCTCCACCCTCCCCCCCCCAGCCTGCCCTCACCCTCCCCCCCTCAGCCTGCTCTCACCCCCCCCTCAGCCTGCCCTACACCCCCCCCTCAGCCTGCCCTCACACCCCCCCTCAGCCTGCCCTCACCCCCCCCCCTCAGCCTGCCTCACCCCCCCCCCTCACCCCCCCCCCCTCAGCCTGCCCTCACCCCCCCCCCCTCAGCCTGCCCTCACCACCCCCCCCCTCAGCCTGCCCTCACCACCCCCCCCCTCAGCACTCGCTCTCCCCCCTCAGCCCGCACTCGCTCGTCCCCCCTCAGCCCGCACTCGCTCGTCCCCCCTCAGCCCGCACTCGCTCGTCCCCCCTCAGCCCGCACTCGCTCGTCCCCCCTCAGCCCGCACTCGCTCGTCCCCCCTCAGCCCGCACTCGCTCGCCCTCAGCGCATCCTCGTCCCCCTCAGCCGGCACTCGCTCGTCCCCCCTCAGCCGGCACTCGCTCGTCCCCCCTCAGCCGCACTCGCTCGTCCCCCCTCAGCCGGCACTCGCTCGTCCCCCTCTGATGTCAACCCCCACCCGATGCAAGAGCATCGTGCTCCCATTTAGTTGAGTAATAAGCATTCAACTTTTTGATCTACTTGAGTTGTCATTAATTTGCCTTGCCCCTCCACTTAGCAGTGTTATTAGGGGGCAGGCATAATAATGGTTATGATTAGGTGACTTCTATGCACTATCTATATGGAGATATTTTGATTATAGAATGAAGTAAACGTGCGGTGCGGCGGCAGCTGTGGAAAAGGGCAATCACCACGGAGGCAACAAAGCTCCACGCCCTCGGAATCTGCAATCACTGTGAGGGGTTTATATGGCATATCCATGAAATAGGTCAAAACACTCAGTGTTCAATAGGGAAGTTGTGTTGTAGATTCCCGCTGCTACAAAACCCACGAAGCCTGAGTCTTCAATTTATGAGGTTTATTAGATCCATCCAACGCGTTTCAGAACCTGATATGCTCCATCAGGGAATGCAGCAGCGCGCACCTACAACATACCGTCCCTATTGAATCCTAGGATTGCATGGCAGTCTGACACGCCCCCTGCTGTGATTGACACCTCACTGTAAATGTATAATCTCTTAGAGAGCCTAGTGTGGGCGGGGGCAGCTCTCCCAGTTCTGCTACTTGCCTAAAATGACATTTTTTTGATTGTGTGAGAACAGCTGCAGCCAGTAAACTACATTGTTGGATTCAGGGTCTCTTTGCTGCTTTAAATGAGGTAGCAGAAACCTGCTGACAGATTCCCTTTAAAAGAGGAACAACCCAATCAGATCAGTCAACAGCAGCAACGTTTACTTTCTCTACTGTAGAAATTGTAAAAATGGAGAAAGACAAAATATTGATAAATGATGTGAATTATACAATTAGTGACTGATGCATTTTGCTTCCTGTGCAGCCGCTGGCCCTGCTGAGCCTGGGGAATGCTTACCTGTCTCTGAAGAACCTGTCAGCCGCTCTACAAGTCTTCCGAGCTGCCCTGAACCTGAATCGAGGATGTCCAGAGTGTATGGGAAGCCTGCAAATAATCCGCTGCCTCCAGCTGTACCCACTCCTGTACAACGCCTCGTCCTCTGCGTGCAGCGGTAAGCGTACAGCCCGGCCTCCGCGCACACATACTTACATTAACCTCTGATCTGTTGTCCATCACTCCGCACAATCTCACTGGTGGGTGCAAATAATCCGCTGCCTCAGCTGTACCACTCCTGTACAACGCCTCGTCCTCTGCGTGCAGCGGTAAGCGTACAGCCGGCCTCCGCGCACACATACTTAATATAACCTCTGATCTGTTGTCCATCATTCTGCACAATCTCCTGGTAGTGCAAATAAATGCTGCAAAAAAGAAAGTTCATGACTTCAGAGGTTTTGATTTAGCATGTACTTAAGATTGCCTAAAAGAGCGGGCTGGTGTGGATTGAATGAGGCCAGAGGATATCCCCACTACAGACTATACCTGGGGGTTAAAGTGACCTAGGCTAGAATATACTGAGGGTCAGGCCACATTATACCGCCATCAGTAGCGCTGAGCGATATACATTAGAATTACTTACATTATCATAATTTTATTGGGGATTCAGCTTTGTCTGGTAAGTGAAGTGAGAAAGTGATTGACTTACATCTTATGATGAGAAAGATCTGCACACTTCTCAACAAATTAGAGAAAACCAGTGCAGTGATATCATTATGGCCTGGAGGGGTATAGTCTAGCCTAGGCTATTTTACACCCCCGGGTATCGAGTTTATCCCCTGGAATATACTGTGACCTGGGCCAGAATATAGCCGGGTTCCGCTTCAACCCCTTCACAACCTATGACGCACATGTGCATCATAGGTCGCCTCCCACCCTTTGATGCATGCTCACATTGTGAGCCCCCATCCCCCCCCACTTCTAAGCTGATCCCATCAGCTCAGATGTGTATGTAAGGCGGCCGTCACACGGTGCAATATCTTGAACGATATCGTTTAAGCGATCTGCTTTTTGATCGCTTAAGCGATATCGTTTGTGCATCGCTACGTGCGATCAAGTGATTTTACAATGTAAAATCGCTTGATCGTGACATCGCAGATGTGAGAGCCGGAGCTCATATCAAGCGATAAACGCTTGTTCAATCTGCTTCATCGTGGTGTGTGACACCACGATGAACGATCTCCCAGCGGCAGAGCCTATGCTGGGAGATGGTATCTATGGTAAACGTCGGGTTACTAAGCGCCGCGCGTGTCTCCCCTACCGATGTGTACCATAGTTACCAGCGATCTCGCTGGTCCACATCGCTGGTGAGTCTGTCTGTGTGACAGCTCACCAGCAATGTGAGCGATATCGTTAGCGATCGCGCGTGCACGTGATCGTGATCGCTAACGATATCGCTCACGATATTGTAGCGTGTGACGGGCGCCTAACAGTGATGATCAGATCCGCGAGTCCGATCAGTGCTGTCAGCCTTTTGAATCGTGTTGTCGCTCACTGACAGCACCTTTCGTAACACCAGACGGGGATCATGCTGTTGCCGCCGGGATCGCAGGTCCTGTGAGGCAATTATGGGAAATGCATCCTGTCACCCAGACATCCCAGGGTCCTGTGATGACCTTTGAAGTTGTCCTGATTCACTTACTGCAGTTGATGACCCAGTGACATCACCAGCTGGGATGATCACTTCCCCCTGTCTTTTGATGAGGAGCAGCTCATCTAAAGACAGGTCAAGCGATCGGTGCGTGCAGCACTGAGGTCCTCTAGGGGTCAGTGTAAAATATGAGAAAAAAAAAATTTAAGATTTTAAAAGTGGAAAAAAAACAAAAAAAATATAAGTTCAAATCACCCCTTTTGTGCGCCATTAAAAATAAAACTATTAAAAAAACATACATTAGGTTTAGACGCTTTCAGAATTGTCCAATCTATCAAAATATATAAAAATCAATTGATCAAAATGGGGAAAAAAATCCACACTCCAAAATTAAGTTTTTTTGGTCGCTGCAACAATGCAATAAAATGCAATAACGGGCGATCAAAACAGCGCATCCACCCAAAAATGGTGTCACTAGGAACATCAGCTCAAGACGCAAACCATAAACCATCACACAGCCCCATATCCCAAAGATTGAGGACGCTACGGGTCACAAGAAATAGTGAGAAAAGCGCAATTCTTTTTCTTTAAAAATTTCAGATTTTTTTTCATCACTTAAGGTGAATA
Organism: Allobates femoralis; assembly: GCA_033576535.1. Classification (NCBI taxonomy): domain Eukaryota; kingdom Metazoa; phylum Chordata; class Amphibia; order Anura; family Aromobatidae; genus Allobates; species Allobates femoralis. Next base: position 50,239,306 of record JARQOC010000010.1, on the reverse strand, counting down.
CACTGGCATTTTTGCCCGGATCCGGCGGATGTATTGTCTATGAGGATTGCGGTAATTGTGCGGTAGATGCAGCAAGTGCGGTTCGCAGTGGGCGGAAAAAAACACGGGTCGTCTGCGTTTATTTTTATGTTCGCAACTGCCAAACGCACTGCTCATCTGCGCAATTACGCAAGCTCATAGACCTGCATGGACTTGCGCAATATGCATTATGTGAGTACTTGCGGCAGATGTTTTGTCTGATTTTTGCCGATCGCCTAACCCGGGCAAAAACGCAGTGTGAGCACTTAGATACCTAAAAGTAACATGTTTGTACTGACCTGAGGCCTTATAGCAACACGTCAATTCTACCATATAATTAATATGGTGAATAAAAAAAAAAAACTAAGAAACACAATTTTTGCAATTTCACTGCACTTGGATTTTTTTTCCCATTTTCCTTCACACTATATGGTAAAATAAATTACGTCATCTGAAAGTACAACTCATCCGCAAAAGACAAGCCCTTATATGTCTATATTGACGGAAAAATAAAAAAGTTATGACTCTTTGAAAAAAGGAAGGAAAAATTAAAAACTGAAAATTGTCGGAGATTGAAGGGGTTATAAGGGTGTATTCTGGTGTGGAGGGATATAGACTGTCCTCCCCAGTATAGGGTTTATCCCCCAGGGTATACTGTGTCCTGGGCCAGACTATACTCAGGTTCACTTTAGATAGGTATATTCTGGCCTGGAGAGGTATAGTTTGGCCAAGGCTATTTTACACCTGAGTGTATAATTTTTTCCTTCCCTCATTTTGGGGACACAGGACCATTGGTGTTATGCTGCTGTCCACTAGGAGGAGACACTATGCAGAATTTGTAAAAGTTAAAAGGCTCCTCCTCTGCAGTATACACCCCTGGAGCAGGAAGTGCTTCACTAGTTTTTCTTTAGTGTCGATAGGAGGAACACCTACATTTTAGTGTTTTTAAAATTTTTTTACTTTTTCATTTTTTCTTTGCTGATGAAGAAAAGTGGGTCTCTGGCGAGACTCCCGGCATGCTCCTTCCTCGGCCCCCCACTTTTGGGGGCACCTGGTTGAAGTTGAGAGGTCGATCCACATGCCGCTCCTTCCTCGGCATCCCAACTGTTGGGGTGCTGGGTTGAAGTCGAGACGAAGGGCCTCCTTCCCCGGATCCCCACGCTGAGGTCTCTAGGTTGAAGTCGAGGCAAAGCAAGCACCCTTGGACAGTGGACAGCAGCATCACTCCCTAATCACCCCTTTAGGGGCTTTTAGGCGGAGCCACCACAGGTAGGGCGCACAGAACAGCTACGCTGCCTTGTGCTGCAGCACAATCCAGGTCCCCAGACAGGCTAAGTGCTTATAGGGTGCACACACTGATGCGCAGTCTGGGGCTTCAGCACACCGTGCCAGGACCCCCAGCCCTGCTACAGGCGCCTTATGGGGACAGAGGACAAGCAGCTGGCATTATAGCCATCGCTGACCCTGGGAGCACTAACTCCTTGTGCCCTGCTGCCGAGCACCGGCATTGTGAGCACCTCCATAGGATCCCAGGAGACCCAGTACTGGATCCTCCTGCGGGGGCCACCGCCGCACTGCCTGGGAGGTCCGCCGAGGTCCGGGTTCGATTCAGTCCATCGCGGACCTCCGTGCCGGCCAGGCTCCATTTTAGGCACGGTCCCACTAATTGAGGCTGCGGCTTTAGCCTAGCGCAAAGCTGCCACCTTTTCCCCGCCTCTGGCCCGCCCCCCTGATGAAGAGAATGACGCGGCTAGCGTCAGGCGGGGGGCAGACTGAAACTAGGGCTGACAAAGGAATGCAGGGCGGCGGGGAAGTGGCAAATGCCCCCTGCATGCCTGCACATAATGGTAACGCCCCTGCTACAAGCAACGGCGGCCATTACGGCAGGGCGTACCTATACAACAAAAAGTGAGACCCACTCCTCATTTCCAGCGGTGGACCTTACTACATAAGACTGCAGCTAAAATGAAGCTGAATGCTTCACAGCGCAACATTAATCACCAACAAGGAGTGTCAAACGCAAGTAAGCCACTTCACTGCTGCATGGGATAAATACACATACAGGGCTACTACTAGGGTCTCGTGCAGTACATAGCGCAGCAGAGTCCTGCTTCAGCTATCAGCACACACAATACAAGCTCAGAGGCTCAGCATGGTTTTCACCTGGCTACAGCCTCAAATCAAGTAGCTGGAGCCAGAAGTTAAGGACCAACAGGGCTCCCTTCCTGCTGCAGCACGCTAACAAAGGTAGTGAACAGCTCCAAATGAGGCTGGATATTATAAGCGACACAGCCTCGCTGGGTGACAGTCGCACAATAGCAACAGTAAGACAAGCAGCAATGATATTCTGCTGCAAATGGTCCTACTCTCAAAGGCGGAAGTCACTGGACTGCAGGCAAGAAATCAATATCATAAGACGCAGGGTTAGTCTCAGCTAGCTAAGCACAGTCAGCACTGATCTATACTTAGGTAGGACACTGGCTACGAAGTACAGGTGCTGTACAGGGCAAATGTCCTACAGTTGTACCAACTTAATTACCTTCCGTTGTGGTAGAAACTAGATCCCTCGGTAAAGAGCAAGTACCACAAACTAATCCAAGGATTGGGGTTTTCCCTCCACTGTGTCAAACGCAAGTCAAGTCGTCAGCACATATAATGACCAGACATTAGCCGTACATCTGCAGCTTACATGTGGCCACGCAAAAGCAGCAAGTACGTAGTGGGCAGATCATCCTAACAGAAGAAATTCTAGTAGATCACCGCCTTCATTCATTCACGCACCGATCCTACACTGTGGAACCAGGCGACTCAAGTCGCTATCACTGCTGGCCAGCTACTACATCAGCCCTAAAAAAGGCCAATTGCTCAGCAAGGGCAGCTAGCAAAGCCTTTGCCATTAGCCTCTAGTTATGTCAATAGTAAGATGACTTCATCTCCAAAGGGGTCCTCACTTTTCTCCTACGCGTCTAGTGACACATGTTTACAAAACTGACCAGGGTACCCTCAGGTACGATTGAACGTAACAACACGTACATTAGTCGGAGCGCATCAAGACAGCTGTTAGCCACTGACAACAGACCGGATTATAAGCCCTAGGAAGTTGGTAAACTTGGTCATTCCGTACCCCTACTCGGACGCATGGGCAATTACCACCAGTATGTGGCCCAGAATGCCCAGTAAGGTTAACTCATAAAGGCAGTGCCAGTCTAGCCAATTCAAACCCAACAGCGTAGCGATTCATAAGACCAAGGGGTCGGCCAGGCACTACAGTACAGCCGCGGTTCACAAGATAATGTACCATCTCATGCCTGCAGCATGTTTTTTCTACAATATATTACATTTCTAGGGTAGCCGAACCAGACGTACAGGAACGAACATACAGAGCTAGATAGGACATGCCCGAAGGAAAAGCTCATAGCCAGAACTACCTCCATACACCAATGAGGATACCTTACATCCATGGACATGCAGAACGTTTTTCAACGTACTCAACATGTCACAAAGAAGCAAGTTTGCAATACAACACATGCAATAACAGAGCCTGGCAATTTCCGGGCGATTTAACTGCAGTTCCCTATAGTGCACGACAGTCAAAGTGGCAGTCATGCATATGAGACAACCAAGGGGTGTCGCGGCCCGTCGTGTTCAGGTTATCAACGCACCAAGTCTCACGACCTACCGAAACAGCGTCTCGAGCACAGTACACGGGTTAACAATATAAAGAGGCTCCGCAGCTTACAAAATACTAGCATGGAGCCAACTGTTCAGTATAGCACAGTAAAGTGAGAACAATCCACTGCAATTTAGTTACCTGGCGTCCTGAAACTGGAAGTCGCCCCACTGGCGTATTCAGCCACACTCGCGCTCAAGCAAGGTAAAACTTTCACAGTGCAGGTAAACAAAACTAGCTTGGTGGGTCAACCACCACAAGTCTACGCTAGTAGCAGTCAATCCAAAGGTTTATTCAGCGGTTTACTTCATTCCTTCACAATTTGCCATCACAGTGCTGCGCAAGATAGTGGCAGCAGAGAAACCAGTGCCAGTGGCTCAGACACCTCCGACGTTGGCAAATATATATGCTCAAGCAAGAGACGAGGCCAAGATGTAGAGCCACGTACCCATATCGCAATACATAGGACAGGAGTCTTGTCCACACCTCAAGATGCCCCTCAAGCTCCGAAGCTTTGGACAGTAGGTCGTGTACTGAAATCAATCATGCAAATTCGAGCAGATAAGCATGTCAGGATGCAAGCAGACATTGACTCAGGGGTGACATATGTCAACCACCAAAACGAAATCCGCTGTAACCAAGCCACGCACATGTTCGCTACATCCGTCACTAGGTGGAATCCCTGAACACTGTATATCCCTGTTCTGAGAACAGCTGTCCAATCATTTCAAAGGCATAGTTCTTACCATGCCAAAACATGAACTCACAAATACAGGCCCTTCCTCCTAAGAGCCTCAGTCAACCATGCCACCACCAGAAAAACATAGGTATAGCAGTGAATAAGTCACGCATCAATGCCAAGGACCAATCATCCTGGTCAGGCCACAGAACTCACAGCCAAGAGAATGCAGCCTTTAGTCCCAGTATATAGCTGCGTCCTTTTTCCTGTATATCGTTCCCCACTAACATAGTAGTGTGGAATATTAAACAAGTCACCAGATCATATTTAGAGACTCAGACTTGCCCAGATGCACTTAGTAAGCAGATCGGGCTACTCGTACCATCAGTACCGAGATGACTAACACACAGGCCAGACTGCTTGCTCCGGCCAAATTCTTAAAGAAGTCTCTCCAGGTCGTGTCCCTTAATTCTATTTCATACCATCAGCTCTACGTCTCTTCCACACTGACCTACACTCAGGTCTGTAGTTAGTCTATTACTCAGCAGGTCTCAGCCGTCTCTCATTATTACAATAATGGTTTGCAACCAAAATTGTTCACAACCCTTCATTCACAAAGGATATCAAGTAAAGTCTACAGACAACAAGGCTGCTCACGTAGGACCGACACGTAGTTATCACAAACGGACAACAACTACTTTTCAAAATTCGATCAATATTCCCCTTAGCATGCTTATCCAAACAAGATATGTTCAGGAGCAATTACCGTTCTCGACAGAGGTTTGGTAATTGCAGCGCGCTTAGGTAAAACCTCTACGCTAGTCTCTCCCCATGTCAAGATTTATATACAGATAGGTCCATCTTTATACGACAAATGGTATATATCCTACCCACTGAAATAGCACATCTCCCTGTCCTGGCGGCGTCCAACTCCATTCGGCAGGGCACGCCGGACATACGTATACAATAGCTGGTCAAGGCGTACGCATGGCTGTATCCAAAACAAAATCCGGAGTAAACGTAGGATGATTTTGATGCCTTTTTCCAAAGGACGAGGAGAATTTTGTGTACTCACCGTAAATTCCTTTTCTCTTAGCCTCTAATTGGGGGACACAGCACCCGCCCTATGGCCCTGGGGGGCTGTTGTTACAGTTCTCGCATAGCTTGTCAGCGGTTACAGGGTTACTATAGTTACGCATGAGTGATTATTTGCATTCTGTTGTGACAGTTTAACTTAGTGCCTGTTTGGTTACAGGCCTTGTAGTACTGTAAGCCTGCTTAGGTCAGGCCTTGTTACTCAATTATTGCTCCGTTAGACAGGCCTTGTGGTACTATTATTACTATGATAACTCTTAACTGCTAACACACGTGCCTGTTCAATTACATGCCTGGTTACACAGTTATTATTTCGTTAGCTATATCTGTGTACATAGGTTGCCTGTGTAGTTACAGGTCTTGTTTTACTGTTATCTGTTAACTCTCCTACTGCTTTAGCACAAAACTGGCGAGGCACTTCCTGCTCCAGGGGTGTATACTGCAGAGGAGGAGCCTTTTAACTCTTTTACAGATTCTGCCTAGTGTCGCCTCCTAGTGGACAGCAGCATAACACCCATGATCATGTGTCCCCCCAATTAGAGGCTAAAAGAAAAGAAATTTTCGGTGAGTACACAAAAATCTCCTTTTTCCTAGGATACTAAATTCCCAGGGTAAACTCTGGGCTGGGCCAAACTATACCTGGGCTTAATCTGGGCCGGAGTTAATTTGGCTTACTACAGTGGATATTGTGGACTACCCTGGACTTTGAAAACTACATCCACTGTGGCAAAAGTATTCACTCTCCCCATATTGTAAATTTGGTTTATAAGCAAAATTTAGGCTGCCTTCACATTTGCGGACCCCTCCGCAGCGTTCTGTGGAAGGGATCCGCAATGTGAGCGAAGCACCGCAAGCCCCTATCTTTATAATGTAAAGAAAAAACAACAACAGCTTGTAGTGCGCCTGTACACATGGGGCTGTTAACGGGCGGTTCTTTTGCGTTTAAACTCACCTGGTCTGGTTGTAAACCACAGCCCGTAGATAAGCTTATTAATATGAAGCAGCGGAATCCTCCGGTTCCGTCCTCGTGCTTCCTACGAGGTCTTCTCCGGGGAAACACTAGTGTCGGGCGGCGTCACGTGTCTAGTAAAGGGGCTGATCCAGCTGACGTCTTCTCAGGTCCTCTCCCTCCTCTGCAGCTCACTCCACCACTCTCCCCATAGGGAGTCAGAATGATACAAAAAGATGGAAGCGTGATGTATGTTTGGGCGCTGAGGTAAGGAAGATCTCTGATGCTGGCTTCTTTTCCGGACTTTATTAAAATAATTGCAGTTATAATTATTCAAGCTTAAGGCTCTCAAAACCCACGATGCATTTCGACGTGCACACACGTCTTTCTCAAGTGAATGAGAGCCCTTCAATTCCTCCTATCTTATATTCCCACCCCTCAGTTATCATTGGTTCCTATTTTTAACTCAATAGTTACCACAATACCAGGTTACCAACCTCACTATAACACGCATAATTTAAAATACATAACATTATAGCACCATCATTACAATTCATTCCATCAACAAACATTATATAAATACAAAATAACCAATTTCCATACACTACCATTAAAAAATTATTATTAATAAAACAGGAATAGTTCTTAAACGATATAGTACATCAATATGGACACTAGGTGGGGATATATACTACCATTTATTCAGGTCTATCTTTCTCAGATTAGTAATCTAATATTTTATTTTATTAGTATTCCAGGTGGCTCACACAATATTCCGAATTTTACCTGCACTATTACTTATATTCTTTCTAGTGCCAGGTTTAAACCCTCAGGCGAAAGCGTCCCCATTTTAAAGATCCAGAATGTTTCTTTTTTATTTAATCTCTCAATTTTATCATATGCATATTCATTAATTTGATCTATAATAATTAATTTTAGGCCTGATGGGTCCTTATTATGAACAGATGCAAAGTGTCGTGACACACTATGGAAAGGGAATCCTTTCACAATATTATGGCGGTGTTTATTCATTCTTGCCCGCATACTTTGGGTTGTCCTTCCAATATACTGGTATTTACAGTCACATTCCAGTAAATACACCACAAATCTGGATCCACAGTCCAGTCTGTGGGGTATCTTAAATAATTGCTTCGTTGTATTGGAAAAAAATGTTCTACTCCCATTTATCATGTTTTTACAACATTTACATTTAACGGATCCACACCTAAAACTCCCTTTTTCCCTTTCCATCTCTTCATTTTCATCTTTCTTATTTCTATCCTCTTTCTGTTTTATTTCATTAATACTTCTAATCCTGCTTGGTGCCAGTATTCTTTGTTGACTTTAATGAATTTGTGAGGAAACTAACGGTGCAACGACATTTTGCGCTAGAAAAAATACAGGGTAAAAAATTTATGGTTAAGAATGAGAAAAATATTGACGTACAGGTAAATAAAGAGGAGGAAACACCAATTTTTGAAGAAAAGGAGTTCGTCCACGTTAACCCAAAAAACAAAAGTAATTTTTATCCAATGCACCATAAAGGGTCCCACCTTGAGACATTTCAACATATGTGTCTACGTGAAATCAGGGAGATAAAAAACATAAAAGGGAAAGATAATTTAACGGTGGGTGAACGTTCTGCCCTGAAAAATTTGAAAGAAAAGCACAATTTAGTGATTAAAAAAGCAGATAAGGGGGGTGGTACTGTAATAATGAGTCATGAATGGTATAGTAGAAAGGGGGCCCAAATGTTATCGGATGAGATTTATTATATTAAGGAAACCGCTAACCCCATGGATATAATATTGAAGGATTATCGGTCACTGATTGGGGCAGCCTGGAAACGGGGGATCCTGGACAGAAAAGAACACAAATTTTTACAAGTCACAAAATTTAAAATTCCCCATTTTTATTTTTTACCTAAACTACACAAAGACATGGTGGACCCTCCTGGTCGCCCTATAATTTCTGGTATTGGGTCACTCACTACTAATTTATCACATTATTTAGATTTATTTCTTCAAAAATATAATTTAGCACTTGATTCTTATTTACGTGATTCTTCACATTTGATCGGTATTCTGTCGGAGCTTCCCCCGCACCCAGATTGCTTATTGCTGACGATGGATGTGAGTTCATTATAGGGCTGGGCGATTAATCGAATTAATTCGATTAATTCGCCCCCTGCTTTGGCCACGATTGTTGTTTTAGTAACAATCGTGAAATTCGATTTAAAATGGCATTTCCGGTCCGGCGTCACCAGGTACTTCCGGTGGGCCGGTGCACACTGCGGTGCGCTCCGCCTCCTCCCCGGCCGGTGCTGGACAGGCCCGGACACTGGGGGCCGCCGACCTCCGCCTCCTCCCCGTCCGGCGCTTGACAGGCCCGGACACTGGGGGCCGCCGACCTCCGCCTCCTCCCATGCCGGTGCTGGGCAGGCCCGGACACTGGGGGCCGCCGACCTCCGCCTCCTCCCCGTCCGGCGCTTGACAGGCCAGACACTGGGGGCCGCCGACCTCCGCCTCCTCCCATGCCGGTGCTGGGCAGGCCCGGACACTGGGGGCCGCCGACCTCCGCCTCCTCCCCGTCCGGCGCTTGACAGGCCCAGACACTGGGGGCCGCCGACCTCCGCCTCCTCCCATGCCGGTGCTGGGCAGGCCCGGACACTGGGGGCCGCCGACCTCCGCCTCCTCCCCGTCCGGCGCTTGACAGGCCCGGACACTGGGGGCCGCCGACCTCCGCCTCCTCCCATGCCGGTGCTGGGCAGGCCCGGACACTGGGGGCCGCCGACCTCCGCCTCCTCCCCGTCCGGCGCTTGACAGGCCCAGACACTGGGGGCCGCCGACCTCCGCCTCCTCCTGCTCACCAATGCCGCGCCTCGCTCTCCTCGGGCTGAAGGCCCGGACACTGGGGGCCGCCGACCTCCGCCTCCTCCCGTCCGGCGCTTGACAGGCCCGGACACTGGGGCCGCCGACTGGTGCGAGGGTAACTACGCGTGTCCTGTGAGGTATACATCGCCGAGTTCTGTGATGGTGTCAGTGACTGTGTGTATGGTGTATACTGTGTGTGTGTGTGGTGTATATATGTGTGGTTGTTTTATATACTGTGTGTGGTGTGTATGGTGTATATACTGTGTGTGTGTATGATATACTGTTGGTGTGATTGATACTGTGTGTGTGTGTATGGTGTATATACTGTGTGTGTGTGTATGGTGTATATACTGTGTGTGTGTGTATGGTGTATATACTGTGTGTGTGTGTATGGTGTATATACTGTGTGTGTGTGTATGGTGTATATACTGTGTGTGTGTGTATGGTGTATATACTGTGTGTGTGTGTATGGTGTATATACTGTGTGTGTGTGTATGGTGTATATACTGTGTGTGTGTGTATGGTGTATATACTGTGTGTGTGTGTATGGTGTATATACTGTGTGTGTGTGTATGGTGTATATACTGTGTGTGTGTGTGTATGGTGTATATACTGTGTGTGTGTGTATGGTGTATATACTGTGTGTGTGTGTATGGTGTATATACTGTGTGTGTGTGTGTATGGTGTATATACTGTGTGTGTGTTGTGTATGTGTGGTGTATATATACTGTGTGTGTGTGTGTATGGTGTATATACTGTGTGTGTGTGTGTATGGTGTATATACTGTGTGTGTGTGTGTATGGTGTATATACTGTGTGTGTGTGTGTATGGTGTATATACTGTGTGTGTGTGTGTATGGTGTATATACTGTGTGTGTGTGTGTATGGTGTATATACTGTGTGTGTGTGTGTATGGTGTATATACTGTGTGTGTGTGTGTATGGTGTATATACTGTGTGTGTGTGTGTATGGTGTATATACTGTGTGTGTGTGTATGGTGTATATACTGTGTGTGTGTGTATGGTGTATATACTGTGTGTGTGTGTGTATGGTGTATTACTGTGTGTGTGTGTATGGTGTATATACTGTGTGTGTGTGTGTATGGTGTATATACTGTGTGTGTGTGTATGGTGTATGTGTGTGTGTGTATGGTGTTGTGTGTGTGGTTGGTGTTGGTGTGGTGTGTTTGTGTGTGTGTGGTGTTATGGTGTGTGTGTGTGTGTGTGTGTATGGTGTGTGTGTGTGGTATACATGGTGTGTGTGTGTGTGGTGTATACATGGTGTGTGTGTGTGTGGTGTATACATGGTGTGTGTGTTGTGTGTTATGGTGTGTGTGTGTGTGGTAAAACATGGTGTGTGTGTGTGTGTGTGTGGTGTATACATGGTGTGTGTGTGTGTGTGTGGTGTATACATGGTGTGTGTGTGTGTGTGTGGTGTATACATGGTGTGTGTGTGTGTGTGGTGTATACATGGTGTGTGTGTGTGGTGTATACATGGTGTGTGTGTGTGGTGTATACATGGTGTGTGTGTGTGTGTGGTGTATACATGGTGTGTGTGTGTGTGTGGTGTATACATGGTGTGTGTGTGTGTGTGGTGTATACATGGTGTGTGTGTGTGTGTGGTGTATACATGGTGTGTGTGTGTGGGGTGTGTGTGTGGGGTGTGTGTGTGGGGTGTGTGTGTGGGGGTGTGTGTGTGGGGTGTGTGTGTGGGGTGTGTGTGTGTGGTGTGTGTGTGTGTGTGGTGTGTGTGTGTGTGTGTGTATGGGGTGTGTGTATGGTATATACATATATACTGTGTATGCTGTATACATATTTACAGTGTGTATGATATATACTGTATATATAAAAAAAAAAATCGAGATTTAAATCGAAAATCGTCCATAGGGTTAAATAAAATCGAGATTTTGATTTTTCCCAAAATCGCCCAGCCCTAGTTCATTATATTCAAATATACCACATGAGTTTGGCATTAAAGCGGTAAATTGGTTCTTGGAAAAGGACACAGAAATGCCCCCCCCCCAAAAGGAGTTTATAAAGGAAGGTATCAAATTTGTGCTACTTAATAATGTCTTCACTTTTCAGGAGGATACATATAGACAGATAAGGGGCTGCGCAATGGGGACGAGATTCGCCCCCAGTTACGCAGGGCTATACATGGGGTGCTTTGAATCAGTCACCATTGCGCAGTCCCCACTAGGGAGTAAGTATATTAAACTCTTTAAGAGATTTATCGACGATCTGATATTTATATGGGCAGGATCCGAAAAAGAGGCATTACAGTTCACGGAGGACCTCAATGCGAATGACTGGGGCCTAAAGTTCTCACTTAACATCTCGGATAGCAATATTCAATTTCTAGATCTCCAATTGAGGATAGATGATCAAGGCAAAATTAGTACCAGCACGTATTTTAAAGAGGTGGATGTGAACAGCTATCTGAACTTCTCCAGTAGCCATCTTCCCTCATGGTTGAGAAATATACCGTATGGGCAGTACTGGAGAGTCAGAAAAAACTGCACTAATAAAGAAGACTTTCTGGAAGAAGTAAAGATCTTAAAAACTAGATTTATAGAGAAGGGCTACCCCAAAAAATTGTTGAATGATGCCTTTAGAAAAAGTAGCAAGTTTACACAGGAAACCTGCCTCAAAAAATTGAAGGAAAAGAAAATAAAGAGAACAAATAAAAAAATCAGCAGCGAAAAAATCAGCAGCGAAAAAATCAGCAGCGAAAAAATCAGTAGTAAAAAAATCAGCAGCGAAAAAATCAGTAGCGAAAAAATCAGCGGCGAAATCCCTGAAGAGAAAAATGAAAATAAAAATGAATTTGGCTGCAATCTAATAACTAGTTTTAATGCTTCCCACAGGAATATCTATAAGCTTCTGCAAAAGAACTGGTCAATTTTGAGGAGTGATCCCATTTTAGCAGGAATCATTCCCAAAAATCCTAGGATTATATTTAGAAGAGGGATGAATCTCCAAAGAATACTGGCACCAAGCAGGATTAGAAGTATTAATGAAATAAAACAGAAAGAGGATAGAAATAAGAAAGATGAAAATGAAGAGATGGAAAGGGAAAAAGGGAGTTTTAGGTGTGGATCCGTTAAATGTAAATGTTGTAAAAACATGATAAATGGGAGTAGAACATTTTTTTCCAATACAACGAAGCAATTATTTAAGATACCCCACAGACTGGACTGTGGATCCAGATTTGTGGTGTATTTACTGGAATGTGACTGTAAATACCAGTATATTGGAAGGACAACCCAAAGTATGCGGGCAAGAATGAATAAACACCGCCATAATATTGTGAAAGGATTCCCTTTCCATAGTGTGTCACGACACTTTGCATCTGTTCATAATAAGGACCCATCAGGCCTAAAATTAATTATTATAGATCAAATTAATGAATATGCATATGATAAAATTGAGAGATTAAATAAAAAAGAAACATTCTGGATCTTTAAAATGGGGACGCTTTCGCCTGAGGGTTTAAACCTGGCACTAGAAAGAATATAAGTAATAGTGCAGGTAAAATTCGGAATATTGTGTGAGCCACCTGGAATACTAATAAAATAAAATATTAGATTACTAATCTGAGAAAGATAGACCTGAATAAATGGTAGTATATATCCCCACCTAGTGTCCATATTGATGTACTATATCGTTTAAGAACTATTCCTGTTTTATTAATAATAATTTTTTAATGGTAGTGTATGGAAATTGGTTATTTTGTATTTATATAATGTTTGTTGATGGAATGAATTGTAATGATGGTGCTATAATGTTATGTATTTTAAATTATGCGTGTTATAGTGAGGTTGGTAACCTGGTATTGTGGTAACTATTGAGTTAAAAATAGGAACCAATGATAACTGAGGGGTGGGAATATAAGATAGGAGGAATTGAAGGGCTCTCATTCACTTGAGAAAGACGTGTGTGCACGTCGAAATGCATCGTGGGTTTTGAGAGCCTTAAGCTTGAATAATTATAACTGCAATTATTTTAATAAAGTCCGGAAAAGAAGCCAGCATCAGAGATCTTCCTTACCTCAGCGCCCAAACATACATCACGCTTCCATCTTTTTGTACCTATCTTTATAATGGGAGCGCACGGTACTGCGCTTGACAGCGCATGACCGTGCGCACCTATTAACTGCCATATGTGATCTGTGCGCAGGCGTGTGCCTGCGCACAAATCACACACTCTCGCCTGCACCAGGGACGCAACATGTCGCGTCCCTGGTGCGGACGAGACTGTGTGATTTGTGCGCAGGCATTCGCCTGCGCACAGATCACATATGGCAGTGATGCAGACCTGTGCATGACCGTGCGTTCCCATTATAAAGATAGGGGCTGGCGGCGGCTGCAGACAACTTACGGATTCCCTCCGCAGGACGCTGCGGAGGGTCTGCAAATGTTAAGGCAGCCTTACAAACCTGCTTTTTGCAATGAAACAAGAACAGTGTAAATATCTCAACATAACTGCTAACAAGTGGTTTCTCAATCAGAACAAAATGTTGCTTTTACTGATTCCTGCAGTTAGACTTAGTAGAGCTCCTCTGGCTGTTATAACTTGCTGCAGACAAGATGCATAGCCTGACACCAGCTTCTGGCCGCGTTTCTGAGGAATTATAGTTTAGTCCTCATGAGCAATGGCCTCCAGGCCATTAAAGGGTAACTTCAGCGGGATAAAAAAAATATTGTGCTTTCCCTACCCTCCTACATGATGAAGCTGAGCTGTGTCCACTACAGTTTTAAGATCTATAGATCTCTTATAAATCAATAAAATCATATCTGCTCCACAGCTCTCACCCCTCCCTCTGCAGACAGAGAAATTCAGCCTTAGGGTGCAGTCAGACATAACGATCGCTCCAACGATCCCGACAGCGATAACGACCTGCCGGGATCGCTGGAGCATCGTTACCTGATCGCTGGGGAGCTGTCAAACAGGCAGATCTCCCCAGCGATCAGGCCAAGGGAGCCACCTCCCATATCGCTCCCTGCTTAGCGCTGCGGCAGCGCTAAGCAAGGAGAACGCAGGTAACTATGATAAACAGCGCGTATCCAGGCAGTGCGCGCTGCCTGGATACGCGCTGTTTATCATAGTTACCAGCGTTCTCCATGCTTACAGGCAGTGCTAAGCAGGGAGGACGCTGGTAACCATGGTAAATGCCGGGTATCTAGGCAGCGCGCGCTGCCTGGATACCCGGTGTTTACCATAGTAACCAGCCCTGTGAGGTCACAGATCGCTGGTGTCTCGCGGTCACACGCAGCGATGCGTGCTGACCAGCGGGAAACCAACGATCAAAAAATGACCCGCAGCACTTTGCAACGATCAGCGACCTCACAGCAGGGGCCTGATCGCTGCAAAGTGTCACATATAGCGACATCGCTGGGGAGATCGTTGTAACAGCACAGTTACAACGATCTCGCTAGCGAAATCGTTATGTGTGACTGGGGCTTTATGCTACAGCAGTAACCGGAGGTGTGTCGGGGGCGAGGACCCTGGGGGCTCAGGATCATTTTACATTCCTGCCCTCGTACTTCTGTATAGGAAGGGGCGTGGCAGGTGGTATGGCTGCCAGCCCCATGATCACATTATGATCCTGCCCCTGATATACCATCCTATGTGATGTAAGAACAGGGGTGTACTCCCTTCAAATAGCAATCAAGTCACCAGGCATATATAAATATACTAGATGGCGGCCCGATTCTAAAGAATCGGGTAGTCTAGAATCCAGATATAGTTTATTTACTAATAGTTACGGGAGTGCGGTGAAATGAATTGTGTGTATACAGGCGGCTCTGTGGGTAGCACAGTATACGATGGCTCAGTGGTTAGCAGTGAGTGCGGCGGCTCAGTGGTTAGCAGTGAGTGCGGCGGCTCAGTGGTTAGCAGTGAGTGCGGCGGCTCAGTGGTTAGCAGTGAGTGCGGCGGCTCAGTGGTTAGCAGTGAGTGCGGCGGCTCAGTGGTTAGCAGTGAGTGCGGCGGCTCAGTGGTTAGCAGTGAGTGCGGCGGCTCAGTGGTTAGCAGTGAGTGCGGCGGCTCAGTGGTTAGCAGTGAGTGCGGCGGCTCAGTGGTTAGCAGTGAGTGCGGTGAGATTGGTCAGCGCAGCGGCGTGGGCAGAGGCGGCTGGGCAGAGGACAGGGGGCAGAGGCGGCTGGGCAGAGGACAGGGGGCAGAGGCGGCTGGGCAGAGGACGCAGAGGAGAGGACGGGGCAGAGGACGCAGAGGACAGGGCAGAGGACGCAGAGGACAGGGGGCAGAGGACGCAGAGGACAGGGGGCAGAGGACGCAGAGGACAGGGGGCAGAGGACGCAGAGGACAGGGGGCAGAGGACGCAGAGGACAGGGGGCAGAGGACGCAGAGGACAGGGGGCAGAGGACGCAGAGGACAGGGGGCAGAGGACGCAGAGGACAGGGGGCAGAGGACGCAGAGGACAGGGGGCAGAGGACGCAGAGGACAGGGGGCAGAGGACGCAGAGGACAGGGGGCAGAGGACGCAGAGGACAGGGGGCAGAGGACGCAGAGGACAGGGGGCAGAGGACGCAGAGGACAGGGGGCAGAGGACGCAGAGGACGGGGGGCAGAGGACGCAGAGGACGGGGGGCAGAGGACGCAGAGGACGGGGGGCAGAGGACGCAGAGGACGGGGGGCAGAGGACGCAGAGGACGGGGGGCAGAGGACGCAGAGGACGGGGGGCAGAGGACGGGGGGCAGAGGACGCAGAGGACGGGGGGCAGAGGACGCAGAGGACGGGGGGCAGAGGACGCAGAGGACGGGGGGCAGAGGACGCAGAGGACGGGGGGCAGAGGACGCAGAGGACGCGGGGCAGAGGACGCGGGGCAGAGGACGCGGGGCAGAGGACGCGGGGCAGAGGACGCGGGGCAGAGGACGCAGAGGAAAGGGGCAGAGGACACAGAGGACGCAGAGGACAGGGGGCAGAGGACACAGAGGACGCAGAGGACAGGGGGCAGAGGACACAGAGGACACAGAGGGGGCAGGGGGCAAAGGACGCAGAGGACAGGGGGCAGAGGACAGGGGTAGAGGACAGGGGGCAGAGGACACAGAGGGGGCAGAGGGGGCAGAGGACACAGAGGGGGCAGAGGATGCAGAGGACAGGGGGCAGAGGACACAGAGGGGGCAGAGGATGCAGAGGACGGGGAAGAGGACAGGGGCAGAGGACGCAGAGGGGGCAGAGGACACAGAGGGGGCAGAGGACGCAGGGGGCAGAGGACACAGAGGGGGCAGAGGACGCAGAGGGCAGGGGGCAGAGGACGCAGAGGGGGCAGAGGACGCAGAGGGGACACGGGGGCAGAGGGGACACAGGGGGCAGAGGACACAGGGGGCAGAGGACGCAGAGGAAAGGGGCAGAGGACACAGAGGACGCAGAGGACAGGGGGCAGAGGACACAGAGGGGGCAGGGGGCAAAGGACGCAGAGGACAGGGGGCAGAGGACAGGGGTAGAGGACAGGGGGCAGAGGACACAGAGGGGGCAGAGGATGCAGAGGACAGGGGGAAGAGGACAGGGGGCAGAGGACACAGAGGGGGCAGAGGATGCAGAGGACAGGGGGCAGAGGACACAGAGGGGGCAGAGGACGCAGAGGGGGCAGAGGACGCAGAGGGGGCAGAGGACGCAGAGGGGGCAGAGGACGCAGAGGGGCAGAGGACGCAGAGGGGGCAGAGGACGCAGAGGGGGCAGAGGACGCAGAGGACAGGGGGCAGAGGACAGGGGGCAGAGGACAGGGGGCAGAGGACACAGAGGGGGCAGAGGACGCAGGGGGCAGAGGACAGGGGCAGAGGACGCAGAGGACAGGGGGCAGAGGACGCAGAGGGCAGGGGGCAGAGGACGCAGAGGGCAGGGGGCAGAGGACGCAGAGGGCAGGGGGCAGAGGACGCAGAGGGGGCAGAGGACGCAGAGGGGGCAGAGGACGCAGAGGGGGCAGAGGACGCAGAGGGGGCAGAGGACGCAGAGGGGGCAGAGGACGCAGAGGGGGCAGAGGACGCAGAGGACGCAGAGGGGGCAGAGGACGCAGAGGGGGCAGAGGACGCAGAGGGGGCAGAGGACGCAGAGGGGGCAGAGGACGCAGAGGGGGCAGAGGACGCAGAGGGGGCAGAGGACGCAGAGGACAGGGGGCAGAGGGGGCAGAGGACGCAGAGGACAGGGGGCAGAGGACGCAGAGGACAGGGGGAAGAGGACACAGGGGGCAGAGGACAGGGGGCAGAGGACACAGGGGGCAGGGGGCAGAGGACACAGAGGGAGCAGAGGACGCAGAGGGAGCAGAGGACGCAGAGGGAGCAGAGGACGCAGAGGGAGCAGAGGACGCAGAGGGGGCAGAGGGGGCAGAGGACGCAGAGGGCAGGGGGCTGAGGACGCAGAGGGGGCAGAGGACGCAGAGGACGCAGAGGGGGCAGGGGGCAAAGGACGCAGAGGACAGGGGACAGAGGACGCAGAGGACAGGGGGCAGAGGACACAGAGGGGGCAGAGGACACAGAGGGGGCAGAGGACACAGAGGGGGCAGAGGACACAGAGGGAGCAGAGGACGCAGAGGGAGCAGAGGACGCAGAGGGAGCAGAGGACGCAGAGGGAGCAGAGGACGCAGAGGGGGCAGAGGGGGCAGAGGACGCAGAGGGCAGGGGGCTGAGGACACAGAGGGGGCTGAGGACGCAGAGGGGGCAGAGGACGCAGAGGGGGCAGAGGACGCAGAGGACAGGGGGCAGAGGACAGGGGCAGAGGACACAGAGGGGGCAGAGGACAGGGGGCAGAGGACACAGAGGGGGCAGGGGGCAAAGGACGCAGAGGACAGGGGGCAGAGGACAGGGGGCAGAGGACGCAGAGGACACAGAGGGGGCAGAGGACACAGAGGGGCAGAGGACACAGAGGGGGCAGAGGACGCAGAGGGGGCAGAGGACACAGAGGGGCAGAGGACACAGAGGGGGCAGAGGACAGGGGGCAGAGGGGGCAGAGGACAGGGGGCAGAGGACACAGAGGGGGCAGAGGACAGGGGGCAGAGGACACAGAGGGGGCAGGGGGCAAAGGACGCAGAGGACAGGGGGCAGAGGACAGGGGCAGAGGACGCAGAGGACACAGAGGGGGCAGAGGACACAGAGGGGGCAGAGGACACAGAGGGGGCAGAGGACGCAGAGAGGGCAGAGGACGCAGAGGGGGCAGAGGACGCAGAGGGGGCAGAGGACACAGAGGGGGCAGAGGACGCAGAGGACAGGGGCAGAGGACACAGAGGACGCAGAGGACAGAGGGCAGAGGACACAGGGGGCAGAGGACACAGAGGGGGCAGGGGGCAAAGGACGCAGAGGACAGGGGGCAGAGGACAGAGGACAGGGGGCAGAGGGCAGAGGACAGGGGGCAGAGGACAGGGGGCAGAGGACAGGGGCAGAGGACACAGAGGGGGCAGAGGACACAGAGGGGGCAGAGGACACAGAGGGGGCAGAGGACACAGAGGGGGCAGAGGACACAGAGGGGGCAGAGGACACAGAGGGGGCAGAGGACACAGAGGGGGCAGAGGACACAGAGGGGGCAGAGGACGCAGAGGGGGCAGAGGACGCAGAGGGGGCAGAGGACGCAGAGGGGGCAGAGGACGCAGAGGACGCAGAGGGGGCAGAGGGGGCAGAGGACGCAGAGGGGGCAGAGGGGGCAGAGGACGCAGAGGGGGCAGAGGACGCAGAGGACGCAGAGGGGGCAGAGGACGCAGAGGGGGCAGAGGACCTGTTAATCCCTTGCAGCCCGGCTCTCACCTCTGCGTCCCCTCCCGGTGCTGAGCGCGGTGTCCCCCGGTGTCAGCAGTGCGGAGCTGTGGAGAAGGCGGGCGTGGAGACTGCGCTGTGCAGCATGATCCCGGGTGTCAGCTGCCTCCTGTCAGTGCAGCTACCCCCCGGCTGCCATGTGCTACCGCTGCCACCTCCTCACTGCCCGGGCACCCGGGGAATGTGTGTGCAGAGAGCGGGGAGGAGCCGCCCGCACACACTGGAGGCTCGGCTGTAACCCCTGCACTGCCGGGCGCCTCCTCCTGACAGTGTACTGATGTGTGGAGCAGGGGCTGAGGACATGATACATGAGGGGCGGCCTCTGGGCAGACAGCAATGGCAGAGGGTGGAGGGGAGAGGCTGTAGGGCAGACGGAACTTCCGAGGTCGGAACGTTCCTGTGCCGCTGCCTGTAGCAGGGGGGCCCTGCACTGGATGACGTCACCAGCCCCTGGGCGAAGTCCGTCACGGAAGTGGCCTTCGCCTTTTCAGGAAGTGGCCTTCGGGTTTTATATAATATATACTGTGATCTTCTGCTGTACAACTTATGGTAGTCAATAATGTGTGCTACCATGTATCGGGCCAGGAGCAGAGGAAGAGCACTGCATTGATTGATCGAGCACTGCCATGATCTCCCCTCCCCCCATATCTACTTGGTAGGTTCATGTCCCCTGAAACTTTAGCACTATGGATTGTCATGTGTTTCCTCAATCTCAGACAAGGATCATGCCGTCTGCTGCATCATCTGTTAGACATGGTGTAAACCCCAAGGTCCCATTATTATGCTCTGTTCCTTCTACTGTGCAGCAAACATATTTGGCCTTAAAAATATCTATGTATCTATCTCTTACATGTCTGTGAGTTTATCAGGAGTCTAGACACTACCAAATTAATATAGTGGAGGGGAGACCATTTCAGTGGCTAATCAATCAATGCAGTGCTCCGCCTCTGCTCCTAGCCTGATACATGACAGCACACATCATGCACTATCATAGATTGTACAGCTGAAGGTCACAGCGTGTATTTACATCTTCTTGGTGACATGATTGCTACTAGAAGGGAGAACACCCCTGCTCTTACAATACATAGGATGTATATCAGGGGCAGTATGTACTGTGACCATGGGGCCGACGGCCACACCCCCTGTTTATACAGAAGTATGAGGGTGCAGCGATGTTGGATGATCATGAAGCCCCCATGGTCCACATCCCCACCTCGTTCCCCTGCTCTCAGCAGCAGCAGGACTGAATCTTCTCTCTCTTTCCAAAGGGAGGGGTGAGAGCTGAGGAGTACATATGATTTTATTGACTTATAAGCGATCTAGAGATCCTAGAACTGTAGTGTACAGCTCTGCTTCATCATGTAGGAGGGCAGAGACTATACTAAAACGTTTTCTCTCCCTGGAGTTCCGCTTTAAGGTTTCCATGCTGCAGCTGCCTTCTTCACATCTCACTCTCTTTCTTTGTGGGATTCAAGTCAAGCGACTTTGATGGCTTCTGCAGAATCTTCCAGGACTTCTGAAAATTGATTGTTTCTAGAGATGCAGCTGAAATTAGAGTTCATCTATGCAGAATTATAGCAGCATCAGTGACACTACCTGGCTGTGGCAAAAAAACAGACACTGTCACTGAATGGGAGTGCGTCCAGTTACTGCCAGAATTAATGCAAAACACCAGCAGATCTTGTGGCAGCAGGCGCTGAGGATTCGGTTTGCTCAGTAAGATGCCTAATAAACGCTGAAGGATCTTCAAGTCCGAACTCCAAGGTGTCACATATACTGACTCACAGGTACAAGAAATGTCACCTCCAATATTCTCAAAAACATATGAATAATCACAACGTCTGGGATTCTGATCTATGGAACGATGAAAAAAAAAGTATTTTTTTCAAGTCCATGGATCAGCGATGTGTCTGGAGGAGAAAAAAAAAAGCATATACTGAAAAGAACACCATGCCTACAGTGAAGCACGGGAGGCTCAGTGATGTCAATAATGAAGCATGGTTGGGGTAGGCGATGTCTACAGAGAAGCATATTAGGATCTCGGTGATGTCTACAATAAAGCATGGCGGGGGCTCGATATGTACAGTGAAGGATGGTGGTGGCTCAGTAATGTCTACAGTGAATCATAGTGGGGCCTCGGTGATATCTACTGTGAAGCATGGTAGGGGCTCGTTAAAGTCTACAGTGAAGCATAGCGGGGGCTTGATATCTACAGTGAAGCATGGTGGGAGCACTGTGATGTCTACAGTAAAGCACGGCAAGAGCTCAGTGATGCCTACAGTGAAGCATGGCAGTGGGCTCCGTGATTCCTACAGGGAAGCATGGTAGGGGCACTGTGATGTCTACAGCGAAGCGCGACGGGCACAGTGTCTACAGTGAAGCATGGTGGGGGCTTGGTGATGTCTACAGTGAAGCATGGTGGGTGCTCGGTGATGTCTACAGTGAAGCATAGTTAGTGCTCAGTGATATCTATTATGAAGAATGGTGAGGGGGTCATTAATGTTTACAGTGAAGCATGATGGGTGCTCTGTGATGTCTACAGTGAAGCATGGTGGTGCTCAGTGATATCTACAGTGAAGCACGGCGGAGGCTCAGTGATGTCTACAGTGAAGCACGACGGAGGCTCAGTGATGTCTACAGTGAAGCATGGTTGGGGCTCAGTGAAATCTACAGGGAAGCATAGTGGGGGTTCAGTAATATCTACAGGGAAGCATAGGTGGGGGCTCAGTAATGTCTACAGTGAACCATAGTGGGGCCTCGGTGATGTCTACTGTGAAGCATGGTAGGGGCTCGTTGATGCCTACAGTGAAGCATGGCAGTAGGCTCTGATTCCTACAGGGAAGCATGGTGGGGGTACTGTGATGTCTACAGCGAAGCGCAACGGGCACAGTGTCTACAGTGAAGCATGGTGGGGGCTTGGTGATGTCTACAGTGAAGCATGGTGGGGGCTCAGTGATGTCTACAGTGAAGCATGATGGGTGCTCTGTGATGTCTACAGTGAAGCATGATGGGTGCTTTGTGATGTCTACAGTGAGGCATGGTGGAGGCTCAGTGATGCCTACGGTGAGGGCTCAGTGATATCTACAGTAAAGGATGGTCGAGGTTTGGTTATGTCTACAGTAAAGCTTAGTCAGGTCTTGGTGATGTCTACATTGAAGCATAGTGGGGACTCGGTAAACCTTCAGAGTGTGGAGGCTGAGGCACTTTTAACCAAGTATCAGGAGATGGTAGAAAATGTAATTTCTTCTGAAAAGCAGCTCCAGATTGCACATCATTGGATCTTCAAACAGTTCTTGACGTGGCACCATCACACCAGTCCTCACGAGATTATGAAGGAGGGGGGGTATTATAATGTGTGGTAGTCTGACTTCTCTAGCCTTCTATCGTTACATTAATATGGTTGTGGGAACAATGATACAGCTGTTTCTTCAAAGTGTCCTAGGAACCTATTTACAAAATACTAGGCCACATATTGCTGGTGCCACCATGAGCCGCCTGAGAGGCATAAAGGTGCAACCATGGCTGTACTATCTCTGTACTTGTCTCCATTGGCTGCAGCATCTCAGGACTTATCTCCTATGGCTGCAGCATCTCCAGACTTGTCATCCTTTGGCTGCAAAATTTCCAGACTTGTCTCCCATGGCTGTAGCTTCTCCGTACTTGCCATCCCTTGGCTGCAGCATCTCCAGTTTTCTCTTATGGCTTACACCATCTCCAGACTTTTACTATGGCTGCAGCATCTCCAGATTTCTCTTATGGCTGCACCATCTCCAGACTTCTACTATGGCTGCAGCATCTCCAGACTTGTCTTCCTTGGCTACTGCATCTCTGAACTTTCTCCTGTGGCTGCAGCATCTCCGGACTTGTCTCCTATGGCTGCAGCATCTCCGGACTTGTCTCCCATGGCTGCAGCGTCTATGGACTTGTCTTCCATCAATCAC
Organism: Allobates femoralis; assembly: GCA_033576535.1. Lineage (NCBI taxonomy): Eukaryota > Metazoa > Chordata > Amphibia > Anura > Aromobatidae > Allobates > Allobates femoralis. The sequence goes on along the minus strand of JARQOC010000010.1, from coordinate 50,216,321 downwards.
ATCTGGATGTCATTGGTCCAGGATTGCAGAGGATCTAATGGTAGGTTCAAGGTGGGTTTACACGCTTCAATATCGTAGCGATATCGCAACTCAATGGTGCGGGAGCGCGCAATTAGTGCACGTTTCTCCCGCATCGCATTGGATGTTTACATGCTGCGATATCGGAATACAACGTCCGTGCGATGTCTACGCCCCCCAACCCAGGAACGATCCTTTAACATGGGAGTGAATGGGTGACGTTTCAAATCGCATCGTAGTTGGGCTGTCACACAGCACGATCCGACTCCAATCTCCCTTCAATATCGGGGCATTGAATAGCACGCTCATTCAATCCCCGATATCGCATTGACATCGTTCCTGCATCGTATTGGAACGCAGGAACGATCTCGGGTCCAACGATCGAACCACGTGACTTTACATTGAAATCGTACTACGATATTGCAACGTGTAAACCCGCCATCACACACACAGATATCTGTGTCCAATATCTGAACAGATCTCTGGTTGCAGTGAAATCATGGACACATTGCTCCATTTTGTACACAGCCACAAAATGTAATTATGTGTCCATGATTTCACTGCAACCAAAGATCTGTTCAGATATTAGACACAGATATCTGTGTGTGTAAACCTACCATTAATGATTTTCCCAACTGCATTCAGCAGTAGAACATTTCTCAGATGACCATTAATAACATCAGTGATTGCAGCTGAGGCTGGAAGAGCCAGGATTTCTGCATGTGCTAAATAAGTTGAGATGTTATGAAAACTTTGCACCCATGTTTTTCATTATTTGCAGATCAGTAACGTCTCCATCCTATATCTTCACTGCACAACTTTTACTTCTGATTGCTGCAATGTTAATGTTGAGTGTATTGTATTATTGTATTGTTCTTGTTTCATTGATTTATTGCAAAAAATCATTACATTTGTAACTTTTACTATTAGGCCTGTTTTCCAATGTTGGGGGAATAATTCTGATCGTAAATGGACTTCAGGACACCTCTGTATTGTTTTTTTTGATCTGGCAAAAAAAATTTCAGCACCAATGATAAAAATAAAATAAAAAAATGCTTCCTAGGGGATGACTAATTTTGACATTTTGCAAGAGTGGACCTTTTCGTATTTGTTATGGCGACCCTGTACCTCTCTATCGTTGTCTTCTGAAAGCCATAACTCATAGCTTTCAATGATACAGTTCACCATTGTAATAAAATGTGCTGAAAAATGGGCAAAAATGTATATGGTTTCAAATGGAGAATTAAAACACATAGATTAAGATTTTGCCGTTGTTACTCAGATTTTAATAACCTCGATTGCTGAGATATTTTATATATTTTTATTTATTTTATTGTTAATACTCAACTTAAAAAATAAAGGAAAAATAAATCTGTGTCCCTGTGTTCCCCAAGTAAATGGAGTGACAGTTGCATATAGGCACAAGCAATTTATATGGAATTGCTGCTGATGGCGCTGTCCCTGTAGACTTTGCATAGAGCGGTCTCTGCTGTTACAGAGGTTATCTGACGTGCTGACCGCTATGGTGCACATGTCCTTGTGGTATATGACACCTGCCGAACATGTATGTCTCAGCTGGTATTTAGAGACATAATACAGCCGGCACCGTTCCCTTATGTCAGAGGTTGGCGGCATCGGACAACCCCTTTAATATCTGTTGTGCAGATAGGTGCTGTTTATTAGGACAGGTGATGGGGCAATACCTTATAAGAATTACATCGCAATTTCTCCAGATTCCTAAGCATCCTTTTGTAACCTACATATTGTTCCTTAGAATTAGTAACAATGCTGATTACTGCGGTGAGGTGAAACTACAAGTGTCAGCAGGCTGTATGGGGGAGATCCTGGGACGTGTCTGTCGTCTTTTCTGATGTCTTCCCTGTCTTCTTACTCCTCATCTCCTCCCTCCGTCTCCGGCTCGTGATCTCCGCTGGATGCCGAGCTGTCTGAGGCCGTGGTTAATATTCCGGGCACGCCGCCCTCTATGTGTGAGAGGCAGCGGCAATCACATTTTCTAGTCTCTTATCTGCACGCGGGGTCGGAGAGTTAAATTTAGGTCCGGGTTTGGGCCCGGAGAGCAGAAGGAAGTCACTTTCTGCTTTCACGTCACACGTTGAGCCGCAGCCGGTGGCAGAAGGAGCCGCACAGCGGAGTCACGGTCTTTCCATAGGTATTAAATAGAACACCAGTCATTTTACAGCTGGTTATCTATAGATCACTTCCCTTTTCCCTTCGGGATGCAAGTCATATTCACAGCCCCCCAGCACCCAACTGCACCCCAATGTGATGGAGGACATGCGGATAGGTGCATGACATAGCTAAGGGGAGCAAGGATGAACCTGGGCGGCACCTAAGGACATATACTATACAGCCACCATAATCATTAATAACGCCATCACAGCATATTATATTATTATCATAGTTATGCTGTCCCCCTATGTAAAAGAAAATAATAGTAGTTATATGCTTGTACATAGGGGCAGTATTATAGTAGTTATATTCTTGTACATACAGGCACTATTATAGTAGTTATATTCTTGTATATAGGAGCAGTATTATAGTAGTTATATTCTTGTACATAGGGGCAGTATTATAGTAGTTATATTCTTGTACATAGGGGCAGTATTATAGTAGTTATATTCTTGTACATAGGGGCAGTATTATAGTAGTTATATTCTTATACATAGGAGCAGTATTATAGTAGTTATATTCTTGTACATAGGGGCAGTATTATAGTAGTTATAATCTTGTACATAGGGCAGTATTATAGCAGTTATATTCTTGTACATAGAGGGCAGTATTATAGTAGTTATATTCTTGTACATACAGGCACTATTATAGTAGTTATATTCTTGTATATAGGAGCAGTATTATAGTAGTTATATTCTTGTACATAGGGGCAGTATTATAGTAGTTATATTCTTGTACATAGGGGCAGTATTATAGTAGTTATATTCTTGTACATAGGGGCAGTATTATAGTAGTTATATTCTTATACATAGGAGCAGTATTATAGTAGTTATATTCTTGTACATAGGGGCAGTATTATAGTAGTTATAATCTTGTACATAGGGCAGTATTATAGCAGTTATATTCTTGTACATAGAGGGCAGTATTATAGTAGTTATATTCTTGTACATAGGGGCAGTATTATAGTAGTTATATTCTTGTACATAGGGGCAGTATTATAGTAGTTATATTCTTGTATATAGGAGCAGTATTATAGTAGTTATATTCTTGTATATAGGAGCAGTATTATAGTAGTTATATTCTTGTACATAGGGGCAGTATTATAGTAGTTATAATCTTGCACATAGGAGCAGTATTATAGTAGTTATATTCTTGTACATAGGGGCAGTATTATAGTAGTTATATTCTTGTACATAGGGGCAGTATTATAGTAGTTATATTCTTGTACATAGGGGCAGTATTATAGTAGTTATATTCTTGTACATAGGAGCAGTATTATAGTAGTTATATTCTTGTACATAGGAGCAGTATTATAGTAGATTATATTCTTGTACATAGGGCAGTATTATAGCAGTTATATTCTTGTACATAGAGGCAGTATTATAGTAGTTATATTCTTGTACATAGGGGCAGTATTATAGTAGTTATATTCTTGTACATAGGGGCAGTATTATAGTAGTTATATTCTTATACATAGGAGCAGTATTATAGTAGTTATATTCTTGTACATAGGGGCAGTATTATAGTAGTTATATTCTTGTACAAATGGGCAGTATTATAGTAGTTATATTCTTGTACATAGGAGCAGTATTATAGTAGTTTTATTCTTGTACATAGGGGCAGTATTATACGGTAGTAGTTGTATTCTTGTACATAGGAGCAGTATTATAGTAGTTTTATTCTTGTGCATAGGGGCAGTATTATAGTAGTTGTATTCTTGTACATAGGGGCAGTATTATAGTAGTTATATTCTTGTACATAGGGGCAGTATTATAGTAGTTATATTCTTATACATATGGACAGTATTATAGTAGTTATATTCTTGTACATAGGGCCAGTATTATAGTAGTTATATTCTTGTACATAGGGCCAGTATTATAGTAGTTATATTCTTGTACATAGGGGCAGTATTATAGTAGTTATATTCTTGTACAAATGGGCAGTATTATAGTAGTTATATTCTTGTACATAGGAGCAGTATTATAGTAGTTATATTCTTGTACATAGGGGCAGTATTATAGTAGTTATATTCTTGTACATAGGAGCAGTATTATAGTAGTTTTATTCTTGTACATAGGGGCAGTATTATACAGTAGTAGTTGTATTCTTGTACATAGGGGCGGTATTATAGTACTTATATTCTTGTACATAGGGGCAGTATTATAGTAGTTATATTCTGACAACATCTACAAGGAGTTTGTATGTTCTCCCCGTGTTTGCGTGGGTTTCCTTCAGGCACTCCAGTTTCCTCCCACATTGCAAAGACATACTGATAGGATATTTAGATTGTCAACCTCAATGGGGACAGCATTACTAATGTATGTAAAGTGCTATGGAATTAATAGCGCTATATAAATGAATAAATGTATTATTATTAATAATACATAGGGGCAGTATTACAGTAGTTATATTCTTGTATATAGGGTCAGTATTATAGTAGTTATATTCTTGTACATAGGAACAGTATTATAGTAGTTATATTCTTGTATATAGAGGCAGTATTATAGTAGTTATATTCTTGTATTTAGGGGCAGTATTATAATAGTTATATTCTTGTATATAAGGGGCAGTATTATAGTAGTTATACTTGTGTACATAGGGGGCAGTATTATAGTAGTTATATTCTTGTACATAGGAGCAGTATTATAGTAGTTATATTCTTGTATATAAGGGGCAGTATTATAGTCGTTATATTCCTGTACATAGGAGCAGTATTATAGTAGTTATATTCTTGTACATATGAGCAGTATTATAGTAGTTATAGTCTTTTACATAGGGGCAGTATTATAGTAGTTATATTCCTGTACATAGGGGGCAGTATTATTGTAGTTATATTCTTGTACATACAGGCACTATTATAGTAGTTATATTCCTGTACATAGGAGCAGTATTATAGTAGTTATATTCTTGTACATAGGGGCAGTATTATAGTAGTTATATTCTTGTATATAGGGGGCAGCATTATAGTAATTACATTCTTCTACATAGGGGCAGTATTATAGTAGTTATATTCTTGTATATAGGAGCAGTATTATAGTAGTTATATTCTTGTACATAGGGGCAGTATTATAGTAGTTATATTTGTGTACATAGAGGCAGTATTATAGTATTTATATTCTTGTACATAGGGGCAGTATTATAGTAGTTATATTCTTGTACAAAGGGGCAGTATTATAGTAGTTATATTCTTGTACATAGGAGCAGTATTATAGTAGTTATATTCTTGTACATAGGAGCAGTATTATAGTAGTTATATTCTTGTACATAGGAGCAGTATTATAGTAGTTATATTCTTGTACATAGAGGCAGTATTATAGTAGTTATATTCTTCTGCATAGGGGCAGTATTATAGTAGTTATATTCTTGTACATAGAGGCAGTATTATAGTAGTTATATTCTTGTACATAGGAGCAGTATTATAGTAGTTATATTCTTCTGCATAGGGGCAGTATTATAGTATTCTTGTGAATAGGAAGTGATAATGTAAAAAGAAAAATATGATTGGTATCAATTCTTGGAATGACTTATCCTGTGATTTGTATTGTTGTTGGCCAGTGTCGTCTAGGTGTTGGCTAGTGATGTCTCGGTGTCGGCCAGTGATGTATTGGCGTTGATTGGTGAGTTATGTTGTTGGCTGGTGACGTCTCTGCTTTGGCTGCTCGGCTGGTGACGTCTCGGCATCGACCCGTGATGTGTTGGCCACTCAGACCGGTGATGTCTCTGCGCTGGCTGGTGATCTGTGTTGCTGTATGTTGATTACGTAATTTGTTGGCCGCTCGGGCTGGTGATGGTTCATAGTCGGCTGGTGATTATCTGGCGTGGGCCGATGATGTCGGAGTTGGCCGCTCAGGCTGGTGATCTCTCGAAGTTGGCTGGTGATGTTATAGCCGCTCAGGCCGGTGATGTGTTAGCTGCTCGGGCCAGTGATGATTTGACGTCGAGCGGTGACGTCTCAGCGTTGGCCGGTGATGTGTTGGCCGCACAGACTGGTGACGTCACCCTCTTTGTCATTGTGAAGTCTTGTCTGATGAAGAGCAGAGACGTAAATTGTCATTAATCTGCTTCACTGCACTAAAAAAAAACATTCTCGTTCACTTGCTGTGAACTCCAGGGCTAATTTTAGCTTTGGTGGCAGGAGCGGGGCTGGCGTCATGCCGCTCATGAATTACACATCTTCTGCCGGTTGTTTCATATAAGTGTAAAACAGATTGTGGTTAATAGGGGAGCGGAGCCGCGTCGTCCTCAGCCGGTTAGTGACGAATATCGCTGTCTGCCCAGAAATTAATGGAATTAGACCAAAAGCCTCTTTTTTGCTCATTATGTTTTATGTTCATCAGAGATTACGAAAAACGTCGCTCATCAGTAAATCTTACACTACTTAAAAAATATACAAAGTACTGTATATGTTTTGCAGAAATGACAATACTGGTTTGCTTTATTGTGACTTAAAATATACAGATAATCACTTATCGTATTGTAATTAATTTTTTGTACCTTCCAAAGTATATTAGTTAGTGATATATGATATAGGGCGTCCATGCTCCAGGTTTTGATGGAGGAGATGTTATTTAGGGGTCCTAAGTGCAAAAATTTGTTTACAGATATCTTTATGTTTTGTAGTGAAACTGTGACTGCGACTTAAAGGGAATTTGTCAGCAGGTTTTTGCTATGTTATCTGACAGCAACATAATGTAGGCAGAGACTCTGAATCCACTGATGTATCACATAGATTACTGCCTGCAGCTGTTCTCACACAATCAAAGAATTTAGTTTTTGCAACACAGCAGAGCTGGGAGAGCTGCCCTCGTCCACACCAGGCTATGTATGTACAATGTCTATAGATAGAGAGCTGCCTCCGTCCACAGCAGGCTCTCTATACAGATTGTTCATTGACTGTGAGGTGTCAATCACAGCAGAGGTCGTGACAATCTAATCCTGTAATGGTAATCACCAGGAGATAAAGCCTTTAGTTTAAGTAAGCAATAGCACAGACACTGATAATAGAAGCACAGTTGCTTTTTTAACCTTTGCAGCATATTGTCCTCAGCTTACATAGCAAAAACTTGCTGACAGATTCCCTTTAAGGTGTAAGCTGCACGGGTGATTTTTGGTAGCTCGGAACTACTGTGGAAATTTTCTGAAGTTTACCAACTTGGAAAATACCCTGTGTAATGATTCGCTGAATGGGAACATATGTGACACCTGGTGCAAGAGTAGAACTATTTTACTTTCACCGTCAGTCCTGTACTGATCCTGAGTTACCTCCTGTATTCCTGTTAAAACCACTGCTTTCTGCAGAATCAGCATATATTTAACAAGCTGCTAAAAAACACATTGTATCCACCCTCTCTACCCTTAGGCTGTGTTCACACACAGCGTATTTGTGAGGATGCCCTTTTGGTGTAAAACTGCACCAAGAGCGCATCCTCCCTGAACGCAGCGTTCTGTGTGTGAACGGGCCTCTGCTTTTACTTAACTCACCGCGCTCCCCCGCAGTCCGTCAGTGTCTTCTCCTCCCTGCCGGACTTGCAGTAAGCGGTGGCTCTAGGACCCTGCAGCACCATGTGACAGGTCACATCGCCCAGTCACATGGTGCTGTTTAAGGTCCTAGAAACGGCGGCTAGATGAATGATAAGTGTGCCCAAAAAGGCGCAAATAATTCACTTGTTCATTCTGTTTACAGATGTGCTTTGCAGCGCAAAGTGCATCCACAGTAAGGCGGAACATGTGAACAGAACTGCGTTCACGGCATTTACGCAGCGCTAAAAAGCACTGCGCTTAATAGTGCTGCATATATGCAAAAAATACTGTATGAATGCAGCCTTAGTCTATGGGTACCTTTACACACACAGATATATTGCTTGCAACTCACTGGTTGCAGTGAAATCATGGACACATTATTCCATCTGCACATGGCAACAAAATGGAACAATGTGTCCATGATTTCACTGCAACCCAGTGAGTTGCAAGCCATTTATCTGTGTGTAAAGGTACCCTAAGAATGTAAATAAGGAACAAATCCTGTTATGAAGATATGTTTCTTAATTTAAATGTATAAAAATTCAGCACAGTGTGTATATATATTAAATTACTGATCCTGAGTTACCTCCTGTATCCAGAGCTGCACTCACTATTCTGCTGGTGCAGTCACTGTGTACATACATTACATTACTGATCCTGAGTTACCTCCTGTATCCAGAGCTGCACTCACTATTCTGCTGGTGCAGTCACTGTGTACATACATTACATTACTGATCCTGAGTTCCCTCCAGTATTATACTCCAGAGCTGCACTCACTATTCTGCTGGTGCAGTCACTGTATACATACATTACATTACTGATCCTGAGTTACCTCCTGTATTATACTCCAGAGCTGCACTCACTATTCTGCTGGTGCAGTCACTGAGTACATACATTACATTACTGATCCTGTACTGATCATGAGTTACCTCTGTATTATACTGCAGAGCTGCACTCACTATTCTGCTGGTGCAGTCACTTTGTACATACATTACATTACTGACCCTGTACTGATCCTGAACTACCTCCTGTATTATACTGCAGAGCTGCACTCACTATTCTGCTGGTGCAGTCACTTTGTACATACATTACATTACTGACCCTGTACTGATCCTGAACTACCTCCTGTATTATACTCCAGAGCTGCACTCACTATTCTGCTAGTGCAGTCACTGTGTACATACATTACATTGCTGATCCTGAGTTACCTCCTGTAATATACTCCAGAGCTGCACTCACTATTCTGGTAGTGCAGTCACTGTGTACATACATTACATTGCTGATCCTGAGTTACCTCCTGTAATATACTCCAGAGCTGCACTCACTATTCTGGTAGTGCAGTCACTGTGTACATACATTACATTGCTGATCCTGTGTTTCCTCCTGTATTATACTCCAGAGCTGCACTCACTATTCTGCTGGTGCAGTCACTGTGTACATACATTACAATACTGTTCCTGCACTGATCCTGAGTTACCTCCTGTATTATACTCCAGAGTATACCTTAAGTATATCTTATTGGGTGGCATTAGTTTTTCACTTCCTCACTGAAGTGACAATTTGCATATTTCCCAGAGGAGCATTGTGGCTGTAAGTCTCCTTATCAGCTTATCTGTCTCCTTATGCCGGCAGGCAGATTCCTCTTCATGAGGAGAATAGCTGTTCCCCCGGACCTTGTCTTAGCCTCTCATACAGCCAGATCAGAAATCCCATACACTGCACTGATGAGGCGCAATCACTCCGAAACGCAGCGTCTGCAGTTTGGGGTTCTGATCTGGCACAAATCCTAAGTCATATTAAAAGGCTTGTTAAAGAGTCAATTATGACTTTAAGGATTGCTACCCTTATTGGGTGGCATTAGAGTATTTCACTTCCTCACTGAAGTGACAATTTACATTACATTACTGATCCTGAGTTACCTCCTGTATTATACTACAGAGCTGCACTCACTATTCTGCTGGTGCAGTCACTGTGTACATACATTACATTACTGATCCTGTACTGATCCTGAGTTACCTCCTGTATTATACTCCAGAGCTGCACTCACTATTCTGCTGGTGCAGTCACTGTGTACATACATTACATTACTGATCCTGAGTTACCTCCTGTATTATACTCCAGAGCTGCACTCACTATTCTGCTGGTGGAGTCACTGTGTACATACATTACATTACTGATCCTGTACTGATCCTGAGTTTACCTCCTGTATTATACTCCAGAGATGCACTCACTATTCTGCTGGTGCAGTCACTGTGTACAGACATTACATTACTGATCCTGAGTTACCTCCTGTATTATACTCCAGAGCTGCACTCACTATTCTGCTGGTGCAGTCACTGTGTACAGACATTACATTACTGATCCTGAGTTACCCCCTGTATTATACTCCAGAGCTGCACTCACTATTCTGCTGGTGCAGTCACTGTGTACATACATTACATTACTGATCCTGAGTAAAGGTCCAAAGAAATGATGGGAGTGCTGGTGTCTCACGGTCCGCGCTGCTTCAGGGTTAAATAAACTCACCAAAGAGCCAGTTAGATCTCCATCTTTTTTATTTGAGTAAAGGTCCAGTCACACATAACGATCACTCCAACAATCCCGACAGCGATAACGACCTGCCGGGATCGCTGGAGCGTCATTCCCTGATCGCTGGGGAGCTGTCAAACAGGCAGATCTCCCCAGTGATCAGGCCATGGGAGCCACCTCCCACATCGTTCCCTGCTTAGCGCTGCTGTATAGGCAGCACGCTGGTAACTATGATAAACAGCGCGGTATCCAGGAAGCGCGCGCTGTCTAGATACCCGCTGTTTATCATAGTTACCAGCGTTCTCCCTGCTTACAGGCAGTGCTAAGCAGGGAGGACGCTGGTAACCATGGTTAAAGGCCGGGTATCTAGGCAGCATGCGCTGCCTGGATACCCGCTGTTTACCATAGTAACCAGACCTGTGAGGTCACTGATCGCTGGTTTCTCGCGGTCACACGCAGCGATGTGTGCTGACCAGCGGGAGATCAACAATCAGAAAATGACCCGCAGAACTTTGCAGCAATCAACGACCTCACAGCAGGGGCCTGATCGCTGCTAAGTGTCACACAAAACGACATCGCTGGAGAGGTCGTTGTAATGTCACAGTTACAACGATCTCTCTAACGATATTGTTATGTGTGACTGGGGCTTTACCTCCTGCATTATACTCCAGAGCTGCACTCACTATTCTGCTGGTGCAGTCACTGTGTACATACATTACATTACTGATCCTGAGTTACCTCCTGTATTATACTCCAGAGCTGCACTCACTATTCTGCTGGTGCAGTCACTGTGTATCTACATTACATTACTGATCCTGTACTGATCCTAAGTTACATCCTGTATTATACTCCATAGCTGCACTCACTATTCTGCTGTGCAGTCACTGTGTACATACATTACATTACTGATCCTGTACTGATCCTAAGTTACATCCTGTATTATACTCCATAGCTGCACTCACTATTCTGCTGGTGCAGTCAATGTGTACATACATTACATTACTGATCCTGAATTACCTCCTGTATTATATTCCAGAGCTGCACTCACTATTCTGCTGGTGTAGTCACTGCGTACATACATTACATTACTGATCCTGTACTGATCCTGAGTTACCTCCTGTATTATACTCCATAGCTGCACTCACTATTCTGCTGGTGCAGTCAATGTGTACATACATTACATTACTGATCCTGAATTACCTCCTGTATTATATTCCAGAGCTGCACTCACTATTCTGCTGGTGTAGTCACTGTATACATGTTATGTTACTGATCCTGGATTATACTCCAGAGCTGCACTCACTATTCTGCTGGTGTAGTCACTGTGTACATGTTATGTTTCTGATCCTGTATTATTCTCCAGAGCTGCACTCACTATTCTGCTGGTGCAGTCACTATGTACATACATTACATTACTGATCCTGAGTTACCTCCTGTATTATACTCCATAGCTGCACTCACTAATCTGCTGGTGGAGTCACTGTGTACATGTTATGTTACTGATCCTGAGTTACATCCTGTATTATACTCCATAGCTGCACTCACTAATCTGCTGGTGGAGTCACTGTGTACATGTTATGTTACTGATCCTGTATTATACTCCTGAGCTGCACTCACTATTCTGCTGGTGGAGTCACTGTGTACATGTTATGTTACTGATCCTGTATTATACTCCAGAGCTCAGCTCTCTATAGTCTTCTGAGCTTGACTCTCGTGTTTTGTTGCTTGCTTTGATGATTTGCATTGTGTGTTGCACATGTATGATCAGGCAGTGTGACTTGTTTTTAGCCCCAGATGTAGCAGTTGTGTGGCGGTATATGGTGATGTCTGAGGCTCTGTGGTCGGTGTTCTGTGCTTTCTCATCGTCGGTCACTTTTGATGTTACATTGTATCTGGATGTTACATTCAGGATGTGATTTTTCCATAAGGGAAGCGATTTACTCTGCTGCCTCTGGCAGGTATCACTGTGATTGCCGGATGCTGATGACGCCGGGCACACGATGGCCAGTATATGGCGGCGTCCTACACTGAGTCATGTAAGGACACATAATTGCCTCTTGGCTTTCTGCCGCTTGTCATAGCTTTTAAGAGTCATCTGAGTGACTGGTGGCTCACGTAATGCTCTCCGTCACCGCGAGACCTGCAGCCGTCTACTGACGAACTTTCTGCTTTCTTTCAGTTCTTGTTAATAGGCCGGCGCCTCTCCTCATTCACAGATGTCCGTCCTCTATACTCATTCACAGATATCTGTCCTGTGGTAATGTACGAGGAACACCTGGGTTGGATCACACTGCAAAGAGCTAATTGTCTAAACTGTTAACACTCAACATATTGGGAGTTGTAGTCCCCTACAGGTCGAAGCCACCTCTCTTACTTTATGGCCTCGCTAGCAAGTTCCCAGGCCTTGCTTGCAGGATGGGTCCGTACTCGTCCTTTCTGCTTGCTGACTGTGCTGTATTCGAGTTTGTCTTGTGTTTTCTATTCTCAGGACACTGTCACAATCGGGAAAAAGGGCAGAACGCACAGAACTACTTTCAAAGTTACATGCAAGAGGACAGCAAAACTCCAGTAGAGGAAAGGACGAGCGGCTCCTCATTACATCTAGAAAGTAAGTGATAACCTGCGGAGGGCGCTATAGAGGCACCAATACCTGAGCAGCCACTAAGGAGTTCAGACACCTCGAGAAATACTGATAAATTCTCCCCAGTGTATCAAGACTTTTGTGTAATACATCAGTGTTCAACCAAAAACATTCTGTGTCTCATTGGTTTCTAATTAAATATCAAGAATGTTCCTTTTAGTTCAACAAAACCCATTTCCCATTACCGCCCCCTACTGGCGGCATGAACCTTGTCAGTCACCGATAATCCCGAAAAATCTCTTATAAGAAAAATGCTTCAACGCTCCTTATCTATTAGCGAGAATTTCATTTATTACATTACAGTTGTTGTTTTTTTCACTGAGGATCATCCTATATTATATCCCAGAGCTGCACTCACTATTCTGTTGGTGCAGTCACTGTATACATACATTAGATTACTGATCCTGAGTTACCTCCTGTATTATACTCCAGAGCTGCACTCTCTATTCTGTTGGTGCAGTCACTGTGTACATACATTACATTACTGATCCTGAGTTACCTCCTGTATTATATCCAGAGCTGCACTCACTATTCTGCTGGTGCAGTCACTGTGTACATACATTATATTACTGATCCTGAGTTACCTCCTGTATTATACACCAGAGCTGCACTCACTATTCTGCTGGTGCAGTCACTGTGTACATACATTACATTACTGATCCTGAGTTACCTCCTGTATTATACTCCAGAGCTGCACTCACTATTCTGCTGGTGCAGTCACTGTGTACATACATTACATTACTGATCCTGTACTGATCCTGAGTTACCCCCTGTATTATACCCCAGAGCTGCACTCACTATTCTCCTGGTGCAGTTACTGTGTACATACATTACATTACTGATCCTGAGTTACCTCCTGTATTATACTCCAGAGCTGCACTCTCTATTCTGTTGGTGCAGTCACTGTGTACATACATTACATTACTGATCCTGTACTGATCCTGAGGATCATCCTGTATTATACCCCAGAGCTGCACTCACTATTCTGCTGGTGCAGTCCCTGTGTACATACATTAGATTACTGATCCTGAGTTACCTCCTGTATTATACTCCAGAGCTGCACTCACTATTCTGGTGCAGTCCCTGTGTACATACATTACTGAGTCTGTACTGATCCTGAGTTACCTCCTGTATTATACTCCAGAGCTGCACTCACTATTCTGCTGGTGCAGTCACTGTATACATACATTACATTACTGATCCTGAGTTACCTCCTGTATTCTACTCCAGAGCTGCACTCACTATTCTGCTGGTGAAGTCACTGTGTACATACATTACATTACTGATCCTGTATTGCCCATGGGTTCCCTCCTGTATTATACTCCAGAGCTGCACTCACTATTCTGCTGGTGCAGTCGCTGTGTACATACATTACTGATTTTGAGTTACGTCCTGTATCATACTCCAGAGCTGCATTCATTATTCTGTGTGTAAATAATTACATTACTATCATGCGTTATAGTGCAGGTCATAATATAGTGAGTGCATTTCTGGGGTATAATACAGCATCAGTTATCCTATTCAGAGTTTCTCCTACCCAGGACCTTTACTCTTTTTACAGATGTCGTTATGGCTGAAATCAACAATACGGAGGATTTGGCCCCGGAGGCCCCGATATCGGAGGAGATGCTGGCTCTTGTAGATGAGTTTGAGAACTCGTGGCCTCTTGAAGCGTTTGAGGGAGCCCTGGAGCTGAAAGGTCGTCGTATGGACCTCCAGGGAATCCGGGTCCTGAAGAAGGGTGCTCAGGATGGGCAGTCGGGGTCCTGCTTTGGTGACTGTGACGATGACGAGGAGGCGGAGTGGGTACGTTCAAGAGCACAAACTTGCAGTAACTCTACTCTGTTCAATTTGGACTTTTTGTTTTTTTTCCTGTCTCAACTTTATTGCGTTTCTGTTTTTTATCATCCTCTTAAGATCACGGTCCAAGTGAAACGCGTAAAGAAGCCGAAGGCAGATGGCTCTAATGCTGCAGACCTCTCAGAGGCAACAGGAGAAGACGTCATTGATGGAAATAATGATGACTTTCAAGCTGCACTTGAGATCAGCGGGCCAAAAATACCGTCTCCTGGTCCTCCAGGTACACATGCTCTTCTGGGCCGCCTGTCCCTGCGAGACGGGAGCCGCGCGGCTTTCAGGTTGTTGATTTCATTTTAAGTATTAAATATTGTTTCATGCAATCATCTGTTATTTACAAGAACTTTAGTTTCCATTGCTTGGACCGATGACTCCAATAACCCCACTCTTGCCTTTATGATGGAGCTGAGCTTACTCCATGCGCTGTCAGTTCCAGCCTTGTTATACCGCTGCCATCCAAATGTCAGTCCCACAGTTGGCGGGAGCAAAGAGAACTGAAGCTTAACCCGATATATGCTGCAATCAGAAATCGACAGGGCTGTGGAGTCAGTAAGCCAAACATCCGACTCAGACTGCGACTCTGACTCTTCAATTTCCCTGAATCCAACTCCACCAAAATGAACACTGACTCCAACTCCACCAAAATGAACACCGACTCCAACTCCACAACCATGGCTGTGAAGTCAGTAAGCCAAACATCCGACTCCGACAATTTCCCTGAATCTGACTCTGACTCCGCAGCCCTGCAAGCAACCATATAAATAGGACCCTTGGTGTGAGCACCATGTATCCAAGCTGTAGCAAGCCCTTTATGGATTTCTAAAAAGTCTGCTTTTAATACCTCAGTCTTGTCATTTCAATCAAGTGAACACATTTACATTTTCTAAGAAATAAAAAAGTCTAATTTCTGTGACTGAAAATATATAAAAAAAGTAGTAGTTGTGATATTTTTGAGTTTTTATTAAAGGAAACATGTCACCCAAAATCACCTTCCTAACCTCTTAATACCTGTCCCTGCAGCCTTACACTACTATCTAAGCCCATCCCTGTGTGACCTATTTTAGTAATATAGTGGTAGAATAGAGTAGTTTGCAAACTTAACAAAATCCAGGACAGAGGGGCGTTCCTTGCGGCATCTGTGACGGGTAGGCGGGTCCCCTTGTCTCGCTACCTCCGCTTCGCCGCTCTATTATGACCTAATGGGAGTCATTCCAGCCTGCAGAGCTCGGGCGCGATTTAAATCTCGCGGTCACGTGACGCTGGGATCGCGTGGCTTCTGGTCGCCACAGGTCTCACAAAGGCTAACTAAGCACATGCGCATGTTGCATGCTGAAGTCGGCCTGTCTGAGACCTGCGGCGACCGGAAGTGACGATATGCCGGCGTCACGTGACCGCGTCGCAGCGGTGACGTTGCGGAGCGAGATTTAAATCGTGCCTGCTCTCTGCAGGCTGGAATGACGCCCATTAGGGTGTAATAGAGCGGAGAGGCGGGGGGTAGCGCTGCACAGGGGACCCACCACCCGTCACAGACGCCGCAAGGAACACCCCTCTGTCATGGATTCTGTAAGTTTGCAAACTACTTCATTCTACTACTATATTACTAAAATAGGTCACACAGGAATGGCTTAGATAGTAGTGTAAGGCTGCAGGGACAGGTATTAAGAGGTTAGGAAGGTGATTTTGGGTGACGGTTCCCTTTAAAGTCGACATCTCCAATATTACATTATTCATGAATCAAGTGATCGAACGTTAAATGTTCTGAGGATCTACGGGGTAAAGAGAGACAAAAATCCTATTTCAGTTTTTGTGACTGAAAAAAAATTGGATAAGTTGTAGTTGTGATATTCTCGAATTTCTATTTAAAGTCCAAACCTTTCCAATATTACACTATCGTGGATCAAGTGATTGCAGATTAAGTTTTCTGAGGATCAACGAGGAATAGAGAGAAAAAAATGTCCTATTTCCCTTTCTGTGATTTAAAAAAGAAAATAAAGTAGTGGTGATATTTTCGCGTTTCTATTAAAAGCAAACGTCTTCCAATATTATTCATGGATCAAGTGATTGCAGCTTAAATTTTCTGAGGATCTATGGGAAAACGAGAGAGAAAAATCCTATTTCAATTTCTGTGATTGAAAAATATCCAAAAAGTAGTAGTTGTGATATTTTTAAATTTCTAATAGTCAAACCTATTCCAATATTGCATTATTTATTCATGCGCAGAGTTAAATAAATAAAAGACTAGTCGTATGTAATAATAATTTTCAGTCTTTACTTTTTGACGCCCCTCCGTCTGACGGATTTGTGGCCTTTTTTTTGTTTCCAGATCAATTTTTGGTGCTGTAAAGAAACGGAAAGCAGGAAAACAGCACCAATTACGTAAAGGGGAGATTTTCCGTTCACTGACTGTGAACAGAGATCTTGTAAATGGACAATGACTGGACTGCAAAGTCTATAATAAAGTTGTAGATTTTTTTTCTTTACAGAGGGTTTCAGTTTGAAAACCAGTAGACCTTATATTTTACTTTTTTCCATTCATGATCTGATCACATTTTTTAACTTTAAGTTGGTCATTTCTGAAAGTTCGTGAAGATGCCATGCTTCATTATCAGAAGTTTTGTTGCCAAGAGGTTTCGCTGCAGTGTCCCCTCACTGGGGGTGCAGGACACCTGAAGTGGCAACAGCTAATGCGAAACGCGTTGTAGTTTTATTTTATTGTGAAATATATTTTACCTGATCAGAGAAGGCTCCCAGACTCTGCCTTATGTGGAGAGACACCATTTCCAGGATTCGGAGAGGATTATTAAAGACAAGTAATTTCCATACGCACGTTGTGATTTTAACCATTAAAGCATAAGAAATTAAAAAAAAAAAAAAAAAAAATAAATATATATATATATATATATATATATATAATATATATAATATAATATATAAAATATACGAACCGTGAGTATAGCGTCAGCCAAGAAGCAATGGAAATAAGTGATCAATGCAGTCTTCCTAAAACTTAAATTTTAATATATTTATTATGCAATATAGTTTAAGACCGAAATGCGTCTGCGTAGATTGTAACGTCTAATTTCTATTAAATGATTCTTCAAGCAGTAAAGTGTAAAGACTTTTAAGGCAGATCCTGTGCTGGATCCCTTATGTTTCCTCCATTTATCATGTTGGAATAAAATCTTTTGTGATTGTCCATTGTCAGATATGACATGTTGGGATTAAGTGGCCGCTTGCTGTCAGTGAATGAGAACATTCTTTTTTACAAGAGCTGCCAAAGTGTCTCTGCTACTTCGTGTGTTCGTCTATCTTTTAGACATATTTGACTATTAATTGTTCTCCCTGTAGGCCGGAGACCGGATTACCGCAGCCTTGGGTGGCCGAGTCCTGACGAGTGCCTAAAACTACGTCGCATCGAGCTGTCCACCGTGGCCAGTACCTGGTTGGCCGTGTCTGCAAAAAATATAGAGTAAGTCCCAAAGTTTATCGGCTTCTGGAAGGAGCTTGAGAACTTTTTTATTGGACTTATGCATTATTGTTGGTTTTTTCTTCTTGTAGTATTACAGAACATGTGGATTTTGCCACCAACCTGCAGGAACCCGGTGTGGAGCCGCTTTGCAATGCCAACCTGCCCGCCAGCATGCACACGCTGGACCACCTGTACGGGGTGGCAAACAGAGCGGCCGTGCACTACACCGGGGAGAGCCAGCTGAAGGAGGTGAGCGCCAGGCACCCTCTCCAGCCTCAGGGGATGATCTCACTGCAGAGGGGGGTTCTAATAATGTGATTTTTCTGTAGGTTTTACAGAACCTCGGCAAGGACAAGTACCCACCACAGTCCCTGGAGCTGGTGGGCACCAGAATAATGAAAGTGCTGGAAAAGGTGAATCTAATTAGATGATCATTAAACCCCTTCCTACAGCTGGCAGAGCTTGATTTATCGCTAATTTTTTTAGATTGGAGATGACTTATTTTCACAGGACTAACACATTAAGTGTTAGCACCTCCATCAGGTTCGATTGAGAGACTATGTAACAGAGGGGGAACTTGTAACCTTTATCACCAGTCATGATGATTATTACACGGGCTGGCATCAATAAGGAATTTGCCTAGGAAGCAGATACAAATTTCCAGTATGCCAGGCATAATATAACAATTCATTATATCGCATGACCACTGCAGCCCATCATTGGCCTCAGATGGTCATAGCTTTCAGTATTCCATAAAAGTTAATATATGTTATTTATTTTACTCATATTTATAGCGCTGCTGAAGATGTTGGTGCTGTAGAAATAAAAAATAGTTATTATTATGATCAGACACCATATTCCACAGAGCTTTACAGATGTCATCATCATTGTCCCCATCTGGACTCACAATCTACATTCCCTCTCAGTGTGGGAGGAAATCCACCTCCGTTATAATGTGACACTGTTCTCCCTTTTTCCTGTGTTTCTCCCCGCTCTAGAATCAGACATCGTGGGTGTTATCCAGCATGGCGGCTTTATATTGGAGAGTTAAGGGCCAAGGGAAGAAAGCCATAGACTGCCTGCGTCAGGCGCTGCACCACGCGCCCCATCACATGAAGGTCTGTGCCCGCCAATGGGATTTTGCATTGCCCCTTCCTCTAATAAGGAGACGCTTCTCACTCTCTGGACCCTTGCGATCACCTTTGTTCAGGGGGCAAAAATGTCCCATATGTGCGGCGACACTGTAAAATGTAGAAAAGTCACTTTTTATTCTAGATTTTACATTATGTCAGCGGAAATAGAGTTGGGGCATATTAACCCCTTAGTATCATAAATCCCCTTATTGCTCTCTTGGACATCTCTCTTCTCCTGAACTATCTTCTTGTCTGATCCAGCCTGTGTTCTCTGAGAGAGCCACGCAGACATCTCTGCCGAAAAGCTCAGAACAAACGAGCTTCGGTCTAAAATCAGACACCCCCGATCAACGTCTTTCCCGGCAATCACTCAGCCGGCGCCACCATATACATACCATGTCAGCCTGATGCGTGGATATCGGCCAGAGCAACCTATATGGGGGGCTTTTTAGTTCAGGGGAGGAGTAGTAAGGGCCACAGTGGAGCTCACTGATCAATTGGCCCAAAGTTTTAGAAAGTTTCAGAACTTTTCACAATACCGCAGTTAAGCATTACCTTGTACAAAACCCTGGTAATGTGAAACTATTTATTTTATAAGTTTTCAGTTTGACCTTATTTTCCATTTCTTTCATTGCACAGAGGCATAATAAATGATGTCAGGATACCAGGGAAGTATCCGAAGGAGGTTAACAATCCTCTGTTTTCTTCTTCTCGTGTCTCGCAGGACGTTCCACTCATCAGTTTAGCAAACATCTTCCACAACGCCAAGTTATGGAACGACGCCATCATCGTGGCCACCATGGCGGTGGAGATTGCGCCTCACTTTGTGGTGAATCATTTCACACTGGCCAATGTATACGTAGCCATGGTGAGTTCAGAAACGAAAAAAAAAAATGTTTTTTGTCTTTACATTTTGCTTCAGGTCAAAAGCTAGAGCAGATAACTTTTTTGGGTTTTGTGAAGCATGAGGGTTGCTACTTTGTCTCATATTTTGAGTGTGGGTTATAAGGGTTGAGGGTTTTGGAGAACCTCAGTGTCCTGAGTGCAGTGTGTAAAAAAAAAAAACAAAAAAAGTTATTTACTCACCTTTCCCAGGTCCAACTTGCTGGGTCCTGTGTCCATTATTGTCTGCAGATGTACTGTGGCTGCAGCCTTCTCGATAATCAGTGGATTCAGTGAGTTAATGACATGATCCGCTGACAATCAGTGAACTCAGCAGATCATGCCGTTACTCATTGAGTTCACTGACTGGCTGCAGCCTTTGTGATTTGTTACATCTGCAGACAGTAATGGAACTGTAGACAGCAACATTGGACATGGGATAGGTGAGTATAGAATTGTTATTTTCTCTGTCGCCTCATTGGGGGACACAGGACGATGGGTTATGCTATTCTGCCTCTAGGAGGCGACACTAGGCAAACAAAAAAGAAGCACAGTGGCTCCTCCCAGCGGTATATAGCCCCCTGACTGGCACAGTTCAGCCAGTTTTTTGCTTAGTGTCTTAAGGAGGTAGACACTGTTTGTTGTTTTCTCTTCATTGAGTTTCCTTTAGACCGCTGCACCATCCCTCCTTCAGTCCCCTCAGTTGGGGCTCTGAGTTGTGGGTGTTGCACTCCTGGCCCTCGCCTCCCCAGCATTGGGGCTCTAGACTGGTGATGGAGGTCTGTGTCCCTCCGTCCTTTGGGGCTCTGGGTTGTGGAGGCTCCTGCCTCTGGTAGCAGCTGGCTGTGAGCTCCGTAGGGTCCCCCTGGGGGTTCCTGTCCGCGAGCCGTTTCAGGTTGGGCCTGCGCTGTCCCCCCTCGTCCAGCGGCCTGGCTTATTAAATTAGGCCCCGGCTTTTGGGCCTGTAGGTTCTCCCCGCCCATAGTGATGATGCGCGCGTCCGGGAACGCCCCGGGCCGGCCCATCATCCAATTGAGTCCGTCCACTCTGGGCATCGCTGGGGGGCGTGGCCTCGCGGTTTCCCGCTCCAGGCAGTCTCGACGCCATCTTCAGCGTGGATGCAGCGCGGCTGGAGCTCTGAGGGGGGGGACACAGGACGGGGGCAGTGCTGTGCTTCCAGGTGACAGGGCTCAGCAGTGTTTTATAGCCTGCTGCTGTCCTAGGCTGTCTTTTTTGTTTTTTGGTAGCTCAGCAGTGACTAGTGTCTTTCTGCTGCAGCTGTGTCTGTCTGCTGGCACTCAGCAGTATATTCCTCTGTATATAGCAGGGGGGATGTCGGACAAGAAGAGCAAGAGAGCACCAAAGGCATTTACTGTGAACTATGCCTTTTGCACTGTGTGCAAGGCTGAGTTGCCCTGTGGTTGCTCTACCCCGCTCTGTCAGGCCTGTGCTCCCCTGTCTCTCTGAGCAGGCACCCGCTAGTGAGGTGGTGGCTGCTAGCGTCCCCGCTCCGCCGGAATGGGCGGTTGCGTTGTTGCAGTCTGTAAGCCAATCCATCCAGCAGCTATCTGAGACGCTGATCCGGGTGGTGCAGGCCCGTCCTTTGTCCAGCCAGGCACCACCGGATGATGGTTCCAGTCAGGAGGAGACGTGACGCCTTCCTCTTGTAAAGGGACTCCAGTCTCCCTCTCAGGGTTCTCAGGCTTCTCCTGCACGGAATAGGTCCTGTGAATCTCGCTCGTAGGATGAGCTCTGTGATTCGGATGTGGAAGCGGATCTGGGTGATTCGCTCGAGTCCGCTTCCTCTGCTACCCTTGCCATGGTGGATGACCTGGTTTCAGCTGTGAATCAGGCCTTGTCAGTATCTGACCCGGCTCCAGTCGCCTCATCAGACCACATGATAACTTTCAAGAGGTCCAAGAGACCTCAGAAGTTGTTCTCTGATCATCCTAGATTCAGGAAGTTCTGCAGAACATTGGTTGCAGCCAGATAAACAGTTTAGTAATCGTAAGGCGATTGAGGCTTGATATCCTTTTTTGCCAGCGATGGCACAAGTCTGGTCGGATTCTCCGCAGGTGGATCCTCCAGTGTCCCATTTGGCGTCTAGGACCTTCTTTCTCTTCCTGATAGTGCGTCTATCAAGGACTCCACGGACCGTCAGTTGGAACAATTGTCTAGATCAGTGTTCGAGGCTTCAGGGTCGTCGCTTTCTCCTTCTTTTGCCTTCATGTAGGTGGCTAAGGCCATTGTGACCTGGGGGCTGATTTGCATTCCGCGTTATGTCACAGAGGTGCAATTCCAGAATTGTTGGATCTGGCTGCTCAGATGTCTATCGCTGGAGAATTCTTGGTAAACGCTTCTATTGATGAGGGCTAATTGCACTGCGGCGGCGGCTTCAAATGCCATTCGCCGTGCTCTCTGGCTTCAAGAATGGAAGGCGGATTCTGCTTCAAAGAGGTCGCTCACCGGCATGCCTTATTTGGTGGGCGTCTATTTGGAGAAAAGCTGGATAAGCTGATCTCTGACGCGACAGGGGGTAAAAGTACCTCGCTTCCTCAGCAAAAGCCCAAGCGTAAATTCTCCAGGGGTCAACAGGCGAGATTCCGGTCCTTTCAGAACTCGTCTGGGTGGTCCGTCTCTCGTCCGGTAAGTCAGCCCGTGCGCCGCATGCGAACAGAGGTTCTCAGCCTCCCAGTAAGTCGGGTTCTGACTGGCAGCCCCGAAACAGGCAGTCCAATCAAAGGACTCAGATCGCAGAGGTTTTCCTCTTCCTGACTCGGCTCCTCTGGAAGACTCTTCCCGAGTGGGTGGCCGACTTTCCCGCTTTCGGCATGTCTGGCTCGTTGTTACAGACGATCAGTGGGTCTGGGACTTGGTGTCTTTCGGTTACAGCATCGAGTTTCACACTGTTCCTCACAGGAGGTTCTTTCCTTCTCGTCCGCCGGACTCGCCGGACAAGAAGGACGCCTTCTTTCGGGCCATTGACTCCCTTCAGCGGGCGGGAGTCGTTGTTCCGGTCCCTCAGGGCGAGCAGTTTCACGGATTGTACTCGAATCTGTTTATCATGCCAAAGAAAGACGGATCTTCCCGTCCTGTTTTGGATTTAAAACATCTGAACAGATTTGTCAGAGTTCAACATTTTCGGATGGAATCCCTGCGTTCCGTCATCGCTTCCATGCGGCAGAGGGAGTTCCTCGCTTCCATCGATATCAAGGACGCTTACTTGCATATTCCGATAGCCAAGTCTCACCAACGGTTCTTGCGCTTCGCTGTGGGTGAGGATCATTACCAGTTCGTTGCTCTTCCTTTTGGATTGGCAACTGCCCCACGAGTTTTCACCAAAGTCATGGCGGCGGTCATGGCGTGCTGCACGTCCGGGGGGTGTCGTTTTTCCGTACTTGGGATGACCTGTTAATCAAGGGTAAGTCGTTCAGGGACTGTGAGGACAGTGTCCGCGTCACGATGGACACTCTCTCACGTTCTGGGATGGATTCTCAATCTCCCAAAGTCTTCTCCGGTTCCGAACCGCAGAATCTCATTCCTGGAATGATCCTGGACACGTCTTGGGGACTTGTCCTTCTTCCTCAGGACAAGGTTCAGTCTCTGTGCTGTGCAATTATTCACTCCTGTGTCCTGTTCCACATTCCCTTCGGTTCGCAATGCGGGTCTTTGGGAAAGATGGTGTCGACAATGGAGGCAGTGCTTTTGCTCAGTGGCATCTCCGTCCATTGCAGTTGGATCTCCTGGCGGCCTGGAATCGCAGTCCGTTTACCTTTCACTGGGTTTTCCGACTATCAGCGGCGACGAGGCTTTCTCTCCGCTGGTGACTGATTCCGTCGTCTCTCTCCCGAGGGAGGTCGTTTCTGCCAGTCCGGTGGGACATGTTGTCCACCGACGCCAGTCTCCTTTGGTGGGGAGCGGTGTTTTGACATCACACGGCCCAGGGTCGGTGGACTCTGGAGGCAGTCTTCTTTACCCACCAATCTCCTGGAGATTCAAGCCATTTATTTGGCGCTGAAGAGTTTCCATCATCTCCTGAAGGGCCATCACATTCGAATTCAGTTGGACAATGCCACGGCGGTGGCCTATGTCAACCATCAGGGCGGAACGCGCAAGTCAGCAATGCGGGGAAGTGGAGCTGATTCTTCATTTGGCCGAATCTTCGGAGGCGGTTCTGTCGGCAGTCCACATTCCGGGGATCGAGAATTGGGTGGCGGACTTTCTCAGTCGTCAGGGTCTTGCGTCAGAAGAATGGGCTCTCCATCCGGATGTGTTCGATCAGATCTGTGATCAGTTCGGGATCCCGGATGTGGATCTCATGGCATCACGGAAGAACACGCAGGTTCCCGCCTTCTTTGCCCGCTCCCGAGATCCCTGTGCTATGGGATCAGACGCTCTGGTCCAGGACTGGACGCAGTTTCGTCTCCCATACGTCTTTCCGCCTCGGGCTCTCATTCCCAGGGTGGTGCAGAAAGTCAGAGCGGAACACGTTCCGGTACTTCTGATGGCCACGGACTGGCCCAGAAGATCGTGGTACCCTGATCTCGTACAACTCGCCACAGACGTTCCGTGGCGGCTGCCAGCCGTCCGGATCTTCTCTCCCAGGGCCCATTTCATCACCAGAACTCAGGGGTGCTTCGTTTAATGATCTGGCCCTTGAGACCCGACTTATGACTCAGGCAGGCTTTTCGGAGGAGGTTGCGCGCACATGACTTGCGCGAGAAAACCTGTTTCTGCTCGTATTTACCACCGGACTTGGAAAGCCTTCTTCGCCTGGTGCGACTCGGGAGGTCTCCCGCCCTTGCATTTTTCCCTTCCTGCGGTTCTGGGTATCCTGCAGGCCGGGTTGGACAAGGGTCTTTCCTTTGGTTCTCTTAGGGGTCAGGTCTCTGTCCTATCTGTGATTTTTCAACGCAGATTGGCCACAAAACACCAGGTTCGTACTTTTTTCAGGGTTTTGTTTCCACAGTATAGGAGGCCTTTGGAAGCCTGGGACTTGAATCTTGGTCCTGGAAGTGCTTCAGAAGCCACCTTTCGAGCCTCTCTGGGATGTCTCTTGCATCTTCTGTCTCAGAAGGTGGAGTTTCTTGTGGCGATTACCTCCATTCGGAAGGTTTCTGACTTGGCGGCGCTTTCCTGTAAGACACCTTTCCTCACTTTTCATCAGAATAAGGTGGTGCTGTGGACAACGCCGTCCTTTCTTCCCAAGGTGGTTTCCTCTTTCCATTTGAATGAGGACATTGTCCTGCCATCTTACTGCCTGGCTCCGGTGCACCGCATTGAAAAGGCTACACACCCTGGATCTGGTCCGGGCTCTGCGATTTTGTGTCTAGAACAGCGACTTTCAGAACGATTCTCTATTCGTCCTTCCGGAGGTCCCTGGAAGACTTGACGGCTTCCAAGGCCATTCTCGCCCGGTGGATTAGGATTACTATTCAGGAAGCTTACTCTTTTCGCAACATGCCCATTCCATCGGGGTTGCAGGCTCACTCCACTCGCGCGGTGGGTGCCTTCTGGGCTTTTCGGCACCAGGCTTCGGCTGAGCAGGTGTGCAAGGCTGCTACTTGGTCTAGCCTTCACACCTTTGGAAAACACTATTGTGTTCATACTCAGGCCTCGGCAGATGCGAGTCTGGGTAGGTGCATCCTGCAAGTAGCGGCCGCTAGTCTGTAGACTGCGTTTTTCAGTTGTGGATGTTTTTTTTCCCACCCAGGGACTGCTTTAGGACGTCCCATCGTCCTGTGTTCCCCAATGAGGCGACAGAGAAAAGTAGAGTTTTGTGTAATCGACCGTAAATTCTCTTTCTCTTAGCCTCTAATTGGGGGACACAGCACCCTCTCTGTGGCCGGTTGGCCTTGTTGTGTTGGTGTTTTTTTGCCTGATGCTTATATTTTATTTTTCCTCCTACTGCTTTAGCACAAAACTGGCTGAACTGTGCCAGTCAGGGGGTTATATACTGCTGGGAGGCGCCACTGTGCGTCTTTTTTGTTTGCCTAGTGTCGCCTCCTAGAGGCAGAATAGCATAACCCATCGTCCTGTGTCCCCCATTGGAGGCTAAGAGAAAGAGAATTTACGGTGAGTACACAAAATTCTACTTTTTTTTTTATATAAATAACCTCTTCCTTCATGTTGAGCACTTATCATCTGCACCCTTGTGTTTGGACCTGGGAATGGAGACTAATTAACTTTTTTTTAGTTTACTTCTTAATAACCCCCTCCTTCATCTTGAGCACTTATCGCCTATCCCCTTTGTCCCCAGGAGGAGTTTGAGAAGGCGATGAGGTGGTATGAGTCCACATTGGAGCTACAACCAGAATTCGCCCCCGCCAAGGACAGAATCCGCGCCATCCAGTGTCATCTACTAATGAAGAAGGGGCGACGCGTCCCCTAATTGTCCTCCCATCTATAATCCCACATTTTTTTTCTCTAAAATGATAAGTTAATGGTAAATGATAAGTTCTGCGTTGCGTTTCAGGCCGATGGATAAGGGTTTACTCGCTTGTTACAAAACAAAATAATGGGGGAGGGGGTCTCCTGGGATAATGTAAGGGGAGGAGGGGTGAGGGGCTTCATCCAAATATTATATTGGCTCTTGTACCCTACGATTGGGGCTTCTGACTAATTATATTTGGACTTTTATTTTCATCAATTTGGTTAATTTTTCTTTAATTATTTCATTCCCTAAATTGCGTCACTACAAAGAAATAATTTGAAGTAAAATTCTTCAAACAATTATTGACAGATGTTTATGCGGCATAATCATCATCATCATCAATGTGTACATTGTGTAGGGTCCTGTGTGTAAAAGCAGATGTGCTGTGATGTCATACATGACAACTATGACATCATCCTACATGTGGCTTCAGTAAGGGAAATGTCTGTCCTGCGGGGCCCTTAACATCAGCATTGACTGAGGCCAGCCACAAATGGTTCCTTTGGTTGGGATATGCCTCATATCAAACATGTCTGGCAAACATTGCCCCAGTGTCTACGTTTTGAGGGAGAGAGTGTTGGAGAGACTTCTAGAAGTGTCATTGAGCAGTGTCATGACTGGATGGGCAAATAATGGGGGGGGTGATGATGCAAGGGCAAGTGAAGGGGGGAGTAGTAGATGGAAGAGGGGTGAGTGATGGGGAAAATGGTGCAGAGGTGAGTGATGGGGTGATGGAGGAGGGGGACCTGATGGGGAAAATAGTGCAGGGGTGATGATGGGGGAGTGATGGTGGAGGGGCGAATGAGGGGGTGATGATGATGAAGGGGTGAGTGAGGAGGGGCAAATGAGGGGGGGTGATGGTGGAGGGGCGAGTGAGGGGGGTGATGATGAAGGGATGAGTGATGGGGGTGATGGAGCAGGGGCGATTGATGGGGGGGCATGGTGATGGTGGATTCTCACCATACTAGTGTCACATGCCTCTCGCCTTCTTGACTGAAATGTAACATATCAGCATCAGGAGTGATTTACTCTGTGGATTGTTATAAAAATATCATATCATGTGATGAATCCAGATCATCGTGTACTGAGGATTGTCCCAAAACCTTTTGAGCTGTAATAGTGAAAAACCCGATCAAGAGTATTTTTATTTATTATTTGGGGGGTTACTACTCCAGGATATATAGGGTGAACCAGGTCCATTTTTAAGGATTTCTGAAGTTGAAGAAAAGGACAAGAGGAGACTGATCATGAGCCTAATTTTATAGTTTATTCTCATAATCCATTATCATGATTATCAACTCTTTCTTTCCTTCTCTCTTTCTCCCTCACTTTCTCTCTTTCTCCTCTCTCCTTCTGTACGCTTAGTTTTTTGGGGGGTTTTGTTATCCGTTTCATCTTTCTCCTCTCCCTCCTCCTTCTCTCTCTCCTTCTCTTTTTTTCTTTCCCCTCTCTCTTTTTTTCTCCGTTATTTCCTCTTTCTTCTCTCTCCTCTTTCCAGCTCCTCTTTCTCCTCTCTTCTTCTCTCTCCCTCTTTTTCTCACCCTCTCCTTTTTTTCTCTCCCCCCTCCTCTCTCTCTCTCCCTCTCTCTGCGTTTGTCTCCCCCCCCCCCCCTTACCTCCTCCTCTTTCTACTCTCTCTCACCCTTTTTCTCTCTCCCTTCCTCTTTTTCTCTCTCCCTTCCTCTCCCCCTTCTATTTATTTATCTCTCCTCTCCCCCTTCTCTTTATTTCTCTCTCCTCTCCTTTTATTCTCTCTCCTCTCCTTTTATTCTCTCCTTCCTCCTGTCTTTCCTTATCCTCCCCTCTCTCCTTCAGTACTCAGACTTGCCTGCTCTGCTGTCTGTCAGACTCATGGTCCATCATTTATTCATTAAATGATTTGTCTAAAATTTTTAAATGGGTAAAATTCCAACGTTCTTGTAAGAGCAACTTTGCAATTTACTTCTTATTAACTATCCTTTCTACTTTCAAGAATGGAGGATTTTTTCCTTCTGTAGTTTGCAGCTTCTCCCCTCTGTCATCAGCCCCTGCGCAGTGTGAAGAGTAGTCAGTTATCTCAGTGATGTGCCGCCACCACAACAGGTTGATGGTTTTGGGTGGGCTCAGCTGCTCTCAGGGTGAATCCTCCAGTGCGGTCAGCCTGGAGACAGCTCCAACCGGCCGGCGGTGCATCCATGCCACCAGTCCAAACTGTCAGTGTTCAGAAGCGCATCCCCCCATCCCTCCGCCATGGAGGCAGCGGCTCGGTGCGCCACTGAAGACTAGCAGAAACAGCCTCTAATAATAAGATCTAGCGGCGCTGGAACTACTGGTACTTGTTGATGGGTTTAATGTGACAGTTAGAGATTTTTTTTATTTTCTGCACAAAATATAAAAAAAACTTAATAATAATATTGAAAAATCTTACAAAATAAGTCATTTAGGATTTAGTATAAAGCTTGAGTCTTCCCCAATTTGCTGCTCTTTCCAATTCAGTTTACTCCATGTAGTACAGCCGGCTCAGATCTCTGCTCTCCCCGCCCTCCCATCTCTGATCTCCCCGCCCTCCCATCTCTGATCTCCCTGCCCTCCCATCTCTGATCTCCCCGCCCTCCCATCTCTGATCTCCCTGCCCTCCCATCTCTGATCTCCCCGCCCTCCCATCTCTGATCTCCCTGCCCTCCCATCTCTGATCTCCCCGCCCTCCCATCTCTGATCTCCCCCCCCCTCCCATCTCTGATCTCCCCCCCCCTCCCATCTCTGATCTCCCCGCCTTCCCATCTCTGATCTCCCTGCCCTCCCATCTCTGATCACCCCGCCCTCCCATCTCTGATCTCCCCCCCCTCCCATCTCTGATCTCCCCCCCCTCCCATCTCTGATCTCCCCCCCCTCCCATCTCTGATCTCCCCCCCCCTCCCATCTCTGATCTCCCCCCCCCTCCCATCTCTGATCTCCCCGCCCTCCCATCTCTGATCTCCCCCCCTCCCATCTCTGATCTCCCCGCCCTCCCATCTCTGATCTCCCCGCCCTCCCATCTCTGATCTCCCCCCCCTCCCATCTCTGATCTCCCCCCCCCCCCCCCCTCCCATCTCTGATCCTCCCCCCCTCCCATCTCTGATCTCCCCGCCCTCCCATCTCTGATCTCCCCGCCCACCCCTCCCATCTCTGATCTCCCCGCCCTCCCATCTCTGATCTCCCCGCCCTCCCATCTCTGATCTCCCCTTGCCCCCATCTCTGATCTCCCCCCGCCCCCCATCTCTGATCTCCCCCCCGCCCCCCATCTCTGATCTGCCCCCCCCCGCCCCATCTCTATTTTCCCCTCCCCCCCATCTCTGATCCACCATCCCCTATCTCTGATCCCCTTGCCCATCTATAATTCTGCACTGCATCACTGATCCCCCTACCCCTTTTGATTCTCCCTGCCCATTTCTGAACCCCCCCATTGCCCCTCATCTCTGATCCTCTCCCCCCAATATATGGAGTTATCTACCCTGAAATGTATATCACATCAAAAGTTTTACAAAATCGGACTTCCACGGACATTGATAATCCATTCCCTGATGGCTGTTATGCTCGATCCCAATCATTTCCATCATTTAGTTATATATATATATTCACTTATACAGAATTGTTTAGCGATAAATGAAATGCTCCAATCAAGTGTCCAGCGCCCTCCGGCTCCTGAACTGATACTGTGATCATACCGGAGGACTCACTCCACCATATCTTATGCCAAGTACACTGGGTTCTTGGCATCTCAGCAGTGATTCCTGTACAGGGCGCTTAACTCAAATAAAATTCCTCTAATAAATATGGTATGTCTTTTTATTATTCAAAGACCTCTAGTGATGTGTGTTTTGAAAGTGTTTCCCTCAAATTAGGTTCAATGATTGATTTGCAAGGTTTGAGCATTACCTCCTGTATTATACTCCAGAGCTGCACTCACTATTCTGCTGGTGCAGTCACTGTGTACATACATTACATTACTGATCCTGTACTGATCCTGAGTTACCTCCTGTATTATACTCCAGAGCTGCACTCACTATTCTGCTGGTGCAGTCACTGTGTACATACATTACATTACTGATCCTGAGTTACCTTCTGTATTATACTCCAGAGCTGCACTCACTATTCTGCTGGTGCAGTCACTGTGTACATACATTACATTACTGATCCTGAGTTATGTCCTGTATTATACTCCAGAGCTGCACTCACTATTCTGCTGGTGGAGTCACTGTGTACATACATTACATTAGTGATCCTGAGTTATGTCCTGTATTATACTCCAGAGCTGCAATCACTATTCTGCTGGTGCAGTCACTGTGTACATACATTACATTACTGATCCTGAGTTATGTCCTGTATTATACTCCAGAGCTGCACTCACTATTCTGCTGGTGCAGTCACTGTGTACATACATTACATTACTGATCCTGAGTTATGTCCTGTATTATACTCCACAGCTGCACTCACTATTCTGCTGGTGCAGTCACTGTGTACATACATTACATTACTGATCCTGAGTTACCTCCTGTATTATACTCCAGAGCTGCACTCACTATTCTGCTGGTGCAGTCACTGTGTACATACATTACATTACTGATCCTGAGTTACCTCCTGTATTATACTCCAGAGCTGCACTCACTATACTGCTGGTGCAGTCACTGTGTACATACATTACATTACTGATCCTGTACTGATCCTGAGTTACCTCCTGTATTATACTCCAGAGCTGCACTCACTATTCTGCTGGTGCAGTCACTGTGTACATACATTACATTACTGATCCTGAGTTACCTTCTGTATTATACTCCAGAGCTGCACTCACTATTCTGCTAGTGGAGTCACTGTGTACATACATTACATTACTGATCCTGAGTTATGTCCTGTATTATACTCCAGAGCTGCACTCACTATTCTGCTGGTGCAGTCACTGTGTACATACATTACATTACTGATCCTGAGTTATGTCCTGTATTATACTCCAGAGCTGCAATCACTATTCTGCTGGTGCAGTCACTGTGTACATACATTACATTACTGATCCTGAGTTATGTCCTGTATTATACTCCAGAGCTGCACTCACTATTCTGCTGGTGCAGTCACTGTGTACATACATTACATTACTGATCCTGAGTTACCTCCTGTATTATACTCCAGAGCTGCACTCACTATTCTGCTGGTGCAGTCACTGTGTACATACATTACATTACTGATCCTGAGTTATGTCCTGTATTATACTCCAGAGCTGCAATCACTATTCTGCTGGTGCAGTCACTGTGTACATACATTACATTACTGATCCTGAGTTATGTCCTGTATTATACTCCAGAGCTGCACTCACTATTCTGCTGGTGCAGTCACTGTGTACAATGCAAATCAATAGAGCAGGTTCTTTGCAGACGATGTTCAAGTTTGGACATTTTAGCTCTGGAAAATTAAAAGAAGGGAATCCTTAGACAGTGGACACCGTTATGAGGCTCCAGATAATGCTGAACTTCATCTTCTCGTCCTTTGTGATGAGTCGTGTAATCGTGCAGTAGAGCGTTAAGGTCCCGTCACGCGTAGCAATATGGCTTCCATATCGCCGTGAATTCGCCTTTTCGGCGATATGGAGACCACATCGCCTGTGCGTAGTGGTGTGAGACAGGGAGATTTTACAGCGTCAGATCGCCGGTGTAGCGTCGCCTGATCGCCCTGCTCTTCTGAGAAATCAGCCGATTTCCACCAGGCAGTTTCAGCGCATGGTGGCGTGTGACAGGGCGACGTACACAGCGATCGTGAAAGAAATCAAGTAGGCGTGCTAGGATGTAGTGGTGTTCGCGTTGCATCTGCGGCGAGTGGTTGGTGATACTGCGTTCCGATTGGCTGGCCGTGTGCGAGGCACCTTATTTGATGAGTCGTGCGTTCACGCAAGGCTGACCAATGGGAACGCAGTTACATCCACCAATTGCAGTGATAGGAGCGCAGTGCGACACACTGTAGCACGCCCCCATCATAACAGTATGGAGACCGATACGATGGTGGCGTGTGACGAGGCGATGTGGAAAAGGGAAATTTCCTCCGGTCTGCGGCAGGGGATTTCCGGAACGCAGAATCACGAAGAACGCAGGCGAGATCTCTGTGTGACGGCAACGGCGATATGAAAAAAAAGTGCCCGGGACATGCGTGCTCACATCAAATTGCCAGCCATATGGCGGCGATATTGCTACGTGTGACGGTACCTTTAGTAACCGCTTGTAGGTCGTGGCCTGTAGTGTCGATGACCTTACCGAGTGAGCGCCCATTTCTGTTCCCTTCTTTTACTTAAAGGGATCCTGTCACCCCCAAACCACCTCCTAAGCTATTAAAAGCGGTCCCTAGAGCATAGTAACACTTACCCTACACTCCTTTTAGCTCCTAAATGCACATATTGAAACTGAATATAAACGTTATAAAAGTACCTCATTACTCATGTTAATGAGTGACTATGGTATTCTTAGTCACCCAGCCAGGCTGTCCCTCTTCATAATATCACACCTGAATAGGCGTGATCTTCAGCATAGATTCAAATGCGCGCCTCCCCGCTCTCCTATTCCGGACCGCTGCTGTGTGGGGGTTGTATGACGCGATTCGCGTCATTTCCGGCGCCGGGTGCGGCATGCGCAGTACGGGGCTTGAAGCTCTAACAGCGGCGCGGGTGTAAATACGTCACCCGGCGCCGGAAATGACGCGAATCGCGTCATACAGCCCCCACACAGCAGCGGTCCAGAATAGGAGAGCGGGGAGGCGCGCAGGGAGGCGCGCATTTGAATGTATGATGAAGATCACGCCAATTCAGGTGTGATATTATGAAGAGGGACAGCCTGGCTGGGTGACTAAGAATACCATAGTCACTCATTAACATGAGTAATGAGGTACTTTTATAACGTTTAGATTCAGTTTCAATATATGCATTTAGGAGGTAAAAGGAGTGTAGGGTAAGTGTTACTGTGCTCTAGGGACATCTTTTAATAGCTTAGGAGGTGGTTTGGGGGTGACAGGATCCCTTTAACACGTCTCCTAGAAGTGAAATCCTGGAGGTTTGGGCTGGAGTGGAGGGTTATGATCCCATGAGCCATTAGGGGGCACCATTGCCCTATGCACTGTATTGTATCCAGTATACACTCGAGATGGCTCCAGATTGAGCCGCCTTGGGGAGATTTATGCGGACTGGTATTTTGTATGCCGCCTTATTATGTCTTAAACCGCAGGGCGATGGATAAAGAAATTAACCAAATGTATTAGACTATCTGGCTTTTCCTGAGTCGTAAGTTTGATTATATTTTGCGTCTCCTGTCCGGCGTCTTATCTCGGCCTCCGCTCTGCAGTATAAATCCGCCACCTTGAACCAACATTTACCTGAATTTTCTTCCAGCTGCAATCGAGCAATTCCTCACAAAACGCATAACACATCCCAAGGTGAAACGCTCCTGCGTCACTGATGTCAATAACCAACCTGAGAATCCTCTCCTGGAGTGTCGCTATGTGCGAGATACAAGAATTCTGCTGCCCGGGTCATCACAACCACTCTAGGCAGCTGAGTGTTAGCTATCGCTCTCTGGTATCTGCCTCAATGCCCTTTTCTCAATGGGATAAAAGGTGGGGAGTCCAGAACCCCTGACCTTCCAAAACGACTCCCGTGGCCCAATATCATCTAGATACATTGTTCTAACCCTGCTCCCCCTCCCCCCGGTGACCATCCTGAATACAGACTATAATGGTGGAGCAGAGAGCCGGCAGCTCCCTGCTCCACCGTCTGCCTGTGCCTGCCCAGCATGGAGCGCTGCACTCGTCATGGGTCAGGATATAGGTGGGCATTTGTATTTTGGGGACGGCCCTTTTTGTTCCCTGTGACTGTGCACAACGTCTATGGTTGTGGGTTTGGTGGAAAGCATGTTCTTCTGGATAAAGGAGTGAAAATACCACTATAATCTTGTAGAAAACCTTCCCAGACGAGCGGTGGGTCCAACTCCATGTTAATGTCTATGGATGTAGAATTGGAGGACTATAGAGGGGGCACATACTTTTGTTATATTGGGATTTTCATGGTTTGGGTTTTAGATCTGGACAGACTTGGGGCCATATGCGAATTTAACTCAGATTATTGGACTCGTGGGTCATGGGTCTGTATGGGGCATAGTAGCCCCTAATAATCTGGTCGGTTTGATAGAGCCAAAAGTCAATTTAATCAGGCGTCCGGCCATGGTCCACAACTTGTGGTTTTCAGCCCATGGATTTGAGTAAAGGTTGGAGGACGTTTTTCATTATTGGATATGCCGTTCTTATCGTTTTCTTTTACTGAGCCAAAACTATTGACCATTTTTGGGACAAATTGAAAGCCATCGGAGCAGTGGCCACCCTATGGTATAGACCTGAGCCGCTCAGCCGAGGTCGGCCGTCTACAGGGAGGGAAGTCTTGGCTTCAGCTCCATACGGGTGATATAGTGACCACATACTTATAGGGTCTCAAACCTTAAGGCTATGTTCACACTGTGCATTTTTTATCAATTTTTTCTTGTGCGTTTTTCTCTCTTTTTCAGCTGGAAATCTGGATCAGCTCAAGAAAATGCATCAAACAGATCATCCAATTCTGATCCATTTTGTATAAGTTTTGGTTGTGTTTTTACTGGTGCTTTTTTAGCCCATACACAATGGTGTCAATGGGAAAAGCGCAGCCATAATTGACAGCTCATTCTTTTTGTAGATCACTTATCAAGGAAAAAAACGCACCAGGTCATGAAAGCACAGACTGAACAGCAAAAGCGAAATTCCATTGCTGGGATTCCATGTAAGTGACACCTTCACTGCAAAAACTGATCCAAAAAATGTGATCAAAAATGCCCTGTGTGAACATACCCTTAACATTGTGGACCTTGGTGCGTCTGGCGCCTCTTCTTCTATCTTCCCCTGGTGCATGATGTCCGGATCGCACATCAATAATACCCGCGGCCCCTTTAATCCCTGCTCTATCGATTAGAGATCTATTGACTGATTCGTGATCGTGCTGCCATTTCAGGGTTTTTTTTTTCTATGTGGTTTTTTTTTCTGCGGAATATCTTCTGCAGTTCCCTTGATTGTCCTGATGGAGGCAGCGGTGTCCCAGGTAATCTCGGCTCCTGGTAGTTGTCACTGCTGGGATCCCCTCTCAGTGTTTGCATTTCATGTGGTTATAAATAGCTTTCACATTGTATAAGGTGAGCGGACTAGTTAAGTGAATGCCGGCGAGCAATGGCCGCCATCGGCGCAGGTTATGTGGGGTCTTCTGCATTACAGTTCATGGCACCTCATATAGTGATAGTGTACGGATGACCGGGATTATTCTATCATTGAGATGTTCGAGCATCACGTGAATGTGATGAGGGTCAAGAACAATGAGAATTGTATTACCCGCCCTGCATCTCCTTTATCCTATAGATATATGTCTACCGCTGGCGGTAAGGCTCTGCCGATCACTCGGGGTAATGGGTATTTTCTGCATTGACCTCCACATTTTTGTTACTATAGTAAATCTGTATTAGAGACAGGAGCGTAGATGGTTATGTGTCCAAGTGCCCAGTGCCAGGACAAGATGGGTGATCGCCAACAAGCCACACTGCCATGGCCATAGGCTTCAGATACAGGGGATCTGCGTATTCTCCGTATGGTCCTAATCAGACCTGCAGAATACTATATGGGGCTTTGGATCTTGGGGTCACACAGTGAGTGCTTAAAAAGTGATGGTGGCCCTTGAACATAAGATATACAGTATGTGTCAATCAAATCACCTGCAGTGATCTCCAGCTGTCCGAGGCGGCGGCCATCACACCAATATACACAGGCGTTTTATTGAGATTTTACCAAAAAACAGTCAGTGAAAAAAGGAGCAGTGGAAAGGAACAGTGCCAGTAAAGGCAGAAGCCTATGGAGGCTCCAAGACACCTCAGATAGATGTCAGCGGACTTCAACATCTACTGACTCCAACACACAGGAGCAGCCATTCCGTGTATGAGGAGTACAGAACGTTGCTGAGTCTTATTTGTCCTCTTCCAGATTCCTCTATCATGTGTCTGGAGTCTTCTGTCCTCTCCATAATCATAGGATCTCCCCCAGACTCTTCTCATCTCTTCTAGAGTCTTCTGTCATCTTCCAGATTCCTTTGTCCCCTCAGACTCCTCTGTCCTCCTCTAGACTTCTTTTCAAACCTCCAGACTCTACTGTCCTCTTCCAGACATTTCTGTCCTTCTCCAGACTCCTCCGTCCTTCTCCAGATGCTTCTTTCCTCTTTAGACCCCTATGTCCTTCTTCAGACTCCCCTGACCTTCTTCAGACTCCTCTATCTCTCTGGCGACTCATCCATCTTCCTCTAGACTCCTTTTTATGGTCATCATAATGGGAGACCCAGACAATGGGGTTTAGGGCACTGCCCTCCGGAGGCCACACTAGGTACTACAAGTTTGTAGACACCGCCCCCTCCGCTTATAAACCCCTACCGCAGGGAATATCCTCAGTTTTTAACTTAGTGTGCTCGGAGGTATCACACGCTTTGCTTGCACTTCACTGCATTCTCACTACTTACGTGATGGCGTCTGAAGACAAGGTAATATGGTCCCTGTCGGGGACCTTCGGCAGTCTCCCTGCTCACCCTTAGGGAACACGCAGGTCGAGGTACCGGAGGGCCTAGAGCCTGGACACTTTGTGTTCTCCCGGTACGCTGTTGCGCTCCTTTCCATCCCTGTTTGGGGGCTCTGGAAAGTGGGAGACTGGAGCCTTGCACAGCTCCGCTCCGTCCGAGGCCTCCCTAAATGGTGCTTACAGACCGGACTGGAGCCAGCCCAGTCCGAGGCCTCCCTAAATGGTGCTTACAGACCGGACTGGTGCTGCACCCCCGTCCGAGGCCTCCCTAAATGGTGCTTACAGACCGGACCGGCACTGAGGCACCTTGTGTGTCTCCAGTGTGCCTGGGGGTAGTGTCGGCACTATGTGTTGGGACACTCAGACCGCGCGCACCCTCGGGTCCGCGGTTCTGGCGGTGGACCCCGTGCTGGGGCCACTCTGGCTGACCGCCCTGTGTCTCACAGGGGCTGCGGCTGTCGGCTCCAGACTTTGTCTGCAGCCTTAGTATTGTGTTTTTGTGTCACGGTACTTTCCCGCGCTGCGGGCCTCGGCGCCTTAATCTCTGGGGCTGCCTGAGGTGATGGAAGCAACCCAGGCGGTGACGTCATTAATGGGCGTGCGTGTGGCTTCCCGCGTGTTTTCGGCTCCGCCCACAGTTGATTTGTCGGCGGCCATCTTCCCCTCACTTCCCGGCTGGGATCTGCTTGAAGTGCACGGCTGCACTCATTACAGGGGAGACCGGAAGACTCGCGGAGGCCACACACGCACACACCGCTTCCTCCACCGCATTACTGCGGTCGGTAAGCCGCCGGTTGTACCGGTTTTTTCTTTAAAGATTGGCTTATTCCTCCTGCTGTGGGAATGTCCTCAGCTGGGAAGAACGCTGCTAAGGCGGCCAGTAACGCCACTACCTGTGCTACATGCAACGGGACACTGGTGGAGGGGTCCTGCAATAACTGCGGACGCCCAGAGGCCCGGGCTGATACTGCTGAGACAGCAGCTTCGGTGCTGAACCCTGTGGTCCATGTGGGCCCAGGGCCATGGGAGACACAGAACAAGATAAATGAATCTATGTTATCCCAGCTGTCCTCCATGTCGCAATCCCTGGAGGTACTGACCAGGAGACTGGAAAATCCAGCGGATCCTTCACATTACCCCAGGGTGTCCCCTGCCTCAACTATGAGACCCCTTAAGCGGACTCGACGTGAGGATTCACCCGAGCTCCAGACACTCTCTGAGGAGGAGGGTCTCTCTGAGGGGGATGAGGATGATGGGGGTTCATTACTCGGGTCCGTGTCAGAACCACCAGAGGGGGTGGAGGATCTGGTGTCCTCCATCAACGAGACTCTGCGTCTCATGACACCCCCTGAGGAGGTGAACGTTCACCCGAAGGAGGTCTACCAATGGCTGCGGCCGGAGGCTAGACCAAGTGGTTCCTTTATGGACCACACTAACTTTGGAAGGGTGGTTAGAGCGCCCAGGATTCATCCTGGACGGCGTTTTGTCCGTAAATCCAAGG
The DNA here is from genome assembly GCA_033576535.1 of Allobates femoralis. Taxonomy (NCBI): domain Eukaryota; kingdom Metazoa; phylum Chordata; class Amphibia; order Anura; family Aromobatidae; genus Allobates; species Allobates femoralis. Next base: position 50,177,537 of record JARQOC010000010.1, on the reverse strand, counting down.
ACAATCGCTTCCCCTTCCCTGAGGAGGTGCTTCAGGAGTGGTCGCAGTCCCCTAAGGTGGACGCTTCCATGACCAGGATTGCTGCACGCTCCCTATTTTCTGCCTCTGATAGCTCCTCATTGAAGGATGCGACTGATAGACAGGTCGAGCAACTCGCCAAGTCTTCTTATGAGGCTGTGGGGTCTTCATTTGCCCCTAATTTTGCCGCGGTCTGGACTCTGCAGGCGATCACCTTCTGCTTGGATGGTATCGCGGACCTGGCAGGGTCCAGTTCAGAAGTCCTGGCGCTTACTGATAGAGCAAGGGCCTATGCGGATTACGCCAGGACGGCAGTACTGGAAACTGCAAATCGCTCTGCTGTGGCTTCGGCCAACGCTATAGCGATCCGCAGGTTATTGTGGCTGCGTCTTTGGGACTCAGATGCCACGTCTAAGAAGATTTTGCAAAATCTTCCGTTCTCTGGCGACAGGCTTTTTGGTACCGAACTGGACAAGCTGATAAAGGATTCTGCGGAGTCAAAGATTCCACAGAATAAACCTAAGCCACGGTATACCGTGAAGAGGAACCCAAAACAGTGGTCCTTTCGGTCCAGTTCACAGCCATCAGCATCGTCTGCCCGTGCGGACAGAGGGAACAAGCCCTCTACTCAGTGGCGTCCCAAGGGTCGCCAGAAGAAACCGGCGGGGGCAGCGGCTGCCACCCCCAAACCCACTTCCGCATGACTCGCTCTCTCATCCTGCCTCCCCACAGGTGGGGGGCCGCCTGTCTCTTTTTCGGGACAGATGGCTACTCCAGGTCCAAGATCAGTGGGTACGAGATATAGTCTCCAGAGGCTACAGGATAGAGCTGACGTCTCAGCCGGCACACCGATTCCATCGATCGGTCCCGTCTCCAGAAAAAGCTCAGGCTTTTCATCTGGTGTTGGAGGGTCTCCGCAGAGACGGAGTAGTGGTCCCAGTGCCTTCCGGGGAGAGGTTCCGGGGTTTTTACTCCAACCTCTTTATCGTCCCAAAGAAGGACGGCTCTTTTCGCCCGGTTCTGGACCTCAAGTTGTTCAACCGTCACGTGTTGGTTCGGAAGTTCCGCATGGAATCCCTGCGCTCCGTGATCGCGGCTGTGTCACAGGGGGACTTCCTAGCGTCCATAGATATCCGGGACACTTACCTTCACGTGCCCATTGCACCAGCTCATCAACGCTGGTTAAGATTCGCAGTGGGGGACGAACACTACCAGTTCGTGGCTCTCCCTTTCGGTCTGGCCTCGGCTCCGCGGGTGTTCACAAAAGTGATGGCCTCTATGATGGCTCTCCTGCATGTGCAGGGACATGCCGTCATCCCCTATCTAGACGACCTTCTGGTCAGGGCGCCATCGGAACACCTGTGTCGGGTGAGCCTGGAGGTGACCATGAAGTCTCTGGAACATTTTGGGTGGCTTCTCAATGTTCAGAAATCGACCCTGGTTCCGACCCAGTCACTGACATATCTGGGCATGGACTTCCACACAGACTCAGCCCTGGTGTCTCTGCCACGAGCCAAACAGTTGGCCATCCATTCCGGAGTACAACAGGTCCTCCTGTCACCACAGTCATCCATACGGGTGTTGATGAAGCTGGTGGGGCGTATGGTGGCAGCAATAGAGGCGGTGCCTTTCGCACAATTTCGCCTCCGTCCTCTCCAGCTGGAGATTCTCCGCAGATGGGACAAGAGGACGATTTCTCTGAATCGGCTGGTGACTCTTTCTCAACCGACCAGGGATTCCCTGCAGTGGTGGCTACTGCCACGTCACTTGTCTCGGGGCCGGTCTTTCATCAAACCATCTTGGTTAGTGGTGACCACCGACGCCAGTCTGACGGGCTGGGGGGCGGTGTTCTTACGCCACAGGGCCCAAGGCCTCTGGACTCAGTCGGAGTCGGCGTTGCAGATCAACGTGCTGGAGATCAAGGCGATCTATCTGGCGCTCCTGGCGTTTCAGAGATTCCTCTCAGGACAACCCATTCGGGTTCAGTCCGACAATGCGACGGCCGTCGCATATATAAATCATCAGGGAGGAACCAGGAGTGCACAGGCTCTGGCCGAAGTCCACCGCATCCTATCCTGGGCGGAGGACAACAACTGCCTGATTTCCGCAGTTCACATCCCAGGGGTCGAAAACTGGGAGGCCGACTATCTGAGCCGGCAGGGGATGGACGCCGGAGAGTGGTCTCTTCATCCGGATGTCTTCCGAGACGTATGCAGCAGATGGGGCACTCCGGATGTGGATCTGATGGCCTCACGGCTGAATCATCAGGTGCCGCAATACATGGCGAGGTCGTGGGATCCTCAGTCTCTGGGAGCAGACGCTCTGATCCTGAGTTGGTCCAGATTTCATCTGCCGTATGTGTTCCCGCCTCTAGCTCTGATTCCCAAGGTGCTGTGGAAGATCAGGACGGAGTGCAGGGTGGCCATTCTAGTGGCTCCGGATTGGCCCAGGAGGTCCTGGTATCCAGACCTGTGGCAACTGTCCGGCGGACACAGGTGGGCTCTTCCAGAACGCGCAGATCTTCTCGCGCAAGGCCCATTCTTCCACCTCAATTCCACGGCCCTCAGATTGACTGCATGCCTCTTGAGGCCTGGCTGCTGACGTCCAGGGGTTTCTCCTCTACAGTGGTTGCCACTATGAATCGGGCTAGGAAACCTGTTTCGCGGAAGATATACCACAGGACGTGGAAAATCTTTTTCGCCTGGTGTGCTTCTGGTAGACGGTCACCTTGGCCCTTGTCGGTTCCGACGCTGTTGGCTTTCCTTCAGTCGGGTTTGGAGCTGGGCTTATCCCTTAGCTCCCTGAAGGGTCAGGTGTCAGCGCTGTCTGTGCTGTTTGACAGACGTTTGGCGCTTCTACCGAAGGTCCGTCAATTCCTACAGGGGGTGTCTCGGGTGGTTCCGCCATATAGGCGACCACTGGACCCTTGGGACCTCAACATGGTCCTGGCGGCACTTCAGAAGCCGCCGTTTGAACCGCTGAGAGAAGTTCCCCTCTCTCGTCTGTCCCAGAAAGTGGTCTTTTTGGTGGCGATTACGTCTCTGAGAAGGGTCTCAGAATTGGCTGCACTTTCGTGCAAGTCTCCCTTCCTGGTGGTTCACCAAGACAAGGTGGTGTTACGCCCACGGCCAGAATTCTTGCCTAAGGTGGTGTCCACTTTTCACCTGAACCAAGAGATTGTGCTTCCATCATTTTGTCCCGCTCCCGTTCATCAGGTTGAGCGCGACCTTCACACTCTGGATCTCGTGAGGGCTGTACGCATTTATGTGTCCAGGACTGCCTCCTTCCGGAGTTCTGACTCCTTGTTTATCCTTACGGCGGGTCGCTGTAAGGGGTCCACGGCATCAAAATCTACCTTGGCCAGATGGATCAAGGTGCCCATTCAGGAGGCCTACCGTTCTTCCGGTCTGCCTCTCCCGGTGGGATTGAAGGCGCACTCGACTAGAGCTGTCGGTGCCTCCTGGGCTTTGCGACATCGAGCTTCTGCTCTACAGGTGTGTCAGGCAGTCACATGGTCAAGCCTGCATACTTTTTCTAAGCACTATATGGTGCATGCCCATGCCTCTGCGGATGCAAGTTTGGGCAGGCGGGTCCTCCAGGCGGCGGTTGCCCACCTTTGAGGGGGACCGTATGATATCCGTCTTTTGAGGAACTCTTCCCGCCCTGGGGTATTGCTTTAGGACATCCCCATTGTCTGGGTCTCCCATTATGATGACCAGAAAAAAGAGAATTTTGTTTACTTACCGTAAATTCTTTTTTCTTTAAACATCAATGGGAGACCCAGCACCCACCCAGTGTTCCGTTGGATGTTGTCACATTTGACTTGTTCCCAGTTGGAACAGTTTATTCCGGGTTGTTGGACCGTTTGTTCACGGTTTTTTTTCCTGAGGTTTCGGGTGTGGTAATTTTTTGTCTCCTCGCAGCTTATGGACCAAACTGAGGATATTCCCTGCGGTAGGGGTTTATAAGCGGAGGGGGCGGTGTCTACAAACTTGTAGTACCTAGTGTGGCCTCCGGAGGGCAGTGCCCTTAACCCCATTGTCTGGGTCTCCCATTGATGATTAAAGAAAAAAGAATTTACGGTAAGTAAACAAAATTCTCTTTTTTTTCTCTTAGACTCCTCTGCCCTTCTCCAGACACCTCTGTACTCTTCCTATATTCTTGGGCTTCCTCCAGACTCCTCTGTCCTCCTCCAGACTCCTCTGTCCTTCTCTAGACATATGTCCCTTTCAGACCTCTATCTTTTCCCAGACTATTCTGTCCTCCTCCACACCCCTCTGTCCTTCTCCTGATATCTGTCCTATTTAGACTCCTCTATCTTTCACCAGACACCTCTGTCCTCATCCAGACTGCTCTGACCTCTAGACTCCTCTATCTCTCTGCAATCTCCTTTGTCCACCTTCAACCTCCTTTTTCCTTCTCCAGCCCCCTTTTCCTTCTCAGACACCTCTGTGCTTTTCCTTTTTTCACTGTCCTCTGTTCCCTTCAGACTCCTCTATCTTCCTGAAGTCTTATCTGTCCCCTTCAGACGCCCCTGTCCTCCTCCAGACTCCTCTCTGTCCCCCCTTCAGACTCCTCGTCCATCATCCCCAGAGGTTCTGCAGCAGCAGCGGCTACTCCTGGCCACAAACCTCAGGTGGCATCACAAATAATCCTTCCTATCATTCCTCAAAACTCTTTAAAACTGAACCCAGGGTCACGGAGCCGAGTCTCAACCCCTGTAACTCCCCGGAAGCACCAAAGCCCGGTTCCGAGTACCCCACTGCCCTGGGGCTCATCAGTTTTCTGGCGTCACGAACAGGATCCAGTAGACCGATGCCACCAGGTATTGTGTGCCAAGAACTTTATTGAACTGTGTTTTTGACTGTAGCCATTATTGAAATGAAAGGCACGTGGGAAGCCGAGGGGGGCGTATCATCATGGGCAGTACTTTCCAAAGAGCAGGAAAAGAATCCCAACCTGTGCTCTGACGACATCTGGTGGGGACAAGAAACCCTGTCCCACTGGCGGCACTAAAGCTGATCATCCCAATGTAAGTGAAGGGCTAAGGTTCACTAGGGGGGAGGAAAATGTCAGAGCCGGGTAGAGAGGAATTCACATGAGGGGCGGCCACATCCCAACCTGCAGCACCGTGAGGAGTCCAAGTAGCAGCTGGAGCCCCAGACACCACCACAGTACCAGCTATAGCCCCGGTAATGCTGTTCCTGATGCCATATACACCAGGGGCGACGTGGTTGCCGCAATACTCAGGGGAAGCATACACCCTGAAAGACTTCAGGGAGAGATTAGAAAGACTGTATAAAATGTACCCCCTGATGGAAGACCAAGGTGTTACTATACTGATTGGACAGTTAACAGGTGCAGCCCAGCGGGAGGTAAAGTCCTGGCCAGACACTGATAAAGATACTGTTGAGCATCTTATGGCCAGACTGACAGTCACCTTTGACACCCGTACTGCTGCAAAGTTGAAACGAAGATTCTTCGGGTGTAAACAGAGGGTGCAGGACAGTATAAGAGACTTTGCTTTAGACCTTCAGGAAGAAATGAGGGCAATGAAACAGACAGACCCTAATGGTGGGCCAAAAGAGAACAAATTGCTAATAGCAGATTTTATTTAGGGGCTTCTGTCACCTGCCCACAGAATCCAGCTGTGTATGATGGCCATACAGAACCCTGACCTAGATTTTGCACAATTTAAGGACAAGGCCATCAGGATACTGCAAGAAGAAACAGGCGAGTGCACAGACTTTTGAGCCCATCACTTCTAAGGCCCTACACTTAAAGGTGGAGGCACTGACTAAGGGCATGGCTGAGATGGCCAAAGCTATGCAAGAGATTCAAGGATCCAAGCCGGCGGAGAAGATCGAGGTGGCTTCCAGTTGAGATGACATCCCGTGGATGCAACAGAGGAGGAACCCAACCGAGAAGAGGACGACCCAGCATATCACGATGGATCAGGGCATTTCGGGTGGAAGAAGTTGGAGGTTCTGCTGAGAGAGAGAGATTCTACTGGATTAGCATGAGAAAAGCCATGGAAAACTGGTACAGAGATTGTGAACCATGCAACCTGAGAAGAAGGATTGAGATAGCCAGGGAGCCCCATTACAGCCATTTATCACCAAGCAACCACTGGAACTTGTGGCCTTAGATCATGTGAAACTGACTCCAAGTAGATCAGGCCATGTCTACGCCCTCATCATAGTAGATCATTACTCTCATTTCTTGGTAGTCGTACCAGTGAAGGACTTAACAGCCAAAACAGCGGCTAGATCCTTTTAAGACAATTTTTGTAGACCTCATTGTTATCCTGAACAGGTGTTAACAGACCAAGGACCAGCCTTTGAAGCAGAGATATTTCAGGAATTCTGTAACATGTATGGGTGTAAGAAGATAAGAACCATGCCGTATCACCCACAAATGTGGGGAATGTGTGAGAAAATGAACCAGGTAATCATAGACCTGTTAAAAACATTGCCATTACAAGAATGAAAACCTGTGGCCAGAAAAGTTGCCAGATCTAGTGGACTTATACAATCATGTCCCTGGGAGTTCTACCAATTGTACTCCAGCATATTTTATGAGAGCATGACCTGGCAAATTATCCATTGACATGGACATGGGAATCGTGAAACTAGATGTAGATTCACCAAATTCTGATTGGGATATAGAACGTCAACAGCAGTATTGTAAGTACAACAATATGTAGAGAAAAGCTTGTCCCAGGCCAGAGAAAGACCAGAGAAATCCTATGACAAGCATGCCCCTGCGTTTCCCTTAAAACCAGGTGAACAGTACTCAAGAGGAAGAGAAGTACTAACAAACTTGATGACCAATGGGAAGCAGTACCATACACTGTGTTGCCTTCAAACCTTGATAATACTAAGGTATGCCTTCTCAGTAATGATGAAGGAAAGACGTCCGCAGCACTTTCCAGAGACTATCTTAAGGTATGTCCTGATCGACTGAAATACAGAGAAAAAGAGCCAGAGATATCTGTACCTATAAAACCAAAAGAAGAAGAAGAGATCCATACAGTTCTAGAGACTTTCCTAATACGTGGACACAGTACAATGGAGCAGCAATAGTTCCTTTGTTGGCTTTTTCCCAAACAGTGGTACCTGAACCAGCAAGACAGGAAGCACCACAATTGAGGTATCAGAAGACACACCTGTAGAAGAACAGGAAATCCAACCCCTGCTACCAGTGAACTTGTCAATCCCATGGCAAGACTAAGAAGACACTCCAGTATACCAGTGTTACGTAGGCCTACACATAGAATTGAGCTTAGTGAACCCACAACACCAATAGCAAACACTAGAAATCAGAACAGACCAACCTGTACTACGTAGATAAACCCATAGTAGCAAAGGTCAGATCCCAGCACGCTATAGAGATTAATAATGCAGTTCAGCTAAGTTAAAAAAAATGTAAATAAGTTTTTCTTGTTTCCATGTAAAATTGTAAATATGTAAATAAGTAACCACCAAGCGTACGTGTCCACAGGATTTTACTGTATGAACTTTTGAGCTTTCTTGAACTTTAACATATATTAAATATGGACCATTAAGCCATAGGACTGGCTGTGGCAAAGTCTTTGTGTAAATACATTTCTTCATCAGCCAACAGTGGAAGGACTAATCACCGAAGTGACTGTTTTTCCAAATTTTCTTGGTTTTTGTACTTTTTGCGACTCTGTACAATTTATATTGTTCTTTATTACTGTTATGCTTTACAAAAAGGTTACCTCGGTCTGGCAGTACTGAAATACACTAGGAGGGAATGTGGTACCCCAGAGTCCGGATGCCACTATGTCATTATCTCCCTCGGGGGGTAGTGTCATACCTGAGAGCAACAGGTAAAACCAAAGCACACAACACCTTCTGCCTCCAGACCTGAAGGGGGAGACCTCAACCAGGGTTCAGGGCAGCTCCCCTATAAATTCTGGTCTGCGGCGGACTCAGTCAGTTCAGTTCCTAGGAGGACTGAGGAAGACATCCTGTGGACTGGAGCAGTGCTAAGCTCATCCCAGGATAGCTAACCTAGCTTGAAAGACTAAGGCAAGGTCTGAGGAAGTCGAGGAGAGCTTGGGGAGTGGAGCAGTGTCGAGCTCACCCCAGAGGAGAAAGCGCCAAGAACCGGACACCAGAGTCTGAGGCTGTGCAGGGCCTAATGTCCGGGCAGCCAATACTGGAGGGTGGGGGATTTCCAAGTCCCCCAGCCACACAAGTGCCCTAAGGGCCACTTCACACACACCAACTTATCTGTCCAACTTCTGAACAACTTACTATTGCAGTGAAATCATGGACACATTGCTCCATTTTGTGGCTGTGTACAAATGGAACATGTGTCCATGATTTCACTGCAACCAGTAAGTTGTTCAGAAGTTGGACAGATAAGTTGGTGTGTGTAAAGTGGCCATAAGGCAAAGCAGCGTTAGGAGTGTAGCGCCCCGCTAGTCAGCGCGCTACAAAAGGGTACTGTACCCCTAACAGAAGGTGCAGTATTCTTGTCCTGATGGGTGTAGTAGAAGCCTAAACCTCAATCACCACACACACACACCTAGTGATAGGGGACCAATCAGACGCCCGTTACAAGGGTAAGTGGTCCGATGGGAGGAGAAGCTAGGTTATAAAGTGAGTGGGGAAAGACAGAACAGTGAGAACCTGAGAGTGGAGTTGAAAACAGAGTGTAACAGAGGAGAAGTAATGGGGAGGGCACCTCAACCTGGTGACCCAGACAGAGAGGGGCAAAGAAGAGGACGACCAAACGCTCTGGCCCAGTCCGAAGCAGGGTACCGCTCCGACGAGGATCAGAGGTCCATCCCTGAACCGCAATTACCAGCGTGGTCGATGCCTTCATAGGAGCACGATCCAACCGCCCAAATCAAGCACAGTCTCCACTAGAAGAGCTAGACTGGGTTGGGTTCCTTTGGAGAGAAGAGGGTTCCCATATCACCCGACGGGCCTGATTCAGCAAGTGGCATTCGTACAGGGCAGTGCAAGGAGAAGGAGTGCGCAGAGGTAGGACAGAGCGAGTATAGAGAAGGAACATCACTGGAGCTTCAGAGGGACACTGCCTACTGCCAGGACCACCCGGTCCACTACCCTAGCTGAAACAACTGCATACCCTGTAAGACTGCAGATTACTGGAATAAAGTACCCGTGCAGAGTGAGCAACGTGTCTGTGTTTCTTCCTGTTTGACTGTGACATTCCAGTCTCACAGCAGAGACTGCACTGCCCTATTCTACCATTGTTACCCTACAGCCTTGGGGATCCCACTCCTCCTGTAGAGAGCCACAATACCTTGCTGCCGTCCATCACCCCGGAGGTTCCAGCAGCGCTGGTGCCATCACCGGACCTACAGGTGGCGTCACAAACCTCATAAACTTTATTATTTTTTCTTTTTTTATTGTCACCGATCGGGCACCGACCACCTGTGACATTCCTGCACCCGACCGCCCGAGACCTGAGTACCCAGACCCCTTGTGGGCCAGACAGGAGCCCTGGAGCAGGTGCCTAAGAAGTGGGGTGGAAGAAGGACTCAGCTGCCTGCCATACCGGTACCAAGAAGAAGAGAGGGCCGCAGCTCAGCTTAAGCAGGCCTACTAAGAAAGCACAGCAGGAAGGCCTCAGAACTTGCCAGGTCGAGAAGAACCCCGAATTGCTCCCAGGTTACACGGACTCCCAGTAACACCACCTGTCATTGAACCGGTATTACCAGTAAAGAACCTGAGGAACCAACAAACCGTGAGTCTGTTTGTTACTTCGCGCCCTCCATCCTGTACCCTACACCCTTTCAACATCCACTGCCCTGGGATTTGCTCCACCTGTGGGGAGCCACTACATCCCAGCTGCCTGTTCATCGTCCCCAGAGGTTATGCAGCAGTGGTGGCTACTTCTGGCTGCAAACCACAGGTGGCGTCACAAATAATCCTTCCTATCATTCTCTAAAACTCTTTAAAGCTGAACCCAGGGTCACAGAGCAGGTCTCGACCCCTGTGACTCCCGGAAGCACCAAAGAACGGTTCCAAGTACCCCATAGCCCTGGGGTCCATCATATGGTCTTCCTCCTCCCGCCACCATAGGTCTTCAATTGTTATAATGCTTCCCTATATTCTTCCATATATTACTATGTACCCCATAGTCGTCTGTGTATTATAATGCATCCCATAGTCCCCTATTCATAAGGTTGCCACTATAGTCATCCAATTATTATAATGCACCTCTATTATCCTCCATATAGTATAATGCAGCCTCATAGTCCTCCATATAGTATAATGCAGCCTCATAGTCCTCCATATAATATAATGCAGCCTCACAGTCCTCCATATAACATAATGCAGCCTCACATCCCTCCACATAGTATAAGCAGCCTCCACCCCATTTAATGACCTCCAGCCATCCATATAGTATAATGCAGCCTCATAACTCTCCATACAGTTTAATGCAGCCTCACATCCCTCCATATAGTATAATTCAGCCTCACGTCCCTCCATATAGTATAATGCAGCCTCACATCCCTCCATATAGATAATGCGGCCTCATATCCCTCCATATAGCATAATGCAGCCTCACAACCCTCCATGTAGTATAATGGAGCCTCATAGCTCTCATATAGAATAATGCAGCCTCAAAACTCTTCATATAGTGCAGATTCAAAACTCTCCATGTAGTGCAGACTAATGGCTCTCCATATAGTGCAGTCTCATTGCCCTCCATATAGTGCAGCCTTATAGCCTCTCATATAGTGCAGCCGCATAGCCTCTCATATAGTGCAGCCTCATAGCCCTCCATATAGTGTAGCCTCATAGCGCCTCCATATAGTGCAGCTTATAGCCTCTTCATACAGTGCAGCCTCATGGCTCTCCATATCGTGCAGCCTCATAGCCTCTCCATTTAGTGAAGCCATATAGTGCAGCCTCATGGCCCCTCCATATAGTACAGCCTCATAGCTTCTCCACATAGTGCAGCCTCATAGTCTCTCCATATAGTGCAGACTCAAAGCCCCTCCATATAGTAGAATGCTCCCCCCTCCTCCCCCCCTAATCCTCAGGCACCTTACACTGATTAAAAAAAAAAAAAATCTGTACTTACCTCTCCTGGTTCCCCCGCTGCTCCAGTCTCTTTACAAACAGACTCAGGAGGAGGAGGAGGCGGCAGTGACGGCAAAACATCAAGTGACACCTTCTCCTAGTGTGGAGGAGGCGGCACCAACCTGCTTTATATGTGTTCCGCAGTGGAACGCACATGGAAAGAAGAGAATGGTAAGAGGAAATGAGGGGCGGGGTGGGGGCGGCCACAAAAGCAAGCAGGAGGCTCCCCTCCCCTCCCTGACACACTGACCTATAGCAGCTTGTGCTGCCACGCAGTCACATGCATGTGCGTCCTTGGAGACGCGCATTCATGTAAAGCAATCCCTGGAATCGGCAGTCGCAGGGAACTGCGTACGGCCCAGGCCCCTTATAGGTCCGGGCCCCATCGCACCTGTGACCCCTGCGACCGCGATCGTTACGCCACTGGTCCTCATCCAGACTCCTCTGTCCTCCTTCAGAATCTTCTGTCCTCCTTGAGACTTCTCTGTCCTCATCCAGACTCCTCTGTCCTCCTCTCGACATTTCTTTCCCCATCAGACTCCTCTGTCTCATTTAGGCTCCTTTGTCCTCCTCCATACACTGCCTAATTTTCCAGAGAACAGCAGCATTGTCCACTCGGCTATTGGAGCAGATTCACGCTGAGCACATGTGATAGATGTGAAAGATGTGTGTATTGGATGGAACAGCACAGAAATACAGAAAGAAAAGGCAAATTGGATGTAATTTCACACAAAGCCCCAAAATGGTCATGACACGCCCCTCCTGGGCCTTGGGATACTCGGAACCGGGCTTTCTTGAGGCTTCATCACGGGGATCACAGGGACTGAGACCCGGCTTCGTGACCCTGGCGATGTCATTAAAAGTTCGGTGTGGGTGTCTCTCCCAGGGAAAGGGATCTGACGTGGAGGGTTCATTCTGGGCAGGTATGACTGGACCTTGGGATACTTGTTAATTTTACGTGACGCCACCTGTAGGTTGGGGCTATATCTGGCCGCCGCTGCATGACAGTCCTCCTAGGGGGCCGAGGGTTGGGAGGCAGCAAGGTTCTTAAGCCTTCTACGGGTAGGGCTAACCCCCAGGGCAGCTTGAGGTACCTGAGTGAGTTGGTAGTCGTGTTTCTGATGCTTTTTGCTGCATAAGAAAGTTCACAGACACAGGAAGATGCAGTCTTAATTTCTTTGACTCACAGTCTTTGTGCAGCAGCCCGCTGAGCACTGGGTTCCTGGAGGCAGGGATCCAGCTACTCACGGGTAGGGAGTAACTGGCACCCCATCTCTGTCCTTTCTCAGCCTCTTTACATTGCGCTTGCTTCGCCCTCCTACCTTGCACCTCACCACACAGAGCTCTGAGCCAGTGACTGTGGGCTTTTTTTAGGGGTTAAACTGCAGTGTCTCCACTTATAGCAGATGTGCGCGGTTGTTGACCGTGTCACCTTGGAAGTGCTACACAGTCTCTGGGTTGCCAGTAGAGCCTGGTCTGGATTCTCCACTAGTCTTGGGGTTCTTGGTGCCCTGTTCTTTGGCCTAGTCCATCCACTGCTTTGCGCTGGACAATGAATTCGAGCCCCACGGGTGGATTGCTCACCACCCCTGTCTCTAGGACCTTCTCTCTTCCTCTGAACCACTTAGGTGTTGTTTCTGCTCCTTTGTTTGGCCTCTGGACACTTAAGTTCTTTCTTTTGTGACAGGATTTTCTTGCTCTAGCTTCCCTCCAACTCGACTCTAGCTGCTCCACTCTCCTTCTGCTGTATAACTGTCTCTCCTACGTTTTAGATGTTTCTCTCACTTTTTATACCCCTTGTCACGTGTCCCACGTCATCTCTTTGTGTATTCCTCCTGACCTCACTCCTCCCAAAGTGCTCCCTCTAACTACTTTCTTCACCACCCAACCCCACTACAATCCTTCCTAGTGTGATCTGGGTGTCCCGGTACCGGTCTGTACCCTCATACCAGTGAGTGGGATACTACACCCTAACAGGGGTGTAGCATCTCTGCGGCGACGGAATCCGCAGGGACGCCACACTCCCCCCTCCTTAAATCAAGCCAGTCGTCGGGCTGCAAGAGAACAGGATAAACTGATGGTTCAAAGACATGCAAAGTTTTGTAATGCTTAATAACAAGAACAATAACAATAAGAAGGCTGTTCATCCCTTTAACGGGAGGTACGATTACTTATAAAAGTAGAAAATCATGCATAAATAACTATTTACAGTCCCACCAAGTCCAGTGCGAAGCCTATCCAGGTATGTGGTTTGAATCCAAGAAATGATGGGAGTGCTGGTGTGTCACGGTCCGCGCTGCTGTGGTATGGATAAACTCACCAAAGAGCCAAAAGTATTTTCATCCTTTATTCCTCCTCTCTCTACGCGTTTCAGCGCCACACCCGGCGCCTTCCTCAGGGACATTCATGTCCCTGAGGAAGGCGCCGGGTGTGGCGCTGAAACGCGTAGGAGAGAGGAGGAATAAAGGATGAAAATACTTTTGGCTCTTTGGTGAGTTTATCCATACCACAGCAGCGCGGACCGTGACACACCAGCACTCCCATCATTTCTTGGATTCAAACCACTATCCAGTGGTCGGTGGAGGTCCTGCAGCAGCTGGAACATAGATTCCAAAAACGCCTTCAAACCAGTTGTGGGGTTCACAACTGGACCAGGTGAGCAGCTTCACAGCACCACCATCATACAAAAGTGTCACTAGTGATAGGGCACTATTGCGCCTCTTGTCCCCCTCCCTATTTTCTCTTATCCAGGTATGTATCACACTGTCCTAGGTGGCAAGCAGGCGAGCGTCCCGCACTTGGTGTCTCCCTTTGTCTTCGGGGGGACCCACCACAAGTAAACTCCCAGCACATGCCCTGGTGTGGCGACAGGGTTAAAAGGACCGATTCTTCAGCCACGCCAGTGGGTTTTGGTTTGCTTCGGTCGTACGGACATGTCGGCTCTAAAACCAACAGGGAGCACACTTTGGTGCTATCTATTTACATTTTAGTCTGGGCAGTACTTAATCCTTAGCCACATTGTCCATAATTCACTTTATCAACACACACACTCCATTCTAACACAACATAATACACTTTAATACCCACAAATACACATCATTTCAATAAACAAATTAAAACAAACATTCCCACCTAACCGTGTTAGCAAGAAAGTTATAAACTATATACACGGCTGCACTATTTACATCACCACATGTTGAAACGTGGCTTTTTCCGCAGCCAGGGTGACACGTCCTCAGTAGCACTACACAGCGCAGCCAGGTTTTCTGCAGTTGCTGCTGCCGCCGTTGACACGGGCTCAATCTGCATAGACACCTCCCTGATGCCGACTACTGCTACTTTGGTTCCTCCCAGCACAGTCTGTGTAGCAACATCTGCGGTTCTGGGACGGGGGGGTCTTGCGCTGGTTCGGACAGCTGGTGTAACCTCTGAGGCTGTATGGGCACAGCTGCTGGCTCAAATACCTGGGGCTCAGCTGTATAAGCAGGTGGCTCGTCCCTTACTAGATGGATATCCAGGGCATACCACCCCTGCTCTCCCAGGTGCTGGGTAAAGGTGACCTTGTCGCCAGGATGCAGATCGCGACCAGGGTGGCCCTCCGGCAGGTGGGATTCTATTTCCCACTGGGTCACAAAGAGTTCTCTGCCGCTTCTCCGCTCCTAAACGAACCCCCAGCCTCTGTCCTGGTGGAACTGGACTTTGGAACCCTTACAGATTGGGCCCCACTCTGCTGCCTTGGATCGGCGGACCTGCTGCTTTTCTTGCAGGTTCCGCTCCTCCATGGCAAGCCATTTAGCCTGCCGCTCCACCTCTTCAGTTTCCCTCTGGGACTCTTGCTTGGCCTGCTGCTGGTGGCAGTATTCCACGCAACTAAGAGTCTCTACTGTGGGCCTTCCCTCTCTGGTCTCTCCCAGGAAGCCCATTAGTGAGTCCCCCTGTTCGACCCATCTGATGACCCCCCACTCCACATTCACTTCTTCCATCGCCAGCTTGGGCTCTAGCGGGGCCACCCATCTGTGCTGGACTACAGACTGGTCCCACTGTAAGTTCTTACTATCCCAGCCTGGTGCTAGTGGGAACAGAGCATCTAGGAGCCCTACCAGGGTGTCGTCAGCCGCTGGAGGGTTGTTGGTACCTGCAGCTTCCTTGGCGCTGACCCCTGCTTCTTCCTCCAGGAATGGCAACGGTGGTTGCGGCAGCGTCCACCTTCGGGTCATCCTGTTTAGCAGATTGTCCTTCTACACCTCCACCGCATCCACCTGGGCCTTTCTCAGTTGCTGACCCAGGTTCTCCACCTCACTCTGCTGGAATGCTGGGTCCAGGAGCTGCATAACCCACTCAGGTTAGTTCACAACCCCCCAACTAGCTTGTCAAAACTGCCCCCAGATATAATCCTAGGAGCGCCTTCCTCTCTTGTTTTTTTTATATGGGTCCAGGAGTTCAACTCTAGCTGCTCCACTATCCTTTCTGCTGTTTAGCTGTTTCTCCTTCTGCTGTATAACTGTCTCTCCTACGTTCTAGATGTTTCTCTCACTTTTTATACCCCCTGTCACGTGTCCCACGTCCTATACGTGTGTTTCTCCTGACCTCACTCCTGCCTAAGTGCTCCCTCTAACTATTTCCTTCACCACCCAAGCCCACTACAATTGTTCCTAGTGTGATCTGGGTGTCCTGGCACCGGTCTGTACCCCTCTTAACTGTGAGTGGGATACTATACCCTAACAGGGGTGCAGCATCTCTGTGGCGACTGGATCCTCAGGGGCGCCACAGTCACAATTGTTGCCCCCTTGCCTTAATGACACGCCCACTCCAGGGCTGGGGAAGACTCTGTAACTGGGCGGTTATTCGTTGTTCTTCTTCATCTCTTTTTGGTTCTATTCACGAAGCCAGAGGGGGGCTAAGACCCGGTCCCGTGACCCTGGCGATGTCATTGTTAATAAACGGGGAAGATGACAGAGAAAGTCTGAGGGGACAAAGGGGATATTTGTGACGCCACCTGCCAGGGCGGCCGCCGCTGCTGCTTCAGATTCTCTGGGGATGGTGATGGGCAGCTTGGATGGTTTTGCTCCCCGAAGGTGGAGCGCGGTCCCCAGGGCAGTGGGATAGAGGAGTCAGTTCGTACCTTGGCAGATGTTCATTGGGATGTCGGTACTCTGGTGTTTCATGTGGACTCTGCGGCCAGTGGTCGCCTCTAATAAGAGTCTCACACACCATAGCTGGAGTTCTCGTACTTTTACTCAGTTCTTTCAACACAGCCACAGGGTACTTTCCCTTGCCAACCTCCAGTTCAACACTGTCTCCAGAACCAGGTTAGTGCAGTCGGTGCCCTTTTCTGTCCTCACTAGGTGTTCCTGTCTCTGGTGGTCTTTCTCTCTCAGCGTTATAAGGGGTAGTTCTCTCTTCTGGAGTGAGTGTGACATTGCTCTGCCCCCCAGGCTCTCAACGCTCTCCGCAGCACAGAGCTCAAGTACCGACAGCCACAAGTGCTTATTTGTGTCCCCATTCCCGAGGCACTGCTCTCTAGTTCGGCCGCCTTCCCCAAGTTGTGTCGAGTGTTCAGCCACAGCTCCCGTTAGAAGTCTGGGGCCTCCGGTTTAACGGCTTGGGCATACAGCCTCCACACCGTGTTCAGGGCAGAGTCCCTGTCCACCAGCCCCTCCGGTTTGTCAGATTCGGGCATACAGGCATCCGCACCCCCAAGGGCTCTTTTCTCCTCCCACCTAACGGCTTCTCCCTCCCGTGGACAAGCCTGGTCATGCTCCAGTCCATGGGAGTCGGCTCCGAACCTCAATACACTCCCGACTTCCACTCCACTCCTCTCACGATGGTCTCTCCACTACTCACTACCTAACTCAAACTACCTCCCTGTCCCCCTACATGAACCTGGGTCCTCCATTAGGGTCCACCCACCTGCTGTTGTGTGTGTGTGTGTTGTTTCGGGCTCAACTGCACCTTCCCAGCACTGGAGAACAGAGGCACCACTCCGCTTAACTGCAGAAGTGCAGTACCTCTGGTGGCGGCCTACCTAATGGGGCACCACAATAATATTTGCTTGCCCTTTGTAATAAATCCCTGCAATCAGTCGCCTCCTATAACCTCCACAAGCTTTTTCTCACCTGGAGTTTGGGTCTCTTCTGTATAATCTGCTCCCGGTCTCTCGTCTTCTCCCGATTTTCAGATCTCTCCACAGGTGATCAATATGCAAATGGAGTCCATGTAGCCTCATTTAAGAGTCTCAAACATGAAACTAGCCAGATATCCCTCCAGGGAAGGACCTAGCCTTGGGGTGGCTCCTTGCGGAGACCACCATAACCACCATATTAATTGCCCTTTCAATATCCAGCTCTTTACGAGTGTAAAGATATGACAAGGGAATACCAAAGTCAGGTATCCATCCACAGACAGCTGTTTCGGGGTGTTGCCCCTCATCAGTGTGGAGTAGGATTCAGGCTAGGTGGGAGCAATGCCTAGTAATCCTAGAACTTCCCTGTCCCCCTACATGAACCTGGGTCCTTCATTAGGGTCCACCCACCATCCCCAGGGCCTGCTGTTGTGTGTGTGCTTCGGGCTCAACTGCACCTTCCCAGCACTAGAGAACAGAGGCACTACTCCCCTTAACTACTGAAGTGCAGTACCTCTGGTGGCGGCCTACCTGGTGGGGCACCATATTAACATTTTTTTGCCCCTTTGTAATAAATCCCTGCATCAGTCACCTCCTATAGCCTCCACAAGCTTCTTCTCTCCTGGAGTTTCTCCCCTTCTTTATAATCTGCTCCAAGTCTCTCGTCTTCTCCCGATTTTCAGATCTCTCCACAGGTGATTAATGGGATTTAGATCCGGACTCATTGCTGGCACTTCAGATCTCTCCAGCGTTTTGCTTCCTCCATTTCTGGGGCTTCTTGATGTTTGGGGTCATTGTCCTGCTGGAGACCCCTGACCTAGGACGCCCCCAGCTTTCTGACACTGGACTCTACATTGTGACCAAAATCCTTTGGTATCTTCAGATTGTGATTTCTTGCACACAGTCACGGCCCCCAGTGCCAGAGGCGGCAAAACAACCCAGAACATCTCTGACCTCCCCCATATGTGACTGTAGGTCCTGTGCTCCTTTCTCTTGACCTCCTCCATATGTGTCTGTAGGTCCTGTACGCTTTTCTCTGACCACCTCCATATGTGTCTGTAGGTCCTGTACTCTTTTCTCTAACCTCCCCCATATGTGACTGTAGGTCCTTTGCTTTTTTTCTCTGACCTCCCCCATTTGTGACTGTAGGTTCTGTGCTCTTTTCTCTGACCTCCCCCTATATGTGACTGTCGGTCATGTGCTCTTTTTTTTTCTGACCTCCCTCATATGTGACTGTAGGTCCTGTGCTGTTTTCTCTGATCTCCCCCACTTGTGACTGTACACTCCCTGACAGAAGTTATGTCGCTTATCCATGTTATGTAAATAAAAGCTTATAACCTGACGTTATATTCATCCTTTGGCTGTATACATTACTATTTTGAAATTGAAACCCTCCGAAATGTGGTTATAAATTAGCATCAATGCTGACATATTGATCATTTAATGAACACAGAATGGTCAGATTTTGGCAAGGCAAAAAGTTTTGTCGCCCACAGAAAGTAATGTGATATTCAAACAAATAATTAACTTAAAGTACAAATATATGTTGCATAACATTGGTGAATGACGTTGTGGTGCTATTAAATCATATTTAATATTTTGTGTGACTTCCATGAGCTTGAAGGACTGCATCCATGCGGTTAAACAATGATTCATACAATTTATTAATGAAGTCATCAGGAATAGCAAAGAATGCAGTCTTACATGCCTCCCAGAGTTCATCTAGATTCTTTGGTTTTGTCTCCAAGCTTCCTCTTTCATCCTACCCAAACATGCTCAATGATGTTCATGTCTGGTGACTGGGCTGGCCAGTCCTTGAGCACCTTGATCTTTTTTGCATGGAGGAACTTTTTTGTAGAGATGGATGTATGAGATGGAGCACCATCCTGCTGCAGAATTTGACCCCTTTTATGATTTGGAATGTAAGAAGTAGATAATACTTCTTGATATTTTAGGCTATTGATATTGCCTTCCACCTTGCAAATGTTTTGCATACCCCCATACTGAATGTAACCCCAGACCATGATCTTTCACCACCAAATGTAACTGTTTTATGGGTGTATTTTGGATCCATACGGGCTCCAGTAGGTCTCCTGCAGTATTTGTGGCAGCTGTGGTGTAATTCTACTGAAGATTCATCAGAGAAATCCACCTTCTGCCACTTTTCCAGTGTCCATGTGTTTAGCAGGCTGTAGGACTTTGCAAATGCCACACGTTTTTTTTTTTTTTGCCTTTTGTTTAGTGCTGACTTCTGACCACTGATTCGACCATAGAGGCCATTTCGAGACAGAATCCTACAAACTGTTCTAGTTGACAACAGAGAGTTGAGGTGACCAGGCCTGTTGGAGCTCTGCTGCAGTGGAAGAGGGGCTTGCTTTGGATTTTCTAACCAACAAACGCTCCTCCTGAGCAGTTGTCTTGCGGGGTCTGCCGGACCTGGGCTGTCACAAACACATCTCCAGTCTCTTCAAATCTTTTTTTAATTCTTTGTACTTGACGCTGAGACACATTAAAGGTGCCAGCCACCTCTGCAGTGGATCTGGTCTTCAGCTCTTGATAATCAAGGCTTTGGTCGCAGGTGGATTTTTGCATGTTGTCAGAGCTCAAGTTGCAGTTCAAGTGAAGGTCTGGGGTGCTGGGTTTCTTTTTATACAGACCCACTAATTAACCGATCATTTACGGAGCACAGGTGAGGATGTAAACTAGGATTGGGTGCATTATATGACAAGGTGACAAAACTTTTGTCTTGCCAAAATCTGACAATTCTGTGTTCATTAAATGATCAATATTTCAGCATTGATGCCAATTTTTTTTCTCAGCCCAAACCAAATTTCGGGGGGTTTCAGCTTTCAAAAGAGTAATTTTTAAAACCAATGGATAAATTTAACGTCAGGTTATAGCTTTTATTTACATACGGTAACATGGATAAGCAACATAACTTCTGTCAGGGAGTGTGGGTCCTGTGCTCTTTTTTTCTCTGACCTCTCTCTCATATGTGACTGTAGGTCCTGTGTTCTTTTCCTTGTCATCCTCATTCTGTTTTCGGTAAACAGTAGGATGATTTGCTTTACCAAAAGCTCTATCTTGTCTCATCTGTCCACAACACACGTTCCCAGAAGGATTTTGGTTCCTCAAGTACATTTTGGCTTTTTTCTGTCTCTGTCAGCAGTGGGTCCTCCCGGGTCTCCTCTATAGCGTTTTATGTCATTGGCATGTGGACGGATAGTTTGTGCTGACACTGATGCCCCAGGAGCCTGCAGGATGGCGTGAATTTCTTTGGAACTTGCTTGTGGCTTATCCATCATCTGGGCTATCCTGTGTTACAACCTACATCAATTTTCTCTGCCATTCACGTCCAGGGAGATTAGCTACTATGCCATGGGTTGTAAATTTCTTTTTGTGTTGTTCACCGAGGAGAAAGGAACATTAAGATCCCTGGAGATGGACTTGTATCCTTGTGTATAATACAAAACTGCACCTAACACATTACTATAATAAGTTAGTGAGGTTGCAATACCAGACAGTACGGACAAAACTTCCAATGTTTTTAAAAGCAGTTACCGTATGCGAGTGTCACATCCTTAAAGGGATTGTTCAAATTTAGATATTATTATTATTATTTACTACCTGTAGAGCCCGGCGTTGCCTGGGCATAGTAACTAACTGTTCTTTGTTATAAGCTGAGTGTTTATAAGGCCAGGTGTTAGAATGGCCAAGTCACAGTCCAGACCTGAATCCAATCGAGAATCTGTGGAAAGAGCTGAAAACTGCTGATCACAAACGCCTCCATCCAACCTCACTGAGCTCCAGCTGTTCTGCAAGGAAGAATGGGCAAGAATTTCAGTCTCTCGATGTGCAAAACTAATAGAGACAAACCCCAAGAGACTGCAGCTGTAATCGCAGCACAAGGTGACGCTACAATGTGTTAAGCCAAGGGGGCTGAATAATATTGCACGCCCCACTTGTCAGTTTTTTATTTGTTAATAAAAATGTAAAATATGCAATACATTTCGTTCCACTTCATGATTGTGTGCAGTGTACGACTGATTGTTGTCCTACACCTGTGTGTGTGTATGTATGTCCACTATACGTATCGATCCTGGCCCCCACACCTCCCCTAATCTGCCCCATCTACCCACGCTCCCACCCAAATCTATTTCTCACCTCCCGCCCACACCCCAAAACTTCTCCTACCCCCAAAGCTGCCTCCCGCACCCTCCCCAAACCTGTACCCCCACCCCCGCAAAAAATGCCCCCACTGCACCCGCACCCAGAAACATGCCTCCCCACCCTCAAACCCTGAGTCAAATGGGGTGCGTGTGCAAAATTTTGTGATTGTAGATGCAATGGTGCGAATTCCTATATTGGACATACATACATACATTCACAAAAGTTTGTGATTGTAGATACAACAGTGCAAATTCCTTTAGTGGACATACATACATTCATTTCTGTAATTCTTACCTCCTTTTTTTCCATGGCTCTTGAGAAAGCAGCTCTTGCCTCCCTTTCAAAACCCTAACCTTGACATACAAGGCCATACACAACCTGTCCCCTCCCTACATCTCCAACCTGGTCTCCCGCTACCTCCCTTCGCGCAATCTGCGCTCCTCCCAAGAACTCCTCCTCTCAACCCCCCGCATCTCCACCTCCCACAACCGCACACAAGACTTCTCTCGTGCTTCTGCCAGACTCTGGAACTCCCTCCCCCATCACATCAGACACTCCCCGACCCTGGGAACCTTCAAGAAAAACCTAAAGACCCACCTCTTCCTACAAGCCTACAACACACACTGAGACCGTACAAACTGCACCATCTCACCTCTCCCCCTCCTACTGTCTCCCTCCCCACCCCCTTTAGACTGTGAGCCCTCGTGGACAGGATCCCCGACCCTGCTGTACCCGTATGACTAATTGTGATATGTCATCGTTTGTCGTCGTTTGCGGTCGTCCTCGACCACCTGTTTCTGTCTACCCTCCAAATTGTAAAGAGCCATGTATCCTAATGGCGCTATATAAATACCTATTAATAATAATAATAATAATTCTTCCATTTCTGAACGCATTTCTATAATTCTTGCCTTCCTTTTTTCCATTTCTGTAAGTCTTTCTCATTGAGGCAAAATGCAGCTTTCTCTTAGTGTGTGATGATAGTCATCCAGTCACATTCTTTTTCTTAGGAGTCATAAGATTAGAATGATCAGGCAGTGACATGACACAGAATTTTAAAAGCTAACATTCTACATTCTATTGTGACTTCACAATGAGGGGTGTGGCTATCGGGGGTGGGTGGGGATTACCACACACATGGGTGTAGCTATGTGGATGGGGTGGGGCTATGCAAGGCAAGTGTGGCTGAGGAATGGGCGTGGCCATGTGGAGTGGATGTGACCATGTGGAATGGGTGTGGTCACACGAAGTGGGCATGGACACGTTGGAGCTGGCATGGCCATGTGGAGTGTGCATGGCTTGACACACATACATGCACACATACATTCAACTTTATATACAGTGCCTTATGAAAGTATTTGTCCCCTTGAACTTTTCAACCTTTTGCCACATTTCAGGCTTCAAATATAAAGATAGAAATTCTAATTTTTTTGTGAAGAATCAACAACAAGTGGGACACAATCATGAAGTGAAACCAAATTTATTGCATATTTTAAACTTTTTTAACAAATAAAAAACTGAAAAGTGGGGCGTGCAATATTATCGGCCCCTTGAGTTAATACTTTGTAGCACCACCTTTTGCTGCGATTACAGCTGCAGTCTCTTGGGGTTTGTCTTTATCAGTTTTGCACATGGAGAGACTGAAATTCTTGCCCATTCTTCCTTGCAGAACAGCTGGAGCTCAGTGAGGTTGGATGGAGGCGTTTGTGATCAGCAGTTTTTAGCTCTTTCCACAGATTCTCCATTGGATTCAGGTCTGGATGTGACTTGGCCATTCTAACACCTGGATACGTTTAATTTTGATCCATTCCATTGTAGATTTTGCTTTATGTTTGGGATCATTGTCTTGTTGGAGGATAAATCTCCGTCCCAGTCTCAGGTCTTTTGCAGACTCCAACAGGTTTTCTTCCAGAATGGTCCTGTATTTGGCTCCTCCATCTTCCCATCAATTTTATCCATCTTCCCTTCCCTGCTAAGAAAAGCAGGCCCAAACCATGATGCTGCCTCCACCATGTGTGACTGTGGGGATGGTGTTTTGAGGGTGATGAGCTGTGTTGCTTTTATGCCAAACATATCGTTTTGCATTGTGGCCAAAAAGTTTGATGTTGGTTTCATCTGACCAGAGCCCCTTATTCCACATGTTTGGTGTCTCCCAGGCGGCTTGTGGCAAACTTCAAACAAGACTTTTTATGGATATCTTTGAGAAATGGCTTTCTTCTTGCCACTCTTCCATAAAGGCCAGATTTGTGCAGTGTACGACTGATTGTGTCCTAAGGACAGACTCTCCCACCTCAGCTGTAGATCTCTACAGTTCATCCAGAGTGATCATGGGCCTTTTGGCTGCATCTCTGATCAGTCTTCTCCTTATTCGAGATGAAAGTTTAGAGGGACGGCCGGGTCTTGGTAGATTTGCAGTGGTCTGATACTCCTTCCATTTCAATATGATCGCTTGCACAGTGCTCTATGAGATGTTTAAAACTTGGGAAATCGTTTTGCATCCAAATCCAGCTTAAACTTTCCCTACAACAGTATCTCGGACCTGCCTGGTGTGTTCCTTGGTCTTCATTTTTTTTTCCAATAAATTTTATAGATTTTTAGATAAACGACATCAACAGCCAACACGGACGTAGGCAGGTAGAAGGACAAAAACATATAATATTCAATACTGTTCGGGATTCCTTGGTCTTCATGATGCTCTCTGCACTTGAAACAGAACCCTGAGATTATCACAGAGCAGGTGCATTTATACGGAGACTTGATTACAACAGGTGGATTCTATTTCTCATTACCAGTCATTTAGGACAACATTGGATCATTCAGAGATCCTCACTGAACTTCTGGAGTGAGTTTGCTGCGCCTGAAAGTAAAGGGGCCGAATAATATTGCACGCCCCACTTTACAGTATTTCATTTCTTAAAAAGTTTAATATATCCAATAAAT
The DNA here is from genome assembly GCA_033576535.1 of Allobates femoralis. Classification (NCBI taxonomy): domain Eukaryota; kingdom Metazoa; phylum Chordata; class Amphibia; order Anura; family Aromobatidae; genus Allobates; species Allobates femoralis. The sequence continues at coordinate 50,153,195 of JARQOC010000010.1, read as the reverse complement.
TTCGTTCCACTTCACGATTGTGTCCCACTTTGTTGATTCTTCACAAAAATATTAGAATTTATATCTTTGTTTGAAGCCTGAAATGTGGCAAAAAGTTGAAAAGTTCAAGGGGGCCAAATACTTTCACAAGGCACTGTATTAGATTATTATTAATTTACACTACCGTTCAAAAGTTTGGGGTCACCCAGACAATTTTGTGTTTGCCATGAAGACTCATAATTTTGCAACTCATTTGATAAATAAAAGTAATAGAAAATATAGTCCAGACATTGACAAGGTTAGAAATAATGATTTTTATTTGAAATAATTTTCTTTTCGTTGTTCTGCTTCTCACAAATGTTCTTCTGTGTGATCCAAACACCTCAAACTTTGATTTCCTCTGTCCATAAAACTCTGTTCCAATCTTTCTCTGTCCAATATCTGTTCTTTTGCCATATTAATCTTTTCCTTTTATTAGCCAGTCTCAGATATGGCTTTTTCTTTGCCACTCTGCCATGAAGGCCAGCATCCCAGAGTCACCTCTTCACTGTAGGCGTTGACACTGGCTTTTTGCAGGTACTATTTAATGAAGCTGCCAGATGAGCAGCTGTGAGGCGTCGATTTTTAGAGACTCTAATGTACTTGTCTTGTTGCTCAGTTGTGCAGCAGGGCCTCCCGGTTCTCTTTCTACTCTGATTGGTTAGAGCTTGTTTGTGCTCTCCTCTTAAGGGAGTAGTACACACCGCTGTAGGAAATCTTCAGTTTCTTGGCAATTCCTCGCATGGAACTAGCCTTCATTTCTAAGAACAAGAATAGACTGTCGAGTTTCACATGAAAGTTTTCTTTTTCTGGCCATTTTGAGAGTTTCATAGAACAAACAAATGTAATGCTCCAGTTCTCAACCAGCTCAAAGGAAGGTCAATTTTATAGCTTCTCTAATCAGCCAAACTGTTTTCAGCTGTGATAACCTACTTGTGCAAGGGTTTTCTAGGGTTTTCTAAACATGCATTAGGGGCCTTTCACACTTGCGTTTTTTCCTGATCTGGAAGATCAGGAAAAAACCTGATTCTTATGGGGGTTAACTCCGTATCGTAGGCACGGCGGAGCGGCATTTTTGAGGTTTCCGATATGATGCTGTTTAACGCTGCCGATATCGAAAACGTCCACGATTGTCCACAAATAGAATTTACATGGAGTTAAGGAGTGGAGTACATCGAGTGGATGTTTACACGCAACGATCGCTCAACATTGAATAACGCTCATTCTGACCCCGATTCGGTCCATATCTGCATCATTGACTTCAACAGTAGTGCAGAACGATATCGGGTCAACTCACGAACACGTGATTTGCGAGTTGGATGAGTTGAGCGATATCCCGTGTAAACCCATTACAGGATTCATTTTTTGCCATTCACTTTAATGATTCGGAAAACCTGAACAACAAGATCTACCTGAAACATTAAAGTGAATGGCAAAATTGAATCTGTAAGAATTAGGTTTTCTGATCTCAGATCAGAAAAATACAAGTGTGAAAGGCCCCTTACACAGTTAGCAAACACAATGTACCATTAACACACTTGAGTGGTGGTTGTTGGAAATGGGCCTGTATACACCTATGTAGATATTGCATTAAAAAAGAGTTTGCAGCTAGAATAGTCATTTACCACATTAACAATGTATAGTGTATTTCTGGTTCATTTAATGTTAGCTTCATTAAAGAAAAAGTGCTTTTCTTTAAAAAATAAGGAACTTTGTAAGTGACCCCAAACTTTTAAACGGTAGTGAATATGCACCTTTAATTCCATGGTGCTGTACATGAGAAGGGGTTACATACAAAATTATAGATCTAGTTTACAGTAAACAAATTAACGACAGACTGGTGCAGAGAGGAGAGGACCCTGCCCTTGCGGACTTGTATTCTTTAGGGCAATAGGGAGGAGACAGAAGGTTGGGGTGCGGCAGCTCTGAGGTGGTGGGGCAGCAGCTCCGGTGGCAGTGGGGCGGAAACTCTGGGTGTGAGCAGCTGTGTCATGCAGGCTGAAAGCTTCCTGAAGGATGGTTTCAGGTTGCTGAGGATCTGAGCTGGTGGTCATCGGACGTGTTTGGGGTGCAAAATTCCGAGGATGGGAATCAGGAGAATCTGGAGGCGGTTTGTGACGAACGATAAGTGTGAGGAAGAGAGGTCTTGAAGGATCGAGATACGTGAGAGATGGGGGAAATAATTCGGAGTTTGGAGGGGCAGGTCTGGATGATTGTAGTCATCTTGTATCTTGAACTGGATTCGTTGTGGAATTGGGAGCCAGTAAAGAGATTTGCAGAGAGGAGAAACGGGAGTAGTGAGGAGAGAGATAGATTAGTCGGGCAGCAGAGTTAAGGACAGACTGAAGAGGGGCAAGAAAGTTAGCAAAGAGGCCACAGAGGAGGGTGTTACAGTAATCGAGGTGGGAGATGATGAGGGCATGTACAAGAGTTTTAGTAGATAGAGGACTGATGAAGGGAAGAATTCTGGAAATAGTTTTAAGCTGGAGGAGACAGGAGGTGGCGAGAGTTTGAATGTGCAGTTTGAAGGACAGGCAGAGTCGAGAGTTACTCCGAGGCAGCGGATTTTGGGTGCTGGAGAGAGCATGATGCCCATTTACCATAATAGATAGATCGGGTAGGGAAGATACATGAGATGGAGGAAAGATGATGAGTTTGGTTTTGTCTACATTGAGTTTTAGGAAACAAGAGGTGAAGAAGGAGAGATATGGCTGATAGACACTCCAGGATTCTGGACAGCAGAGAGGTGACATCTGGGCCAGAGAGGTAGATCTGAGTGTCATCAGCGTACAGGTGGTACTGAAAGTCATGGGACTTTATTATGAGTTGTCCTAGGCCAAGGGTATAGATTAAAAAAAGTAGGGCCCCAGGACAGAGTCTTGAGGGACTCCAACAGAGAGAGGGCGGGATGAGGAGGAAGTGTAGGAGTGGGAAACGCTAAATGTGAGGTCAGAAAGGTATGACGCAATCCAGGATAGGGCAAGGTCTTTGATGCCAAGGGAAGAGAGGATCTGTAGTAGGAGGGAGTGGTCGACTGTGTCAAAGGCAGAGGACAAGGTCAAGAAGGGGAGGATGGAGAATTGTCTGTTAGGTTTGGCTGTAAGTCGTTAGTAATTTTGGTCAGGGCAAAAGCCGGATTGAAGGATGTAAAGAGAGTTAGATGAGAGGTGGGAGGAAAGTTGAGCATGGACATGCTGCTCAAGGAGTTTTGAAGCAAATGGGAACAGCGATATGGGGCGATAGCTGGGCATGGCAGTTGAGTCAAAGTTTAGCTTTTTGAGGATGGGTGTGATGGTGGCATGTTTGAAAGCAGAGGGGCAGGTACTAGAAGATAGAGATAGATTGAAGTGGTGGGTTAGGGCTGGAATGAGCGTGTTAGTGAGGTTGGGGAAGAGGTGGGAAGGGATGGGGTCAAGTGCACAGGTGATGAGGTGTGATTTGGAGAGGAGACGAGTAAGCTCTCAGTGATGTTGGAGAGGGAGGTTGTGAGGGGAAGGCAGAGGTCTGGTATATGGAGTGTGATTGGGTGGTGGAACAGTAAAGGTTTGCCTTGTTTGGTCGATCTTATTTTTGAAGTATGTGTGAAGTCCTCAGCAAAGATGAGGGAGGTCAGAGGAGGCAGTGGCGGGGGAGGAGAGAGTTGAATGTACTGAACAGTTGTTGGGAGTTGTGGAATAGTGAAGATACAAGGTTTGTGAAGTAGGTCTGTTTAGCATAGCAAAGTCTGACACCCTTGGCCAAGATAGCGACAAAGACCACTCATTTTTAATGTTTGTAAATTGCAGGAAAATCAATGCAGATCACCTATCCAAAACGAAGCAGAGACATTATATATAACGAGATATTTATTTTCTCATCTTTAATTATATCAGGCAGAGATCATTACCTGATACAGAACCAATCACCAGCACAGACAGCATAAATGGTCACAGTGATTTCAACAAACTTTGCATCATTTAATAGTACAAGAAAACATAAGAAAATGTGTAAAATTTTATCTAGAAATCTTCTTCTTTCTCACCTAATGAGCCCTTTCTTCTTCCTGAATTCAACATTTACTCTGAGATAAAGCTCAATTACATCTTGGGAAAATCTGATTACAGCTGCCTATTGAAACCTATGCAGAGGGGAAAGAGCGAAAAAGAGTGAGAGACATAGCTATACAGGTTCTGCTTTCTAGTAATGGTTTTATCTCACTGCAGAGATGGATTCACAGCTGCACTGCTCAGAGCTGGATATATAACGTCCTCCATGTGCTACTGATCCTTCTGAACATGTTATGCACAGAGACGGGAGAGCAAGAATCCCTCATGTCTGTGTATGGGAAACATCCTAGCAGATAGCTACAGCCATCGGCTCAGTAAATCTTTATCTCATGCCAATGCTGGATTCACAGCTATACTGCTCAGTGCTGATATATAATGTCCTCCATGCTGCTGCTGATCCTTCTGAACATGTGATACATAGAGACAGGAGAGCAAAAATCCCTTGTGTGCTGTGAATGGGAGAAATCATAGTAGCTCCTTTCCACACACCAGCTCAGAGACAACTGAAAATGTGAGACAAAGCCTGTAGAGAGGAAAACTTTTGAAATACAGGATAACGGGCAGAAATTGTGGACATGTTTATTACATAATCAAATTCTAGTTGCCTGTTTCCACCACTAGGGGGAGATTGTTGTATTCCGTTTAGGCTGTGTACGCAATGATAATAAAGTGCAGAATTATGAATGCAGCTCTGGATTCCTTGCTGCAAGTGATGTCTTCATCAATCGTCTATGTCTTGCTAAACTTGACAAAATGTTCCCTCTAAGCTTGAAATATATTGTTGATCAAAACAAAAACCTCATTATGGTCGGGTTATAATGGAAAAGATAGAGCTGAAAATAATGAAAACATCGGTCCACAAATATCCTCGGTCTCATCATTGCCAACTCCATTCACATCTCACTTCAAAATATTTGTTTTCTGGCCGCCATCTCTTATCGGGCGGGTGAGGGCGGCATCACTGGTGAAAACATCAACACGGTGGTGCGGGTGACAGCGGAGCGCCAGTGGGCGGCACTGTTATTGATTGTGATTAGAGTATCCAAGTCTCCGGCACTCCGGTATCATTGAGCATGGAGCGCCGGCGATCATAATATTTACTCCTAAGTTGGTGTTGATCATCTGTTGGGATGTTGACCCAGACATGTCCCGTCCACCCCTCCCCCGTCTCTTTCAACTCTTCGGAAATTGCTTGTTCTTGTTTAGCAGAAGTAATGAGTGGGTTTGAGTGGCTGTTTAGTGTTTCGGGGACGGAGTTTTCCTATATTTGTTTTTCCACCGTCTCTTCCTAATGGTGACAATGGGAGAGGAGGCTCGGGGATATTTTTAGCCTCACGTGACTGAACCTTCTTAAAAATAACCTGATGTCTGGATAAACCGGCGGGCAAACACCGGCGACAAGGACTTTCCATGGTGACTGTGTATGTGTGTGATATTCTATGAAGTTATCAGCACTGAGTACATGTAGTAGTGTCCCGAAATAAAGTGTCAGCAGGACATCACCCGAGTCAATGGAGACATCGAAACATCTGCTGTCACCGAGCACAAAACAGGGACGAAGATCAACAGATCATCAGACTATGAAAATCGGAAACATTCACACTAACATGTTGGGACATACAGTATGTTCTACTCGCTCCAACCCAGGTTGTCAATCATCATAGTATATATTATATCAGCATATTACACAACACACCAGATAATCCTGATCACTGTATAAGTACTGAATAACAAGACCAGCAACGACCACTAGGCACCATTGTGCAGTTCACATGTCAAATTGTTCTACTTATAAAACAAGTCACTCTGAACATACATTATATCATGGTCCGAAGAATAGAAGGAAAAAGGTGAAGAGGAAGACCAGCAACCCGATGGCTTGATAGATTCAAGATAGTGGCAGAGGAGACCCTGGAGGACCTGTCTAGGCTTGGAAAAGACTCTGGTGGACCTTTGTAGGCCTAGAGAAGACCCTGATGGACCTTATTAGGTCTACAAAAGACCCTGATGGACCTATCTAGGCTTGAAGAAGACCCTGGTGGACCTATCTAGGCTTGGAGAAGACTTACCTAAGCTGCACAAGATCAATCTTCTTATCACCATCAAGTCGCCATGGCTCAAGATCGACCTGAAAAACATTAAATAATAGTCATTAATATCCTGTACTGATCTTGAGTTACCTCCTGTATTATACTCCAGAGCTGCACTCACTATTCTGCTGGTGCAGTCACTGTGTACATACATTACATTACTGATCCTGAGTTACCTCCTGTATTATACTCCAGAGCTGCACTCACTATTCTGCTGGTGCAGTCACTGTGAACATACATTACATTACTGATCCTGAGTTACCTCCTGTATTATACTCCAGAGCTGCACTCACTATTCTGCTGGTGGAGTCACTGTGTACATACATTAGATTACTGATCCTGAGTTACCCCCTGTATTATACTCCAGAGCTGCACTCACTATTCTGCTGGTGCAGTCACTGTGTACATACATTACATTACTGATCCTGAGTTACCTCCTGTATTATACTCCAGAGCTGCACTCACTATTCTGCTGGTGCAGTCACTGTGTACATACATTACATTACTGATCCTGAGTTACCTCCTGTATTATACTCCAGAGCCGCACTCACTATTCTGCTGGTGCAGTCATTATGCACATACATTACATTACTGATCCTGTACTGATCCTGAGTTACCTCCTGTATTATACTCCAGTGCTGCACTCACTATTCTGCTGGTGCAGTCACTGTGTACATACATTACATTACTGATCCTGTACTGATCCTTGGTTACCTCCTGTATTATACTCCAGAGCTGCACTCACTATTCTGCTGGTGCAGTCACTGTGTACATACATTACATTACTGATCCTGAGTTACCTCCTGTATTATACTCCAGAGCTGCACTCACTATTCTGCTGGTGCAGTCACTGTGTACATACATTACATTACTGATCCTGAGTTACCTCCTGTATTATACTCCAGAACTGCACTCACTATTCTGCTGGTGCAGTCACTGTGTACATACATTACATTACTGATCCTGAGTTACCTCCTGTATTATACTCCAGAGCTGCACTCACTATTCTGCTGGTGCAGTCACTGTGTACATACATTACATTACTGATCCTGAGTTACCTCCTGTATTATACTCCAGTGCTGCACTCACTATTCTGCTGGTGCAGTCACTGTGTACATACATTACATTACTGATCCTGAGTTATCTCCTGTATTATACTCCAGAGCTGCACTCACTATTCTGCTGGTGCAGTCACTGTGTACATACATTACATTACTGATCCTGTACTGATCCTTGGTTACCTCCTGTATTATACTCCAGAGCTGCACTCACTATTCTGCTGGTGCAGTCACTGTGTACATACATTACATTACTGATCCTGAGTTACCTCCTGTATTATACTCCAGAGCTGCACTCACTATTCTGCTGGTGCAGTCATTGTGCACATACATTACATTACTGATCCTGTACTGATCCTGAGTTACCTCCTGTATTATACTCCAGTGCTGCACTCACTATTCTGCCGGTGCAGTCACTGTGTACATACATTACATTACTGATCCTGAGTTATCTCCTGTATTATACTCCAGAGCTGCACTCACTATTCTGCTGGTGCAGTCACTGTGTACATACATTACATTACTGATCCTGTACTGATCCTTGGTTACCTCCTGTATTATACTCCAGAGCTGCACTCACTATTCTGTTGGTGCAGTCACTGTGTACATACATTACATTACTGATCCTGAGTTACCTCCTGTATTATACTCCAGAGCTGCACTCACTATTCTGCTGGTGCAGTCACTGTGTACATACATTACATTACTGATCCTGAGTTACCTCCTGTATTATACTCCGGAGCTGCACTCACTATTCTGCTGGTGCAGTCACTGTGTACATACGTACATTCATTACATTACATTACTGCCCTATTCTTGCATATCACAAGCATGACCCCACTGGGACAATCCCGGTTTACGAGTCCTCCGGAGCTGAGCTCATCCACCAGTCTGGGTATTGAAGAACATGTCGTCGCCTAAAGTTCATCTTTTTTTTTAAGTCTAGACTCGCTGTCCCCCCCGAGCCGACCAGTCATTAACAGGCAATGGTGTAATTGAAGCTTGTGGGCCCCAATTCAAAATCTAAATCCGGGCCCCCACAATCACGGGTATGTATTAGAACTGGGCTTCTGTTTTGGCCAAGGGACCATTTGGGCCTTTGCGACTGCAGCCCCTGCCCTCATTATAGTTAGGCCCTGGTCCATAGATCAATGACTGGAACGTGCTGCTGTCTGCGGTGCTGAATTCAGAGCAGGGCTATAGACTCCTATATGGTGCCTGGCCACAGACATACGTCCGCCTGCTCAGTGGGTCCCCACCGTCCAGAACCCTATAATTAGCAAGACACATTTACACATTGTTGCCTCGTTCCATTTTCCGCAATCCCCTTTTATTAAACGGGTCCACTATGGTTAGATGATCACAATGGGTCCTGCTTTCTTGGACCTTTAGTGATAGAATCCAGAAGCAAGTTCTCAATTTCACTACAGTGCCCCCACAGGGAAAAGGAAACATTACACAGTTCCTATTGAAGTCAATAGGCTCTTTGTATAATGTCATGGACACGTGAGATCCCGCAGAAGGAGATACTGTCTGTGCCGCATTAAGCAGGAAAGTGAGGAAACCCAAAACCAGGCATGCAACTGCAACAACCTGCTGCAAGCTGCCACAACCTGCAATGATAACCTTCTGCAAGCTGCCACAACCTGCAATGATAACCTTCTGCAAGCTGCCACAACCTGCAATGATAACCTTCTGCAAGCTGCCACAACCTGCAATGATAACCTTCTGCAAGCTGCCACAACCTGCAATGATAACCTTCTGTAAGCTGCAGTAATAACCTTCTGAAAGCTGCCACAACCTGCTGCAATCAGTTTTAATTGATTGAAATATTTGAAAACATTGAAGAACTTTATTGGACAAATGCTAACATTTTGATAGTTCGGTGCGGCTGCTTGTGCGGTGGGTTTTCTTATTGATCTGATAGATGTGAGATCCTCAGGACTCTACTATGGATATTCGCTGTCACTGGGGGATGTATATTGTAATTTGACGTTCGTTGTGATACAATGTGTCATAGGTGAATTATCAGAAGACTCTATAACTTGAGGTGCCCCCTTGCACCAATAATGTCGCTCCCAAAGAATAAAACAACCCGTTCGGCTCTGCTACATTCACATTATGGGAAATGATCAGACGTGGCGGTTCTGAATGATTCCATCTCTATATACGAAATAAACCCCCAACGCTGCCCAAAAAAAAAATCCAATCTAATGAATGTAATTCATAGATTTCAGGCTGAGCACATTGAGGTTTCTGATCACATGTATCAGCGCATATCACGATCTTATCTCATCCTCAGCCCCCTCCTGCCTGGATTCATTTAGAAGAAAGCTGGGGGTCCGCCCTATCTGCTATAAATAGATCTGAGACTTCATATCTCCCAGAAATAATCCAGCGTCTCTCAGCCCTGCAGAGGGGGCAGATGATCGCACCCACAGCCCCTGTTTATGAATGTGCAAATTATTAATGACTTGGGCTTTGTGTTTCTGTCAATGAACCTGGGGGAATGGAGGGAGCGAGAGGGGGGGGACACAAGAATGAAGACGCGGATACAAATCTTCATGACACGTATCTGTTAATTCATTAGTGATATATCAGGTTTGGGGGGTGCAGATGGTGATGATATAGGGGGGCTCTATGCAGGATGGAGCGGGTACCATAGTCTGCAGGTGTCAGATGTGCAGTGGGCAATACATAGGCTGCTTTACCTTAGATGAACCCACTTAGTCTGCTGCAATACTATCTATACAAAGCTGCCCAGCTGCCCCCCAGCTATCAATGATCAATATCTACTGAGCTGCTCCAATGTATCATCATCCCAAAAACAGAAAATGCAACAAAAGATCCAGCTCCACTAAAGTAGATGTTATTTATAGAACAGGAGAGGAGATGGGGAGAGAAGGAGAAGGGAGAGGGGAGGGAGGAGAGAGGGGGGAGAGCAGCTACAGGAGCAGGGGGTGCAGACTGCAGGGGAGAGGGGTGCAGCCTGCAGCAGGAGGGGGGACCTGCTCTACACTGGGTCCGGGGCTGCGGTGCAGTGGGTGCAAGTCAGTGCAGGGGCTGGAGCAGCAGCGCTCACTCCGATCCTCCGCTCCATCCACTCCGCACATTCACCATCACCACTGAATTAATTTGATACTATTTTTGAAAGTCAGTGTTTCTAAGGGAGACCTAATGACGCAATGACGTCAATGCAGGTCAATAGCACACTGGTGGAGAAGAGACAGCCCCAGCCAGCGGAGAGACCGCCCGAGACTGCTGCAGAGGAGGGAGAGACAGACCGAGACAGGGGAGAGAGCGCACGAGACCACCGCAGAGGAGGGAGAGACAGACCGAGACAGGGGAGAGAGTGCACGAGACCACCGCAGAGGAGGGAGAGACAGACCGAGACAGGGGAGAGAGTGCACGAGACCACCGCAGAGGAGGGAGAGACAGACCGAGACAGGGGAGAGAGCGCACGAGACCACCGCAGAGGAGGGAGAGACAGACTGAGACAGGGGAGAGAGTGCACGAGACCACCGCAGAGGAGGGAGAGACAGCCCCAGCCAGCGGAGAGACCGCCCGAGACCGCTGCAGAGGAGGGAGAGACAGACCGAGACAGGGGAGAGAGCGCATGAGACCACCGCAGAGGAGGGAGAGACAGACCGAGACAGGGGAGAGAGTGCACGAGACCGCCGCAGAGGAGGGAGAGACAGACCGGGACAGGGGAGAGAGCGCACGAGACCACCGCAGAGGAGGGAGAGACAGACTGAGACAGGGGAGAGAGCGCACGAGACTGCCGCAGAGGAGGGAGAGACAAACCGAGACAGGGGAGAGAGTGCACGAGACCGCCGCAGAGGAGGGAGAGACAGTCCGAGACAGGGGAGAGAGTGCACGAGACCACCGCAGAGGAGGGAGAGACAGACCGAGACAGGGGAGAGAGTGCACGAGACCACCGCAGAGGAGGGAGAGACAGACTGAGACAGGGGAGAGAGCGCACGAGACCGCCGCAGAGGAGGGAGAGACAGACCGAGACAGGGGAGAGAGTGCACGAGAACGCCGCAGAGGAGGGAGAGACAGACCGAGACAGGGGAGAGAGTGCACGAGACCACCGCAGAGGAGGGAGAGACAGACCGAGACAGGGGAGAGAGTGCACGAGACCACCGCAGAGGAGGGAGAGACAGACCGAGACAGGGGAGAGAGCGCACGAGACCACCGCAGAGGAGGGAGAGACAGACCGAGACAGGGGAGAGAGTGCACGAGACCACCGCAGAGGAGGGAGAGACAGACCGAGACAGGGAGAGAGTGCACGAGACCACCGCAGAGGAGGGAGAGACAGACCGAGACAGGGGAGAGAGCGCACGAGACCACCGCAGAGGAGGGAGAGACAGACTGAGACAGGGGAGAGAGTGCACGAGACCACCGCAGAGGAGGGAGAGACAGCCCCAGCCAGCGGAGAGACCGCCCGAGACCGCTGCAGAGGAGGGAGAGACAGACCGAGACAGGGGAGAGAGCGCATGAGACCACCGCAGAGGAGGGAGAGACAGACCGAGACAGGGGAGAGAGTGCACGAGACCGCCGCAGAGGAGGGAGAGACAGACCGAGACAGGGAAGAGAGCGCACGAGACCACCGCAGAGGAGGGAGAGACAGACTGAGACAGGGGAGAGAGCGCACGAGACTGCCGCAGAGGAGGGAGAGACAAACCGAGACAGGGGAGAGAGTGCACGAGACCGCCGCAGAGGAGGGAGAGACAGTCCGAGACAGGGGAGAGAGTGCACGAGACCACCGCAGAGGAGGGAGAGACAGACCGAGACAGGGGAGAGAGCGCACGAGACCACCGCAGAGGAGGAGAGACAGACTGAGACAGGGGAGAGAGCGCACGAGACCGCCGCAGAGGAGGGAGAGACAGACCGAGACAGGGGAGAGAGTGCACGAGACTGCCGCAGAGGAGGGAGAGACAGACCGAGACAGGAGAGAGTGCACGAGACCGCCGCAGAGGAGGGAGAGACAGACCGAGACAGGGGAGAGAGTGCACGAGACTACCGCAGAGGCGGGAGAGACAGACCGAGACAGGAGAGAGAGTGCACGAGACTGCCGCAGAGGAGGGAGAGACAGACCGAGACAGGGGAGAGAGTGCACGAGACCACCGCAGAGGAGGGAGAGACAGACCGAGACAGGGTGAGAGAGTGCACGAGACCGCCGCAGAGGAGGGAGAGACAGACCGAGACAGGGGAGAGAGCGCACGAGACCACCGCAGAGGAGGGAGAGACAGACTGAGACAGGGGAGAGAGTGCACGAGACCGCCGCAGAGGAGGGAGAGACAAACCGAGACAGGGGAGAGAGTGCACGAGACCGCCGCAGAAGAGGGAGAGACAGTCCGAGACAGGAGAGAGAGTGCACGAGACTGCCGCAGAGGAGGGAGAGACAGACCGAGACAGGGGAGAGAGTGCACGAGACCACCGCAGAGGAGGGAGAGACAGACCGAGACAGGGGAGAGAGTGCACGAGACCACCGCAGAGGAGGGAGAGACAGGGGAGAGAGTGCACGAGACCACCGCAGAGGAGGGAGAGACAGCCCCAGCCAGCGGAGAGAGTGCACGAGACCGCCGCAGAAGAGGGAGAGACAGACCGAGACAGAGGAGAGATTGCATGAGACCACCGCAGAGGAGGGAGAGACAGACTGAGACAGGGGAGAGAGTGCACGAGACCACTGCAGAGGAGGGAGAGACAGACCAAGACAGGGGAGAGAGTGCACAAGACCACCGCAGAAGAGAGACAGACTGAGACAGGGGAGAGAGTGCATGAGACCGCCGCAGAGGAGGCAGAGACAGACCGAGACAGGGGAGAGAGTGCATGAGACCGCCGCAGAGGAGGGAGAGACAGACCGAGACAGGGGAGAGAGTGCACGAGACCACCGCAGAGGAGGGAGAGACAGACTGAGACAGGGGAGAGTGCACGAGACCACTGCTGAGGAGGGAGAGACAGTCTGAGCCAGGGGAGAGACTGCCTGAGACAACTGGAAAGGAGGGAGACAGCCCAAGCCAGGGGAGAAACAGCCAGAGACAGACGCAAAGGAGGAAGAGACAGCCCAAGCCAGAGGAAAGACATTCCAAGACAGCCACAAAAGAGGAAGAGACAGCATGAGCCAGGGGAGAGACTCCCAAGACAGCCGCAGAGGAGGGAGACAGCCCCAGCCAGAAGAGAGACTGCCTGAGACAGCTAGAAAGGAGGAAGAGACAGCCCGGGCCAGGGAGAAATAGCCAGAGACAGACGCAAAGGAGGAAAAGACAGCACAAGCCATGGGAGATACTGCCCGAGACAGCCACAGACAACTAAGAGACCGCCTGAGCCAGGGAACAGACTGCTCAAGACAGCTGCAGAGAAGAGAGAGGCAGCGCCTGCCAGGGGAGAGACTGCCCAAAAAATAAAACAGACAGCCTGACCCATGGGAGAGACATCCCAAGACAGCTGAACAGGAGAAAGAGACAGTCTGAGCCAGGGGAGAGATTGCCCAAGATAGCCACAGAGAGACAGCCCAACCAGGGGAGAGACTGCCCAAGACTGCTAGAGACAGCTCAAACCATGGGAGAGACTGCCTGAAACAGCCACAAAGGAGAGACAGCCCCAGCCAGGGGAGAGACAGCCAGAGACAGCCTAAGTCCTGGGAGAGACAGCCTGAGACAGCCCCAAACAGGTGAGAGACTGCCAGAGACACCCAGAGCCATGGGAGACTAAGCAAAACAGCCAGAGACAGCTCAAGCTGTGGGAGAGACTGCCTGAGACAGCCACAAAGGAGGGATAGACAGCCTCATCCAGGGTAGAGCTGGCCTGAGACAGGCAGAGACAGCCCCAGCCAGCAGAGAGACTGCCTGAGACAGCCCCAACCACTGGAGAGACTGTCCAAGACAGTCTGAGACAGCCCCAGCCAGCAGAGAGTGCTTGAGACACCCCAAACCAGGGGAGAGACTACCAGAGACAGCCGCAGAGGAGAAAGAGACAGCCTGAGCCAGGGAGGAGACTGCAGGAGACAGCTGAAGAGAAGAAAGGCTGAGGTATGAAAGAGACAGTCAGGAGAGGAAACAAGCTAGGATATGATATAAAACACATGAGGAGCCAGACTGGGATATGGAAGAGACAGGAGAGGAGACAGGCTGAGATATAGAAGAGACAGTCAGGGGAAGATGCAGGTTGAGGTATGAAAGAGACACACTGAAATATAGAAGAGACAAAGAGACAGGAGAGGAGACAGGCTGAGATCTAGAAGAGATAGGAGAGGAGACAGACTGAGATCTAGAAGAGACAGGAGAGGAGACAGGCTGAGATCTAGAAGAGACAGGAGAGGAGACAGGCTGAGATCTAGAAGAGATAGGAGAGGAGACAGACTGAGATCTAGAAGAGACAGGAGAGGAGACAGGCTGAGATCTAGAAGATACAGGAGAGGAGACAGGCTGAGATCTAGAAGAGACAGGAGAGGAGACAAGCTGAGATCTAGAAGAGACAGAAGAGGAGACAGGCTAAGATATAGAAGAGACAGGAGAGGAGACAGGCTGAGATCTAGAAGAGACAGGAGAGCAGACAGGCTGAGATCTAGAAGAGAAAGGAGAGGAGACAGGCTGAGATCTAGAAGAGACAGAAGAGGAGACAGGCTGAGATTTAGAAGAGACAGGCTGAGATATGGACAAGACAGTCAGGGGAGGAGACAGCTTTGAATGTCTAGATTAAATTAGAGGGAAGGAGGCAGAGATATAATGGGGATCAGAGATAGGCTGTGATTTGGAGGAGACATCAGGAGACTGCTTGAGAGCTGCACTAGCAGTTGCCCTAGACAGGGGTGCTCTGCCCTCAATAAGACTGTGACTACAACTCCAGCATACCCCTGTGGTGTATACCCCAGTCTGTGACTACAGCTCCAGCATACCCCTGTGGTGTATACCCCAGTCTGTGACTACAGCTCCAGCATACCCCTGTGGTGTATACCCCAGTCTGTGACTACAACTCCCAGTATACCCCTGTGGTGTATACCCCAGTCTGTGACTACACCTCCAGCATACCCCTGTGGTGTATACCCCAGCCTGTGACTACAGCTCCCAGCATACCCCTGTGGTGTATACCCCAGTCTGTGACTACAGCTCCCAGCATACCCCTGTGGTATATACCCCAGTCTATGACTACACCTCCAGCATACCCCTGTGGTGTATACCCCAGTCTATGACTACACCTCCTAGCATACCCCTGTGGTGTATACCCCAGTCTGTGACTACACCTCCAGCATACCCCTGTGGTGTATACCCCAGTCTATGACTACACCTCCCAGTATACCCCTGTGGTGTATACCCCAGTCTGTGACTACAGCTCCAGCATAGCCCTGTGGTGTATACCCCCAGTCTGTGACTACACCTCCCAGTATACCCCTGTGGTGTATACCCCAGACTGTGACTACAGCTCCCAGCATACCCCTGTGGTGTATACCCCAGTCTGTGACTACAGCTCCAGCATACCCCTGTGGTGTATACCCCAGTCTATGACTACACCTCCGAGCATACCCCTGTGGTGTATACCCCAGTCTATGACTACACCTCCGAGCATACCCCTGTGGTGTATACCCCAGTCTATGACTACACCTCCGAGCATACCCCTGTGGTGTATACCCCAGTCTATGACTACACCTCCCAGCATACCCCTGTGGTGTATACCCCAGTCTGTGACTACACCTCCCAGTATACCCCTGTGGTGTATACCCCAGTCTGTGACTACAGCTCCAGCATACCCCTGTGGTGTATACCCCCAGTCTGTGACTACACCTCCCAGTATACCCCTGTGGTGTATACCCCAGACTGTGACTACAGCTCCCAGCATACCCCTGTGGTGTATACCCCAGTCTGTGACTACAGCTCCAGCATACCCCTGTGGTGTATACCCCAATCTATGACTTCACCTCCGAGCATACCCCTGTGGTGTATACCCCAGTCTATGACTACACCTCCGAGCATACCCCTGTGGTGTATACCTCAGTCTATGACTACACCTCCGAGCATACCCCTGTGGTGTATACCCCAGTCTGTGACTACAGCTCCAGCATACCCCTGTGATGTATACCCCCAGTCTGTGACTACACCTCCCAGTATACCCCTGTGGTGTATATGTATACCCCAGTCTGTGACTACACCTCCAGCATACCCCTGTGGTGTATACCCCAGTCTGTGACTACAGCTCCAGCATACCCCTGTGGTGTATACCCCCAGTCTGTGACTACACCTCCCAGTATACCCCTGTGGTGTATACCCCCAGTCTGTGACTACACCTCCCAGTATACCCCTGTGGTGTATACCCCCAGTCTGTGACTACACCTCCCAGTATACCCCTGTGGTGTATACCCCCAGTCTGTGACTACAGCTCCAGCATACCCCTGTGGTGTATACGTATACCCCAGTCTGTGACTACACCTCCAGCATACCCCTGTGGTGTATACCCCAGTCTATGACTACAGCTCCAGCATACCCCTGTGGTGTGTACCCCAGACTGTGACTACACCTCCCAGCATACCCCTGTGGTGTATACGTATACCCCAGTCTGTGGCTACACCTCCAGCATACCCCTGTGGTGTATACCCCAGTCTGTGACTACAGCTCCCAGCATACCCCTGTGGTGTATACCCCAGTCTATGACTACAGCTCCAGCATACCCCTGTGGTGTATACCCCAGTCTATGACTACACCTCCGAGCATACCCCTGTTTACTCCTGAGTGTCTCCCCTCCGCGGCCGATATTCTGCTCCTAGGGGGCGCTGTCCTGTGAGCCTGTGCGGAGCCTCCCGTGTGTTTGCCCCGTCACCCCCTCCCCAATCCTCGGAACCCCCCCCCCCCCCCAGCCCCCGGGCTCCCGCCAGCCCCTTCTTATTAGCAGCAGGTTGAGTGCGATCTTCTTCACTTTTCTCCCGGCTTCTCCCGTGTGCACAGATGTCCCCTCACCGCCTCAGCCATGTGCAGCCCCTCACCCGGCCGGCAGCCCCTCACCCGGCAGCCCCTCACCCGGCAGCCCCTCACCCGGCTGCCCCTCACCCGGCAGCCCCTCACCCGACTGCCCCTCACCCGGCTGCCCCTCCCCCTGCTCCATCACAAATCTCAGCACTCCGACTACGGACCGGCACAAAGTGCAGCAAGGTAAGAGCCGGCGGAGGGGTCTGTCCGGGGTCTGTCTGGGGGTCTGTCCGGGGTCTGTCCGGGGTCTGTCCGGGGTCTGTCCGGGGTCTGTCCGGGGTCCTGCATTGTCCTGTAAACTTCTCCTGGCAGCAGTGTCAGTGTGCTGTGTCTGCAGAGCTGCTCCGTGCCCCCCTCTCTCATGCTGGTGCCAGCTGCTTCCTGCATCACTTTGTACAGACAGGGGCTCCCCCTCCATCACCCCAGATACCCCCCTCCATCACACAAGATACCCCCCCTCCATCACCTCAGATACCCCCCCTCCATCACCTCAGATACCCCCCTCCATCACCTCAGATACCCCCCCTCCATCACACCAGATACCCCCCTCCATCACCTCAGATACCCCCTCTCCATCGCTTCAGATACCCCTCTCCATCACCCCAGATACCCCCCCATCACCCCAGATACCCCCCCATCACCCCAGATACCCCTACCTCCATCACCCCAGATACCCCCCCTCCATCACCCCAGATACCCTCCCCTGGCAGTGATTGCCCCCATCCTCCCACAGAGCAGATCACAGGGGGCAGAGGGGGATCCCTTGCTTTACTCAATGCTCCAGTCCTGCAGGTCTGATACAAGCTGCATGTTGTGTCCTAGGCTCAGTCCCCATTCATTCTAGTATATAGTCAGAAATAGGAAGAGCACATTGAGTATCGGGAGCCCGGCACTCGGAGGCGGATCCATCAACAGGTGTCTGTGGATTTTCTCTTTAAGAGGGACGGAGCAGACAGGATGCAAAAATGGCTGCAATTTCCTTACTATCTGCAGTTACTGCATGTGGCCACTAGATGGCGACTGTATCTCATCTGAGCTGAGAATTAGACGAGTGTCCAATGCAGAGACTGCAGAAGTAGCTGTGAAATAAGGCTGCATTCACACTGTGCGTTTTTGGTCTCTTTTTGCTCATCAGTTTTTGTAGCCAAAACTAGGAGTGGAACAATCAGAGGAAAAGTATAATAAATACAGAAGTGGTGACGAGTTTCTATCACCCACTGCTGGTTTTGGCTACAAAAAC
The DNA here is from genome assembly GCA_033576535.1 of Allobates femoralis. Lineage (NCBI taxonomy): Eukaryota > Metazoa > Chordata > Amphibia > Anura > Aromobatidae > Allobates > Allobates femoralis. The sequence goes on along the minus strand of JARQOC010000010.1, from coordinate 50,134,784 downwards.
TGCGGGAAAAAACTGAGTGTGTGAATGCAGCTGTATGTCCTGAGACCTGGGGAAGGGTCACGAGACCTGGGGAAGGGTCCCAAGCTGCTTTATAAGGATACAATGGATGGGGCAAATATTTAGAGCAGGGTTGGGAACTCAGGGCCGCAAACAGTGCAGGTTTTCAAGATTTCCTTAGCATTGCACAGGAATTAGAATTATCACCAGTGCAATGCTAAGGAAATCCTGAAAACCTGCACTGTTTGTGACCAGAGTTCCCCACCCCTGATTTAGAGACACCTTATTTCTACACCTTTGTTAAAGAGCCAATGATGTTTAGAAATAATAACAATGTTTATATAATAAATATAATTGAGGATGGAATATGTCAATTAATATGTCTGGGGTATAGATTGACAATCATATGTCTCATCAGTAGGAGTGATGTGAACTGGCACATAATAGGGCTGTACTGCTTATATCAGGGAATTGCCTTCTTAGTAATTGTCTGGGGAATGACTGATCTAAATGGGGGATAATTGAAGACGGCTTTGATACAACCTCTCGCACAGACTTCCATGGTGCTGTTCTATACCTCTGCACCCCTTCTAAGGAGAAACACTGAGATTTTAGGCTAAGTCCACATGTCCAGTAATCATCTCTTAGATCAGATCCAGCAGTGATCTGTTGGCAAAAAAGTTTTGCAAAAGAACAACTTTTTTGTCATTGATTTCAGCAAGATCCGTTATTTTAACATTGTAGTCTATGGAGAACAGATCCGGTAACTGATCACTATTTATCCCCTGTTTTTCGGTCATTTGTCAAGGATCCGTTTTTTTCTTACTGGATCAGTTTCATATGGAAGATAAATAGTGATCACTTACCAGATCCGTTCTCCATACACTCCAATGTTAAACGGATCCTCTAGAAATCAATTTTTTCCAAATACGACAAAATAAGTTGTATTTGCAGAACTTTTTTGGCGAGCGGATCTGTGCTGGATCCAATCTAAAAGATGATTGCTGGACATGTGACCTTAGATTGCTGGACATGTGACCTTAGATTGTAACGTGCTTCATTGAGTATCCTATATACAAACTCATTATTATTCCCTAGCATTGTGGCTCCATAGTGCAGGGCCATTACTGCCTCTGTACAAACCCCGAACACCCAACACTTCTGGCAGGGGCGTAACTTGAAGCTCATGGGTTGCGATGCAAAAGCTCCAACAGGGCCCCCTAATTATTGTTTAATAGCAATAGTCTTTTTCTATAGGCCAAAGAGAGTTTTGGGGACCCCCTAGGCTCCAGGGCCCAGGTGCGTTTGCAATCCCTGTACCTATTGTAGTTACACCCCTGTCTGCTGAGCAAATTGAGTTGACAGAATCCAAGTACCGTTCATGGCGACCTGTGTTCTGTATATGGAGGGGCTGTAATAATGAGTGTCGGCACATTGCAAACCCCCCTGTTATCACCATACATCATACACCCCCCTGTTATCACCATAGATCATACATGAATACAATGCATTCATTACCCAAACTGGAAAGGGAGCAGTAAGACCAATGGAAAAATCTGAGAAAATTGCTAGTAAAGCAATTCCATAATATACACTTTTGTTCTGGCTTGTGGTAGTAGACACATTGAACACTGATTTGGAGGATTGTTCTTTTCTAATGGGATTAATTATGAGTCAGTACTACTTTTGCATCATCCTTATGAAGATACCTTAAGTGTACTTACCATCCTGTCATAGCACATACAGTTTGGGGTCATCTAATTCATGAAACTGCCGGTGAATTTTGATATCCAGTCCGGAAGAATATTATTCCTTAGGCTGAATTCACACATCACAAAATAATATCACTGTCTATTATAATCTCTCAGTGGCTTTATTTCATAAAAAATCTGTGTAGGAGTCTGGGTTCTTCCTGATCCAAACCTCCTGCATAGACACAGAACTAAAGGATAAAATTCTGTCTGTCTGAAGCCACCACTAGAGGGAGCTGAATTCTAACTACACGGGTGGTGAGCTCCCCCTAGTGGTGGCTGCAGGCAGCTAAATTCTTAATAATGTTATCTGAATATTCAAGACTCTGTATCTGGAAAAAAAAGAGATTTCTGTCCGATATCAAAGTATGAGATACACATGATGCTGAACTTAGACATTGACATGAAGCCTGTATCTTTCCTCCACCACCTACTGAATCTGTAAATGAAGTATATTTCTACCTGTAGTTAAAGGGTTATTCCCATCTTCATAGATGTGTATTGTCAAATAGAGCTCGTAAATACAAGCAATTTACTGCTAATTAAAATTTTCAGCCATTGTTGAGATATTAAGACTTTACTTTTGCTTACAGCACATTGCCTTGAAGACCGACCACCTCTGCTAGACAGCCAAACATGCACAGTGCTTACAAGGTCTTTCTATTGAGCTTGTAAGCACTGCTTTGAAGCTGGTCAGGAATGCTGCACTGTTGCCTTCTAATCCAGGCAATCCGCAGTAGAGTGCTTACAAGCTACACAGCAGCGGTGGTCGGTTGCCAAATCAACGAGCTGTAAAAAAACGTAAAGTGTTAATATCTCCAAAACGGCTGGAAATTTTAATAAGCAGTAAATGGCAAAAATAGTTGTATTTACAAGCTCTATCTATGAACATGCGAAAAACTTAAAGTCTTCTATTTGGTGCTGTTATTGGATCACTATGCAGAAACCAGCCATAAAATAAGTGTCCTCCTCCCATGACGCCTGATGCAGATCTGAGGACTAGTGACGCTAATACATAAAGAGGGCAGTACTGAGAGGCGTCACCCCCCCTCCCCGACACCGGTCAGTAGACGTCCACCAAGAGTAAATCTGGTGCTGCCCAGCAAGCACAGTTACTGTAAAGTTATTCCTACTGGACTCTGTAATTGCTAATTAATTGTTAATAAAGGTCAATCACTGTATAATGAGAAGTTCTGCAATTTCCCAATAGAATTTGTGTTACATACTTTATGTAATCTCTTCTTGCTGTCAGTGAACGGAAACATTCTTATTTACATCCAGGTGGCATAAAACACATGCAGGTTTGTTACAATTGTGTCCAGTGACAATCTTGAGACATCTTTTTGTCCAGCGCAGATACTCTGTTACAATGGATCAGGACAAGTGTTGAGCGGGCACTGCCATGCTCAGGTGCTTGTAATGAGCAGGTTGGAAGCACGGACGGGGGCGACTTGAGTACCGAATATAATGGAAGTCAATGGGGAAGGTGAGCATTTCTCCAGAAGATACTCAAGTTTCCTATTGACTTCCATTGTACTCTGTACTCAGGTCGTGCCCGTCCGAGTGTCCAACCTGCTCGTCTCCAGTACAGAGAATGGTAATGCTCGCTCAGCACTAAGAGCTGAAGTCTAGGCTTTTTATCTAAGGCCGGCTTCACACCACGGTTTCTTGCTGTCAGGTTATATCCGGTGTTCTGCAGGAAGCACCGGACAGAACCTGACTGCCCCGTACAGAACAGAACCGGAGGGCAAATATGGCCTCCGGTCCTGTTTTCTGCCGGAATCGGCAGATCGCAGATTCAGGAGCTGTCCCCTGCTGAAATTTCAAAATCTGGCTTAGCAGGAGCTGGATGCGGTCCTGAAATCTCAGTGGGGAGCTCTCCATGGTGCTGAGGTTCAGCGCAGGCCAGCGCTAAGCCTCAGCACCCGGGAGCCAGATCCCAGTTTCTGTCGGATCCAGCGCGATCCGGCGCCATAGACTCCCATGTTCGGGGGTGCCGGACTGCGCCGGATCTGGGAGGATCCGATTTTTTTCAGATTTTTTTCCTCCGACAAAAAAATTGCAGCAAGCTGCAATTTTGTGTCTGGGACAGAAACCTGAATTCTGCTGGATCCTCTTGGACTGATGGAAACCGGATGGCAAATCACTACCATCCGGCCCCATAGGAACACTATGGGTTCAAAATCGGATCCAGAGCTGTCCGGTTCTCACCAGACAGCCCGGATCACAAAAATCGTGGTGTGAAGTCAGCCTAACAGAGCATTGTTTAGGATGTGAACAATTGTAGCAAACCCTCAGCTGTGAGGTGGTCATGTCTTCTATTCTCACATGGCAGACATGACTCTGCTGAAAATCATTTTCATTCATTAGAATGTGGTTGTGTTGATGGGAAACACCTGGATTTCTGCAAACTCCATTAAGATGATTTCAACCGGTGTAGAAAGTTCTGCAAACACTGACACATGGATTCAATTTGTTCATATTTTACAAATATGCAATTCTAATAAGATTACGCTTGGGAATCACCTTTCATGCAATTCCCTAAAATGTAAGAGTCTAAGAACCTCTTGGCCAGCGGAGCTGTCAATCACTGTTCTGCTCCCTCTTCTTTTTCAATAGGTTTCTAGCTTAGGCTGGCTTCACACCACGGTTTTTGTCTGTCCGGGTGGATCCTGTTTTTTGCAGGACCACCCGGACAGGAACAGCTGGACAGGATGTGCAGTAAATATGGGCAAATATGGTCCCGAATCCTGTTTTTTGCAGGATTCGTTTTCTGCTGCTGTCCATGGTCCTGAAATCTGCCTGTGTCTGCTCTGCTGCTGTCCTTGGTGCTGAATTAACAGCCTGTGCATGAAACATTGCTGTCCATGGTGCTGAAGTTAGAACGGCAGGATTTCAGTGCATGCTCTGTGCAAAAATTTGGATCCAGGAAACGATCCGATTTTCTCACGGGTTTGGTGCCCATAGACTCCCATGTTATGGGCACTGGATCGCCCTGGGTCTATTGTTGTCTGATTTTTTTCACCGGAATCCAAAAATGCTGCAGGCTCCAATTTTGGGGACGGTGAAAAACTGGACAAAAACAAATCCGCACAAAAGCGGATGGCCAAGTAGGACCAATCCGGCACCATAGGGATACATGGGAGGCAAAAACGGATCAGGTTCTGTCCGGTTCAAACCAAACAGAACCTGATCCACAAAACTGTGGTGTGAGGCCAGCCTTAGTCTGTTGCAGTGGTGTAACTACAACAGGTGCAAGAGTTGCAATCGCACCAGGGCCCTGGAGCCTAGGGGGGCCCAAAAGTCCCATTGGCATATGCAATAATTGGGGGCCCTGTTGGAGCTTTTTTATTGGGGCTCATAAGCTTCAAGTTACTCCGCTGGTCTTTTTACACTTTTCTCCAGGTAAGACGGATTCATTGTGATTTCCCTTGAGGTTGGACATTAACCCAGTGCAGCTTTGCAGAGGGGCCAGTAGGTGGCGCCATTAGAGCAGTTCTGGTGGTGGACTGAGTTGGGTCAGCAGTAAATATTCCTCATGGAATTGGATCGTTGTCCTCTTGTATTAAAAATGAACCACTATATGTATTTATTTATGACATTTCTCACAGTTGGATGATAAGGAAAATACAGAGACTTCACCTTCTGTATTGTCGGGTGTCATAGTGGCTTTTGGTTGCCTACAATTCAAACATAAGAACCCAAGAGCCCCTAGGCGTCCATCATGATGGCAGTATTTTTTCCGTTCACTGTGCAGGAGTCGTGGTAATGCTGCAATTTACAGCAAATCATGTGCAACCAAAAGTCATTGTGAAGCCCAAACCTTAAAGGAGCTCTGCGGGAGACACAGATCGCGTATCCTTGGGTGTCCGACTGTCCATAGGCTGTATGTCAGTCAGCACTCCGTCAGCCCCGACAATGCTCCAATGGGACACAAATGAACCCCTCTCCCTCTGTCTATCTCCTTCAGTTAAATGTATACATTTTACCAGATGCTTAAAAATGTTACAAAGTCACCGGAAGTAAAACTTGTATTAATGTTTATTTAACAGTTACAAGAAATACAAAACAAATGACTGTAGTTCCACAAAGAATGAGGCAGCACTACTAGGGGTGGGGGGCACAGGGGCAGGAGAGTACAAAATGATGCTATAGAAAGACACACTGACAAAAAGTAAGAAAATGCAAAGCAAAATCTAGAAGACCGAACATAATAACAATATACGACAATTAAATAATGCAGAATATATAAAGTGCTACGTGATCAGAATGGAAACCAGGGCCGGACATATCATTGGTGCAACCTGGGCAGCTGCACAGGGACCCAGGAGGTTAGGGAGACCATTCCCACACCTAAAGCAGGTGGAATTGTGTATTTTTATGAGCTACAGGACTGCAAAGGGGCCCAGTAAACTATTCTTGCACAGGGCCCTTTCTGCCAGTGATGGAAACGGTCACTGAACATTCCCTGTTATTGGATGGGGCCAACGGTTTAGGTGATACTTGAGTTTTTCCTTTATCTCTTGTATGATTGGCTGGAGGGTGTTGGCCTGTCTGGATGATGCCATCCCCTTGACTGCCAAAACTTGGTAATGTGCAATGTGTAGATCTAGTAATGAGTGAGCACTGCCATGCTCAGGTGCTCATAATTGTAACGAGCAGGTCGGATGCTAGGACAGGATCGACTCATCTACTGAGTATAATTGAAGTCATTGGGAAAGTTAGACATTTTTCCAGAAGACTTTCTGCTCAAGTTCCCCATTGACTTCCTTCATAGTTAATAAACGATTTGAGCCCATCCAGGCATCCAACATATCATTATAAGCACCGAGCATGGCAGTGTCCGCTCATCACTGATTAAGTCGAATCTCAGAGGGTTTTTTGGGGACTTATTAACTTGACAATTTAAAGGGAATTGCGTCCTATTTTATTACAAAATAAGTTAATATTCCGGGATAATATTTAAAATTTTGGTTCACTGATGGCAGTGGCGGCTTGAGTTGATTCCATCATTATTGATGACTCGTAAGTGTAATAACCTGCAGCTAACTGGAGAAAGTGATGAGGTCTCTGGAATCAATAAGAGGATGACCAACAAGTGCTGATCCGGTCCGGGGCTGTCAGGGTCATCCCGCACAGCCCCAGACCGGATCACGCCGCAGTGTGAAGCCGGCCTAAAGCTGCAATACCAGAAACAGCCTATGAACAAGAGAGGTGCTCTTTCTGAAAAAAAGGAGTTCCACTTTCCTAATAATATACAGCCTCTTCTTCATTGCATTGGTTTAGTACTTATTATGAACTGATCCTTAGTGAATCAAGAGATTCATTCACACTTCTGCAACTTCAGAGCTGAAATCCCACAGCATCCACTTCATATTTAATGTGGGCACAAAGTTTGTTCTGAAAAGTATCATCTTTTCAGCATTCATGAATGGAGAATTAACTGAACACTTGCATTTTCAACTAAGTTGAATTACAATACAAAATAATATTGTGGTACCGTGTTAGCCAGAGAGATCGATGTAAATACTTAAGTTTCCCAAAAAATTAAGAAAAGTATTCAAAGGAGTGATACCTTTATTGGCTAACCAAAAAAATTGTATTTGTAAGCTTTCAAAGCTCAAGGCTCCTTCATCAGACAATATTGCAAATGACTTAGGGCCCCTTTACCCAGCACCACTGAAAGGTAGCAACTGCCTGGCATTGGGGATATTTATGCCTGTTGCCATGAAATTGCTATGAAATGGCGGCGTGTAAATAGGGAAATTCCTTTGTGTGTCAGGACACAGGAAGGAATTTCCCTATTTACACGCCGCCATTTCGTAGCAATTTTATGGCAACAGGCATAAATATCCCCAATGCCAGGCAGTTGCTACCTTTCAGTGGTGCTGTGTAAAGGGGCCCTTAGGGTGCTTTCACATTGCGATTTTCTGCCATCCATGGCTGCACGGATCAAATTTGGCCCCCATGTATCCCTATGGGTGATGGATCTAATTGGATTTGGCCTAATTTCCATCCGATTTGTGTCAGATCCGATGTTGTACGATTTTTTGTTTGCTGCATCCAAAATCGGATACTACCGTATATACTCGTGTATAAGCCGACCCGTGTATAAGCCGACCCCCCTACTTTTGCCCCCAAAACCTCGGAAAACCTATTGACTCGTGTATAAGCCGAGGGTGGACTCCAGCACAGGTATACAGCCCCCAGCAGTGTGCTATACAGGCCCCCCCAGTGGTATACAGGTCCCAGCAGTATGGTATACAGCAGCCCCAGTGGTATATACAGCATCCCCCAGTATATACAGCAGCATCCCCCTATATACAGCATCCTCCTATATACAGCATCCCCCTATATACAGCAGCCCCCATTTACAGCATCCTCCATATACAGCATCCCCAGTATATACAGCATCCCCCTATATACAGCAGCCCCCATATACAGCATCCCCCTATATACAGCAGCCCCCATATACAGCATCCCCAGTATATACAGCATCCCCAGTATATACAGCATCCCCCTAATACAGCAGCCCCCATATACAGCATTCCCCTATATACAGCAGCCCCCATATACAGCATCCCCAGTATATACAGCATCCCCAGTATATACAGCATCCCCCTATATACAGCAGCCCCCATATACAGCATCCCCCTATATACAGCAGCCCCAGTATATACAGCATCCCCAGTATATACAGCATCCCCCTATATACAGCAGCCCCATATACAGCATCCCCCTATATACAGCAGCCCCAGTATATACAGCATCCCCAGTATATACAGCATCCCCCTATATACAGCAGCCCCCATATACAGCATCCCCAGTATATACAGCATCCCCAGTATATACAGCATCCCCCTATATACAGCAGCCCCCATATACAGCATCCCCCTATATACAGCAGCCCCAGTATATACAGCATCCCCAGTATATACAGCATCCCCCTATATACAGCAGCCCCCATATATAGCATCCCCAGTATATACAGCATCCCCCTACAGCCTGTAACTTCCAGTGTCCCCACTCTGACATTCTGTGGGGACACCGGGTTGCACTTACCCCGGTGACGCCAGGAGGACCAAGGGGACCGCAGCGAGGACTCTGGAGCGGCGTGGCCGGTGCTCTGCTGGATTCTCCCGCCTGGCACCACGCAGCACACCCCGCCGCTGCAGTAATCAGCTGGGAGCTGTCGGGGAGCGGAGGACGGGAGGCAGAGACGGTCCACCTGCATAGAGCTCCGGTGCACAGAGCTCTGTGGCTGACAGGTGAGGACCGTTGGGAGAGGTCCCGTTCTGGCTGCCTCTTCCTCCTTTGTGTGCAATAGCCTGGCGCCATCTTCCCCACATAGCCCCGCCCACGAAGCCTCAGGAGCGGGACGAGTGCCATTAGCCACAGCTTGTTACCGTATTGACCCGTGTATAAGCCGAGGGGAGACTTTTCAGCCCATTTTTTGGGCTGAAAAACTCGGCTTATACACGAGTATATACGGTACTCTGATTTTGAGCACAGCGGACCAAATCGGACAGAATAACATGGGTCCTATGGAGCACGGGTTCGAGAAAACAGCTGATCATTTCTCTGACCCAATTTTAGTGTACTGAGCATGCACAGTGCACTAAAACTGCTCTTTCCCATGTAATTTCATTATACATACATTGTCACTACTAAGGCTGCTTTCACACTGCAGTTTTTTCACTGATCAGTGTCCATCAGATTTGTGTGCCAAAACCAGGAGTGTCTCCAAAACTCAGAACAGGTGACAATCTTTCAATTATATTTTTTCTCTGCAAGTTCCTCTCCTGGTTCCTCTCTGGGTTTTGGCACACAAATCTGATGGACACTGATCAGTGAAAAAACTGCAGTGTGAAAGCAGCCTTACATTTAAGGAGGGCCTGGATGCCTTTACTATAATATTACCAGTTATATATACTAGATTCTTTGATAGGTCGTTGATTCAGGGAACTATTCTGATTGTTGTATCTGGAGTCAGGAAGGAATTTTTTCCCCCAATGTGGAGCCTTGTGTTGCCACATGATATTTTTTGCCTTCCTCTGGATCAACATGTTAGGCTATGGGTTGAACTAGATGGACTTAGGGTATGTGCACATTGGAAGTTTTGTGGGCTGTTTTTTAGCGTTTTCCGCCGGCGTTTTCCGCTGAGTTTTATGTAAATTTATGTTAATCCTAACCAGCGGTTGGATTAACATGCTAGTCAATGGATTTCAGAAAACGCTGTTCACATTAGAACGTTTTTTTTTTCTCCTTTCCACTTTCTTCACCGGTTTTCCACCGGTTTTCAAAGATTGAGCTTGTGACTTCTTTTGAGCGTTTTTCCAGCGTATCTAGCTTACAAGTGCACAAAAAACAGTCTTAAAAACGCCAAGAAAACCACCAGAAAACCAAACGCTAAAAAAAACGATGGACACTGCTGAGGTCAGGAATTTCAGCTCCTGAAATTCTACACCGGTTTTCTGACGGTCTGCAATCATGCAGAACCGTCCAATGTGCACATACCCTAAAGGTCTTCCTTCAACCTTAAATACTATGTTACTATTGCGGAAGAAAAATTAAGTAAGGCTGCTTTCACATCAGCGTTTTACGCTGATCGCGGCAATTGCGGTGAAAAAAACGCAACTGCCGCGATTACCGCATAACGGCTGCGATCGCGGCACACTTGCGGCAAGCCCCATACAATGTCTATGGGGCTTGCGGCAAGTGCGGTATCGGCACTTGCGGCAGGTGCGGCCCCCAAAAAAACACGGCATACCGCGTTTTTTTCGCACCCGCACCTGCCGCAAGTGCCGAAACCGCACTTGCCGCACCTGCCGCACACTTACCGCAAGCTCCATAGACATTGTATGGGGCTTGCCGCAAGTGAACCGCAAGTGCGGCTGTTATGCGGTAATCGCGGCAGTTGCGTTTTTTTCACTGCAACTGCCGCGATCAGTGTAAAACGCTGATGTGAAAGAATCCTAAATGAAGTGTTAAAAAAATAAAATCTCCTCACTTCTCCGGCGTGTCCCGCGATGCCTCCATCTAGCTCCCGACAAGGACCTGGCGGGGCGGAGCAACTCGATCAGCTGATCGGTCAAATGACCGCCATCAGTTGAGCGGTTTAAATCTCCCGCCCGCCAAAACCGATCAGCGGGCGGGAGATTTAAACCGCTCAGCTGATGCGGTCATGTGACCCTCCTGCCGATTGGTTTTGGCGGGTGCAGGGTTTAAACCACTCAGCTGAAGCTGGTCATGTGACCAATCAGCTGATCGGATTGCTCCTCCCTGCCAAGTCCTTAAGCTGTCGGGAGCTAGATGGAGGCATCGCGGGACACGCCGGAGAGGAGATTTATATTTTTAACCCTTGTTTTACTTAATTTCACTTCTGCAGTGTATGTATATACATTTCTGAATTGAAAGTACCCTTTCTGTGTAGGGGTCCATGAAAATCACTGACCCGGACAAAGAAATGGCACTTGGAGGCACACGTGCGATCCTGTCCATTCCTGTCCGTGGGATCCTGCAACAAATAGGATCCCCACGGACAGGAAAAAAATCGCAATGTGAAAGCAGCCTTATAGAGACATTTAAATACAAAATACAGCAGGACATGAGGTGATGTTAAGTCGAGGTGGGCTAAGGAAATTGAAATGAAGTCTATGTTACTAATGTAGACGAGGTGCAGTGGTCTTTTACACATCAGAAGATCTTCTTGTGGAAGTGTTAATTGTGTCTATGTAATGACACATGAATCCAGGTGTCACATTGAGCCCTTTTGTTAAGGATTGGAACATTCTTTTGAATTTGAATTTCCAAATTTTACGTTCCCTATCATTGTTGAAGTGACCTTTCAATATTAGAACTTTTAAGTCTGCCATGTTGTGTCCAGGTCTAGAGAAGTGTATTCCTACAGGTGTGTCCAGCCCATTTTTTATCGTGTGTCTATGTAGATTCATCCTTGTTTGTGGCTTTTGCATTGTTTCCCCAATATACATTCCTGTAGTCAGGGCCGCACCGTCCATTGGACAGTGTGAGCCCTGTCATTCAGGCGGCAGCCGGCAGGGGGAGCGGCTGTGCAGAAGGGGGCGGCGCCTCAATGCAAACAGCCTCCCCCTGTCATGGCGCCGGCCGCTCACCCCGCGCACCGGAGGTAAGCGGCGACCGCCGGGGGAGAGACACAGAAGGGGCGGCAGGGGCATCAGCAGCACCCCCCCCCCCCCCGGGACTCACGGCCGCGGCCGGCAATCACTGCCGCGGCTCAGGCGGCAGTGGCGAGCCGGTGTCACTGTAGAAGGGGCGGCAGCCCCAGGCTCCAACAGCACACCCCCCCCCCCCCGTAGTCAGTGCCGCGGCTCAGGCGGCAGTGGGGCTCGGTGCACCCCTGCCTGTAGTGCACCTTGTACATTGTATCATGTACACTACATTGGAGGATGTACATGAAAAAAAGTCCAGGATTTTATAGTCCTGGTTTAATATATGTATCAAGTGACTGCACCAGCACAATAGTGAGTGCAGCTCTGGTGTAAAATACAGGAGATAACTCAGGATCAGTACAGGATCACTAATGTAATGTATGTACACAGTGACTGCTCCATCAGAATAGTGAGTGCAGCTCTGGAGTATAATACAGGAGGTAGCTCAAGATCAGTAATGTAATGTATGTACACAGTGACTGCACCAGCAGAATAGTGAGTGCAGCTCTGGAGTATAATACAGGAGGTAACTCAGGATCAGTAATGTAATGTATCGTCCCAGACAAAAGTTATGTCGCCTATCCATGTTATGTAAATAAAAGCTTATAACCTGATGTTAAATTCATCCATTGCTTTTATAAATTACTCTTTTTGAAAGCTGAAACCCTCCCAAATGTGGTTTGATGTGTCTCAACGTCAAGTACAAAGAATTAAAAAAAGATTTGAAGAGACTGGAGATGTGTTTGACAAGCCAAGGTCCGACCCCACGGGGCAACTGCTCAGGAGGAACATTTGTTGGTTAGAAAATCCAAAGCAAGCCCCTCTTCCACTGCAGCAGAGCTCCAACAGGCCTGGTCACCTCAAGTCCCCATGTCAACTAGAACAGTTTGTAGGATTCTGTCTCGAAATGGCCTCCATGTTCGAATCAGTGCCCAGAAGCCAGCACTAAACAAAAGGCAAATAAAAACCGTGTGGCATTTGCAAAGTCCTACAGCCTGCTAAGCAGATGGACGCTGGAAAAGTGGCAGAAAGTGGATTTCTCTGATGAATCTTCAGTAGAATTACACCACAGCCGCCGTAAACACTGCAGGAGATCTACTGGAGCCCGTATAGATCCAAATTTGGTGATGGAAAGATCGTGGTCTGAGGTTACATTCAGTATGGGGGTGTGCAAAACATTTGCAAGGTGGAAGGCAATATCAATAGCCTAAAATATCAAGAAGTATTAGCTACCTCTTACACTCCAAATCATTAAAGGGGTCAAATTCTGCAGCAGGATGGTGCTCCATCTCATACATCCATCTCTACACCGAAGTTCCTCCAGGCAAAAAATATCAAGGTGCTCAAGGACTGGCCAGCCCAGTCACCAGACATGAACATCATTGAGCATGATTGGGTAGGATGAAAGAGGAAGCTTGCAACACAAAACCAAAAAATCTAGATCAGGGGTCTCAAACTCGCGGCCCGAGGGCCGCATGCGGCCCCTAGGGCTTCACTATGCGGCCCGCGGCACCTTGGACAACTTAATGATGCATCGCCCCAGTGCAGGGGGCTGCTGCAGTCCCCACTGTGTGATGACTTCTGTCTGTGGCACTAACAAGCTCTGCCACTCAGCAAGATCAATGCAAGCTGCCAGCCAATGCGAGGTCCGCAGCTGATTGCGGAATATGACGTCACATGCGGGCCTCTGGCTGGCAGATTGCATTGATCTTGCTGACCAACAGAGCTTGTCTGAGTGGCGGCTGGAGGACGTCATAGCCCAGCGGGGACCGCGGCGGCTCCCTGCACAGGAGTGATGCATCATTAAAGTGAGAAAAGTGTGAGTGTGGGTGTGAGTATGTGAGTGAGGTATAAGAAAGTGTATGTGAGGTTTGTGTGAGTTTCAGTGTGTGTGAGTGTGTGTATGAGGATGTGTGTGGGTTTGTGTGTGTGTGTAGGTTTGTGTGTGAGTGTGAATGAGTGTGTAAAAAGAAGGTAAAACAGGATGGGGGGCATCACTATAAAAGTAGATCAGGATGGGGGACATCAGTACAAAAGGGGACCAGGATGCGGGACCTCACTACAAAAGGGGATCAGGATGGTGGACATCACTAGAAAAGGAGATCAGGAAGGGGGCATGACTACAAAAGGGGATCAGGATGGGGGACATCACTACAAAAGGAGATCAGTATGGGGACATCACTACAAAAGGGGACCAGGATGGATGGGGGACATTACTACAAAAGGGGATCAGGATGGTTGACATCACTAGAAAAGAGAATCAGGATGGGGACATCAGTAGAAAAGGGGATCAGGATGGGGGTCATCACTAGAAAAAGGATCAGGATGGGGGGACATCAATAGAAAAAGGGATCAGGATGGGGAACATCACTAGAAAAGGACATTACTACAGGATGGGGACATTACTACAAGAAGGGGATCAGGATTTGTACTTTACTACATTGAGCAAAAAATTCTGGTATTACTAAAAATATCATTTAGTCCTACAAGGGATTCGGCCCCCTGCTGTTAATATTTTTCCATGTGTGGCCCACCAGCCCAGCCGAGTTTGAGACCCCTGATCTAGATGAACTCTGGGAGGCATGTAAGACTGCATTCTTTGCTATTCCTGATGACTTCATTAATAAATTGCATGAATCATTGTTGAACTGCATGGATGCAGTCCTTCAAGCTCATGGAGGTCACACAAAATATTAAATATGACTCTAATAGCACCACAACTTCATTCACCAATGTTATGCAACATATATTTGTATTTTAAGTTAATTATTTGTTTGAATATCACATTACTTTCTGTGGGCGACAAAACTTTTGTCTTGCCAAAATCTGACCATTCTGTGTTCATTAAATGATCAATATTTCAGCATTGATGCCAATTTATTTTCTTAACCTAAACCACCTTTGGGAGGGTTTCAGCTTTCAAAAGAGTAATTTATACAACCAATGGATGAATTTAATGTCAGGTTATAAGCTTTTATTTACATAACATGGATAAGCGACATAACTTTTGTCAGGGACTGTATGTACACAGTGACTCCACCAGCAGAATAGTGAGTGCAGCTCTGGAGTATAATACAGGAGGTAACTCAGGATCAGTACAGGATCAGTAATGTAATGTATGTGCACAGTGACTCCACCAGCAGAATAGCGAGTGCAGCTCTGGAGTATAATACAGGAGGTAACTTAGGATCAGTAATGTAATGTATGTACACAGTGACTGCACCAGCAGAATAGTGAGTGCAGCTCTGGGGTATAATACAGGAGGTAACTCAGGATCAGTAATGTAATGTATGTACACAGTGACTGCACCAGCAGAATAGTGAGTGCAGCTCTGGAGTATAATACAGGAGGTAACTCAGGATCAGTACAGGATCAGTAATGTAATGTATGTGCACAGTGACTCCACCAGCAGAATAGCGAGTGCAGCTCTGGAGTATAATACAGGAGGTAACTTAGGATCAGTAATGTATGTACACAGTGACTGCACCAGCAGAATAGTGAGTGCAGCTCTGGAGTATAATACAGGAGGTAACTTAGGATCAGTACAGGGTAAAAAAGTAAATGTTTATAAATTGTCTTTGACATATGGAGTCATCCAGGCTGACTGTTGTTTTTTATTATATTTAATGGAAAATAAAATAACATCCTGATAGTAACATAGTATGTCATACACACCTTTCCTTTATGAACACCCTGTTATTTGTTTGCTGCACAATTCTGGAGCATTCATGATTCCCCACTTTACAGAATACTGTGACTGTTGTTTATATCCAATATTTGTTTACAATTTAAACAATTTTCATTTAAGCAGAAGATTTTCTAGTATTAACATGGTTCCATGGTTCACTACCAGAATTTTGGCTACCTAGATATACAGAACAGTTCTAATATTGGGATTCTGTAGCACTAGATTGTTCTTGAATTTTGATGCAGTCCAGTCTAGATTATTATATGATAATTATAGGACTATACCAGACTGACCTAATATAAGTAATATTGTAAAGTACCGTATATACTCGTGTATAAGCCGACCCGTGTATAAGCCGACCCCCCTACTTTTGCCCCCAAAACCTGGGAAAATTTATTGACTCGTGTATAAGCCGAGGGTGGACCCCAGCACAGGTATACAGCCCCCATCAGTGTGGTATACAGCAGCCTCCCCAGTGGTATATACAGGCCCCAGCAGTGTTACAGCAGCAGCCCCAGTGGTATATACAGCAGCAGCCCCAGTGGTAGTATACACGCAGCCCCAGTAGTATATACAGCCCCAGTGGTAGTATACACGCAGCCCCAGTAGTATATACAGCCCCAGTGGTAGTATACAGCCCCAGTGGTAGTATACAGCCCCAGTGGTAGTATACAGTCCCAGTGGTAGTATACAGCAGCCCCAGTGGTATATTCAGCCCCAGTGGTAGTATACAGCAGCCCCAGTGGTATATTCAGCCCCAGTGGTAGTATACAGCAGCCCCAGTGGTATATACAGCCCCAGTGGTAGTATACAGCCCCAGTGGTAGTATACAGCAGCCCCAGTAGTAGTATACAGCCCCAGTGGTAGTATACAGCAGCCCCAGTGGTATATTCAGCCCCAGTGGTAGTATACAGCAGCCCCAGTGGTATATACAGCCCCAGTGGTAGTATACACGCAGCCCCAGTAGTATATACAGCCCCAGTGGTAGTATACAGCCCCAGTGGTAGTATACAGCAGCCCCAGTAGTAGTATACAGCCCCAGTGGTAGTATACAGCCCCAGTGGTAGTATACAGCAGCCCCAGTGGTATATTCAGCCCCAGTGGTAGTATACAGCCCCAGTGGTAGTATATAGCCCCAGTGGTAGTATACATACAGCCCCAGTGGTAGTATACAGCCCCAGTGGTAGTATACAGCCCCAGTGGTAGTATACAGCCCCAGTGGTAGTATACAGCAGCCCCAGTGGTATATTCTGCCCCAGTGGTAGTATACAGCCCCAGTGGTAGTATACAGCCCCAGTGGTAGTATACACACAGCCCCAGTGGTAGTATACAGCAGCCCCAGTGGTATATTCTGCCCCAGTGGTAGTATACAGCCCCAGTGGTAGTATATAGCCCCAGTGGTAGTATACACACAGCCCCAGTGGTAGTATACAGCCCCAGTGGTAGTATACAGCCCCAGTGGTAGTATATAGCCCCAGTGGTAGTATACAGGGCCCCAGCAGGGCCCCCCTCATAATTTGGCGCCCCCACCTCCCTTTCTGGGCCCCCCCGCATGCAGCGCTGCGCATATACATTACCTGTCTAGCAGCTGTCACCCTCCGATGGCTGATCGCGGCTCCCGGCTCCGGGCTCCATCTTCCTCGCTGTCTTCCTGCTGTGTGACCGGGGCGCAGCGCGATGACGTCATCGCGACGCCAGCCGGTCACCTGACAATCAGGAAGACAGAGAGGAAGATGGAGCCCGGAGCCGGGAGCCGCGATCAGCCATCGGAGGGTGACAGCTGCTAGACAGGTAATGTATATGCGCAGCGCTGCATGCGGGGGGGCCCAGAAAGGGAGGTGGGGGCGCAAAACTTTTTAGGGGGCCGTATTGACTCGCGTATAAGCCGAGGGGGGCACTTTTCAGCCCAATTTTTGGGCTGAAAAACTCGGCTTATACGCGAGTATATACGGTAGTTGACTTTGACAGTGAAATAGTCTTGTAGTAGCCTGCACCGCGCAGTTCATTACTAGCTATTGGTGCGGCTGTGATGTTTGGTGATATTGATCTTGTTCCTTCTCACATCTGCTTTTCCAAGTTGGTCTCGGCCTGGAGTGCAGTCAATTCTCTGATACGTTTTGTAAATCATACACATCACATAGGAGAGGCTGAGACGGCTGTATCTACATCACATAGGAGACGCTGAGACTACTTTATAGACATCACATAGGAGACACTGAGACTGCTGTACATACATCACATAGTAGACGCTGGTAATGCTCTATATTCTAATGCATCTCAATGAGTTAGAATATTATAAAAAAAATCAATATCATATTGCCAAGTTTCAGGGCGTTTCTGGGAGCCCTAAAACACATTGACTAATAAATCAATATTATTTTCACCCTTTGATGACTTGTGGAATATGGCAGCATGGTTTTTAACCCTTCATCTTCCCTGCTTTAATTTTCAGAGATAACCTTTGGGTTTTCATTTGCATAATCATCAACATTTACAGAAATAAACACATTAAATAGATCACTCTGTGTGTATTGACTCTATGTAATATATGTGTTTCACTTTATGTATTGAATTACTGAAATAAATTAACTTTTTGATGATATTCTTATTCATTGAGATGCACTAGTACAGCACATAGGAGCTCCTGGGACTATATACATCACTTAGGAGATGCTTAGACTGTTGTATCTATATTTTATTGGAGACAATGAGACTGCTGTATATACATCACATGGGAAACTGGGACTGCTGCATATACATCACAAAGCAGATGGTGAGACTGCTGTATTTATCACGTATGAGACACTGAGACTGCTGTATATACATCACATAGGAGACACTGAGGGCATATATATCACAGGAGGGGCTGGAGGTATATACCCTGTTTCCCCTAAAATAAGACAGGGAGTATGGGGGCGAATGGATATTGTATGGGAATAGCATATTGGGGGCTGCAAGTGGTTAATAGGGATATTGGGGGCTGCATTGGAGTATTTGGGCTTGCAAGGGGATGATGGATAAATAAGACATCCCCTGAAAATAAGACCTAGTGCATCTTTGGGGGCAAAGAGTATCTTATTTTAGGGGAAACAGGGTACGTGACTGGGGAGAGTGAGTTCAAGAGAACATTGGGGAGGATGAGGCACAGAGATCACTGGGGAGGCTGCGGTTGGGGCATAGAAATTACTTGGGCTGCTTTTGCTGTTTTTATCATACATTTGTCAGCCCGCAGTGTAGTGTGCTCTAAGGCTGCGTTCACACGCTCCGTATTTGTCGCGTCTTTTTACACGTGTTTTTGCCGCAAAAGTGCATGTGCATCTGCGTTTCCCAGCAAAGAATGGACATTCACTTTGTGCCATTCAGACGCCGTGTAATTTTACTCATCGTTTTTGGAGCAAAAAATGTGCTCGTAAAAAGAATGAACATGTCAATGCTTTGCGCTTTTTTACACGCATTTCTTCCATAGGCTACATTATAAGCACTGGAAGAAACGCGCGTAAAAAAGTGCAATTCAATTTGTTTTCTCGCGTTTATTTTTATGCGTGTTTTCCCCTTAAAAAAAGCACGTAAAAAGATTCGACAAATACACAGCGTGTGAACGCAGCCTAACTCCGATCGCAACATACGTATTTACACTGGTACTGGCCAGTCTGACGATATAATCCTCCAGTGCATGTCCATGTCGCGTTCAGTGTGTGGTCGCAGTGCAAGTGGAAATTTAAAGGGCCAGCTTCAGGCTTGAGCACTGCAGTCCCTGGATACCTGCCATGTGGGGTGCAAAAAAGATCATTGTGGGCTGCATGCCGGCCGAAGGCTCCCCACCCTTGTTTTAAATAATACCCACACTTGGCGTTTTTATTGATTCACAAATGCTGCAAAATAGAGCAAATTAATGCATAAAATGAAAAAAACTATTTGCACATATGTGACAAGATCAATTATTTAAATAACTCTCGAAGTGTTTTCCACATCCAACAATTATACACAACCTTATCCATCCACCATTGGCAAATTATATATATTTTCATCTCATCTGTCTCTGAGTGACTCCTCTGCCGCATGGACCCCCCCCTGGCTACATCTGACCCCAGATGCATCAGATCCTGACTGCACCTCAGCATCTCGCCCCCAGCAGCACCTGATCCCGTCCACGGCTGCATCTGCATCTCGTCCACGGCTGCATCTCATCCCCACTATTGTACCTACATTTGGTCTCTGACTGGACCGCATCACACTGCTTCACCTGCTGGACTCTGTACGCCTCCATTTGATTTGCGATTGCCTGGACTTGAATGCCACTCATCCGCTTTGCACACCCTTCCTGCTGCACCTGTCCCTGTTGCTCCAGACCCCTGCCTCTATCTCACCCCTCCTGCTGCTCCTGTCCCCTGCCTCCATCCCAACCCCGGCTGCACCTCCTCCTCTCAGCTGCTGTTGCCCCCAGCCACCACCACTCCCCATCTGCACCTCACCCCCCTGCTCCACCTCTCACTCCCACTGAATCCTATACCCCCATGCAATGTTTTCCCTTCTTTTCACACTCACTCCTATCCTACTCCACTTCCTACAACCTCCCTCTGTCCCTCCTCACGACAACACAATAACACTCTCCCCCTCCATCCTACCTAGCCATCTTACCCACTCCTCTGAACTCTTCCTTCACACCCAAGCCTTTATCTCCAAACATGCCGCCCACCACGCAAGCTCTCATGCCCCCACCTCCTGACCCTCTCCCTTTTCCTCCTACTTGCTGGCGACATCTTCCCTAATCCCCATCCCCCCCAACACATCCCCACAATCACCCCTAGCCCATGCCCACTCCCCACCATTAACATCCGCAACCCCTGCAACCTTACCCCCATTCCCCAAGCCTCCCCTCCCCCAATCCCACTCTCTGGCGCACTCTGGAATGCCCACTCAGTATGCAATAAACTCACCTTCATCCACGACCCTTCATCAACAAAAAACTCTCTTCCTTGACATCACTGAAACATGGCTCACCCCCTCCAACACAACCTCCCTTGCCGCCCTCTCCTATGGCAGACTCACCCTCTCCCACACACCCCGCCCCAGCAACTCCCGCGGTGGAGGTGTTGGCCTACTCCTGGCCAACAGCTGCTCTTTCACCCCAATTACACCTACCCCCCTATGCCTCCCTCCCCTTCTTTGAGGCACACTCCATGCGTATCTTCTCCCCTGCAACCTCCAACTGGCTGTCGTCTACTGCCCTCCAGGAACCGCCTCTGTTCCCTCAAAGACCTTGCAAACTCAACCCCCCTCCTATTCGACCACAACTCTCCTGCCCTTCTCCCGCCCTCCTCCCCCCCCCCCCGCCCCCTGCCACCTGCTCCTCCCCCTCTCCGGACACTCCCTCACCCCCGAAGAAACCTCAAGCTCATTAACTTCTACTAACTCACCGAGTACCTTCTCCCTCTCTCTGACTTAGCCTCCTCTCATGACGCTGACAGTGCCACCACCCTCTACAACACCACTCTCGCCACAGTCCTCGACCAGGCCGCCCCTCTCTCATACAACTAAACCCGTGCACACAGACAACCCTGGCTCACCGCCAGCACCAAAAAACTTCGATGGACGTCCAGGGTAGCTGAACGGAGATGGAAGAAATCCAACTCCGCAACGCACCTCGTCTTGTACAAACAGTCCCTCATCGACTTCAAGACAGCACTGACCACTGCAAAACAAGCTTTCTTCTCGTCTCTCATTAGCTCCCTCTCCCAAATCCCAAGCAACTTTTCATAACCTTTAATGCCCTACTCCGTCCCCTCACACCCTCTCCCCTCATCACCGCCGACGACTTTGCCAGCTTCTTTAAACAGAAGATCAACAAAATCAGAGAAAGCTTCGATTCCCAATCCACTGGCCCTCCTCTCTATCACCCAACTCCCCTCGACCAAAAGTAACTTCCCCTCCATGACTGAAGTGCGTCTCTCCTCCCTTCTAGCACGATCACACCTCACTACTTGTGCCCTCAACCCTCTCCCCTCCCATCTCATCCCTAACCTCACCACTGTCCTTATCCCCGCCCTAACCCATATCTTCAACATATCACTTACCAACCGGTGTCTTCCCCTCATCCTTCAAACATGCCCTCATCACACCCATACTCAAAAAACCCTCCCTCGACCCCGCAACAGTCTCCAACTATCGTCTCATATCTCTCCAACCCTTCGCCTCAAAATTGCTTGAGCAACATGTCTACTCCGAACTGTCCTCCCATCTCTCCTCGTGCTCCCTCTTTGACCGCCTGCAATCCAGTTTCCGAGCCCACCACTCCACCAAAATAGCCCTAACCAAAGTCACCAACGACCTACTGACCGCCAAGAGCAAGCGACACTACTCCATCCTTCTCCTCCTCGACCTCTCTGCTGCCTTTGACACAGTTGACCACTCCCTCCTGCTTCAAATTCTAGAATCCCTTGGCATCACTGACCTAGCCCTCTCCTGGATCTCCTCGTATCTAACAGACCGGACCTTCAGCGTCACCAACTCCCACACCTCCTCCTCGCCCTACCCCCTATCTGTTAGAGTTCCCCAAGGCTCAGTCCTGGTACCCTTACTCTTCTATATCTACACCCTCGGCCTAGGCCAACTCATCGAGTCCCACGGCCTCCAATACCACCTCTACGCTGACGACACCCAACTCTACCTCTCCGGCCCTGACATCACCTCCCTGCTATCCAAAATCCCACACTGCCTGTCCGCCATCTCATCCTTCTCCTCTCGTTTCCTCAAACTCAACATGGATAAAACAGAGTTCATCGTCTTTCCCCACAAGTCGCTCTTCCCCCCATATCCGACCTAACCATCAATGTCAATGACTGCACACTCTCACCTGTCCCCCACGCCAAGTGCCTCAGTGTAATCCTCGACTCTGTCCTCTCCTTCAAGCCACACATCCAGGCCCTCGCCACCTCCTGCCACCTCCAGCTTAAAAACATCTCACGGATCTGCTCCTTCCTTGACCATGACACTGCCTAAATGCTTGTCCACGCCCTCATTATCTCCCGCCTCGACTACTGCAACCTCCTGTTCACTGGCCTCTCCCGCTTCCTCCCTTGCACCCCTCCAAACCATCCTCAATTCCGCTGCCCGACTCATTCACCTGTCGCCCCGTTACCTCTTCCGTCTCCCCCCTCTGCCAAGCCCTCCACTGGCTCCCTACTTCCCAGAGATCTCAGTTCAAAACCCTAACCCTGACCTACAAGGCCATACCACAACCTGTCCACTCCATACATCTGCAATCTGGTCTCCTGTTACCTCCCCTCACACAACCTGCGCTCCTCTCGAGAACTCCTTCTCTCAACCCCCCCCCCCGTGTTTCCACCGCATACAAGACTTCTCTCGTGCTTCCGCCATACTCTGGACTCGTTCCCCCACCACATCAGACACTCCCCTACCCTGGGAACCTTCAAGAAAAACCTGAAGACCCACCTCTTCCTACAAGCCTATAACCCACACTGAGATCTAATCCGCTGCACCATCTCACCTCTCCCCCTCCTACTGTCTCCCACCCATCCCCTACAGACTGTGAGCCCTTGTGGACAGGATCTCTGCCCTAATGTACCTATATGATTTATTCGTCGTTAATTATGTACTTGTCCTTGTTCTGCCCTTACACATGTAAAGCGCCATGGAACCAATGGTGCTATATAAATAAATAATAATAATGTATATGGGTCAGAACAGCTACATGTGTGCGATCTTCAGAATCCGCAATATATCTGCATTTTTCTACAGACACTAACCTCAATATTCCACTCAATTACTGCTTGTACTTATAATTGCTCCAGTTGATTTTTTAGGAAAATACCTTAAATGTCCACTGCACATCAAGGAACAAGGTGGAGAAGACAGCAAGAAACAAGACCTCCATAAATTTAAAGGGCGCCCTGACCGATAGCAGTAAATCAGCAAGTTGGTCTCATGACCCAAAACCAGAGTTTCGGATACAACATTGCGACATCACATTACTGCATGGATCGAGGCACAGACAAAAAATAAGCAATCCTACTTGTTTCGGAAAAGACATGTTTCCTTCTACTGAGAATTGTAAAAATACTTTTTGGCAGTTATTAAAATAATTGATCTTTGTCACTTATGCACAAATAGCTTTTGACGTATTGTATTCAGGGATATTATTGTCTTCTACCATCAACCATATTGGTCAAATCCAGATTGGCCCTTTCTGAAGAAACCTGTCTGCTGCAAACCACTCCATGTACACTTGGTCCTAGAAGAGATTATTTACTGCTGTAATTATATACAAGATGCATTATAATTACTATGTACGAATGTAGATCACCATTCACTAGAGTTGGGGTAACTGCATGATGATGAAATCTGGTGCTCACCAAATGTGCAGTACAATCCTAAAAAGACAACATACCTGCAAAAAAATAAATAAAGTGTTAAAACTTCTAAGATAGCAACAAGAATTTACCTGTCATGAAAAAGGCAAACACTTATATTTGTAATAATGCCTTAATGCTCCCCATTATTCCCAGCCACAATCCATACTCCCCGCAGCCATGGTTGCCAACTTGACTTTTATTTTCTTCTGGACAGCTTGTCAAAAAAAAACACGGACACATGATTTTTTACAGACTCGTGAAAACCATAATAAATTATAATGGTTATAAATGATATATGTCTACAGCCTGTAATTATGATCAAAAGACATCAATTGATTGCACTATGAACTGTAAAATGCTGATAATTACAATCAAAACACTGTATAAGTTTTTTTGGCTTCAAAGATATCATGGACTCCTTCAAAAAATGTTATGGACTGTCGTTGAATTTCTGGACGGTTGGCAACCCTGCCTGCAACTGGCCCTCAGTGGAGCAGGAGAATCCCCATACCTATATATGAGCAGTAGTTGGCACCTTACACTTGATTATGTACAGACAGAAACAAGATCTCATTTTTCATTCAACAAACTAGCCATTATATTATACTATATAACAGAGGTTTCCAACCTTTCTGACTTTGAGAGCCACATTGAGCTCAGAGAGAGGGTCACAAGCCACATTCATCTCTGATAGAGGGTCACAAACCACATCCAGCTCTGATGGAGGGTCCCCAGCCACATTCAGCTCTAACAGAGGGTTGCGAGCCACATTCACCTATGAGAGAGGGTCACGAGCCACATCCAGCTCAGAGAGGGCCAAGAGCCATGTCCAGCTCTCAGAGAGGGTCGCAAGCCACATCCAGCTCAGAGAGGGATGACAGCCATATTCAGCTCTCAGAGAGGGTTGAGAGCCAGTGGTGTAACTTCAGGCTCAGGGGCCCCGATGCGAAAGCTCCAACGGGGCCCCCAATATTTGAAAATCTTTAATAGTATTAGTCTTTTTCTATAGGCCAAAGGGACTTTTGGGGCCCCCCTAGGCTGCAGGGCCCGGGTGCGATCGCAACCCCTGCACCTGTTGTAGTTACGCCCCTGTTGACAGCCACATTCAGCTCTGAGAGAGGGTCGCGAGCCATATCCAGCTCAGAGAGAGGTTGTGAGCCACATCCAGCTCAGAGAGAGCCACATCCAGCTCTGACAGAGGTCATGAGCCTACACCAACTCTGACAGAGGGTCATGAGCCTACAACCAGCTCTGACAGAGGGTCATGAGCCACATCCAGCTCTGACAGAGGGTCACGAGCCTCATCCAGTTCCCACCCCTTCACAGTAGTGACACTCAAAGCCACCATTACCGGTATAATGAGAGCCAAAGGTTTTCCCCAGAAATCACACCGAGGCAGTATGCCAAGATCCAGGGGTTCCTACCTTACCCCATCCAGATCTGCTCTACTATATGGGGCCACTCACAAAAGTCACCATCTGGAGACCTGCTCTTTATAGCTCTTTACTAGACCTGGTGCTTATGCACCAAGCTGGCAGACAGCTGCCAGCCACACATCAGGGGTCCGCAAGCCACATGTTGTCCCCGATCTATAGGTTGGGGGTCCCTGCAATAGAAGAAAAGTCAATTTGTGTATTAGGGTAATGTGATATTTGCATGCAGCTGAAGAGTGCCCCCCAGAGTCAGTGGCTCCACACTGCCTGCAGCCATTGCCTCTTGTGTAGTCAGTGCATATGCCTGATCTTGGAGCAGAGAATGTTTGTTTGTGTTTGGGAACAAGAAGGGAGATGCTATGTTCACAGTCTGGGAATCTGTGCTGTGCTGATTGCGTGGGAGTCTGAGTGCAGTGCGTGGGCGCAGGAGGCAGCGCCATAGACTCTGTTATTTGCGTCACCCCGGGAGACTAGGCTGTTTTTCCTTACAAATCTAATGGATGAAGCGCAGATCTGGGCTCAGGCATTGCAGATCTTCCTTATGTTCATGCCCCCCCCCTCCTCCCCACTTTATATATCCAACCACAAGCCCTGGTTCCCTTCTGCACAGGGATCCTCTCTATTCAGAGCCATTTTGAGCTCATCCTCATCTCTCTCTCTCCCTTGCAGCCTGATCCTCTGAAGAGGGGACTCTGAACGTGACGTAAATAGTTGGAACTGACGCAGCTTCCAGAGGGGGAAGCAGGTTGGATGCAGGCTGCCTGCAATGTGCACTGTTTCATTCCCCCCACCCTCCTCCATCACACCCTGTATCCCTTGTGTAGTGGATTACTGGGACATCCCCTCCCAAAAATACCACAACTCACCCACCAGAAAGCGAGATCCATTTATAGAACCTTCTCAGCTCCAAATATAAATACTGGGGAGGGAGGCAAAAA
The DNA here is from genome assembly GCA_033576535.1 of Allobates femoralis. Lineage (NCBI taxonomy): Eukaryota > Metazoa > Chordata > Amphibia > Anura > Aromobatidae > Allobates > Allobates femoralis. The sequence goes on along the minus strand of JARQOC010000010.1, from coordinate 50,108,415 downwards.
AAATGACACATTGCAGAGAGAGAGAGAGAGGGGATCTCAGGACAGAGGCTGCCAGCTCCACACACTGCACAGCAACCACCAGCCGCCCTGGGAAATGGTTAATAATCCCGGTAAATAAACAATTCTACATAGAAACACCCAAGAATGATTCTGCTGCCTGCAACAGGCAGAACAGGAGGAGGCTATAGATACAGCAGAGGTAGGAAGAGGGCAGAGCCAGCGCTGATCTATGGGCGAAAATCAAATCTAATATTGCAACAATGTATCAACTGCATAGAAAGGGGGGACGAGGCTGAGGATGGAGGGGGGCTGCAGTGGGGGCACAATCACAGGGGGGGCACCTCTGCTATGGGAGTGTGGACACTGTTTGTGTGTGTGGATTTTTTTTTTTTCAGGCTAAAAATAGCATCAGGGTTTTGATTGTGCGCCAGAAATAGACTGAGGGTTTCACTGGTATAAAGGCAGCGCAGGCAGCACAGCCCTGACATCAGCCTGCTGCTGCTGCTGCTGCTGCTGCACTTTACATTATAGGGTATTTTTAGCCCTGATATTAATTGTCGGATTTTCCCTCTTTTTTTCCCTTCTCTCTTTCTCTCTTTCACTGTCAGTCTCTTTCTCTCTGTATACACAGGATTCCCAGACACGGTAAGTCATGTAATGCTTTGCAGACGTTCTATTCCTGACGTTCTATGTGTTTGTAAATATGTGTATCCTCTGCATCTCCTGAGCTTTGCTATGAAGTGTTTGCATTCTCCTGATCTTGCATTGCTGCTGTTAATGATGATTACTATGTTGCTGTTGTTGATTTTTTTGTGCTGTATAAAAAAAAAAAAAAAAGGGTTGGGTATTGAATGTGTACAATGGAGAGTGAGGGGGGATTCTAGGAGGAGAATGGGAATCTCCCAGCATTAAATCTCACAATCGATAGAGGCTGCAGATTTTCCTCTCTTCCCTACTGACTGCTGGCGCTGTGGAGTCTCCTAATATTCTCATTTTTTTACGGAATTTCGAGATGTTTTTCTGCAAAGGAAGCCAGCCCCCTGGTTGGAGAAGAGAAGCGCTGTCCAGTGCTGAGAACTCTGATTCCAGAGCTGTCCAGTGCTGAAGTTCTGATCCCAGAGCTGTGCAGTGCTGAGAGTTCTGATCCCGTATCTGTCCAGTGCTGAAGTTCTGATCCCAGAGCTGTCCAGTGCTGAAGTTCTGATCCCAGAGCTGTGCAGTGCTGAGAGTTTTGATCCCGGATCTGTCCAGTGCTGAGAGTTCTGATCCTGGATCTGTCCAGAGCTGAAGTTCTGATCCGGATCTGTCCAGTGCTGAGAGTTCAGATTCCGGATCTGTCCAGTGCTGAGAGTTCTGATCCTGGATCTGTCAGTTCTGAGAGTTCTGATCCCGAAGCTGTCAGTACTGAAGTTCTGATCCCGAAGCTGTCCATGCTGAGAGTTCTGATCCCAGAGCTGTGCAGTGCTGAGAGTTCTGATCCCAGAGCTGTGCAGTGCTGAGAGTTCTGATCCCAGGGCAGTCCAGTGCTGAGAGTTCTGATCCCAGAGCAATCCAGTCCTGAGAGTTCTGATCCCAGAGCAGTCCAGTACTGAGAGTTCTGATCCCAGAGCAGTCCCGTACTGAGAGTTCTGATCCCAGAGCAGTCCAGTACTGAGAGTTCTGATCCAAGAGCAATCCAGTACTGAGAGTTCTGATCCAAGAGCAATCCAGTACTGAGAGTTCTGATCCCAGAGCAGTCCAGTACTGAGAGTTCTGATCCCAGAGCTGTCCAGTACTGTGATTCTGATCCCAGAGCAGTCCAGTACTGAGAGTTCTGATCCCAAGCAGTCCAGTACTGAGAGTTCTGATACCGGGAGCTGTGCAGTGCTGAGAGTTCTGATCCCAGAACGGTCTTATAGTGCTGGTACTGAGCTCTGATCCCGGAGCTGTCCAGCTCAGCAGTGCTGAAAGGCAACAGTGGAAATTTCCCTGCTTCTTGTTCTTACACCATACAAAGCAACTATGCAAGGAGAGAGAAGACTGAAGAAGAGAAGGAGAAGGAGCCTGGATCTAGATGAAGGCTTCTCATCATCCTCTACCTCCTCCACCAGCCTTATCCTCCCGCCTTGTATTTGAATGACTTATTCCTGATGCTGGAGGTTGCTTTATTTAGATCTTCTCCTCCTCCCACCTCTTTTCTTCTCTATTTAAGACTCTGGTCCCTCAAGATGCTGAGTGTGTGTATATGTGTGTGTATATATCTATAATATATAATGTTGTGTGTGTCTTCCCCTACTTACTTAGTATCTCAGAAATAGTGCAGCCATAGGTTTAATTGTATGTGACTTCAGCATGTAGAAATTCCAATTTTTAGTAGTGACCCAAGCAACAGAGTAAACGTCACCCTCAATGGCAAGAAAATCAGAGTAGTACAAACCTCCATTGGAGCTCCTGTGGCTTCTTTTGCCAGAAATCAGTAATCAGATGAAGCAGCAGCTGTCGTCCTTAACCCCTTGAGCACCGAGGCTTCTCTCCAGCTGCAGAATCCCCTGGATGTCATTGCCAGGCTACAGATTTGGTTTTTTTTGCCTCCCCCTACACCCCCTTCCTTCCCTCCTTCGTCTTGGATGGGGTTTAAGACAGCAAACAGAACCTTTAAGAAGCATGGGGTTCCAAGATGATCAACTTGACTGGGCTGGAGACAGAGAGCTGGAGAGAGGGAGATGGCAGCTCTGCACAGGCAGGGAGCATTTGTGGATAGGAATTTTCTGCAAGAAAAAAAAAACACCCCTGATGTCACTCTGTACATTGCTGAGATTCCAGGCTGCGTGGTCGTATTTACAAACGGATCACAGTAATACAGCAGCACATGTAGGGGGAGACTGCACCGACAAGAGGGGGGGGATTGTATGTGTGTTTATACACTTGCATGCACATTTGCACCCGCACATGTACAGCCATACAGGCACATAGCCGTCAAAAGCCGCACCATCTACACCCAACAAGGGTAATTGTAGCAGGGATCTGCTTTCTCTCCTGCCTTTAAGGGGTTAACCACAGCCATTCTCAATAAGACAGCGACACAGACACACACGAGTTCTCCTGCCCAGGATTCTATTAAATAATTGAATGGTGGCAGCAGTAATGTTGGTGAAAACAGCACGGATTTCCAAGTCGTGACTGTATAAGTGAGTAATGCCAGCTGCTTGCGTCACTGCTCCAGTCACAGTTCACCCAGAGTGAGCTAGAATCGTGACTTACTAGATACCCAATGAGAGGCTGCAAGTTGGAGAAAGGAGGGGGTCTCAGGCAAAAGGTATCACACAACAGCACCCAATAAGATGTGATCCAGGAAAGGGGGGGCACTGCACTGGGATATAATACAAAAGATCCAATAAGACAAGATCCAAGGGGGTCCCTTCCTCCAAACAGGGCAGAGGAGGGGTTAAGGAATCTGGAAGATCGTGACCCTCCCACTCAGTACAGTAACTTATATACACACCTGGCTGGGACAAGAGGGATTCTGGATTGTTCATATGTTGATGGCATCTAAAGAGAGGAGAAGTCCAGATGTGGAGAGGAGCCTGCACCTGTCAAGTAAGTGGACACTTCACTTTCTGGGGATGGTTGTTCTCTCTGTGTTTTAGCTCTAGTTCCAAATTTTTATAGCAACAATTGATATAATATGTATTTATTGATATAGCTAGAGGGACAGCTACAAGTAAAAGTTACAGTCCCATTGATCATTTCACTATCAAATGATAGTTTGTGAACAGAAAGGGTTAAGGATATATATGGGAGGATGAGGAGGGGGGTAGCTGCTGGTTTTGGGGATTCCATGCTGGACTTGATAAGAGAACCAGTATTGACCTTGTGTTAGAGGAATAGAAGTTCTCTTAAAATCAATAGACAGTTAACCCAATGTGCACATAGGAATGTCCAAACCAAAATGCAATAAGAAACCTGTGACCACCCCTGATTATAAAGGGGTGATCTTACTAATCATGACTCCTATATAAAAATGTATCAAAAAATGAGTCTCTCTTACCTCACCTATGGGTTTATAAAGGTGAGCTTATAGTCTGCTGGAGCTACAAAGAAGGGGTGCAACTGCTTCTGGTTCCATAAAGGGGTGCAGCTGCTTTTACTGGGTCCATAAAGGGGTGCAGCTGATTCTACTGGGTCCATAAAGGGGTAGAGCTGCTTCTACTGGGTCCATAAAGGGGTACAGCTGCTTCTACTGCCATAAAGGGGTGCAGCTGGGGCCATAAAGGGGTACAGCTGCTTCTACTGCCATAAAGGGGTACAGCTGGGACCATAAAGGGGTACAGCTGCTTCTACTGCCATAAAGGGGTGCAGCTGGGACCATTAAGGGGTACAGCTGCTTTTACTGCCATAAAGGGGTGCAGCTGGGGCCATAAAGGGTATAGCTGATTCTACTGCCATAAAGGGGTACAGCTGGGACCATAAAGGGGTACAGCTGCTTCTACTGCCATAAAGGGGTGCAGCTGGGACCATTAAGGGGTACAGCTGCTTTTACTGCCATAAAGGGGTGCAGCTGGGTCTATAAAGGGGTGCAGCTGCTTCTACTGCCATAAGCGAGTGCAGCTGGGTCTATAAAGGGGTGCAGCTGCTTCTACTGGGTCCATAAAGGGGTGCAGCTGGGTCCATAAAGGGGTGCACCTGCTCTTGCTGTGGGTTAAAGGGGAGCACTTACTCTTCTTCTGGATCTATAATAAGCTGTCCTTCCTTCTCCTCTGGGTCTGTGCTCTTCCTCCTCCTCCTGGCTGTATAAAGGGGTACACCACCCTCCCTTTCACTATCTCTTCTCCTGTGGAGGATTTGTTGAATAATTGGAAAATGGAAATGTTTTCTCTCTACCCCTTTCGAAAAGAAAATGGGCTGTGAGGCCGGTCTCCATTGGTGGATGACGATTTTAGTGGCAGCCAATGGGCAGGCCGTCTGCTGTGTATTTATTTAGCGCTCAGGGGGAGAGTTCCCTCTTTACGCAGCGCCTGTGCTCAGCGCTGGCAGCTCCTCCCGGCTCCGGTCTCTGCGCTCTGCACACTGGGGCGAGCGAGCGGGGAGCTGTCCGCGGACACTGGTGCTGAAGTGCCGGATCCCAGCACAGGAGGATGAGGATGATGGGGAGGGAGTGAGGAGGCAGGGGCTGCGGAGGGCGCGGAGCACCGGAGCTGCTGGAAGACAAGCTGGATCAGGTCCTTCTCGAATCTTTTTGCGGTCTGGGCTTGCTGTATGTCAATACGTAGCCGGGAAGCCCTTACCCCAAAAAGCATTTGCGGAGGGCGCATTCACCGGCAGCAGCGAAGAGACCACAGTGACCTCCTAATCTGAGAACTACGGCGACCTCTGAGCGATCACTGAGCCCTCCCTTCCCCGACTATGTGTATGCACCCCCAACACTTCTCCTCCAAGACCACCAACTACTCACTACTTTTCCACGACCCCCCCCCCCCCCCCTCCAATACTTCTCCAAGACCACCCTCAACCCAACACTTCAAGACTTCTCCAACACTTCTCCAAGAATACAAGATTTCTCCAAGACCACCACTCCCAACTTTACACTTCTCCAAGACCACCCTCACTCAAGTCAACACACCTCCAAGAACACAAGAGTCCTCCAAACCATCTCCAACTTAACCCTTCTTTAGACCACTGTCAATGTAACACTTCTCCAAGACCACCCTCAATTCGACACTTCTACAAGAATACAAGACTTCTCCAAGATCATCACCCCCAACTTACCACTTGTCCAAGAATACAAGAGCACCCTCAATTCAGACCACCCAACACTACACCACCCCTTTTCTCATTGCCACCTCTCCAGGATCAAACAACCCTTCATGTTTAGGCAAAAGTTTCCAGATCCCCCCAAAGTCACCCCCACCATGTCCCCCCCACCCCTTCACAATACATAGTGGTTCCTACACACCTAAGCCCCTATCGATCACTTCTTACTACTTTGTTGGCAGGGTGGGTGGGCGCACAATAAAGCAGTTCACCCCACTGTGTGCCGCGCCCCCTTTACTCCACATTAAAAGTTCAGCACATACAAGTTGCAGTCCCTCTCTGGGTCCTCGGAGCCGGGAGACATCACCGTGCAGCCGCCGCTCCTCCAGCCCGGCACAGCCTCATCCACACGGTGCGGGGCAGGGGCGGCTGCTTGTGTCGCGATTTGCAATGAGTGCAGGGTCCAGATCACGACTTAGTGACCCGATAATGAGAGCCCAGACCGGGGAGCAATAGAAAGCGAGTCCGTGGCTCCAGCAGCTCCATCATTAGTGCGAGGACAGAGCTCAGAAACGCGTCGGGAGCCTCCAAATAGCCTCACTGCCATCCCGATAGGGACAACGCAAGAGTTAAACTTTGTAACATTGATCTATTTGTAAACAATCATTAAACTGCCCAATATAAGGGGAAGATGAGTGAAAGTGATGATCAATAAAAGTGACAGCAGATATGTATAGGTGTATATGTATAGACTGCTAATGACCGTGCTCTGAACCCTGCTCCTCTATATTATAGGATTGACCCCCAAATCGAAGCGAATCATTTTATACACCCCTCCTCATAGACAATCAATTGGAATCAATGTATCTCAAAGAGACAGGAGTGTGGACAAGCAGCCCCTCCAATACAAATCAAGCAAACGCGCCCAACTCCACATGATTTGGGGTTCACCCTCCTGTAATATATATATAGACCCCTGTACCCAAAGATGATAGATCCCACAATGAAGGAGGCGGCAGGAATGGCTTCACTGTCTGCTCCACATGCACAGGACTCAGACATCGCCCGACTAAAACTTACCATTCTCAAAGACAAAACTCCTATGGGGGAAAGGACTGTCCCTTTAAATAGAAGAAAAGAGGTCTAAACCTATGTGAGGGCAAAGTGAGAAAAGGCAAAGATAGCTCTCCAGATTGTATCACGTTAGGTATTGTCGCAGGTTGGAAAGGGATCTGATTATATCTGACCATACTGTAAGGGCTATTTAGGGTATTAGTAATCATTTGGGAGTAATCTTTAGTTGTTATGGCCATTTAAGTATTTTAAAGGGACACAGAAGAGGGATTCCTTAAGCTTTCCTCGTCACCTGTAGATTTACTGCTGCATTTGAGCTGGAAGTCACGACTCACCTTTCCAGCTGATGGTTAGGTGTGTCTGGTGGATGAGGATGGGGAATGGAAGCTCAATGAGGGGTTAGGGGAAACTGGGAGCTTAAAATATGGGGGATCACCCCCAAAAGGTTCCCTTTAACGTCACTGTAAGTGTATGCAGTTAAAGTGACAGGAGGATTGCACATTCTTTGTAGGGTCCAGGGGTCTGCTGGGTCCTTCTACAGAGATGACACAGTGATGGCAATGAGGATCATGATTATAGCAGGAAGATACAACTAACATCTGTTCTTCTGGGGTCTATCAGAGCGTCTACAGCATCCAGGGGATTCCCCTGTCTGGGAGGTTTAAGTGTGCAGTTATCTAGAAAGTTACCTATGTGGCTATCTGTAGATATAAGGAAAAGGGAGACTTCTGCATAAATCTAAGAAGGGCACCAGGTCATCGTTATGGCCAGTGGGCAGACTGTGTGTGTGTGCTGTATATTAGGGCACTGGTTACAGACAGGATCGGAGTTAATGGCTCATGTAGTGGGAACCTCGTCCAGACTGTATCAGCTGCTGCAACGTGAGGAGGACGATGATGTGAGCAGCAGTCTATAGCATGAATAATATATATATACATACATGCAAACCTTATAGGTGGAGCACAGGTAGGCTCAGTTAGGACTGACATTGGCATCTGCTGTAAGGTCCCTGACACCCATTTTTTGCTATATCTATATTACTGCCTCCTCTCCAGTATAAATTACTCTCTATATCACCTTCCTGTATATAAGGCCATACGATACACCTACCTATACTTCATTAAATGTTATTAATGATGCTGATGACCCATTTCTCTTGGGTACCCCTGAGTTCCAATGCTTTTCACTCGTCATGGGCCTTGTGCTTATTGAATTGGTCACTATAAGGTTATATTACTCTGTATTGTCCATCTTGCTGTGTTCAGTGCAGGTCTGGGTCATTTTAAAACGCAGCTCTATGTTTCCATTGTATTCAGGGTGTGTCATGGCCTCTGTCTTCTTGTCATTTTAGGAATAATATATCCAAGATGACTTTCCTCCAGGACCCTACTGTGGGAACATGCCATGAACAGGTGAGGTGGTTATGTATAGACTGCAAGGTCTCCCTAATGCTATATAGTGCACATCCAGTACTCTAGTGCAATTAAATAGTTGACATTTGGAATCTTAGGGAAGTTTCTATGAATCCAGAACTGCATAAATTGCCATATGTAAATAATAATCATTGCATACTGGCTCTATAAACTTTGCTTATTGTGTGCAACCAGTATGGGAGAAATATATGTTTAAATGAAGCAGTTATGTGCTATAGTAACTATAAGATATACATACCCATGCTCTCTGTATAAGGATAGTAGAAGGAACCTTCCTCAACAAGTATAGAATGTGTTCTGTATTGTCTGAGTATTAAGATACTGTCCTGTGTGTAGTGAACATTAGAGATCACCAGACCTTTGTGTATACATCTTGGCTATATCGTATATAGTAGACATGTTATGTATTATGTAATGTATGGTCTGTATACATTTATTATGTATATCTTGATGGTCTGAGTTTCCTGACCTATAGATATGTGTATGTTTGTAGGTATCATATTTTGAATAAATATATGTATGGAAATAGAAAACTAAAACCAGCTTTTTTTCCCCATACAAAGATGGGGCCTCCAAGGTTATCACCAAAAATATCTTAACTCCAAAAAATGGAGCATCTCATCAAAGTCAGATGATGAAGAACTGGATTTTAGTTACCTCTGTGGTGTTTTGGTTCAAAATGGCAATCCTTGCTTGAGAAAGGCTCTGCCATTCTGTGCCTAAACGTCATGTGGGCTGATTCAAGTCTGTTGTTTAACATCTGACTTTGGAGTGATGCCCCTGTTTTTGGAGTTTAAATACATGTGAGAGAGTGATAGATAGATATATAGATAGATAGCTAAATATGATAAGATAGTAGATGATAGACACAGTATATAGATGATAGACACAATAGATATATATAGATAGATAGATAGATAGACACAGATATATAGATGATAGACACAGATAGATAGATAGACACAGATAGATAAACAGTTAGATAAATAGATAGAAAGATAGATATATAGACACAGATAAAATAGATAGATAGATAGACACAGATATATAGATGATAGACACAGATAGATAGATAGACACAGATAGATAAACAGATAAATAGATAGAGCAAGATAGATAGATAGATAGATGATAGACACAGATATAGATAGATAGATAGATAGATAGATAGATAGATTGATAGATAGATATGAGTCAGGTATGGGATGATGGGATGAATAGATAGATAGACACCAATAAATATATAAATATGGGATAGATATAAGAGATTGATAAAGACTGATAGATAGATATGAGATAAATATGGGATAGATAGATATGAGATAAATATGGGATATATGCATAGATAGATACATACATACATAGATAAAAATTGATTGATAGATATGTAGATAGATATGGGATAGATAGTTTAATACTGATAGATAGATATGATAGATAGATAGATAATATTTATAGTAATTACTCTATTTGGCTTTGGGACTATTAGGTTACTCATTTCTGTATTACTTCTTTACCATACACATACTGTTTATGGCAGCCTGTTGCAGATCACAGTCTGGTAGTAATATAATATAAGGGCATGGCTATATGTGCAATTTCCTACCTTAGTAATATATACAAATGTGGATCTTTGCTTTAATGGCTTCTTAGTAACAATATTTGTTAGAGGAGGATGAAGTGAAACATAATGATTATTCAGGCCTCAGTACACAGTTGCTGCCCTGTGATGTTTCACCTACACAGAGCAATACAGAGAGCAATGGAATGACATTTACCTACATGTATCATTTACAGGCCGGGGCCTGGAGATTCATTTTCAGGAAAATAAGGGAGGTTTGTTTTCATTGCAAACTAGAAAAAATGAAATAAGATTGTAAAGTAATTATGCATTTTGGGTAATACTGACCTTTAAGCATATTTCTGACAAACACTCATGTCTCTCCACTCTCAGGACCTTCATGTAAAAGCCCCATTCCCGGTTGCGCCCTGGGTAGGCCATGTGTACAGTGCGCAGAGGGGGCGCCCAGCTCCTTTGCATACTGTAGCAGGTAAGTAGCTCTCATCTCCTATCATGCCCTTGAGGGCATCATTACACAGCTGCCTGCGGATATCAGGTACTTGTGGGCTGATCCCGCCATGTTTGGGGGAATCGGTCAACAATCTAATATCTATAGTCCCCTGTCTTTGTCTTGATTGCACAGCAAGAGAGGTAATCTATTGTTCATCTGTAATCAGCCATTTGAGGCTGACTATCGTGTTCTTCAATGGAGAGTTCAGAAAACGTGTAAGGGCCCTTTCACATCAGCGTTTTTTTCAAATCGCGGCAAATGCGGTGAAAAAACCGCATCTGCCACGATTACCGCATACCGGCTGCACTTGCGGCACGGTTCGCGCGGTTGCGGTAAACGCCATACAAGGTATAGGCGGACTTGCGGCAGGTGCGGCAAGTGCGGTTTTGGCACTTGCGGCAGGTGCGGCCGCGAAAAAAACAGCGGCTGACAGCATTTGTTTTCGCGGCCGCACCTGCCGCAAGTGCCAAAACCGCACTTGCCGCACCTGCCGCACCCTTACCGCAAGCCCCATAGACATTGCATGGGGCTTGCCGCAAGTGTGCCGCAAGTGTCGCGGTTATGCGTTAAACGCGGCAGATGTGGTTTTTCACCGCATCTGCCGCGAATTTCAAAAAACGCTAATGTGAAAGGGCCCTAAGTCTCCATGACCATCCCCTTTTGGCACATCTCTCAAGAAGCTGAGACCCTTCAGATACACATAATCCACGTATGTGACAGATATTAGCTAATCTTTTTATAATCTTCATAGCTCTCCCCTATAACTAACCTTACTACAAATCTTAATATGGTAAAAAAAAACTTTCACTCCATAACTGGTATCTAATTACTACTTTTTTCTCTTGTTAATTACTACATAGATATATATGTAGTATAGTATATCTATATATGACATGTTCTACACATTATACTTTGCATTAAACCATACAATGATGATAAAAATAAGTATGACATTTTTCTATTCTACTTATTATTTTTCATCAGTCTATACTATCTTTATATAATACATATATATACAAGATATATATTATGAAATATTTTTAAATGAGTGAAAGCAGTCTACATATAAATAATAACAGATATATTAGAGCCGAAGGATAGTTTTAGTAGATGGCTGCCTAGAGTCCAATATGGCAATCAAGACATGCGTTACCTGGGCTGAAAGCTCTTACCTGGATGATTGTCCATCACCGACGGTACGGTGAATTCTGAACCTGCTGCTCCAGGAGAGCAGACCCAACCCCTGACTAATAAATGGGATGGGTATATTGGGTTTGCAGTATGCAGGCTAAGACAATTGCATTACAGTAGGTTACCTAAGATTTTACTTGGGACTGTAGGTAAATCTAAAACTTTACCTTATTCCAGTATAATGGCACATAGTAGGCTGACACATTGGTTCTATTACTTCAGCATTTAGAGAACAACCTCCCTATCAATATGTTTTGTGTTAGCACATTGGCCTTCCAGCTATATCAGGAATCAGAATGGAAAAAAAACAGTTCTGAAGTCACAAGGTAAGTCAATCCAAGGGTCTGTGGGTTTCTGGTCATGGGCTAGGGATTATATGTTGTTTGAGCCAAGTGTCACTAATTCTGGGGCTTCTCAAACTTTATATGGTCAATGCTTCTATGAATATGTAGAACTTAGCCTATTGGGTCCCAGCAGTGGCGGACACAGAAAGATAAGGGCCCTGTGCAAGAACAACATATGGGCACATTGGTGTCCAATAACTCATAATGCACAATTCCTCCTGCTGTGGAGCTGGATGTGGCCCCATTACTCTTGGGCCCCAGTGCAGCTGCGCATCCTGCACCAATCAATGTCCACCCCATAGTTCCATAGCCTTTGTACCCCTGTCTGCTGTAAAACATGGATAAGGCCCCATTTACATAGGCATTTTTGAAAAAATGCGGCAGATGCGGCAGATTTACCGCATCTGCCGCCTAACGGCCGCACTTGCCGCGCTCTTATAGCAAACCCCATGCATTGTCTATGGGGCTTGTGGCAGGAGTGGCAAGTGCGGGTGCGGCAGCGGAAAAAAACGCTGCTGACTGCATTTTTTTTGCAGTAGCAAGTGCCGCATCTGCCGCAATCGGCAAAACCGCACTTGCCGCACCCGACTGCAAGCCCCATAGACAATGCATGGGGCTTGCTGCAAGTGTGCAGCAAGTGCGGCCATTTGGCGGCAGATGCGGTAAATCTGCCGCACCTGCAGCATTTATTAAAAAACGCCTATGTGAAAGGGCCCTAAGATACCGCCAGGCCTTTGCTATACTACTATACACAACACCAGGAGAGGGGCACATACGGTAATTTAGATACTTTTTTTTTTAAAGGGGCTACCCTTCATTCTTATGACAATGCATGTCCAATATGTATACTATTAACCCAAGGCTTGCCGTACATGTACTGCTCATTGGAGACATTCAGGTTTTGTTCTGTATAGGTCTGATACATTGGAACCTATAGCCGGGTCCTAGTGGCTAATTAGCTCATTAGATCATATTTTGCAGGTATCTGGTCATCTAAGATTCACATACAAGTCCCGGGAGAATTAAAAAACACTATATATTGCAGGGAATATGCTATATAAATTTTAATATCTCTAGATATTTATAGACACACCCACACACACAATTTAAAATGCTCTTTTATATTTTTGTCTTTTGAGTTATTTTTGTATTTTTCTTCTCTTTTTTTTATACCTAATTTTTTTTATCTTTTCCTCATTTTTTTTATTTTCCACCAGACATTAACCCCTTATGCTTACCCCAGGCTATGTCCTGCATGTGATGAGGCAAAATAAAAAAAAAATAGATAAAATATGTCTCTACATACTGTCTGGATGGACTGACTCGTCTTGCCCTTTCTCTCCGTAGCACTGATATTTCTTGTATATATCTATATTCTTATACATTTGTGTATGTTGTTTTCAATAGACTCAGGACGTATGTTTATTCTTTTCAATATATATCATGTAAATATTTGAGATCCCGGTCCCCTGTCGTGAAGACATACTTGGGACATGGTACTAGATGTGACGCAGTGCCGTACAATGGTAGTGACCTCTTTATAGAGTATATTATGTATTCAGGAAAGGATTCATATCTGAAACCTGTTAACAGCAAATAGGATCAATACTAAGACCCAAGTGATATCTACAGAACATAAAAGCCCAATGTTGTGTCCAGGGTGCTGGGGGACAGAGGCACCAACAAGGCGATGGGCTTTATTCACCAGGGCATTTATATATAGAGGGAAATTGACATGAATCGTTTATTTGTAGAGGATAGAAAGCCAAGTTATGACCCGCAATGGGAATCTGGAATATATATAATGTACAAGTGTATAGTAAATATCACCTGCACAACCCTCCTTCCTTAGAAGTTGTACACATACCTTTCTATAAGGAAAAATTCATTTTGTCCTACTATAATTTGTATCCAGCTATTTTCATATAGTGCACATTGCATTTTCTAGGTGCTTGCCCTGTGTATAGGGGTATTGTATATTGTGAGGTGTGGCCCTGTGTATAGGGGTATTGTATATTGTGAGGTGCGGCCCTGTGTATAGGGGTATTGTATATTGTGAGGTGTGGCCCTGTGTATAGGGGTATTGTATATTGTGAGGTGCTGCCCTGTGTATAGGGTATTGTATATTGTGAGGTGCTGCCCTGTGTATAGGGTATTGTATATTGTGAGGTGTGCCCTGTGTATAGGGGTATTGTATATTGTGAGGTGCGGCCCTGTGTATAGGGGTATTGTATATTGTGAGGTGCTGCCCTGTGTATAGGGGTATTGTATATTGTGAGGTGCTGGCCCTGTGTATAGGGGTATTGTATATTGTGAGGTGCGGCCCTGTGTATAAGTGGGTTTGTATATTGTGAGGTGCTGCCCTGTGTATAGGGGTATTGTATATTGTGAGGTGTGGCCCTGTGTATAGGGGTATTGTATATTGTGAGGTGCGGCCCTGTGTATAGGGTATTGTATATTGTGAGGTGGCGGCCCTGTGTATAGGGGTATTGTATATTGTGAGGTGCGGCCTATGTATAGGGGTATTGTATATTGTGAGGTGGGCCCTGTGTATAGGGTATTGTATATTGTGAGGTGCGGCCCTGTGTATAGGGGTATTGTATATTGTGAGGTGCGGCCTGTATATAGGGGTATTGTATATTGATGAGGTGCGGCCTATGTATGTAGGGGGTATTGTATATTGTGAGGTGCGCCCTGTGTATAGGGACATTGTATATTGTGAGGTGCGGCCATGTGTGTAGGGAGTATTGTATATTGTGAGGTGCGGCGCTGTGTATAGGGGTATTGTATATTGTGAGGTGCTGCTCTTGTATAGGGGTATTGTATATTGTGAGGTGCTGCTCTGTATAGGGGTATTGTATATTGTGAGGTGCGGACTTGTGTATAGGGGTATTGTATATGTGAGGTGCGGCCCTGTGTATAGGGGTATTGTATATGTGAGGTGCGGCCCTGTGTATAGTGGCATTGTATATTGTGAGGTGTTGTGAGGTGCGGACTTGTATATAGGGGTATTGTATATTGTGAGGTGCGGCCCTGTGTATAGGGGTATTGTATATTGTGAGGTGCGCCCTGTGTATAGGGATTGTATATTGTGAGGGTGCGCCTGTGTATAGGGTATTGTATATTGTGAGGTGCGGCCCTGTGTATAGGGGTATTGTATATTGTGAGGTGCGGCCCTGTGTATAGGGGTATTGTATATTGTGAGGTGCGGCCTGTGTATAGGGGTATTGTATATTGTGAGGTGCGGCCCTGTGTATAGGGGTATTGTATATTGTGAGGTGCGGCCCTGTGTATAGGGGTATTGTATATTGTGAGGTGCGGCCCTGTGTATAGGGGTATTGTATATGTGAGGTGTGGCCCTGTGTATAGGGTATTGTATATATGTGAGGTGCGGCCTGTGTATAGGGATATTGTATATTGTGAGGTGCGGCCTGTGTATAGGGGTATTGTATATTGTGAGGTGGGCCCTGTGTATAGGGGATATTGTATATTGTGAGGTGTGCCCTGTGTATAGGGGTATTGTATATTGTGAGGTGCGGCCCTGTGTATAGGGGTATTGTATATTGTGAGGTGTGCCTGTGTATAGGGTATTGTATATTGTGAGGTGTGCCCTGTGTATAGGGGTATTGTATATTGTGAGGTGCGGCCTGTGTATAGGGTATTGTATATTGTGAGGTGCGCCCTGTGTATAGGGGTATTGTATATTGTGAGGTGGGCCCTGTGTATAGGGGTATTGTATATTGTGAGGTGTGGCCTGTGTATAGGGGTATTGTATATTGTGAGTGTGCGGCCTGTGTATAGGGTATTGTATATTGTGAGGTGCGGCCTGTGTATAGGGGTATTGTATATTGTGAGGTGGGCCCTGTGTATAGGGGTATTGTATATTGTGAGGTGGGCCCTGTGTATAGGGTATTGTATATTGTGAGGTGCGGCCCTGTGTATAGGGGTATTGTATATTGTGAGGTGGGCCCTGTGTATAGGGATATTGTATATTGTGAGGTGGGCCCTGTGTATAGGGGTATTTATATATTGTGAGGTGTGGCCCTGTGTATAGGGGTATTGGTATATTGTGAGGTGCGGCCCTGTGTATAGGGGTATTGTATATTGTGAGGTGTGCGGCCCTGTGTATAGGGGATATTGTATATTGTGAGGTGCGGCCCTGTGTAAGGGGTATTGTAATTGTAGGTGTGCCCTGTGTATAGGGGTATTGTATATTTGAGGTGCGGCCCTGTGTATAGGGTATTGTATATTGTGAGGTGCGGCCCTGTGTATAGGGTATTGTATATTGTGAGGTGCGGCCCTGTGTATAGGGGTATTGTATATTGTGAGGTGCGGCCCTGTGTATAGGGGTATTGTATATTGTGAGGTGCGGCCCTGTGTATAGTGGTATTGTATATTGTGAGGCGTGGCCCTGTGTATAGGGGTATTATATATTGTGAGGTGTGGACTTGTGTATAGGGGTATTGTATATTGTGAGGTGCGGACTTGTGTATAGGGGTATTGTATATTGTGAGGTGCGGCCCTGTGTATAGGGGTATTGTATATTGTGAGGTGTGGCCCTGTTTATAGGGGGTATTATATATTGTGAGGTGTGGCCCTGTGTATAGGGGTATTATATATTGTGAGGTGCTGCTCTGTGTATAGGGGTATTGTATATTGTGAGGTGTGGCCCTGTGTATAGGGGTATTGTATATTGTGAGGTGTGGCCCTGTGTATAGGGGGTATTATATATTGTGAGGTGTGGCCCTGTGTATAGGGGTATTATATATTGTGAGGTGCTGCTCTGTGTATAGGGGTATTGTATATTGTGAGGTGTGGCCCTGTGTATAGGGGGTATTGTATAGTGTGAGGTGTGGCCCTGTGTATAGGGGTATTGTATACTATGAGGTGCGGCCCTGTGTATAGGGGTATTGTATATTGTGAGGTGTGGCCCTGTGTATAGGGGTATTGTATATTGTGAGGTGCGGCCCTGTGTATAGGGGTATTGTATATTGTGTGGTGCGGCCCTGTATATAAGAGGCTTTGTATATTGTGAGGTGTGGCCTGTGTATAGGGGTATTGTATATTGTGAGGTGTGGCCCTGTGTATAGGGGTATTGTATATTGTGAGGTGCGGCCCTGTGTATAGGGGTATTGTATATTGTGTGGTGCGGCCCTGTGTATAAGAGGCTTTGTATATTGTGAGGTGCAGACCTGTTTAGAGGGGGCATTGAATATTGTTAGGTACGGCCCTGTGTACAGGGAGCATTGTATATTGTGAGGTGTGACTATGTGTATAAGGGGCTTTGTATAGTGTGAGGAGTGGCCCTCTGTATAGGGGTATTGTATATTGTGTGGTGCAGCCCAGTGTATAAGGGGCTTTGTATATTGTGAGGTGCAGCCCTGTGTATAGGGGGCATTGTATATTGTTAGGTACGGCCCTGTGTATAGGGAGCATTGTATAATTTTTTTTTTTTTCAGAAAATATTGTTTATTAAAGTTTAGCATAACAATATCGAGCAATAAAGAATGGTAATACATAGTAAAGTAGAAAGGAAATAATAAGGTAAAAAGAAAATAAAAATAATACATGAAAATATCTTACAGTAGTGAGGCCAGAATACATGAAGGCACACAGCACAAACGGCAAGCGACCCGCCCTTTTGAGGCTAAGGAAGGGGCAGACATCAGAGCATGCCGGGGCCACTAGAGGTGTAACCCCGTGAGCCTCCCAGTACTCCGGCGGGTAAAATAATCAGAAGAATACTAGTTTGAGATGTGGAAAGAGAAAGGACCAGGAGGGGTAGAAAAGAGCACAGGGGACCAGAGGAGGGAGGGATGAGCGGGGAAGCGGTATTCAAGATGTCCAGGTCATGTCTGCGCATTTCGCAGAAGAGGCTCAAGTAGAGGGCCATCCCGGTAATACGACCAGGGAGACCAAAGCTGTTTGTGTTTTTCCCAGGTCTCATGGTCGTGGGCCATAAGTCCCTCGATGCGGCATATCCTGTCCATTTCCTTTACCCATTCTCCAATGGAGGGGGCGACTGTTGATTTCCAGTGTCGTGGAATCAAGACCCTGGCCGCCATCAGGCAGAAACGAAACAGACCCCTTTTGCACGATTTGAGTGAGCCAGGGATAAGGGACAGAAGCGCGATTTGTGGAGAAGGCGAGTGGCGTATTCCTGAGATAGATTCGTAAATCGAGAATATTGAAAGCCAATAGGCTTGGATGGGGCCACATTGCCAGCAAATGTGTAGCATGGAACCCGGCCCTTCGCCACACCTCCAGCACAGGTCGGGCACTGAGGGAAACATTTTATGAAGGAGCGCTGGGCACCTATACCACCTAGTTAAGATCTTATAATTCGTCTCCTGAAAGCTGCAGGACACCGACAACTTATGTGTCAGTGTGAAGATCTTAGCCCGGTCAGAGTCAGAGAACGTCACCCCCAGGTCAGATTGCCAGGCCCCTACGAATGAGGGGATGGCAGATGGGCCCGCATCTGAGAGCACGCCATATAAAAGGGAAATGACGTGAGCAGGAGGCTCAGTTAAAAGAAACAATGCTTCTAAGCCTGAGAGTGACTTCCCCGCAGAGACCGGAGAAACGTGTCCAACTGAGATACCTCCAACCAGGACCCCTGCCCTCTCAACGACCCTCTCCCCCCCTCATCCCCCCGCGCTGTTCCGCCACTCGAGCCAGACAGGGGTCGTCGCTAGCACGCCAAGCCAGAAAGACCCGTCTCCCAGACGTCGGGGGAAAGTCAGGGTTATTAAACAAGGGCCCAAGTAGGGATGGATGATCGCCATCACTTCTCCCCCCTCGCCACGAATCCCAAAAGTCCAGAACCACACGTGTTAGTTGGGGAAACAACGAGATCAGGGGACGGGAACTCCTCCGGATCCATGGTAGCCACTGCAGCGGGAAGGGTGAAAGGAGGTTTTCGACCTTCACCCATTGCTTGTGACATTGATTATACTTCCAGTCTAAAATTCGGGATAATAGAACAGAATGGTAATAGCGTTGAAAGTTAGGTAAGCCCGCCCCACCTCTCCGCTTCGAATCGGTCAGGGTCGAGAAGCGAACCCGGGGTCTCGTCGAGTTCCATATAAATTTGCGTAATGCAGAGTGCAGGCAGCGGAAGAAAGAGGGAGGGACGTCCGCAGGGACCGTCTGAAACAAATAGAGGAATTTAGGCAGAATGTCCATTTTTATGGCATTGATACAGCCAAACCAGGATGAGCATTGTATATTTTGAGGTGTGACCCTTTATAAAGGGGGAATTGTATAGTCCGAGGTCCTGACCTGTATATTGGGGGCACAGTATATAATGAGGTCCTGACCTGTACATAGGGGACATTGTATATTCCAAAGCTCCTGCGTTATATTTAGTGATTCTAATATACTGTGAGGTGCAGCTCTGTATATAGGGGGCATTGTATATTCTGAGGCCCTGCAATGTATGTAGGGGGCATTGTGTATTCTGATGTCCTTCCCTGTATATAGGGGCACTGTATACTGTGAGGTCCTGCTCTGTATATAGGGGGCATTGTATGTTCTCATGTCCTGCCCTGTATATTTGGGGCATTGTATATTTTGAGGTCCTTCTTTGTATATAGGGGAATAGGGGACATTCTCCATTTTGAGGTCCTGACCTGTATGTCGGGGCATTGTATATTCTAAGATGCTTTCTTTGTATATAGTGATTCTTGTATACTGTTAGGCACTACCCTTGATATATATGGGACCATTATATATTCTAAGGTCCTACCCTGTATATAGTGATTATTAATTCTGGGGCGTTACTCTATGTATTTTGGATTGAATATTCCAATGTCCCTGCTCTGTATATAGTAATCTTTGTATCTTTTAAAACGCTTCCCTGTATATGGGGGGCCATTGTATATAGTGAGGTCCTGCCTTGTATATAGTAATCATTATATAGTCTGAGGTGCTGCCCTGTATATAGGGGCACTGTATATTGGGAGCTCCTGTCCTGTATATTGTAATCATTGTATAGTCTGAGGTGCTGCCCTGTATATAAGGGGCACT
The DNA here is from genome assembly GCA_033576535.1 of Allobates femoralis. NCBI lineage: Eukaryota > Metazoa > Chordata > Amphibia > Anura > Aromobatidae > Allobates > Allobates femoralis. The sequence goes on along the minus strand of JARQOC010000010.1, from coordinate 50,088,540 downwards.
CTATATGTAGTGAGGTCCTACCCTGTATATAGTAATCATTGTATATCTGGACCCGTAGAAGCGATAGAAAGTCGCAAAACGGCGTCGTTGTCCGGCGGCCCCCCGTGCCACCTCCCGTGCCACCTCCTGCACCTTGTTTGTCTATGTAACCATGGAATAAAAGGACCATCCGCTTTAACTTGGTGAGTGCCGCCTTTCCTTCAAAGAAATTTATTGTATAGTCTGAGGTGCTGCACTGTACATAAGGGACACTGTATATAGTGAGGTCCTGCTCTGTATGTAGTAATCATTGTATACTGTGAGGTGCTTCCCTGTATAGAAGGAGCACTGTATACTGTGAGGTTCTGCTCTGTATGTAATATTCATTGTATACTCTGAGGTGATTCACTGTATATAGGGGCACTGTATATAGTGAGGTGCTGCTCTGTATATAGTAATGAATGTATAATCTGATGTGCTGCCCTGTATATAGGGGGCACTGTATATAGTGAAATCCTGTCCTGCGTATAGTGAGGTCTTGCCCTGCATATAGTGGGGTCCTGCTCTGTATGTAGTAATCATTGTACAGTCTGAGGTGCTGCCCTGCTTATAGTGAGATCCTGCACTGCATATAGTGAGGTCCTGCACTGTATATAGTGAGGTCCTACTCTGTATACAGTAATCATTGTATAGTCTAAGGTGCTGCCCTATATAGAAGGGACACTGTGTATAGTGAGGTTCTTCTCTGTATGTAGTAATCATTGTATAGTCTGAGGTGCTGCCCTGTATATAGGGGCACTGTATATAGTGAGGTGCTGCTCTGTATGTAGTACCATTGTAAAATCTGAGATCCTGCTCTGTATATGGGGAGCACTGTATATAGTGAGGTGCTGCTCTGTATGTAGTAATCATTGTATAGTCTGAGGTGCTGCCCTGCTTATAGTGAGGTCCTGATCTGTATATAGTGAGATCCTGCAATGTATATAGTGAGGTTCTGTCCTGTATATAGTGAGATCCTGTATATAAGGGAGCTCTGTACATAGTGAGGTCCTGCTCTGTATGTAGTAATCATTGTGTAGTCTGAGGTGCTGCCCGGTATACAGGGGGCACTGTATATAGTGAGATACTACCCTCTATACAGAGGCATTGTATATAGTGAGGTCCTGCTCTGTTATATAGGGGGCACTGTATACAGTAAGGTACCACCCTGTATATAGGGGCATTGTATAGTGAGGTCCTGCTCTATATATAGGGGCACTGTATATAGTGTGTTCCTGCTCTGTATATAGTGATCATTGTATAGTTTGAGGTCCTGCTCTGTATATAGGTGGCACTGTATATAGGAAGGTCCTGCTCTGTATACAGTGTAGTAATAATTGTATGGTCTGAGGTGCCCTGTACATAAGGGCACGGTATATAGTGAGGTCCTTCTCTGTATATAGTAATGAATGTATAGTCTGAGCTGCTGCCCTTTATGAAGGGAGCACTGTATAGAGGGAGGTCCTGCTATATATGTAGTATATTCTGACTGGTGCGGCTCTGTATATAGAGGGCACTGTATATAGTGAACTCCTGCCCTGTGTATAGTGAGGTCCTGCCCTGTATATAGTAATCATTGTATAGTCTGAGGTGCTGCCCTGTATATAGGGGGCACTGTATATAGTGAGATCCTGCTCTGTATATTGTAATCATTGTATACTGTGAGGTGCTGCCCTGTATAGAAGGGGCACTGTGTATAGTCAGGTTCTTCTCTGTATATAGTAATCATTGTATAGTCTAAGGTGCTGCTCTTTATATAGGGGACACTGTATATAGTGAGGTCATGTCCTGTATATAGGGTATACAGTGGTATATAGTGAGATCCTGCTCTGTATGTATAATCTAATCTGTATACAGTGTAGTAATCATTATATAGTCTGAGGTGCCGCCTGTATAGATAGATAGATAGATAGATAGATAGATAGATAGATAGATAGATAGATAGATAGATAGATAAAAAAAAAAGAGAAAAAAAAGAGAGAAAAAAGAGAAAAAAACTGCACAGCACTCACAGACTAAATGTGAACTGGTGCTAGCAGGGACGCTGGGTCAAATAACTGGAAAAAGTTCTCTGCAGCACTCAGCTACTACCAATGACGTACGTCATTGGTAGTAGCTGAGTGCTGCAGAGAACTTTTTCTAGATAGATATGTAGATATATTTAAATATAAATAAAAGGGCACAGTATATAGTGAAGGTATGCTCTGTATATAGTAATGAATGTATAGTCTGAGGTGCTGCCCTGTATATAGGGGGCACTGTATATAGTGAGGTCCTGCTCTATATATATTGTAATCATTGTATACTGTGAGGTGCTGCTTTATATATAGTGAGATCCTGCTCGGTATATAGTATTTATTATATAGTCTGAGGTGCTGCTGTGTATATGGGATCACTGTATATAGTGAGGTCCTGCTCTGTATATAGTAATCATTGTATACTGTTAGGTGCTGCTCTATATATAGTGAGGTCCTGCTCTGTATATAGTATTTATTATATAGTCTGAGGTGCTGCTGTGTATATGGGAGCACTGTATATAGTGAGCTCCCTACCTGTATATTGTAAACATTGCATAGTTATTGCATATAGGGGGCACTGTATATAGTGAGGTACTGCCCTGTTTTTAGGGGGGCACTGTATATAGTGAGGTCCTGCTCTGTATGTAGTAATCATTGAATATTCTGAGGTGCTGTTCTGCATATAGGGAGGTCCTGCACTGTATATAGTGAGCTCCTATCCTGTATATAGTGAGGTTCTGCTCTGTGTATAAGGAGCACTGTATAGTGTGAGGTCCTGCTCTGTACGGAGTAATAATTGTATACTCTGAGGTGCTACGCTGTATATAGGGGCACTGTATATAGTGAGGTCCTACTCTGTATGTAGTAATCATTGTATAGTTTGAGGTGCTGCCCTGTATATAGTGAGATCTTGCTCTGTATATAGTGAGGTCCTGCCATGTATACAGTAATCATTGTATAGTCTGAAGTGCCCCAATGCATAGAAGGGGCACTGTATATAGTGAGGTTCTTGTCTGTATGTAGTAAGCATTTGTATAGTCTGAGGTGCTGCCCTGTATATAGGGGGAACTGTATATAGTGAGGTGCTGCTCTGTATGTAGTAATCATTGTATAGTCTGAGGTGCTGCCCTGTATATAGGGGGCACTGTATATAGTGAGGTGCTGCCCTGTATGTAGTAATCATTGTATAGTCTGAGGTGCTGCCCTGCTTATAGTGAGGTCCTCCAATGTATATAGTGAGATCCTGCAATGTATATAGTGAGATCCTGCAATGTATATAGTGAGGTCCTGTCCTGTATATAGTGAGATCCTGCTCTGTATATAGTGAAGTCCTGCCTGTATATAGTAATTATTGTATAGTCTGAGGTACTGTCCTGTATATAATGGAGCGCTGTATATAGTGAGTTCCTGCTCTGTGTATAGTAATCATTGTATAGTCTGAGGTGCTGCCCTGTATGGAAGGGGCACTATATATAGTGAAATACTACCCTGTTTATAGGGGCATTGTATATAGTGAGGTCCTGCTATACAGTATGAGATTCAATGACTAGCACACGATAGGTATGGGGGTATGGTGCTAGTGAAGGAGGCTTGTAAGTCCCACATAAATGTCTACTAGAATCACTGCACACATACACTTAAGGAGTTTTTTGCTTGTTGGTGAAATTTATTGAAACAGTGTGACCTCCTCCTTGCTACAACTGAGTGTGAACACACTCCACCGCCGTGCCACCACCCCACATAGAGCGACCGCTCTGACCCTGGCTAACCTAAAGGCATAAGTGACCATTACCCTGTACAGGACAGCCCTCAGTTCAGAACCACTAAGGGCATACCCGCTGTTTCTATACGGACCATAAGGACCACATCCTTCATGAACCACAACATAGCTCAAGGCTACTTATGTGATCAAGGTCTTGAGTGACTGAAACGTCATTCTGTCGCAATCACTATAAGAGCACTTGTTTCAATACATTTCACCAACAAGCAAAAAACTCCTTAAGTGTATGTGTGCAGTGATTCTAATAGACACTGCTCTATATACAGGGGGTACTGTATATAGTGAGGTACTGCCCTGTATATAGGAGGCATTCTATATAGTGAGGTCCTGCTCTGTATGTAGTAATTATTGTATAGTCTGAGGTGCTGCTCTGTATATAAGGAGCACTGTATACTGTGAGATCCTGCTCTGTATGTAGTGATCATTGTATAGTCTGAGGTGCTTCGCTGTATATAGGGGCACTGTATATAGTGAGGTCCTTCTCTGTATATAGTGAGGTCCTGCTTTGTATATAGCGAGGTCCTGCTCTGTATGTAATAATCATTATATATTCTGAGGTGCTGTTCTTGTATATAGGGGTCACTGTATACAGTGAGGTTCTGCTCTGTATATAGTGAGGTCCTGCTCTGTGTATAGTGAGGTCCTGCTCTGTATGTAGTAATCATTGTATAGCCTGAGGTGTTGCCCTGCATATAGGGAGGTCCTGTCCTGTATATAGCAAGTTCCTGCTCTATATATAGTAATCATTGTATATAGTCTGAGGTCCTGCTCTGTATATAGGGAGGACTGTATATAGGGAGGTCTAGCTCTGTATGTAGTGATCATTGTATAGTCTGAGGTGCTGCCCTGTATATAGGGCATATTGTATATAGTGAGGTCCTGCTCTGTATAGAGGGGGCACTGTATATAGTGAGCTCTTGCCCTGTATATAGTGAGGTTCTGCTTTGTATGTAGTAATTATTGTATACTCTGAGATACTGTCCTGTATATAGGGGGCACTGTGTATAGTGATGTCCTGCTCTGTATGTAGTAATAATTGTATACTCTAAGGTGCTGCCCTAAATATATAAGGAGCTCTGTATATTGTGAGGTCCTGCTCTGTATATAGTAATAATTGTATAGTCTGAGGTGCCGCCTCTGTATACAGAAAGCATTGTATATAGTGAGATCCTGCTCTCTGTATAGTAATCATGGTATAGTCTGAGGTGCTGCCCTGTATACAGAGGGCGCTGTATATAGTGTGCTCCTGCCCTGCATATAGGCAGCACTGTCTATTGTGAGGTCTGGCTCTATATGTAGTGGATGTAGCAGGCTATATGGTTTTGCACTGTGTAAGGTGCAGGAGACATTACATGGTGCGGGTGCACATATATCCAGTGTCCCGGTCTGCTGCTGGGCGACTCTGGATAGAGGGGTCAGTTCCATGTTTTTTGTTTAATCTGAAGGCATGAAAATGTTTTGGGGGCGTCAGGACCTCCTTTATCTGTAGACTGTGGTGCAGTGCTGGTGAGCAGAAATAACAGTGATCAGGGAACAGGGATCAGCTTAGTACTGGTAACCACTATGAACCCCTACTGCAGTGGCCCCTGAGATTCCCTCTGTGCATCTCCCTGAATTAAGGGCCTGGGTGTGTAGAGCTGCACACATCTACATAACACATCTCCAGTGGACACCAATGGTGGCAACCACATGACGGCTATGGGCTCTGTGAGAAGTCCAGAGGTTTTGTTTGGAGCATTCTCAGGTGCTGAGCCCGTCTATACCTGACAGGTGCTGAGCCCGTCTATACCTGACAGGTGCTGAGCCCGTCTATACCTGACAGGTGCTGAGCCCTTCTATACCTGACAGGTGCTGAGCCCGTCTATACCTGACAGGTGCTGAGCCCGTCTATACCTGACAGGTGCTGAGCCCCTCTATACCTGACAGGTGCTGAGCCCCTCTATACCTGACAGGTGCTGAGCCCCTCTATACCTGACAGGTGCTGAGCCCGTCTATACCTGACAGGTGCTGAGCCCCTCTATACCTGACAGGTGCAGAGCCCCTCTATACCTGACAGGTGCTGAGCCCCTCTATACCTGACAGGTGCTGAGCCCCTCTATACCTTACAGGTGCTGAGCCCCTCTATACCTGACAGGTGCTGAGCCCCTCTATACCTGACAGGTGCTGAGCCCCTCTATACCTGACAGGTGCTGAGCCCCTCTATACCTGACAGGTGCTGAGCCCGTCTATACCTGACAGGTGCTGAGCCCGTCTATACCTGACAGGTGCTGAGCCCCTCTATACCTTACAGGTGCTGAGCCCCTCTATACCTGACAGGTGCTGAGCCCGTCTATACCTGACAGGTGCTGAGCCCCTCTATACCTGACAGGTGCAGAGCCCCTCTATACCTGACAGGTGCTGAGCCCGTCTATACCCGACAGGTGCTGAGCCCCTCTATACCTGACAGGTGCTGAGCCCTTCTATACCTGACAGGTGCTGAGCCCTTCTATACCTGACAGGTGCTGAGCCCCTCTATACCTGACAGGTGCTGAGCCCCTTCTATACCTGACAGGTGCTGAGCCCCTTCTATACCTGACAGGTGCTGAGCCCTTCTATACCTGACAGGTGCTGAGCCCCTCTATACCTGACAGGTGCTGAGCCCCTCTATACCTGACAGGTGCTGAGCCCCTCTATACCTGACAGGTGCTGAGCCCGTCTATACCTGACAGGTGCTGAGCCCCTCTATACCTTACAGGTGCTGAGCCCCTCTATACCTGACAGGTGCTGAGCCCCTCTATACCTGACAGGTGCTGAGCCCCTCTATACCTGACAGGTGCTGAGCCCCTCTATACCTGACAGGTGCTGAGCCCCTTCTATTCCTGACAGGTGCTGAGCCCGTCTATACCTGACAGGTGCTGAGCCCCTCTATACCTTACAGGTGCTGAGCCCCTTCTATACCTGACAGGTGCTGAGCCCCTTCTATTCCTGACAGGTGCTGAGCCCGTCTATACCTGACAGGTGCTGAGCCCTTCTATACCTGACAGGTGCTGAGCCCGTCTATACCTGACAGGTGCTGAGCCCCTCTATACCTGACAGGTGCTGAGCCCTTCTATACCTGACAGGTGCTGAGCCCGTCTATACCTGACAGGTGCTGAGCCCCTCTATACCTGACAGGTGCTGAGCCCCTTCTATACCTGACAGGTGCTGAGCCCGTCTATACCTGACAGGTGCTGAGCCCGTCTATACCTGACAGGTGCTGAGCCCCTCTATACCTGACAGGTGCTGAGCCCCTCTATACCTGACAGGTGCTGAGCCCCTCTATACCTGACAGGTGCTGAGCCCCTCTATACCTAACAGGTGCTGAGCCCCTTCTATACCTGACAGGTGCTGGCTGTGTTGCAAGGCACATGCTTCTGATTGGATCTAGAATTGGTTTCTGCAATTTAACCCCATAGAAGCTACCATGGAATTTAAGCGGTTAGATGGGGAGCCCTCTGTCATGTCCATTGGGTCTCTTCAACATGATCATGGGAAACAATGGGTCATTTAATGACAAACCCCTGGTGTATGTGACAGGGCAAATAGGATGTTCGCTATGGGGCCTCTCCACTGTGATTGGAAATTGGGTGTAAAGTCCAGGGTCCAATTTATCTTCCTTCAAAGGTAGTAGTTACAAAAAATGTAGGGACTTAAAATCGCAATGTGATAAAAAGTGAGATACTTCAATCACCCATGTGTGACATTACTCTATCTATTCATCTATCTACTTAACAACTACCTAATACATATCATCTATCTATCATAATATATGTATTTATCTATCTCATTATCTATCTACTTAATATCTAATATCTATCATCTATCTATGAATCTATCTACCTAATATCTGATATCTATCATCTATCTATGTATCTATCTACCTAATATCTGATATCTATCATCTATCTATGTATCTATCTACCTAATATCTAATATCTATCATCTATCTATCTATGTATCTATCTGCCTAATATCTGATATCTATCATCTATCTATGTATCTATCTACCTAATATATAATATCTATCATCTATCTATCTATGTATCTATCTACCAAATATCTAATATCTATCATCTATCTATGTATATATCTATCTAATATCTATCATCTATCTATGTATATATCTATCTAATATCTATCATCTATCTATGTATATATCTACCTAATATCTAATATCTATCATCTATCTATGTATATATCTACCTAATATCTAATATCTATCATCTATCTATCTATGTATGTATCTACCAAATATCTAATATCTATCATCTATCTATGTATATATCTAATATCTATCATCTATCTATGTATATATCTAATATCTATCATCTATCTATGTATATATCTACCTAATATCTAATATTTATCATCTATCTATCTATGTATCTATCTGCCTAATATCTGATATCTATCATCTATCTATGTATCTATCTACCTAATATTTAATATCTATCATCTATCTATCTATGTATCTATCTACCAAATATCTAATATCTATCATCTATCTATGTATATATCTATCTAATATCTATCATCTATCTATGTATGTATCTATCTAATATCTATCATCTATCTATGTATATATCTACCTAATATCTAATATCTATCATCTATCTATGTATGTATCTATCTACCAAATATCTAATATCTATCATCTATCTATCTATCTATCTATCTATCTATCTATCTATCTATCTATCTATCTAATATCTATCATCTATCTATGTATATATCTACCTAATATCTAATATCTATCATCTATCTATCTATGTATCTATCTACCAAATATCTAATATCTATCATCTATGTATCTATGTATCTATCTACCAAATATCTAATATCTATCATCTATCTATGTATATATCTAATATCTATCATCTATCTATGTATATATCTATCTAATATCTATCATCTATCTATCTAAAAATGAAAAAGGAACAGCACAAACTCAAAAACAAAGATGGGTGCAAATACATAAAAAGAAAACAGGCAGCTCTAGAAACTAAAGCAAAAAATGTGGACTTTATTCAGCCAATGTGGCCGAGGTTTCGGCTGGACTCAGCCTTTATCAAGCAATTGTGCATTTTGATAAAAGCTGATTCCAGAAGAAACATTGCGCCACATTGGCTGAATAAAGTCTTCACTTTTTGCCTTAGTTTGGACTGCTGTCTATTTTCTTTTTACATCTATCTATTGGTTAATTTCAATGAATTAGAATATCATCAAAAAGTTAATTTATTTCAGTAATTCAATACATAAAGTAAAACACATATATTATATAGAGTCATTACAAACAGAGTGTGATCTATTTCAAGTGTTTATTTATGTTAATGTTGATGATTATGGCTTACAGCCAATGAAAACACAAAGGACGTTATCTCAGAAAAGTAAAGTAGGGAGGATGAAGGGTCTGAGAGATAAAATATGATCTAAATAGGTATCGGAGGCTTCACCTTGTGTGGTTGTGAGAGTCACAACCACTATAAAAGCACATCCTGGCTGCTACAGTCCCCAGCGTGGTGCATATAGAGTAGGGAGGATGAAGGGTTAAACACTGTGCTGCCGTATTCCACAAGACATCAAAGGGTGAATATAATATTGATTCATTAGTCAACGCATTTCAGGGCTCCCTGGCCCCTTCCTCAGAACAAATTAATATCATGTCACCATGTTTCAGGGTACTTCTGGGAGCCATGAAATGCGTTGACTAATAGATCATTATTATATTCATCCTTTGATGTCTCGTGAAATACAGCAGCATGGTTTTTAACCCTTCATCCTCCCTACGTTAATTTTCTGAGATAATGAGTTGGGTTTTCATTGGTTGTAAGCCATAATCATCAACATTAACAGAAATAAACACTTGAAATAGATCACTCTGTGTGTAATGACTCTATGTATGTGTTTCACTTTGTGTATTGAATTACTGAAATAAATGAACTTTTTGATGATATTCTAATTCATTGAGATGTCATTGTATCTATTTATGTACCTCATATCTATCTTTCATCCATCTATATATAAATCCATCCATACTATCGTATCTGTTTATGGATTTAGAAAAATATGGTTTTGATGCCTTATAAAAAGCAATTTACAGATTACAGACATGTATTAATATTAACTTCATAAAGGTTTCTTGTATGATCTATCTATATCTATTTATCTTTCTGGTTATCTTTATTTCTATTTATCCATCTAAATAGTTTTTCCCACAATGCAAAATTTACAGACCACACTTAATGGTGGTGATACCCCATTTGAAGCTTCCAAGGTAATTCCATAATTATCCATAAACTGCTTGTTGAATCTAAAAAAAACCCCATACTCCGTCATTGATGGCGGCCTATATTCTGCATAGATTCCGTGGGGAGTTAATGATTCCGCTGTCTGACCTGTTCTATTTTTGGGTCGCTGTTGGAAGTCACGGAAAACACTCCAATTTGAATTCTATATTAAGTATATGCCGCCTAAACAATTTTCAGATACATTTTGGAAAGTTGGAGGCCACTTTAAAACCCAGATATAATATGTTAATTAATTTCTATACATCTTTTATATAGAGAAAGAATAGGAGGCCGCCTTCAATAAGGATGAATATGACTATGAGTGAAAATGTAATAAGTTATGCAAAATATTAGGGTAACAATACCCGGAGAGGGGGATCACGTTCTTCATACTAAAGCCACATTTTTATTCTTACTCTGTCAATTTCATTTTGTTTCATTCAATCACTCAATCAATTGATTTTTATAATTACTGATTATTTTAAGAATATTTAATATTTATATTCTTCTTTTTTGTTAGTTTCTCTTTGTTTTTGTATTTTTTCTAACACAAAAAAATACATATTCGGTCATATCAATTGTACCTTTCACCATTATTTCATGTGTTCTTCTATGGGATGCAACTTGTATAAATTAAATAATTCCTTTTATCTTTTCTTTCTTTTTGAGTAAGCGTTCTGTAGTCTAGAAATACTCAAAAAGTAAATAGTTGTTATCTTTCATACTATATATTTACAGTACTATGCAAACGTTTCATGGATAGATACAAATTTGCAAAGTAATAAGTAAAAGTGTTAAGAGTTTGTTTTTATCAATGAACAAAAAGTAAAGTGAATGAGAAATAGAGAAATCTAAATGCCATCCCTTTGGTGACCCTCCTTTATCTTCATCACTTCTTGTAGATACACTTGAACAATATTTATTTTTAGAGGATCTAAGCAGGAGGTTGTTACAAACATCTTGGTGATCCGACCCCCGATCTGTGTATGAGGCTTGTGTGATTAAAGACAGACGGGATGATGTGAGATCAGGGCTCTGTGGTTCCGGATCATCACCTCCAATACTTATTCTATATTGTTTAGATGGTTCTTAATGATATTGGCTGTATATTTTGGTTGTTGGTTTACTGGAGACTATATTTGGAGATAATCAGATGCCTCCCTAATGGTATCACATGAGGAATAAAAGTCTACCTATATTTTTAAGCATTATTCTGGACCGAAGAGTTAACTATATTTTCTGAAATGCAACCACAAACTTCCAAGCCCCTCCATTGTGATTCACTTCAACCGGCAGACCCTCATTCTTGTGCCGCACTCCAGCCCGTAGGAGAACACACTGTCCTCTGTTACAGACAAATATTTCACATTTTGACCAGAGCACCTGCACCCCATTTCCTACGTTTTCACACATAGTTGAGTCACTTGACTTTTTGTTTCCAAGTTGCAAATATGGTTTTTGACCATAATTCTTCCATATAGACCACTTCTGGTCCAACTTCTCTGAATCTCTGATAAACACTGGTTGCTGCAAATTCTGAGTTGTTGGACAACTTCCAATTTCAAAATGAAGTCAACATCTTGCGCACAGTTTCCTTGGCCAATCGCTGCATCTACAGTCCTCAACGTTGCCCCTTTCTTTGTAGCCTAAGTGCTGAGAATTAAATCTTATCCATCATACAGTACCCTCAAAGCAGCATTAGATTGGTTCCAAATTCATTCTGCAGCAGAACAATGACCCCAAACATACAGTCAGTGTCACGGCCAACAATCTTCAGCGTAAAGAAAAACAGAGTCCTGAAAGTCATGGCAGGGCCCCAATCTCAACATCATTGAGTCTTTCTAGGATCACAAGAAGAGACAAGGGTTTCTACAATCCACATACAAAGAGACTGCACCACTTATTTATTATTGACACCTTTCACTCTTTATTTGATATTGGGGGTCAGGTCTCCAAGATGTTTGGAACAACCTTTTGCCGACTGCATTTAACAAGTGTATCTAATAGAACTGTTACATACAAAGGATAAATACCAAATAATGATCTGATTTAGATGAATCTTTTCTTAATTCAATTTGCATTTTATTAAGTGCTAAAAACAAACTTAACACTTCTATTTTTTTAAAACATTCTTATTTCTCATCATTTCTTCTACAAATATATATACAGGTGCATCTCAAAGAATTAGAACATCATGAAACAAAACCTATTTCAGTAATTCAATACATAAAATGAAACACATTATATAGAGTCATTACACACAGAGTGATCTATTTCAAGTGTTTATTTATGTTAATGTTGATGATTATGGCATACGGCCAATGAAAACCCAAAGGTCATTATCTCAGAAAATTGAAGTAGGGAGGGTGAAGGGTCTGAGAGATGAAATATGACTTAAATAGGTATCAGAGACTTCACCTTGTGTGGTTGTGAGAGTCACAACCACTATAAAAGCTTACTACGTCTGCTGCAGTCGCAAGCGTGGTGCATATAGATTAGGGTGGGTGAAAGGTTAAAAACCGCACTGCCGTATTCCACGAGACATCAAAGTCAATGCGTTTCACGGCTCCCTGGCCTCTTCCTCAGGACAAATCAATATCATAATGACATTTCAGGGCGTTTCAGGGCATTCCAGTGAGCAAGAGGTGCAAAACAATCCATAAAAAGTCCTGACACCAGCTGAAATCTAAGTAAATCAGTAATTATGAAGTAATCCTGCCACTTAGTGACAAATATTATCAGCAGGTTCAACTTATGGCCAGTAAAAAGGTGTCTCATTGGATGCTATGCGTACATACAGGCCATGGAAGGGGAGTGCATAACTTATTGTTTTCTTAGAATTAATTGTCCCTGCTGATTCCAAATCTTTCTGTAGGTGTTTTTGGCTCTTGGACATCTTTTCTGATAATTATTTCTCTCTTCTGTGTGAAATTTTGCAGGGAGCACATGTTCATAGTGAAATTATGTTCTTTCCACTTCTGGATTATGTCCTCAACAGAACTCACTATATCCTTCAGTAGTTTGGAAATTCTTCTGTAACCAACACCATCTGTATATTTTGTAACAATAAGGTTTGGAAGGTCTTGAGACAGCTCACTGGGTTTACCCATCATGCGATGTTTCTTGTGTGGCATCTTGGTAATGAGATACCTTTTTATCGGCCATCAGTTCAACCAGCTGATATTATTTATCACTAAGTGGGAGGATTGCTTTCTAATTGTTGATTGATTTCAGCTGATGTCATGACTTTCTAGGGTTTTTTGCACCTCTTTTACTTCATGTGTGCAATACTTTGTGCAACAATTCATCTCCAGAGCAGGTGAGACTTTGTCAAGCTTGCTATTGTGTGCTGTCCACTTTATTTTTTTTTATATAACTAGATATTTAATAAATTACTGTAAAAAATATATTAAAATCATAATTTTTGTGGAGGAAAATTCTATGAGATTTAGAAAAACATTTTTTTCTTCTTTGTGTGTAGTTGCACGTTGCAACCCAGTATTCACTATTAGTGGATGGTTTTATCCTTTTAGTAGTGTGTGACCGGTATCTCCATCACAAACGTCTCCCCCTATTCCTTTATGAGTGTAAGTAAACATTTGCACCAGGTCATGATGACAATCAAGACCTTCCCTTCCCATAAATGTTAAGAACACTACAGCTTGGTAATGACTGGGAAACCGATACATTGCTCACTGAGAAACCCACACATTGCTCACTTTTGGTGGCCATTTACATAAACGTCTTCGATTATCTTTAGTCTTCTACTTGGGGCTCATTACAGTCACATTATACAATATATACTAATAATAATAATAATTCTTATTTCTATAGCAACAACATATTCTGGAACATTTTGCTTGACAGGTAAATATAATAAAAAGAGGGGAATTCAAATAATCCTGCATGAACCGGTCACCAGCCACTATGTGTGGGGAAAAGAGAACAGGGGATATTTAATTAGATTAGTGAGGTGATATAGGCCAGTCTAAAGAAATTGTTTTTTAGGGCTCTCTTGGAACTGTGAATACTGGGAAATGACTGGATTGTCCAGGGTAGCGCATTTCAGAAAACTGGTGCAGCATTAGAGAAGTCCTGGAGATAGGAGTGCAAGGTTCAGGATATAGAGGATGTTAGTTTTAGGTCATTAGCGGAAAGGTGGGCACGGGTATAGGTGATAGACAGAGATGAGGAGGAAGAGACTTGGGTTAGTTGTTGAGTGTTATAAGTTTATATTGGACTTGGCAGAGAATGGGCAACCAGACTGGTGCAGTGGCAGCATCAGTATAGCCAGTGGCGTAACTACAACAGGTGCAGGGGTTGCAATTGCACCCGGTCCCAAAAGTCCATTTGGCCTATTAAAAAGACTCATGCTATTACAGATTTACAATAATTGGGGGCCCCGTTGGAGGTTTTACATCAGGACCCATGAGCTTCAAGTTACTCCACTGAGTATAGTTGCTGGTGGGGTATATGATCCTGGCTTCTGCATTCATAATAGATTGAGAGGGGAAAATTAAGTGAGAGGGAGACATATTATTTGTAGAGAGTTGTGGTAGACCAGGCGAGAATGAATCAGAGCAACATTAAGAATTTTTGCAAAGGTAAGAAAAGATTGAATTCTAGATATGTCAGTGACCAGAGTATTACATCAAATACAAGAAAGCAGGGGCCTGATTTTATCCTGTACAATATCTCTCACATATAAGGTTCATTTATTTAAGGAAAGGCAGGCAAAATGGTGGAGTAAATGCTGCCATAGAAACCATGAAATTATGACGTCCATTTTCTAGGTGGAAGTGACCAACCAGATTCAAGCTCTCAAAAGTGTGTTATAGGGGAAAAGAGGAGAGCAGTAATCTGATTGGTTGCTATGGGCAACTGCTTCAGTGTGGGCCTACACTGGAGTCTGAGGCCTAGTGATATTTTCCCAAGATTAACTCCTCGAATATTCAGAGGAAGGCAGCCCCTTAAATGTCAGGGAATAAAGGATTTTGAGGGGAAAAGCAGCTGTGGGTGAAGAGATTAGTTTCCCTACAACAGACAAAAAAAATCAATAATCGCAAAATAGCATAAAATTATTTGGGTTATTTTATCAATGTAGAAATGAAGCAGAGTTAAGTGTGGAGATCTACCAGAGCTGGTTATGTTCATCAGCATATTTATTTATGAAGTCTGAAATCGAGGTTTTAAATAGGACTGCAATACATAAGACTCCATTATCCTATCCCTGGCCTTAATAAGTCATTTTTCTGGTATTTTACCATAGACTTCTCTGTAGAATGTGTAAACAGAACTATCCCAGGCAGTGGTGTAACTTGAAGCTCATGGGCCTCCGATGGGAAAGGTCCAACAGGGCCCCCAATTATTGCTAATCTTTAATAACATTAGTCTTTTTCTATAGGCCAAAAGAACTTTTGGGGCCCCCTAGGCTCCAGGGCCCAGATGCGACTGCAACCCCTGTACCTATTGTAGTTACACCCCTGATCCCAAGCCATAATAGGACACCCTAAGGAGGGCGGGATTGTAAGGAGCAGGCCCCACTCTATATAGGACAGGTGCCCCCTCTGCTATATAGCTGACATCTGCTTCTAACAGCAGTGACAGGTGCCATTGTAGGGTGACAATAGGATGCCAGAGACATTCATAGTGGATTGTTATTTCCACTATATGAAGTAATGCTAAAAAAATAAAGAAAAAAAGGTAATAAAAAGTTTTTTTTTTACTTTACATGTACATTTAAATGTAAAGAAACCATGATTTAAAAATCACCACATTTTCCCTATCCAGAAATAAGAAAATTAAAAAATAAAAAAAAACTGCAAAAATCAGTATCACCATATTTATAAAAGTAATCTATAAAAATATATGATCAGTTGATAAATATGGAATAAAAAGAAAGAAGCAACCAGGTTACTGTTATTTCGGTAAGGGTGCTTTCACACAGCGTTTTTCTGTGATCCGTGGCTGTCCGTTGTAAAACGGACAGCCACGGATCAGATTTTGGCCCCATGTTATCCTATGGGCACGGATCACATCGGATTTGGCCTTATTGGCATCCGATTTTGGTCGGATCCGATCCTGGCCGATTTTTTGCTGTGCCCAAAATCGCAGCCTGCTGCGATTTTTGGCACAGCGGGTCAGATCGGACCGAATTGGATCCGACCTGATCCGCACCAAATAACATGGGGCCTATGGAGCGCGGATCCGAGGAAACAGCTCATGTCTCCTCGGACCCGATGTTAGTGCACTGAGCATGCTCAGTACACTAACACCGCTCTGTGCCATCTAATATTCATACATTGCAGAAGTGATATCTCCTGAAAATAAAGGGTTAAAAATAAAAAAAACTTCATTCTCACCTCTCCACGATCCAGCGATGCCTCCTGCGCTCTGTGCTTCTAGGACCTGGCCTGACGTCACAGTTGAGTCACATGGCCAGTTACCGCGGTAACCGGTCATGTGACTGTGACATCACGCCAGGTCCTGTTGATCAGAAGAAGCTGGAAGCAGCGCGGGTGTCGCGGAGAGGTGAGAATGAAGATTTTCTTATTTTTTAAGGTCTGCAAACAGGGGAGCAAAGAGGGGGGAGATAGAGGGGGACAAAGAAGGGAGACACAGGGGGACAAAGAGGGGAGACACAGGGGGACAAAGAGGGGAGACACAGGGGGACAAAGAGGGGAGACACAGGGGGACAAAGAGGGGAGACACAGGGGGACAAAAGAGGGGTGCAAAGAGGGGAGACAGAGGGGGACAAGGAGGGGAGACACGGGGGGACAAAGGTGACAGGAGGGAGAGAGAAGGGGGACGAGATGACAGGAGGAGCAGGGACAGGATCCAGCTGATGCTGCAAAATATCGGGATCGGATGCCTATTTGGCATCCGATTGCAGACATCAGTTTGGATCCGATGCTGTCCGAGGGGAGCAGCAAAAAGTCTGATCCCCTCGGACAGCATAAAAACGCTGTGTGAAAGCAGCCTAACTGAATCCCCTTGAAAAAATGCAATATAAAGTCATGAAAACATTACATGTCCACCAAAATAACACCAATAAAAAGCTCAGTGCACAAAGAGTCCACACAGCGCCACAACAGAAAAATAAAACAGTGACGGAAGTGACAGAATTTCCTCCCCCAAGTGTTTAAAGTCACTAAACTAATTTAAAAAGTATTCAAGTGTGGTATCACCATAATAATAATGAGCCGCAAAATCATGCTGCAGGACAACTTTGCAGCACAATTAGTTATGTATATATGAAATCCAAAATACCTTGGAGGAATTGTGTAGTTTTTTTCAAAATTTCACTCTAGTTGGCATTTTTATTCCTTTTTTCCAGTACAGTCTATGGTAAAATGAACGGTGACATTCAAAACTGCAACTTTTACTGAATCAAAAGTCCTTATACAGTATATACCATGCTTTTGTATCAATGGAGAAATAAAAACTGATGGCTCTTAGACAAAGGGGAGGTAAAATAACAAACCGTGAAAATGTAAATAATAGGTTATCAATATATGAATACAGCAGTGGTGGACACAGAAGTAAAAGGGACCATATATAAGAAAATATATATGGGCCCTTAGTAGCCCCAGAGCTCTTAAAAATGCAAAATGGCACCTGTTTTAGATATGGGAATGTGTCCCCTTACCTCCTGGGCCCCTGTGCGGCTGGCTGCGCAGGTTGCACCAATGGTTTTCTGCCCCTGGAATAGAGAATAAAAAGCTCCTAAAAATGCTTCATAAAAATGATTGAAATTCATGCAAAAATTATATATGTTTGGTTCACTGATCTCTAGTTTTAGAACTTTTACAGTATTTTATTTTACTTTTTAAACTTTTTTGAAATGCAGGAGTCTTTGAGTTAAGGGCCTTAAGGAACAATTCTAGTTAGTCTTTTTTTAAAAGGAATTTTTCAACTTTGGGGACATTTTTTCTTGCTTAAATACATGGAGTTGGGGCTAAAAATCACTTTTGCATTTGGATTTTATTAACACTTTTGCATCATTTGCCTTTTATAGCATCTGTGTTGTATTGTCTGATGCTTGCTGCAAGATAAATTAACTGAGAATTTGACAGTCAGCACCTATGATAATCTAATAGGCAACTGGTAACTCTCTGATTTACAGTCCCTGACAAAAGTTTATAACCTGGTGTTAAATTCATCCATTGGTTTTATAAATTACTCTTTTGAAAGCTGAAACCCTCCCAAATGTGGTTTAGGTTAAGAAAATAAATTGGCATCAGTGCTGAAATATTGATCATTTCATGAACACAGAATGGTCAGATTTTGGCAAGACAAAAGTTTTGTCGGCTGGTCATATAATGCACCCAATCCTAGTTTACATCCTCACCTGTGCTCAGTAAATGATCGGTTAATTAGTGGGTGTGTATAAAAAGAAACCCAGCACCCCAGACCTTCACTTGAACTGCAACTTGAGCTCTGACAACATGCCAAAAATCCACCCTACGAGCAAAGCCTTGATTATCAAGAGGCTGAAGACCAGATCTTCTGCAGAGGTGGCTGGCACCTTTAATGTGTCTCAGTGTCAAGTACAAAGAATTAAAAAAAGATTTGAAGATGTGTTTGACAAGCCCAGGTCCGGCAGACCCCGCAAGACAACTGCTCAGGAGGAACGTTTGTTGGTTAGAAAATTCAAAGCAAGCCCCTCTTCTACTGCAGCAGAGCTCCAACAGGCCTGGTCATCTCAAGTCCCTGTGTCAACTAGAACAGTTTGTAGGATTCTGTCTCAAAATGGCCTCCATGGTCGAATCAGTGCCCAGCAGTAAACAAAAGGCAAATAAAAAAACATGTGATATTTGCAAAGTCCTACAGCCTGCTAAACAGATGGATGCTGGAAAAGTGGCAGAAGGTGGATTTCTCTGATGAATCTTCAGTAGAATTAAACCACAGCCACCGCAGATACTGCAGGAGACCTACTGGAGCCCGTATGGATCCAAAATATACCTAGAAAACAGTTACATTTGGTGGTGGAAAGATCATGGTCTGGGGTTACATTCAGTATGGGGGTGTGCAAAACATTTGCAAGGTGGAAGGCAATATCAATAACCCAAAATATCAAGAAGTATTAGCTACCTCTTACATTCCAAATCATAAAAGGGGTCAAATTCTGCAGCAGGATGGTGCTCCATCTCATACATCCATCTCTACAACAAAGTTCCTCCAGGCAAAAAAGATCAAGGTGCTCAAGGACTGGCCAGCTCAGTCACCAGATATGAACATCATTGAGCATGTTTGGGGTAGGATGAAAGAGGAAGCTTGGAAGACAAAACCAAATAATCTAGATGAACTCTGGAAAGCATGTAAAACTGCATTCTTTGCTATTCCTGATGACTTCATTAATAAATTGTATGAATGATTGTTGAACCGCATAGATGCAGTTCTCCAAGCTCATGGAAGTCACACAAAATATTAAATATAACTCTAATAGCACCACAACTTCATTCACCAATGTTATGCAACATATATTTGTATTTTAAGTTAATTATTTGTTTGAATATCACATTACTTTCTGTGGGCGACAAAACTTTTGTCTTGCCAAAATCTGACCATTCTGTGTTCATTAAATGATCAATATTTCAGCATTGATGCAAATTTATTTTCTTAACCTAAACCACATTTGGGAGGGTTTCAGCTCTCAAAAGAGTAATTTATAAAATCAATGGATGAATTTAACATCAGGTTCTAAACTTTTATTTACATAACATGGATAAGCGACATAACATTTTTCAGGGACTGTATAACCACAGACTACGGCTAGGGTCACATTAGCGGTTTTTTTTTTCCATCCGGATCCGGTTTTGAGCATTAAAAATGCTCAAAACCGGATCCGGGTCTGCAGCCCATAGGCTCCAATACAAAAACCGGATTGCACTATTTGTAATCCGGTTACCGGATCCGGTTTTGGAGCCTACGGGAAAAATCATGCAAGCAGCGTCCATCGCATGAACAAAGGGTTAATGTTAATATAATATGTGGGCACCATGTCTCCAGGGAATGTCCACCCTCCCTAGAGACATGTTGTCCATATAGAGCGGCATGTGAGGGGTTAAATCTCTTTATTACAGTATCGCCGCTATTGTCGGCTTTTACTATTTTATGAATGACAGCCGGCAGCTCCTCGCTGTAAGGAGGAGATACAGTACGTATGTGTGTACTATACATGCTGCTACCCAGGGTCCTGAAAGCTTTAACATTAGTTCTGTGGCGGAGCACTGCCCATACAACTAATGTTAAAGCTTTCAGGACCCTGGATAGCAGCATGTACAGCATGCACATTACATACTGTATCTCCTCCTTACAGCAAGGAGCCACCGCCGGCTGTCATTCATAAAATAGTAAAAGCCGATAATAGCGGCGATACTGTAATAAAGAGATTTAACCCCTCATATGCCGCTCTATATGGACAACATGTCTCTAGGGAGGGTGGACACTCCCTGGAGACATGGTGCCCACATATTATATTAACATTAACCCTTTGTTCATTCCCCGCAACCGCAGGGATGGACAAAGCATCCGGCTACCGGATTGCACATTATGAGCAATCCGGTTACTGGATCCGGGTTTAGGGACACATTTTGAATACAAAATGTGTCTGAAGGCACATGCGATTACCGCATCTGGATCTGGATACGGTAATCGCAATGTGCCTTCCAAATGTGACCCTAGCCTACATCAATGTTAAATGTGCAGGGAAACAGACTGAAAAAGCCAAACCATACAAAACCTTTTATGAAACACAAATGCAAAATTATTTTTAGCCCCAAATACAAGCATTTACATATTTTTAAAAAATTGTCCCCAAATATAGACAATCCCTTTAACTGGTTTGTCATATTCTGGTTCCCTGACTCCACACCAAGCCCACATCTTACCCTGCATATGACAGCTAATTTAATCTTCAATTTGAAACTGTTCCAGAAAGAAAAAAAAACAGATCCTTTATAAATGAAAGAAAATCCGGAGGCTAAATTGCGATCAGTTACTGGATCTCTTCTCCATAGACTCCAATGTTAAATATAAAGATCTGCAGAAATCAATTTTTTCAAAATGGACAAATAAGTTATGTTTGCAGAACTTTATGCCAACAGATCCATTCTTATGGATGATTACTGAACATGTGAACCAAGTCTGAAGCGGCCGTCACACGCTACGATATCTTGAAAGATATCGCTTGAACGCGCCTGATGAAACATCGTGTGAACGATGTCTCTGCGTGTGACGGCAAGATACGACGAGCGAGAATGGTTCAAATCGCAAGATCGAGATCTGAGCTCCGGACCTCAGATCTTGCGATGAACGATTTTACAAACAGCTTCATCGTGGTGTATAACACCACGATGAACGATCTCCCAGCGGCAGAGCCTATGCTGGGAGATGGTAACTATGGTACACGTCGGGTAACTAAGCGACGCGCGGCGCCTAGTAACCCGATGTGTACCATAGTTACCAGCGATCTCGCTGGTCCACATCGCTGGTGAGTCTGTCTGTGTGACATCTCACCAGCGATGTGAGCGATATTGTAAGCACGTGATTGCTTACAATATCGCTAGCGATATCTTAGCGTGTGACGGCCGCTTAACCCTGCAGGGAACCTTGGACCAAACATCTTTTTACCTTGATAATGAAAGAATATAAAAGCTTATAAAAAATTTTGCCAATGGAGAAGCCGATAACATGTAGCTAAAATGCTCAAATAATATCCCGCATCTGTCTAAATAATGCCTTAATATACCATAATTCCCACATACATGTGATCTACAGTGCCTTAATAATGCAACCATGTAGTGTCCAAATATCAATGGTGATGAATTTCCAAATAAATATACTGTATGAACAACATTAACAAATATACATCCCGCCACGCCCGAGCTGCACCCAGATATCCAAAGGTTGCTGGAGCTGCCAGGACCGCTGTAAAAATGCGAAAAGTCACAGATTTTCTAAACGTTGAGCAAAAACTTTGCAATATTTCAAATAGTTTTATCCCAGAATTCTGTTTGGAACTGCACGATGAAATGGGCCCAATGATGTCCAAATAATAATAGCTTAATACAGTGGCTAAATGATCCCCCTATTTGATGCCGTTATATTAGCTTTTAACATTACCTAAAAAATCCCAACATTTGCACACCAAATTTTATACAGTCCCTATAATAATACCTAGATACTTTGCCCGAATAACACTTTTATACACTGCTTACATAATATTGCCATAAAGTGCCCAAGTAATACCTCTATGCAGTGATCATATAACAACACTATAGTGCCCACATCAGCTGGCAGTATACTTTAATCGCTCAAGTCCTCTAAAGATGGAGGACCAATAACACGGGCTGCCCATAGTAATATTGGATGGTGGATGCCCCATGATGTGAGGAACCACAGCCATTCCTAAAACATGTCCCTAAACGTTTATCAGTAATCAATACCTATCTTCAGTATTGATCAAGGAAATCCTGTGCATTCTCATCAATGAAGTGGAGGCACCTCTGGCACGGGTGACCTACTACATGGAGAATGCAATTATTTACAATCCGTATTTTATTTTTTAATGGTTTTTGCCCTTTTTGGAGACTCACATTTAATTTTAGCATTATATGAAGTCTTTATAGTACTGATATATGGTATTAGGCTGTGTTCACATCTTCAGTTTTTGGTCAGTTTTTCACATCAGTATTTGTAGCCAAAACCAGCAGTGGGTGATAAATATAGTAGTGGTGATGTCATTCTATTATACTTTTACTCTGATTATTGCTCTCCTGGGTTTAAGGCTAGGGTCACATTTGCGTTTTTTGTTTTCAAAACCGGATCCGGATCCGCAGCCATAGGCTGCAGTAGAAAAACTGGATTGCACTTTAAGCAATCCGTTTACCGCATCCGCTTTTGCAGCCTGAAGTAAAAATCATGCAGGCTGCATTTTTCGTAGCAGTTGAAAAAAACAGATCCGTTTTTTTTTATAATGGCCGCCTAAGGCAACCGGATCGGGTACCGCAAGGTACATGAATGTACCTTGTTGTACCGGATCCGGTTTTTGGTGCCACAATTTTTTCTCATTGCAGATCTGGATACATTACTGGCTCCAGATCTGCAATGTGATGCCAAATGTGACGGCACACGGTAATACTGGATCCGGTAATGGATCCGGTTACCGGATGGGGCCTTCCAAATGTGACCCTAGCCTAATTTGTAAAAACTGATATAAGTTACTGACCAGTGGTGTAACTTGAAGCTCAGGGGCCTTGATGCAAAAGCTCCAACGGGGCCCCAATTATTGCAAATCTTTAATAGCAATACTCTTTTTCTATAGGCCAAAGGGACTTTTGGGGCCCCCTTGGCTCCAGGGCCCGGGTACGATTGCAATCTCTGCACCTCTTGTAGTTACACCCCTGATACTGACCAAATGCACAGCATGATTTTATTTGGCCAGAGCACAAGGAGTTTTAAAAAAGGTCTCTTAAGGTACCATTACACACAGAGATATATTGCTTGCAACTCACTGGTTGCAGTGAAATCATGGATACATTGTTCCATTTTGTGGCTGTGTACAAATGTAACAATGTGTCCATAATTTCACTGCAACCAGTGAGTTGCAAGCAATATATCTCTGCGTGTAACGGTACCTTTAGACAGGAAGACTTGACCTGTCCTGCATTATACAAGGAAGACTGGTTTCACGCTATTGGCTTCTTACAATAAGGTAAGATCAGGTTTTTCAACCAAAAAACAAGATTCGTAAAGGATCCTGGTATTTTCCCATTCACTTTACTGGCGTCAGGTAACATCCTCTTGCTTCATGTTGCTACCTGACCACCCCTTTTTGTTGTCCATACATATTTACTGGACCTTTTAGATTTCAGAGGACTCCACTTAAAGTCAAATGTGAATATGTCCAGACACATCTCCCCTGACCCAACCTCTGTTGTCAGGCGAGAAAACAAGACTCTAGAGCTTTTGCTCCCCAGGACAATACGATTCAAATATCTGTAATCAGAATTAGTTCTTGACAACATGCCATGTAATATACGTTACAACCTCCCAATCATAAAATCTGTTATTCTTCACCTGTTGCTCACTGTTATCAGCCATTTCTGGCAGGGGAGGCTGACTATACTCAATGGGGTCAGCAAAAAGAAATGCCTGTAACCTCTGCCCCTACCCTCATGATCACTGCCTCCTGTGGCCGGCTTCACACTGCAGCGTGATCCGGTCCAGGGCTGTCCAGGATGACCCAGAAAGCCGCGGACTGGATCAGCACACAGGACTGGGGGGCTAATATGCCCTCCGGTCCGGTGTGCAGCGCACGCAGTTCCCGCTGCTGATAAGTCAGGACCGCGGGCGCCAGAATGACATCCATTTGTGTGACTGATATCAGCTGCATGTTCAGGTGAGATCTAGGTCCAGTTCACACACAGCATTTATGCTTCATTTTTGCTGTGCGGATTTGCCTGCGTTTTATGCTAATTTATGCTAATCCATTCCTGTGTTTTTGGTTTCCAGCTAAACCTATGTGATTCTGGGATTAGCTGTCCACACAGATTGGTTTTTATTTGTTACAGAAAGTGGAAACACCACAGAGTTTTCTGCGTTTTTGAAAGAATGAGCATTGCAATTCTTTTCAGCGTTTTTGTTATAGATTCATTCCATTGTAAAATCTGCAGCAAAAATGCAGCAAATCCACAGGGAAAAAAACATAGCAAACCTGCCAAGTAAAAAGCAACCCCAAGGATTTGCTGCGGATCATCTGCAAAAATCAATGTGTGGGGACATAGCCTTAGCTATCCCTGAAATTAACTTGCCCGTTTTTGGGCTGCGGTTTCCCTATAGACTGTATTCTAATCCCCAGAAAAAAGCACCACAAATGGATGGGTATTCCCACAGTTCGTTTGTTGTGCGTTTGTCCTGCAGTTTCCAAAACAAAAATGCGCCTATACTCACCCTCCCCGGTAATCTCACTTTGATTCCCGGTGATATCTTCATTCCGGGCACTGGGAAAAGTGTCTGAAAGACCTGTGGTTTTCATCCAATCAGAGGCTGGCCACTTAACCTGACTCAACCTGTTACATAGTCAGCCTCTGATTGGACCAAAACCACAGGTCCTTTAATCACTTCTCCCTTTCTGTGATTTGTCATGTTGTGTGACTCATTCATTACAGAAAGAGAAGAAAAGAGGGGGGAGGAGGTGGGTGATCTTAGCTGTAGCTCTTCATGTCATTGTGTATATAGGAATGTGTGTAGTGTGTGCAGTCTGAGATATATCTATGTGATTATAAGAACATTTAATCATTTGCTCAGCAGATACACACATTACATGTCATGCAGGACCATGCTTCATATACTAGAAATCTCTACAGACAGTACTCAGTGTAGGACAAAACACCACCCCCTCCCCAGCATAGAGAGGAAGGACAGAACACCAGCTTGGGTGGGTGTGGATATGTAAGTAACACTTATACAGTCAGACTATTCTGCTGTAAAAGTAAGGGAGAGGATAAATGCACCAGCTTCCTGCAGGGTGTGAAAATGCTGATAGAAAGGAAACTACAAATGGTACAATAATGGTTTTACATGTTTTTAAAAGGTCTGCCAAGGCACTATTCAAGAGAAATATTAGTATCATACTGAAAAATACCTGACAGAGTCCCTTAAGGTGTCATCTAAATGATATCTGCGTCACTGTTAACTGCAGACTGCTGAAACTCCAGCGCACACAGGTTACTTCGAGGATTTGTTTCTAGCTGGAACAGCGTACGTGAGCAGTTTGTGATATTAGTTCCGCCAGAACCCACTAGTGTTCGCTTGCCATGAAATGAGCAGTCGACACTGTGCATGCCTCTTTGACATGTCCTCTACACTTTATTGACAACTGCATCCACTAGCGTTGAGAATTGCTATCACATTGTGTCAATACCAAATTCGCTCTGAAACGGTGAATCTTGATCTTGCAGCGCACAGTGCGTATGCTGGGAGGATTCAGAAGTCTGCAATCACATAGAATGACTGCAGAATTATCATTTTAGACCAGACAACCCCTTTAAATTTGCAGCAGAGATAACAGTGATTGCATGAAAATCACAGCATGCAGACCAGCAAGTGACACATCACTGGAATCAAGCTCATGCTACTCTCAAGTACATAGCAGAAATGATAGTTACAGATTCCCATAAACCTATAGTTTAATAGATTTATTTTTCAGCATTGTCAATAACAAATCCACTGGACAACCCCCGAACTAGATGTCTTATGGACATTGATGGCATCATAAACTCTTTAACATTATTACATTTTATATTTCAGATTCATATAATTGCAGGCACAAAGAATAATAATGATAATTATATTTATTCACCTAATAGCACCATTAATTCCACAGCGCTTTACATACATCTGCAACACTCTCATGTTTTCACCATTTCTGTGCCTTGAAAACTATTCAGACTCCATGAACCTTTCTACTTTCTTTTTTCACATTACACCGATAACTTAAATATATTATTCTATTGGGATTTTATGTGATACCAACAAAAAAGTACAAGTATTTATAAAGAGTAAAGGAAATGATACCTGGTTTTCTAAATATTTTATATTATAAATCTGAAAATTGTGATGCGAATTTGTATTTAGTCAATACTTTGTAGGATTCGCCTTTTGCTGCACGTACTGCTGCAAGTCTTTTGGGGACTGTCTCTCCAGCTTTGCACATCTAGAGGTGACATTTTTGCCCCTTCTTCTTTGCACACTCGCTCTCGCTCAGTGAGATCAGATGGAGATGTCTGTGATCAGCAATTTTCACGTCTTGTCACAGATTCTCATTGAGATTTGGGTCTGAACGGTGAATGGGATGTCATCTCGCCAATTCTGACAAGCTTCCCTGCCCCTGCTGAAAAAAGCTTTTCCACAGCAGGATGCTACCTCCACCATGTGTGACAGTGGGGATAGGTTTTTCATGGTAATGTGCATTGTTAGTTTTCTGCCACACAAGTATTTATTTCTTTTGACCAAAAGCAAAAAAAGTTCTACTTTGCTCTTGTCTGACCAGAGCACCATCTTACACGTGCTCGTTGTGTCCCTACATGGCATGTGAAAGAAGTTGGTCTGGCCAGATGAGACCAAAGTGGAACTTTTTGGGCTAAAGAAAAAAATACTATATGTGGCAAAATACTGACAATGCATATCACTCTGAAAACTCCATCCCCACCGTCACTCATGGTGGTGGCAGCATCATGCTGTGGGGAGGCTTTTCTTCAGCAGGGGCAGGGAAGCTGGTCAGAATTGATGGGAAGTTGGATGGAGGTAAATACAGGGAAATCCTCGAAAAAACCTGTTAGAGGCCTCAAAAGACTTGACACTGGAGTGTAGATTCACCATCCAGCAGGACAACAACCCTAAACATCCTGTCAGAGCTACAATGGAGGGTTTGGGTCAAAGCATATTACTGTGCGTGAATGGCTCAGTTACTTTTCAGACTGAAATCCCAATAAGGCTGGTTTCACATCACGTTTTTATGAATCCGAGGCTGTCCGGTGTGAACGTTTTGTGTCCAGGGGAAAAATCTGAACAAATTGGATCCTCCCAGATCTGGCGCAATCCGGTGCCCCCTAACATGGGGGTCTGTGGCGCCGGATCGCGGGAGCAGGACGCCGGGTGCTGGAGTTTAGCAGTGAACGCTGCTAACTTTCAGCACCAGGAGCTGTCCCCTGCAGAGATTTCAGGACTGCGGCTAGCTCCCCGCTAGCCACGATCTTGAAATTTCAGCAGCTGCAGCTGCTATCGGCTGCATCCGGCTGCAAACCGGACCAGTCCGGTTCTGTTTCAAAATCGGGTTCGGGGCTGTCCGTTCACTGTGTGTTGGACTCAGCTCTTTTGGATTAGAGGGAACCCGCGGGTGGCCGCAGGGAGACCACAGCCGCCCTGTACTCACCATGTGCGGTGAGTGCAGGGCAGCTTCTCCCTCCTTGCACCCGATGGGAGCCGCTTCTGATGGAATGTGGAATACTGGCAACCCGCACCGCAGCTAAAAGAATGCTGCAGTCGGGTTAAGCATAGTGGGCATGGGATTTCTTAAAATCCATCCAGTATGCTTATACTGTAGTATGCAGCGTTTTGGACGTAGCAGCAAGACACTGCGTCCAAAACGCTGCGTATACTCATCGTGAGTGTGCAGCCTTAAGATTTCCCATTACTGAGATAGGAGATGACAGTTGGTGATCATGCTCATAAAGTTCTATGGAGGCGGTCATTTTAGGTGAATTTGCAGCAGAATATCTATGACTGCCTCCTTCTCCTTCCCATAATATTTTAAAAGCACCATCTACCATCACCTATTTCAGTAATAAGAATATTTGTCTTCTCTCAATACAGAATTTACCCACACACTACACTGATGAGGGGCAGTTACCCCGAAACGTAGCATCTGTAGTTTGAGGTTCTAATCTGGCACAAATCCCAAGTCATATTAAAAAGCTTGTTGGAAAGCGATTATGACTTTGAGGAGCTATTTAAAGGTGGCGTTGGAGTTCATCCACTTCCTTACTGAAGTGCAGATTTGCATATTTCCTAGAGGAGGGATGCGGCTTTAAATCTCTTTACCTACATAACTGTCTTCTTATGGTTGTAGGAAAACTCCTCTCCATAAGGTAGATAGCAAGTTCCCAGACCTTTTATATAAGATATATTTAAAGTTTGCAAATTTTCATGTGCGCTGTTGATTCATGAAATAACAATTAAAGTGACATTTACTCTTTATGTTTTCGTATTGAAATTTTATGTATCTAAAATACAGTAAAGTCAAAAATGGGTCAGCGTCTATAAAGTGCTAAATGCTTTAGGCCATGGGTGGGCAATTAATTTTCCAGAGGGGCCACATTAAATACTATGACTGTTATGAAAGGGCGGGCTGAACTATTCGGCTGAAATTAATTCTGCTCACTATTAATATTAACATATAAATGATATTTATTTTATATTAATATTAATTGTATCACTTAATATTGAGCAGAATTAAGTATGCTGACACCTCCCATATACAGTATTAGCCCCCACATAGCCTCTCTACGGTACAGTATTTAAACCCCCACATAGCCTATCTGTACAGTATGAACTCACAGCATCCTATATACAGTATGAGCACTCACAAAGCCACAAGTATACAGTATAAACCTCCAAATAGTTCCCCTAAATACAGTATGAGCACCCACATTGCCCCCTATATACAGTATGAGCCCCCATAAAGCCCCTGTATACAGTATAAGCCTCAAATAGCCCCCTAGTTACAGTATGAGCTCTTACATAACCCCCTATATACAGTATCAGCTCCAACATAGCCTTTAAAATCCATTATGAGCCCCCCATAGCCTCCTTTATACAGCATGAGCCCTCATATAGCCTCTTATATACAGTATGAGCCTCTACATAGCCTTCTATGTACAGTATGAGCCTCACATAGCCTTCTTTATACAGCATGAATCCCCACTTGGCCTCCTATAAACAGTATGAGCCCCAACATAGCCTCCTATACACAGTATTGCAACAGCCGCAAGGGTCGGGGGTTACTCGGTAGCCAGGCCGGCTGATTCTTTGGGAGATCACGGTGGCTGTGACCCGGCTCCATGGCCCTGGCCATGCAGTGAAGGGAAATTATGCCAGAGGATTTAGAAGTCTATTTCGTGACACCACCTGTGGTGTTCATCCAGGGATGGCTGATGCTGCAGATTTGGACCACTGGGCAGGTGGTGCTGCAACCGGAATGATATCGCTCCCCACAGGTAGAGCGAGGCCCCAGGCTTGATGTTAAAGTCAATAGCAAAGATTGCAGCTGTGTCGGTGTAGAAAGTAACAAGGCATTGAATGAGCAGACAGACACAGTTCATGAAGTTCTTCTACCTCTTTACTTGCTGATCAGGCAAGGGCAACCCAGCCAGGTCCCAAGCTTGGTGGTTGTGGGCCTTGTCGGGCGATGGGCGATATGTCCCCTGGCTCTAGGGCTAGCCAACGAACCTTGAAGCATTCTCACCAGATTGGGGCCAGTCCCCTCTCGCAACCAGTCCCTCCGTCCAACTCGGGACGGGCCCGATTCGGGACCACAGGTGGATCCCCTACTCCATGTCCCCTAGGATTCCTCCTCCCCACATCCTCTCTGGACGCCCTCTCTCTCCACTCTCCTAACTATCTCCTACTCTGTCCCACCCTCTCCAACTAGTCCCTCCTCCAGCCAGCGGTTGGGGTCAGCCCATCATGGGGTCTTTCCGCCTGGCATCCCCTGTCCGGGAGTTTGTATGGTGTTGGGTGCAAGCTATGTGTCTCGGATTTGCAACCCCTCTCACCTGAGATCAGTGACACCATACCTGTGGAGTAAGTGCAGCATCACTGTGGCGACCTGTCCGCAGGGGCGCCACAGTAGGACTCCCCGCATTGCTTCCTATATACAGTATGAGCCCCCACATAGCTGCCTATGTAAAGTATGAGCCCTCACAAGCCTCCTATGTACAGTATGAACTCCAACAAAGCCTCCTATATAATGTAAACATCCTATACACATATGAAAAAAATATTACATACTCACCTTGCTCCCATTCCCCCGGCACTTTGCTCTTGTTTCCAGTGCACTAACTCTGTACTGCAGACATGATGATGTGATGCTGATTGGTGAAAGAAGGATACTGGTGGCTCCATCCTCCGACAATTAATTTACTGTTGTCTGCATACTCAGAATGTGGATAGCAGTGATATTGGGAAGAGGGCAGCGGGCGAGGGTATGGTTTCGGCCCATGGGCCAATGTTTTCAGCCCTTTAGTTGTCTTGCTCCACGGGACCAGACTGGAACAGGCAGAGGGCCGGATGTGGCCCTCAGGATGCACTTTGCCCAGTTCTGCTTTCGGCAGATGCTGGCCATGTCGTGCAACCTACAATGAAAATAACCTTTCTTTATGTAAAACATTCAAGGCCCAAATCTAATGTTTGCACCACTTAATTCCTTGCTTTTGAAATGTCATTGCTTATCCAAGAGCAGATAGTACTTGTCCTTACGCAACTTAGTGAAACCCTCCATTAGGCGGATTGTAAAATCCTCTAACTTTAGTTTGATATTGAAAGTTTTTATATACGACACACAGTAAAGCAATAAGTAAGAATCGGGGTCTATAGAGCTCTGAACACTTTACATGAACCATGAGCATTTTGTACAAGTCAACAATGAACATTACGTAAAACACGTTACAGACACAAATCTAATATTTGCACCATTTAATTTATTGCTTATGAAATTATCTCATCTGCTTCCCAGAATCAGACACTCCGTAACCTTGCTTTTATGCATTTGGTAAGACCTCCATTAAGTGGATGCAAAAAAGAAAATGCAATCTTATTATTGAATGTTTGGTATATAAAGTTAGTTGTAAGACTAAGTCTGAGCAGCACAGATACGAAGAGCACAGACCTAAGGGGTGCAGATCTATATAGAATAGTGAATGCTTTTATATCATATTTATATAATAGGGTTCCTTAAAAAATTGCATTAGTGGATCATATAAGAGAAAAAAGAGGTATTTTTGCCAGGTCATTGATACATTGTATTATTTGGTATCTATAAGTTCTTGAGGGACGGGAAGTATCTATATGTTGGTGCCCCCTCTGATAATAAAGTGTAACTAAAATGTTTCTTCTTTATTGATAATTTGTTGATAAATGTTCTAAGTTACAAACATCTTTTTCTAACATTTTTTAACTATTTATCAATAAAGAAGAAATGTCTTAATTGCACATTCTGCACAATCTACCCTTAAACGTTTGTTAGTGCTGCAAACTGACAGCGTCTGCCTTTGAAAAAGCCCACAGATTTCCTAAGAGCGGTAAGCACATATATTCTTTTTTTTATCTTTTATTTTGGGGGGGGGGGAGAGGGGTGGCAGGCTTATAAAGATAGTCAACTTGGGCAACGGTATTAGTGAGACTCTTGGATTGGAAATATAAGGCAACATCCAAACAATGGGTACAAATTGAGCAAGAGGATCTGGCTACGCCCCTACAATACCTCCAATGGACTTCCATGCAAACCGCTGGTCGTCATAGACACCTTGCTTTTCTCACTTCAGAAACGCTTAGGGCTTGGCAAACTTTATTGAGGTAGGACGGTTGGGGCGTCGTTAGTCAGCTCTTTGACCTCATTGTTCCGTAAACCGGCTTTTCCCCTGGTTGATGAGCCAAACCCTTCTGGTGTGGAAGTTTAAGTGACGACATCCACATTGGACACATTTTAAGGGGAGGTGGGCTCCCCTCATTTAACGTTTTGCAAAATGCCTCACCGGGTCTGAAATTGAAATGGTGGGAATACTTAAAGCTGTGGTCTTCCTTCAGTCAGTCGCTTTACCATGTGGCCCTACCATAGGCTTGTCCCCTATGGAAAAAATCTTTACGGGTGAAGCCCCACCTTCTCAAGGGATATCCGCTTTATATCGTATCCTTTCCATGGCTGCAAACACTGATGTACACACGTGATGTACACACGTATCAAGTAGCTTGGGAGAGAGATATGGGGCGGACTATATCTGAAGCTGACTGGGAGAGATGCTTCCAAATGACCCATAAGGTGTCTGGTTCATGTGACCTAATGAAAAATGCTATAAGCTCCGATTTAGATGGTATCTCACTCCAGACTGGTTACATAGGTGTTTTCCAACCGCCTCTAAATACTGCTGGAGATGTGGGTCCGAAGAGGGTACGCTGCTTCACATATGGTGGGACTGCTCACTGATCAGAGATTTCTGGAGGAGAGTGTTCCGAAATTACAGTCTGGTTACGGGTAGACACATAGACGGCACCCCTGAGATGGCTTTGCTTTATATGCACCCTGGTTTGGTGATGGCCCAAAAGAGGGATATCCTTCAATTCTGCCTTTCTGCGGCAAGATCAGTGATTCCTCGTCACTTGAAGGCCCAGAATCCACCTTTGATTTTTGAATAGTATTCTGAAATGGAGGCAATATGTAGATTTGAAGAGGTTTCGGCTGGTATTATGCAAACGCTGAACGAATTCACCATTACTTAATCAGAATGGATCCTCTTTAAAGATGCATGCAACTTTGATGATCTGTTCTCTTGAGCTCGGATCCAGTTTTAAATTATATTATTCTTATTGACCTTCCGTACTACATAGTTATTGCTCTCTCTGTTAAGTAATATTGACATCTATGGCTATCTTTATTCTTTGCTTTCTTTTTCCTCCCTTCCCTAGTTTCCCTTTCCCCTGGACGACTATTGGTTTGAATTATGGTAAGACTTATCCTCCCGCGATTATGAGAGGAGGGATTTGCCTTTTTGCCAAGATCTTCTTTAGATGAAGAAGTTTTGGTTACATTAACATATATAGTATTCTACTGTTCTATATAGTTTGAAAAGTTTTGGAGAGGATTACTGAGTGTAATGTAATACTTTTCTATATGTATGACATTGAGGTGTTACTTACAATATTACGCTGTAATTATTGTGGAATTGGTTTTGTATTATACTGTTAAAAATGTTCAATAAAAATATATTTAACAAAAAAAAGATAGTCAACTTGGACATCTCCATAGCTGGAAGATATGAGCTCAATAATGGGAATATGATATCCCTCTTCGTCCGGTTTCACACTGGTGTTTGGGTCCGTTACGTCGGCATGCACTCCAGTCTGACAGCCTATGGATCCGCCCTGCATCCCTATGTTTAACATGAGGATGCAGGTTGCATGTGCAAGCATCCGTTTGTCTGCGCTTTCATCCTGCCGCGTTTTTCATATATAACTGCTTGATGCATCATGCTGAGATTCTGCGGTGCCTGAGGCTGCATGAAATCAACGCATGTATCCTGATGCGCCCAAACTATACATGGAGTTGAATCATGGCACATTGCAATCCGGATGGCAGGGACAGGAGATGGACAGCCCAATATGGAAAAGTTTCTCTCTCTCCCTCCCTCTTCTCTCTCTCTCCCTCCCTCTTCTCTTCTCTCCTCTTCTCTCCTCTTCTCTCCTCTCTCTTCTCTCCTCTCCTCTCTCCTCTTCTCTCCTCTTCGCTCCTCTCCTCTTCTCTCCTCTCCTCTCCTCTCTTCTCTCTCCCTCTTTTCTCCTCCTCTTCTCCCTTCCCCCTCTTTTCTCCTCTTCTCTCTCTCGGCCATACCTTCATAGCTTTGTATGGGGACTTTCATTCATGCATATTCTCATAAAAAACGCAGTGATGACATCTGTCAGTATCTGTTCTGGCATCCGTTTGCGTCTCTACTACACACAGGCAGATGTGTCCAAAACGCTAGTATGAAACTATCCTTAATGAGCAGAAGCCAGATGAATAGTTCAGTATCAAACACTTAAAGGTACCGTCACACGCGGCAATATTGCTAGGCAATTTCACTGGCAATTTGCTGGTTGCAGTGAAATCATGGACACATTGCTCCATTTGTACACAGCAGCAAAATAGAACAATGTGTCCATGATTTCACTGCAACCAGCAAATTGCAAGTGAAATTGCCTAGCAATATTGCCGCGTGTGACGGTACCTTAAGAAGAACTCCAGATTTAATCTATATTAAAAGGGACGTGCTACGAACAATTGTAGATTTTAATGAATAGCTCATAGAATAAAAATAAGCTTTTGCTTGCAGTTTTGTGACAAAAAAGCACTAAATAAATTAGTTAAAAATGCACTGTGTGCGCTGAGCCTTACAGTCCTTTCCTGGATTATGTGCCCTTTATAAAATTGTGGATTTCTTATATGACGGAAGAATCAAGCTTTGAGCCACTGAATGCTACGAGTGCACCCCTATAATTATGCCCTTTTATTTCTTTTCAAGGCTGAATGGAAATGTAGTTTTTTTTGCATTGATCCTTCCTAGCAATAGTTTGCACTTGGGTTTCCAGTTCAGAGACTGCACAAAATCCCTTAATGTTTGGAATAAGCGAGACAGGACTACAACCTTCTAGATATTTTTACTAGGTGAGGAATATACGGTAGTAAGGACAAATATATGTTTGTACGGTGGTAGCAAGTAGATAGAGAAATAGTAAAATCTGAGAATCCTCAGTGGTTATACCTTTCAATGGCCAACTGAAAAGATGGTAACAAATAGCAACTTTTGAGACAACTCAGCTGTATGAGACAAAATCTGATATGTACATATATATATATATATCACATCAGATTTCATTATATACAGTCTGAAAAAGAGACCCGAGTTGTCTTGACAGCTGCTATTATTTACCATCTTTTCGGTTTGCCATTAAAAGGCAGTAACCACTGAGGAATCCCGGGAACATATTAAACACTATGGTAAAGCTTGGGAGACTGTAGGGCCACATATATGTTGGCTGCCCTGGAAAGTTATTGATAAATAATCTAATCAATGGTTCTAACTGTAACCTGACAACTATATAGATACAACCCAATGCCAAATACTGGAGAACAAACCACGTTTATGCATTGGTCACACCAGAGAGGATTTACAAACCAAATCAGCAAATTTTATAAAAATACTTCTTGTGTTTTGCACAATACTAAACATTTTTAATGCGCCCAGAATATAGGAAAATATTGGTGTAAAATAAGCCGACCAAGAGGTGGCGTAAGGGAGGCAAAAGAGTCATCTACGTCTTATGAGACGAGCCAGATTTATCATACGTTGCGCACCACCGTGATGGATGCGGTGAGGTTTCTTTTTTTTTTTCTAAGTTCTTTATTTATTTTTTTGCTGTCTAAATTTCGAACATTATTCACTGATATTTTTAACTCTTTGAATGCTCATCTAATAGAAAGCAAAGATTATTGAGCCACATGGCCCGTAATATGGGACAGTTATTTCTCATTCCTAATATTCAATACCCCTTTATTTAATAAAACTGGTGCAATCAATCATCCACTATCTAAGAGTCTCCCAACAATTAGCACTAAAATCTGATTGGTTCCCATAACCAACTGCTCCACTTTTCCTTTACATCTTAATAAATCTACCTCTGTAAAATGTTCATAATTAGACAACATCTAATGTTAATAACCACTTAATGTTTGGTCATTTTTTGCATGTAAAAGATGGTCACTTGTTATAGTAAATTTAAATTTTACTTCTAAGATAGCTAGGTTTACATTTTATACGGTTTGCTTTTTTTCAATTTTATTTTTAATGTATTTGTCATTTCCTATTTAGTTTTTAATCTGCCAAAAGAACCTTCAAATTAAAATGTGTTTTTTTTCCATTGATTTTATGTTTATTTTAATGCATAGTTTACACAGTTTAGTTGAATAGGATGGCCGTGGCCTTGGTTGTCAACCGTCCAGAGATTCCACGATAGTCTGTAAAAATAGAACACCTTTTTCCCCTTAAAATTAACACAATAAATAGACAGTTGCACTCTGAAATGCTAAAGCATGCAAACCAAGAATATAAGAATATGGACATGCATCACTGCTTAAGGAAATACATAAATATATGAGATACTTAGAATATAGAGATGACCCTTTCTATACACGGTGTATCCCCTTACTGGGTTCCTACACTAAGTTAATGCCTCTCTCTGCGTTTAAAAACCTTCACTTATGGAACTTGCCAATGGAGAACAAAATCACCTAAGGTTAATAGAGGAGGAAGTAATGACCCCATAATATAAATGAGGAACCTGTCGGCACTCCGACAAATAAGAAAAAGAGCCCCCAGACATCTACACTGGGAAGGAGGGCGCGGTACTAAGGTGACAGGAGATACCATTGTCTACCCATACTAGCGCAACCTGAGGACTAAAGAAAGATACCCCAGGCACCTCTGTGGAAGGAACTGTCACTCCTGATGAAACCTACAATCCATCTGTAGGTGGAAACGCGTCGAGTACATGGACAGCAGGCATAAGATAAGTACATCGATCTATAAGTAACTGCCAGCTAATACTTTCATTATCCTTAAGGGGATGTTATGATCAATCTTTGTCACTGTATACCTTTGGGGTTAGTGAAGTAAGGACTGATATATGGTATGATTTGATGCAGGGCACTATATAGGTTGATTTAGTGATCTGGAGGATTCTCTGATGGTCAGGAGCCTCCCCCACCAGATGGAGTATTATGATTGGGGATCCTATACATACCCCATATGGATCATGGTATCAAACTTTAATGGGTTGCCCTGCACGTATGAATGGATATTTATAACATACCTTGAAACCATTATCATTGCCCTTAGTGTTTACACGGTTTAACCCATTGGTGACTCAGATATAAAGGACATTGGGGTTTGACCTGTGTTCAGACAATACCCCTATAGGAGACTGGATGTATGACGTGACTGCCCCCTAACAATAGGCCAATAAGTTTTAGGGGTAGCCGTCGTGGAACGGGGACACCGTACAAATTAGGTGTAGAAAACTCCGTTGCTAGGTAGGAATCAGAACAGGGAAAGGGTAGAACACACCATCCCTGAATGACGTATGTGTTCATAGACACTGGGTGTGGGAGAGCACCAATCTTTGTTATTTTAACAAATAATTCATTAAAAGTTACATTTTAAATAGTGCACTTTATAATAATTTCATGATTTATGGGAGTCACTTGTTATCATATTATTTAAAGAGAAGCATTTCCTTAAGCAGTGATGCATATGCATATACCTACAGTATATTCTTTAATTGCATGTTTTATCATTTCAGAATGCAATTGTCGCTTTATCATAGAGGTTTGTAAACCTAGAGAGAGGCTTAGACTTAGTGTAGGAACACAGAATAGAGATATGACTTGACGTGGCTACTGTGCAGACATAGAAATGGCCATCTTTATATGATAAGTTTCGCATTTATTCATGTATTTCCTAAAGCAGTGATGCACGTCCATATTCTTATATTCTTAGTTTGCATGCTTTAGCATTTCAGAATTCAGCTGTCTCTTTATTATAGTATTTTTATGATTAATATGCCACTGTTCAGACTGCATGTTAGGGAGTGCCATCAGGTTTTTTATTTAGATTAGGGGTCATGGTTTTTTGACTGTGTACCCTACCCCCATTAGCCTAAGGTGATTTTAGTCTCTATCAGCAGGTTGCTATTTGCCCATAAAATTGGAGGATTTTTAAACCCAGATAGAGGCTTTAACTTAGTGTAGGGTCCCAGTAAAGAGAGACGCCGTGACATGGCTACTGGGTAGATATAGAAATGGCCATCTTTATATGCTAAGTATCTAATTTATTCATGATTTTCCTTAAGCAGTGATGCATGTCTATATTCTTATGTTCTTGGTTTGCATGCTTTAGCATTTCACAGTGCAACTGTCTACTTATTGTAGCATTTATCATATTTAGTATGCACCTGTTCACACTGCATGTTAGGGAGTGCCGTTGCCATCAATTTATTAATAATAAAAAAATGTAAGGTGTCCATAATTTTTTTTGGAGCTGAAGAAACGTAAATCATTTTGACTGTAATTATCATCATTTTACAGTGAATGCAGCTGACGTCTTCATATTACATTTGTGGGCTGTAGATATGGATCACTTAGAATCATAATGAATGATTATACTTTTCCAAAATGTCCATGAAATATATTGTCTGTCCGTGATTTTTTTTAATAAAAAAAATTAGTCAAATCGGCAACTCTGTCCGTGGGTAAGGATCTCTGCAACAAACCTGATCTATGAAAAAGAAAACAGATCCATTTTATTTTTGTTTTTAATACAACTTTTATATGTTATATTTGCTCTCTGTGTCCAGTATTAGTGTTGTATGTTTTTTTTTATTTTTTATTTTTTTTAAAGGTTTATACCCGACAAGCAG
The DNA here is from genome assembly GCA_033576535.1 of Allobates femoralis. Taxonomy (NCBI): domain Eukaryota; kingdom Metazoa; phylum Chordata; class Amphibia; order Anura; family Aromobatidae; genus Allobates; species Allobates femoralis. The sequence goes on along the minus strand of JARQOC010000010.1, from coordinate 50,049,631 downwards.
TAAAAATGGTTGACGCACGGTCAATATCCATGTACTGTTCATTTCATTTTCAGAGATCTATTGTTGTGAATCAGTGATTTAGATTTGCAAACCAGATCACAAATGGATGTCACCCTTATTTTTTCAAATAGACTGCAAAAAAAGACAAAAAGAAATGGCCCTCATGGGTATGTTTTCTGGCTGTTCAAAGAAAAATAGAAAAAGTTTGTAAAAAAATGGGTGTGTGAATGGGGCCTAAAGTAGTTTTTCAATCCCATAATGAATTTTACATTTATTGTATATGAATAAAAAAAACTCACCTTTCAAACCCATATTCATGAAAACTAGAAGAAAAGTATAAAAGCGCACATAGGGTCTTATCCGGGTCACTATTTATAATACAATAATATTTATTCACTTATATAGCGCCATTAATTTCATAGCACTTTACATCTATGAACAACACTGTCCCCATTAGGGCTTACAATCTATATTCCCTAAGGGTACCTTTACACGCCGCAAACGCGGCGAGAAATCTGACCAGCAATCTGCTGCCCCGTCACCATCGCCGTGAAATTGCCTCTCAATTGCGGTGTGTAATTGTGGAATTTGGCGGCGATAAAAAAGGTTGCACCTGGTTCCGATTTCACAGCACTGCTCCAAAACCAGAGGCAGTCATGAAGGGGAAATTCCTGGCTTTTGTCGTGTGAAGGGGCGATAGTGATGGAATCTGCGTCGCCTATTGATTTCCCGGAGGCGTACCACAGCGTGCTGGAGACAGCGCCCCGTCAGCGATGATTGGTGATGGCTACTGTGTTTCCATTGGCTGTCCCTTCACAGGGCGCCATATTTGAAACGCTGTCCATTCACACTACGCAATGGCAATGGCGTCATGTATTAGCCAGCCTTCCTGCGCAGGCTGGCCACTCATAGCGCTATTGCGTAGTCTAATCAGCGTGTTTGGGGTGCGGAATACACCAGTCTGTCACGCCTAAGTTCTTGCGGCGCGAACCATGTACGCCCACATTCCTTTGGGGATTGCGGCGTGTGAAGTGGCGAGGGAACTCCACCGGATTGTTCCGCAGTTGGTGTGGCAACTTCCAGGGCAACACATCGCCTTAGGTTGAGGGCGAAATTGCGGCGTGTAAAAGCGCCTTCAGCGTTTGGAGGCAACCATGATAAATGTGTACGCGCACGTTAGATTGCCTCCGATCGCCGCCAAAAGTTGCGGCGTGTAAAGGTACCCTACTAGTCTTTGGAGTGTAGGAGGGAACCAGAGAACCCGGAGGCAACCCATGCAAACACGGGGAGAACATACAAACTCCTTGCCAATTGGGACCCAGGACCACAGCAATGAAAAGTAAGAATACTAACCACTGAGCCACTGTGTCCTCCAATATTTTGGGTTACTTTCACACCTCTGTTTTTTTTTTTTTTTTTAAATCTGGCACAGATCCATAAAAAAAAAAATCTCTAACCGGATGGTACTGTTCTGGTGTTTTACCGCCCCATTTGCTGGATCTGGTAAAAAAAAAACCAGAATGGCACCATCCCGTTGAGTTCATTATTGTCCTATTTTAAACAGATCCTTTTAAGAAAGCACCACCCACTGGGTTTTTGCAGAATTCCGGGTATACTCAGTAGGCATGCCAGACCTGGTTCTACCAGATTCAGTAAAACTGGATCCGACACCCATTGACTTCAATTATAATAGATGCTGGATCATACCAGATCCGGTTGGATATGCTTTTTTAACTAGTCCAAAAAACGTTGCATGAAACTTTTTTTGCACTGGTTAAAAAGCAAGATTTGGTAGCAACAGGATGCTACTGGACGCCAATTAACATGAATGGGTAAAAACTGTATCTGTGCCTGATTTAAAAAAACGGAGGAGTGAAAGTAGCCTTAGTCTATCGTGGCCTCATGTTGTCACAACATGTCATTGACCGGACATCCGATGTGGGTAAAATGCGATACTTAAAGATTCTGGGTCCCAACTTTGATTCCGTGAGGCTGGCTTCACACTTGCAGATGCATCTGCAGCGTTTTGCAGATGCATCTGCAAGTATCAGCATGCAGACCGCGGCCGTGGTGTGAATGCTCTCATTCATTCCTATATGTGAGCCGTAAGCAGGCGTATGCCTGCTGACAGATCACACTCTCCCGCCCGCACTATGGACGCGAGATGTTGCGTCCAAGGTGCGGGGCGGGAGTGTGTGATCTGTCAGCAGGCATACGCCTGCTTACGGCTCACATATAGGAATGAATGAGAGCATTCAGACCGCGGTGCGCCCTATTATAAACATAGGGGCCGCGGTCTGCATGCTGATACTTGCAGATGCATCTGCAAAACGCTGCAGATGCATCTGCAAGTGTGAAGGCAGCCTAACAGGGTCACCCACCTGCCAAGTGTTGTCTGTCCCAGACCCCAGAGTGCACGGCACGCTCAACATCTCCTTATCTAATCCCATAGGTGTGGGAGCAGTTTGGATCAGAGAAGTTCTACTTTAACCCATAAACTCCTTTAAGTGATTGCATTGTAAAGTCAATCAAGGTCTTTTCTTTCCCCTTTTAGAACTCTACCAATACACGTCTTGACAATTTATCCTGTAAAAATATATATTTATATTTCTGACTTTTATGGCTTAAACCTTTTAAAACTATGACGTATCATGTCTAATAGTTATTTTTTACATGGGCCAAGTCTGCGGCACGACCACCGGATTACGTATCCCTCTAAATATAGCGACAAGTTAATAAGGGAAAACTTTTTAACTCTTTATGGGACTAATAAAAATAATAATAAGTAATAATGATTATCTCTTTATACAGATATTAGTATATTTATTCTAGTTTTTTTATATCTAAAATCACGTTTCCATAAATTAGATCAACACGACTTCCTACTATGAACGTTGAAATATCATTAGCGTGTATGTTCCAGGTAATACTTGCTTTGATGTATGTGAAAAAAAAAATTCAATAAAAAACAAGGTTTAAAAAAAGAAAGTCAAAAGAACTCCCAACATTTTAACCAGTAATGATAATAATGCAATTTTTGTTTGTTTTCTTTTTAGATATTTTATGATATTTAATTACATTTTATTACAGTACATTTTTGATTTTCCTGACAATGATAAAACAAAATCAGACTCAAAAGAATGGGTTTCAATCCAACGTCAAAGATCCAGACAGAATGGTGAATGGTTTTGGACAGAGAGCGATATATTTATAAATTAAAATCCCTACAATCCGGCATCAATGGGATCTTCTATTCTGGATTACTTGATCATAATTGAATAATGTAAAAGAAACTTTATTGATGGAAACTTTAAGAAAACCCTAAGGGTGCATCCTCACGATCAGGAGACGCAGCGTCCAAAACGCTGCATCGTACAGTACAAGCATAGTGGATGGGATTTCAAGAAATCCCATCCTCACTATGCTTAACCCACCCGCAGCGTGTTTGGAGCTGCGGTGCGGGTTGCCGTCAGTCCGCCCCTCCCGCATGTTCATTTTATGCTGCGGAGTCTGAAGCGGCTCCCATCGGGTGACTGCAGGGAGAAGCCACCCCGCACCCGCTGCACATGGTGAGTACACGCGGCTGCGATCTCCCTGCGGCTTCACTCAGGCCCGGAGGAGCTGCGTCCAACATGCAGCTCCTCCGGACCGTGAGTACATACCTAAGAGCCCGTAAGAGCATGTTCACCTTAAATCTCAGATGATTTTTTATTTTTTTGCTAATTATCCTCGTCATTTTGTTCTACACTATTTCAGAATTATCAGCTCCAAGAGGATGGAATTTCACTGTATATACAAAAGAGAATATATCTTGTTGTGTTTCAATTGGGAACATTGTGCAATATACAGTATGTATCGTCTTTTTCTGCCAGAAACTGAAAAATAGTGGTTGGATCCCTGATAAATAATTTTGTATTTTTGAACGGATGTTTGGACTGTGTATTCAGGTATTAGGGCAAGTGCTCCATGGTCCCATAGTTCCTTACTCAGTTATGGCCCTTTTTAAAAGAATTTTTTGCTTATAGATATAAAAGTCTTCCACTGCTCGGACCACCACCTATCAAGTTACCTTTGACCCAGGGGCGGACCTACCATGATGCCCCCCCGCTCCTCAACTGGGACAGCAGCTCGAATTCCCCCACCCACCCGCTCCTCATCCGGGACAGCAGCTCGCCCCCCCCTCCCCAATACCCCCCTGCTCCTCACCTGGGACAGCAGCTGCAGCACCGGGACCCGTCAGGCTCTAGTTCCACCACTGCTTTGACCCCTGCAGAACTGTATAGGGGAGCAGAGGATGGGTGAGTGGGACAAAAATGGGCACTGCACTCTTCATTTTCCATTTTCATTTTGGTGGTCTTTCCTGAAGGAGAAATGAAGTTCACTTCGAAACGCGTCAAATAATCCACCTTTTGCTTTCACCTTTAACTTTTATTTGGATTGTTTCACCGACAACGCTGCAGGATTAACCAAGTTTTTATTCCTGTTTTCTGTGCTTTCACATCCCCACCAGAGTCTGCCCCCATCATCATCTGCGTCTGACACCAGGCACCGCCGTATTCACACGGTAGATCAGAACCAGTCTTTCTGGAGAGCGCAGGTTCTGTCCATCCACTATGGTTAGAGTGGCTGGGACCTGCAGTACTTCCCAGTCTGACAGAGTGGGGGGTGCTATCTAGCTGAAGTCATCAGCTCCTGGCTTCAGCCTATATTAAAGCACTACACCCTACTAAAGCCTTCAGCTTTCTGCTGGAAACTGCCAGAAATAGCTTTTAGTTTTCCTGACCAGTGTCCTATCTTGTACAGTCATATGAAAAAGTTTGGGCACCCCTCTTAATCTTACTCTTTTTTTTTTGTTGTTTAAAATTTTTTTTTGCAACAGCTATTTCAGTGTGATATATGTAATAACTGATGGACACAGTCATATTTCAGGTTTGGAATGAGGTTTATTGTACTAACGAAAAATGTGAAATATGCATTATTTCAAAATTTGACAGGTGCAAAAGTATGGGCACCCTTCTGATTTTCATGATTTGAATACTCCTAACTACTTTTTACTGACTTACTGAAGCACTAAATTGGTTTGGTAACCTCATGAGCTTTGTACTTCATAGCCGGTGTATCCAATCATGAGAAAAGCTATTTCAGGTGACCACTTGCAAGTTGTTCTCTTAGTTGCATCTTCTCTGAGGAGTGGCATCATGGGCTCCTCAAAACAGCTCTCAAATGATCTGAAAAAAAAGGATTGTTCAACATAGTTGTTCAGGGGAAGGATACAAAAAGTTGTCTCAGAGATTTAACCTGTCAGTTTCCACTGTGAGGAACATAGTAAGGAAATGGAAGACTACAGGGACAGTTCTTGTAAAGACCAGAAGTGGCAGGCCAACAAAAATATCAGAAAGGCAGAGAAGAAGAATGGTGAGAACAGTCAAGAACAATCCACAGACCACCTCCAAAGACCTGCAGCATCATCTTGCTGCAGATGGTGTCACCGTACATCGGTCAACAATACAGCGCACACTGCACAAGGAGAAGCTGTATGGGAGAGTGATGCGAAAGAAGCCGTTTCTGCGTGCACCCCACAAACAGAGTCACCTGAGGTATGCAAAAGCACATTTGGACAAGCCACTTTCATTTTGGAAGAAGGTCCTGTGGACTGATGAAACAAAGATTGAGTTGTTTGCTCATACAACAAGGCGTTATGCATGGCGCCACAAAAACACAGCATTACAAGAAAAACACTTGCTACCCACTGTCAAATTCGGGGGAGGGTCCATCATGTTTTGGGGCTGTGTGGCCAATGACGGCATCGGGAATCTTGTTAAAGTTGAGGGTCGCATGGATTCCACTCAGTATCAGCAGATTCTTGAGAATAATGTTCAAGAATCAGTGTCAAAGTTGAAGTTACGCCGGGGATGAATCTTTCAGCAAGACAATGATCCAAAACACCGCTCCAAATCTACTCAGGCATTCATGCAGAGGAACAATTACAATGTTCTGGAATGGCCATCCCACTCCCCAGACCTGAATATCATTGAACATCTGTGGGATGTTTTGAAGCGGGCTGTCAATGCTCGGCGACCATCAAACTTAACTGAACTGGAATTGTTTTGTAAAGAGGAATGGTCAAAAAATCCCTTCATCCAAGATCCAAAGGAAGTCACTAGAGGCAAAAGGTGGATCTACTAAATATTAATGTCACTTTTCTTTTGAGGTGCCCATACTTTGGCACCTGTCAAATTTTGAAATAATGCATATTTCACATTTTTGGTTAGTACAATAAACCTCATTTCAATCCTGAAATATTACTGTGTCCATCAGTTATTACATATATCACACTGAAATAGCTGCTGCAAAAAAACCAATTTTAAACACAAAAAAAAGAGTAAGATTAAGAGGGGTGCCCAAACTTTTGCATATGACTGTATTGGTGTTTTTCCTGTTTTACCTCGGTCTGTTTTTTGAACGCTTCTTCTGGCTCAAGATTTTGTATCTAGCTGCCATCACCCGGCTCCCTGACTACTCTATCTGATCCTGATTTTGTCTTTTTCTGACCTCCTGGCTTTGACCCTGCTTGGTGACTTTCTTTGGACTGCAGCCCATCCATATGCAGCAATCTCCTGGACGCTGTTGTAAATTCAGATCCCTGTACAGAAGTTAAAGGGTGACAGGGTTTCTATGGTTCTGCCTCACGGAGCAGCTTGTGTCTAGTCTGTCCAAGATACTCTTTTGTGCCTGTAGACTCGGATGGATGTCAAACCTGGATTTTCCATTACCCGACCATGCATTATCAGTTATAATGCATTTTGTTAATTCAACATGAGTGGAATGGATCTTGTAGTTCCAACTACTCCCCCCACACACACAAAAAAAAATGACTATAAATGCTCAGGGTTTCTGGTCACACTGTGTGCCCCTGTATACGAGTATACATATTTGTCCGCTACTCTGGGTAGAAGTAGCATTTTGTACCTATTGAGTGCTTTCCTTTTCCCCAGTAGATTGTAAGCTCTTAGGATACCGTCACACGATGTGACATCGGTGGCGATTTTGCAGGCAATGCAAGGGCGTGGCCTATCGGCGGCATCATCGCCACCGAGTCGCCCCGTGTAAAAAGGGGATTTGGTGCCGAAAAATCGGCTGAGAGTGGTCGCCTGGTTTCGCAGCACTGCTCTGAAACCAGGCGAGCACTCTGGGGCGATGTGTACTCATCGCCCCATGTAACATGGCGATCGCCGATGTTACAGGCATGTTACAGGATCGCCGCTGGGGTTTGTGAACACCGCAGCGGCGATGGTGCCTGTAACATCGCCAGTGTGTCATCAGAGGTATTGGCGCATGTAAACACGCGACATCGTTGCTGGCGGGGAGCCAAAAACGTGCGCGCTCCCGTGCGTCGCCGCCGATATCTCCGGCGATGTCACCTGGTGTGACGGTACCCTAATGGCCACTTTACACACGGCTACTTTTCTAGCTTATCCACAGGTAACTTACTGGCTGCAGTGAAATCATGGACACATGGTTCTATCTTGTTGCTGTGTACAAATGGAATAATGTCTCCATCATTTCACTGCAACCAGTAAGTTACCTGTGGATAAGCTAGAAATGTAGCCGTGTGTAAAGTGGCCATCAGGGATAGAACCATCTCATATTCATTAGTTTTTACTATTAGGATTTTGTTTATTACTTCCACTTATACCACATTCATTATTTCACTAATTCATGTTACCGTATTTTTCGCACTATAAGGCGCACCGGATTATAAGGCGCACCCTCAAAAAATGACTTTTAAGCCGTCTTGGTCCATATATAAGGCGCACCGGATTATAAGGCGCACCATATTACTATAAAAAAAATCCCTCTGTAGCCTCCCATCACCCTCGAGCATCGCTGTGTAGCCTCCCATCACCCTCCAGCATCCTTCTGTAGCCTCCCATCACCCTCCAGCATCCCTGTGTAGCCTCTCATCACCCTCCAGCATCCCTGTGTAGCATCCCATCACCCTGCAGTATTCCTGTGTAGCCTCCCATCACCCTCCAGCATCGCTGTGTAGCCTCTCATCACCCTCCAGCATCCCTGTGTAGCATCCCATCACCCTGCAGTATCCCTGTGTAGCCTCCCATCACCCTCCAGCATCCCACACAGTCAGACACACTCAGACACACACTCAGACACACACTCAGACACACACAGACACACACACAGACACATACACAGACACACACACACATACACACTCAGACACACACACACACACACTTACTGTACTGTGTGGCAAGGCACTCACCGCGCTGGAGCCCTCAGCCAATGACAGCGCTGGAGCCCACAGCCAATGACAGCGCTGGAGCCCACAGCCAATGACAGCGCTGGAGCCCACAGCCAATGACAGCGCTGGAGCCCACAGCCAATGACAGCGCTGGAGCCCTCAGCCAATCAGAGGCTATGGGCTGACGTCAGCTGGCCTCGGATTGGCTCCAGGCTCCTGGGCGGAGCTGTGATTGGCTGATGGGCTCCTGGGCTCCTGGGCTGTGAGCGCGCCCGATGCAGCGGCGGCACCGGACACGACAGCGGGGACGGCGTCTGGTGATCACGTCCCCGCTCAGTGATGTGAGGCAGGCCCCGGCACCGGCACCGGCACCAGCATGGATGGCGGGGACGGCGGCTGGTGATCGCGTCCCCGCACAGTGATGTGAGGCAGGCCCCGGCACCAGAATGGATGGCGGGAATGGCGGCTGGTGATCGCGCCCCCGCACAGCGATGCCAGGCGGGCACCGGACAGAGGGGGATGGCGGGGACGGAGGATATTGCGGCACAAAGGTATGCCTTATTTTCTGGGGGGTGCTAAATTTTCCCGAAAAAATCCGTATATAAGGCGCACTGCACTATAAGGCGCACCTATGATTTCTGGGAAAATCTTAGTCTTTTAGGTGCGCCTTATAGTGCGGAAAATACGGTATTATTATGCCTCCTTTATGTTACTTTTTTTATGCTACTTTTAATATTTATTTATTTTCTTGTGTTTTATATTTGTGTTATTAAAATTTCAGTTATTCTTTTTATTTTTCACCCTTTTTTCTGATTATGTCCTTTTACCCTCAAACAAAAGTATAATGTAAACTATGGCCCCCATTCATGGGGTATTTAAGGGCCACTTTACACACACCAACTTATCTGTGTCCAACTTCTGAACAGATCTCTGGTTGCAGTGAAATCATGGACACATTGCTACATTTGTACACAGCCACAAAATGGAGCAATGTGTCCATGATTTCACTGCAACCAGTGAGTTGTTCAGAAGTTGGACAGATAAGTTGGTGTGTGTAAAGTGGCCATAAGTCTTTTTTTTTTCTTCCTAGCTGATGTTTATTGGGTAAAATTCATCAAAATGTAGCACTTGATTTAGGAATTTATTGGAAAGTAAAAAGCAAAATGTAGCAAAAAATGTTACTTTTCTGAGATGTGCGTAAAACCAAAATAGATGTAAAAAAAGTGGAAACAGAACAACGAATAGGGTGAAAACAAAAAAGAAACGCAAAACTAGACAAAAGATAGGTGCAAAGGCAATGATAAATTGGGGTCCAAAAGTATTTCAAGCTTAAACAGTAAAGACATCAGTTACCACAAACACTTGAACCAACTAATAATGAAAAACCTAGGAAATGATGCATCGTTCCTATATGCAAAAATACAAATATTTCATTGGGTTTTCAATGTTAAAGGAAGAGTGATGGCCACATTACCCACACCAACTTATCTGTCCAACTTCTGAACAACTTATGGTGGGTTTACACGCCGCGATATCGGCGTCCAACTCAGATCCAACTCCGACAAAAAGTCACGTGGTTCGTGAGTTGGACCCGATATGTTCCTGCATTGTACTGTTTGAAGGTACAATACGATGCAGGAACGATGGTAATCCGATATCGGGGGTCGAATGAGCGTGCTATTCAACCGCCCGATATCGGATGCCTGTTGGAGCCGGATCGTTGCGTGTAAACATCCAACTCCGATGTGTACGCCGACGCTACCCATTAACTCCCATGTTAAATGGTCGTTACTGGGTTGGTGGGCGTACACATCGGAGGGATGTTGTTTCCCGATATCGCAACGTGTAAACCGCCGATGCGATATCGGGAAAAGCGCACTAAAAATGCGCGCTCCCGCACCGTTGTATAGCGATATCGGGACGATATCGCTACGTGTAACCCCACCATTACTGGTTGCAGTGAAATCATGGACACATTGTTCCATTTTGTGGCTGTGTACAAATGTAACCATGTGTCCATGATTTCACTGCAACCAGAGATCTGCTCAGAAGTTGGACAGATAAGTTGGTGTGTGTAAAGTGACCCTTAATTCTGCTGATTGTTGTATTATTTTCAAAGTGAAGAATTTTTTTTATGAATATTGTGGGTGATATTAATAAGTGTAGCAGACAATTGATTTTTTTTTAGATTTTTTTTAGAATAGTTCTGGCTGTGCAACAGGTGGATTAATATGTTCCTTCTATTGACGATCAAAGGGACAAGTAAATGGATTTTAGAGAAATAGATCACAATAACAGATGAATAGTTTTTCCTCTAATTATGAGAATCATGTGGATAAGTAACAAGAGCTTTGTTATGTATGGTACCATGGTGAATGAGATATACTGTATACAACCTCTGGAAAAGATTATGGAATCACCAGGCTCGGAGGATGTCTATTCAGTTGTTTCATTTAGTCGAAAAAAGCAGATCACAGACATGGCACAAAACTAAAGTCATTTCAAATGGCAACTGTATGGCTTTAAGAAACACTAAAAGAAATCTTGACAAAATAAATTTGCTAGCCAGTAACGGTTACTTTTGTAGACCAAGCAGGGGGAAATTATGGAATCACTCAATTCTGAGGAAAAAATGATGGAATTCTTGAAAAATAAACAAACAAAAGAACGCTCTAATACATCACTAATATTTTGTTGCACCTCCCCTGGCTTTAATAACAGCTTGCAGTCTCTGAGGCATGGACTTAATGAGTGACAAACAATACTCATCATCAATCTGGCTCCAACTTTCTCTGATTGCTGTTGCCAGATCAGCTTTGCAGGTTGGAGCCTTGTCATGGACCATTTTCTTCAACTTGCACCAAAGATTTTCAATTGGATTGAGATCTGGACTATTTGCAGGCAATGACATTGATCTTATGTGTCGTCTTTCAAGGAATGTTTTCACAGTTTTTGCTCTATGGCAGGATGCATTATCATCTTGATAAATGATTTTATCATCCCCAAACATCCTTTGAATTGATGGGATAAGAAAAGTGTCCAAAATATCAATGTAAACTTGGGCATTTATTGAAGGCTAGCTGTACTACCCAGCTACACCCGGGTTAATAAATTACTGATGTTAGCTATAACAAAATAGAATTTGAATATGTCATATTAATGACCTGTAGGAAAATAGAAGCTGAGCTGTGATTGGTTGCTATAGGCTGATAAATCTCCATCCAACAGTAAACCCTCCCCCTGGCCGGGCAGTATATGTTACCTCACACGTACGCATAATAAACAGCTCATGTGACTGACATTGCCTTAATTCCCTATATGGCAATTAAAGATAGCACACGTATGAGGCAAGTTGTGTGAGGCGATTTGTGCACATCTGTGTCTGTCTGTGTGGTGTGTGTGTCCCTGGGGTGTGTGTGTGTGTCCCTGTGGGGTGAGTGCATGTGTCCCTATAGGGTGTATATGTGTGTGTGTCCCTGTGGGGGGGCCTGTGTGGTGTGTGTGTCTCTGTGTTGTGTGTGTCTCTTTGTGGTGTGTGAGTGTGTGTGTGTGTCCCTGTGGAGTGAGTGCATGTGTCCCTATAGGGTGTGCATGTGTGTGTATCCCTGTGGGAGGGTCTGTGTGTTGTGTGTCTCTGTGTTGTGTGTGTCTCTTTGTGGTGTGTGTGTGTCTCTGTGGGGTGAGTGCATGTGTCCCTATAGGGTGTGTATGTGTGTGTGTCCCTGTGTGGGGGGTATCTGTGTGGTGTGTGTCTCTGTGTTGTGTGTAGAAAGAAAAAGAAAAGGGTGCATGTGTAGACACACAGGGCTTTGTATATAAATAAAAAGTGCCAGTACACTCACCTATAATGGTTGTGTACGTCTACACAACCAAGATTAAACGTGTGGGTAGTGGGGCTCCGGGTCGCCTCTCTCTAATAATGCTGCCGTCCTGCCGGTGTTTGCGTTCACAACTCCGTGCTCCGCGAATTTCACGTGATCCTACCGGACCGGATACCGCGTCACCGCAGGTCCTCAGTATGTTTATCCCGGTAATTAGGTAACCACAGGTCCTCAACGCTCCAGATATGCCAGGCTGCTCCTGCCGCTTTGACTCCGTAAAGAGAACTCACATAAAAACAATGGCAGTGGTATTGGAGGAAGAATAAAGGTCGGTTCTTATCCACTAAATTGTCCAGTATTCCTTTGGCGCTCCCTGAGACCGCTTTACCATTGTTTTTATCTGTGTTGTGTGTGTCTCTTTGTGGTGTGTGTGTGTGTCCCTGTGGGGTGAGTGCATGTGTCGCTATAGGTGTGTGTGTGTGTCCCCGTGGGGTGTGTGTGTCTCTGTGTTGTGTGTGTGTCTCTTTGTGGTGTGTGTGTGTGTGTGGGTGCGTAGTGAGTATCCAATGTTAGGTCTGCACCTTAGCGACTACACACTTGCTGTTACTCTTTGTGTGCGTGTGGTTTGTATACATGTCCCCGTGCATGGTGAATATCCCATGTTGGGGCCCCACCTTAGTAACTATATGCTGGTATGTGCTGTTAGTCTTTGGCGCTGTGATTAAGCCCCTCTCATTCACAACTGTCAACTGGTAACTGTCACTTTTTCCCCATTATGTAGATAGGGGCAAAATTGTTTGGTGAACTGGAAAGCGCAGGGTTAAAATTTCGTCTCACAACATAGCCTATGACGCTTTCGGGGTCCAGACTTGTGACTGTGCAAAATTTTTTGGCTGTAGTTGCGACGGTGTAGATGCCAATCCCGGATATACACACACACACACACACACACACACATATACACATTCAGCTTTATATATTAGATGTAATGACAGCCATCTCCTCGGTGCCTTTACCTGACATGCAGCCCCATATCATCAATGACTGTGGAAATTTGCATGTTTTCTTCAGGTAGTCATCTTTATAAATCTCATCAGAACGACACCAAACAAAAGTTCCAGCATCATCACTTTGCCCAATGCAGATTCGCGATTCATCACTGAATATGACTTTCATCCAGTCATCCACAGTCCACGATTGCTTTTCCTTAGCCCATTGTAACCTTCTTTTTTTCTGTTTAGGTGTTAATGATGGCTTATGTTTAGCGTCTCTGTATGTAAATCCCATTTCCTTTAGGCGGTTTCTTACAGTTCGGTCACAGACATTGACTCCAGTTTCCTCCCATTCTTCCTCATTTGTTTTGTTGTGCATTTCCTGTTTTGGAGACATATGGTCACGTGCTTAGATGGCGCTGACATTGCTGGATGCTCCAGTGTATGTGGTTTGTCTTTAAGAGCTGCATGGTTGATGGTTGTGAAGGTCCTTGCCTCCTGTGGTGTGCTCCAGAACTGCAGTCATTAATATGTTCAATTGCAGGTTCAGGAGTTAATGTGTGACTCACCTGGAATCTCCTCCCCCTGGCTTTATATAGCCTTCCCTCTCCTCTGTCATGTGCTGCTGATAGCTATGTGCTCTATGTCTTGGTGCTGTGCTTTGCTGATGCTTAGCTGCTGGGCTAAAGTCTTTCCTGGGGAAAAGCTGTGATTCTTGACCCTTGGGTGGAGGTAGGGGCCCTTAGCCGAGGGCTAATCAGGAGTTTTAGGGTACAGGGTGGCGGCTTGGAACTCCTCACCATCAGAGGTACCTCCGAGATCAGGGCGAGCAAGGGACCCCAGCATCAGGGTCAGATTAGGCTCTCTTGACCCCCTTTTGCCCAATTCACCTACCTGTTACCAGATTTCCTTACCTCCCAAGCGTGACACATATTGCTTTAAGTTTCCGGTCTTGACGCTTTGATGTCTTCCTTGGTCTACCAGTATGTTTCCCTTTAACAACCTTCCCATGTTGTTTGTATTTGGACCAGATTTTAGACATAGCTGACTGTGAACAACCAACATCTTTTGCAACATTGATTTACCCTCTTTTAAGAGTTTGATAATCCTCTCCTTTGTTTCAATTGACATCTCTCATGTTGGAGGCATGATTCATGTCAGTCCACTTGGTGCTACAGCTCTTCAAGGTGTGAGCACTCCTTCTTAGATGCAGACTAACGAGAAAATCTTATTTGATGCAGGTGTTAGTTTTGGGAATGAAAATTTACAGGGTAATTCCATAATTTTTCCTCTGCTTTTTTTCTACAACATTAAACAACTGAATGGACATCCTCCAAGCCAGGTGATTCCGTAATTTTTGCCAGGGGTTGTACCTGTGCAACTTCTGTGGGTTGTGGGCTCCGCCTCATGCTATTTCTGGGGGTGAGAGTAATGACAAAATGCAAAAGTGAGCAAAACAACAGCCAAAAAGGATGAGTGCAGAGAAATGGTCTGTGGTCACCACCTGCAGAACCGCTCCTTTATAGGGGGGTCTTGCTCCGATCATTTCTACTTGTTGTCAATTCCATTTACACAACAGCAGGAGAAATTGATTCACAATCAGTTTTGCTTCATAACTGGACACATGATTTCACAGAAGTGTGTTAGTACTTATCTTTTATGGGTCTACAGGGGTTCATCTCTGACCGTTATGATATCTTGCCAGTTTGTGCCTTAAATATGTGGGTCCCACATCACACTTGTGAATTGTTGTGGTTCCATAGAAATGAAAAGCGAGCCCATCATGTGTTCCCATAGTGGAGATACCTGGGGCCCTGGCTTTAGGAGTCACATCTTTTGAACATTAAAGGGGAACTCTATTGAGAGAAAACTTTTTAGTACAGTTCCTTCCCTCCTACATGATGAAGCAGAGCTATACACTGCAGTTCTAGGATCTATAGATCTCTTATGAATCAATAAAATCATATCTGCTCCTCAGCTCTGACCACCACCTCATAGGACAGAGAATTTTCAGCCTGGCAGCTTCATGTAGGAGCAGTAAGCAGGAGGTGTGTCGGGGGGAAGGGTGGGAATGTTGGGGGCTGCAGGATCATCCTACATTCCAGCCCCCTCACATTTCTGTATAGGGAGGGGGCTGGCAGGGGACGTGGCCATCGACCCAATGCTCACACATACAATCTTGTCCCTGATATACCATCCTATGTGACAGGGGGCTCCAGGCTTGAAATTGCAATCATGTCACCAAGTAGATAGAAATACATGATGTGATGCTCTGCTGTATGATGATGACATAATGTTTACTGTTATTGTGAGGCTAGGAGCAAAGGCAAATCATTACATTGATCCATTCAGCTGTGCATGGTCTCCCCACCCCCATAGGAACATGGTATCTTCCTATCCCTTCAACTTTCAATGGATCATCATCATCACTCCTCATTGGAATGTAGGATGATGCTGCAGCTCCCAGGGTCCAAGCCCCAACACACCTCCTGCTCTCTGCTCCTGCATGAAGCCAAATTCTCTGTCCCATGAGGGAGGGGGGAGATCAAAGGAGCAGATATGGATTTGATAGATTTTTAAGAGATCTATAGATCCTAGAACTGCAGCGTATGGCTCTGCTTCATCATGTAGGAGGGCAGGAACTGTACTAAAAAGATTTCTCTTCCCAGAGTTCCCCTTTAATATCAAATTCAGTCAATATTCCATGAATATCCCAGGTGGGAACAAACCTTTTTCACTAATATGTAGATTCATTTTTATACTGATTGTTTAGATAATGGGGTCCCACCAGTGTTAGGCTGGCTTCACACTACAGGTGTGATTGATCCGTGGCTGTCAGCTTGAGCCAGACAGCCCCGGACCAGATTTTGGCCCCATAGTATCCTATATGGCCGGATGGCAGCTCTCTGCCATCCAGTTTTATCTCTCCGGGAGAATTCAGATTTTTCTCACGGACACAAAAACGTTCCTTGCAACGTTTTTGTGTCCGAGGAGAAAAATCTCCCCTAATTGCCTTCACCCGACTCCTCCCGAATCCGGTGCTCCCTAACATGGGAGCCTAAGGGGCCGGATTGCCCCGATCCGGGAGGATCCGGGAACCGGACACCTGCGCTGACGCGCTGCTCGCTGTTCTTCAGGACCGCGCTGCTCCGCGCGCAGTCCTGAACATCAGCAGCGCCAGCTGCGTGCGGCTGCACACGACGAAGGGCATATTAGCCCTCCAGTTCTGTGTACTGATCCGGTCCGGGGCTGTCAGGTTCACCTGCAGTGTGAAGGCAGCCTAAGTACTGGGCTTTATACAGCTGGTGTTGACCTGACAAAGACGCCAGGAAGGGTTGAAACATTGCTCCATGTAATAGCCGGGATAGACTTGAATAAAGACACGAGTCTATTCCAGAGTGATATGGTATTTTTTTTATTGATTGAACTGTGTTGTGTTGCAGGTGAAGTGTATTTCTTTGTTCTTCTTGTGGCAGGTATTCTGACCGTATTACTAGCAATTGTTTAACTTCGTCCACAGACGTTGATTCAGTACTGAATAGCAAATAAAAAAGAACCTTCTATCTCCTAAAACTATGGTGGAGCTAAAATAAAAATTGTGTTTTGGCATGGATCGCTTTATATCGTAATTGGTGCAGGAGAACTGTCAGTGCCATGGGTGCATTATCAGGGTGATCTCTCCTGCTTCTGGATCACAAAAAGGTCTCTGGGCATTTTCCATCTTTTCTTAATTTTTAAACTTTTCTCTAGCCTTAGAGTAGAATCCATCACATTCTAGGACACAATATATTACGATGTCCGCCATCCTTTTGCCATATGATCAGGTGAGCGATAACTGTTCTCTTCTGGTGGCTTCATGGCTTCATATACATTAAAGGGGTTTTCCCACAAACAAAGTTCATTTTAATCAATAGATCTTGGAATAAAAGTAATCTCCACAATTAGATGTGATTAATAAAAATGATCATACCACATCTCCTGTGTTGAGATAGGCTAGGGTCACATTTCAGGGTTTTTTTTTAAAACCTGATCCGGTTTTGAGCTTTTAAAAAGCTCAAAACCGGATCAGGAAACGCTCCTCATAGGAGCCTATGCTAAAAAACGGGTTGCTTCACAAGCAATCCGGTTACCGCCTCCGGCTCTGCAGCCTGCGTGAAAAATCGGAGCGGTTTCTAAGCCCCGCAATGCATTAACCGGATTGCTCAGGATGTGTAATCCTGAGCAATGCGGTTGCCGCATATACTTTGCTTATCCCGGCTGCGCCAGGATAAGCAAAGTGCTTAAACTCTTAAAAAAGCTGTAATGTTAATATTAATTTTGGCCATTATGTCTCTAGGGGGTGCCCACCCCCCTAGAGACATGCTACCCACTCAGGTGGGCATGTCAGGGGTTAATTTCTCATGTACAGTATTGCCGAGTCCTGTCGGGTTGGAGCAGGAGATGGATCAGGGGTTTGAGAGCAGGGGATGGAGCATGGGTTGGAGCGTGGTTGAGCAGGAGCTGTATATTATTGATAAGGTCTGAAGTATATTATCAATGAGGTCTGCAATATATTATCATTGGGGACTGCAACCTCTTAACAATGGGGACTGTGATATATTATCAACGAGGTCTGCAGTATATTATCAATGGGGACTGAAATATATCATCAATGGGGTCTGCAATATATTATTAATGGGGTCTACAATATATTATCAATGGGGTCTGCAATATATCATCAATGGGGTCTGCAATATGTTATCAATGTGGTCTGTAACCTATTATCAATGGGATCTGCGATATATGGGGTCTGTAATATATTATCAATGGGGTCTGTGATATATTATCAGTGGGGTCTGCAATATATTATCAATGGGGTCTGCAATATATTATCAATGGGGTCTGTAATATATCAACATTGGGGTCTGCAATATATCATCAATGGAGTCTGTGATATATTATTAATGGGGTCTACAGTATATTATCAATGGGGACTGAAATATATTATCATTGGGGACTGCAATATATTATCAATGGGGTCTGAAATATATTATCATTGGGGACTGCAATTATCAATGGGGTCTGCAATATATCATCAATGGGGTCTGCAATATATTATCAGTGGGGTCTGCAATATATTATCAATGGGGTCTGCAATATATCATCAATGGGGTCTGAAATATATCATCAGTGGGGTCTACAGTATATTATCAATGGGATCTACAATATATTATCAATGGGGTCTGCAGTATATTATCAATGGGATCTGCAATATATCATCAATGGGGTCTGCAATAATCATTAATGGGGTCTGCAATATATTATCAATGGAGTCTGCAATATATTATCAATGGAGTCTGCAATATATTATCAATGGGGTCTGCAATATATCATCAATGGGGTCTGCAATATATCATGAATGGGGTCTGTGACATATTATTAATGGGTCTACAGTATATTATCAATGGGGTCTGCAATATATTATCATTGGGGACTGCAATATATTATTAATGGGGTCTACTGTATATTATCAATGGGGTCTGCAATATATTAACAGTGGGTCTGCAATATATCATCATTGGGGTCTGCAATATATCATCAATGGGGTCTGCAATATATCATCAACGGGGTCTACTGTATATTATCAATGGGGTCTGCAATATATTATTGGGGACTGCAATATATTATTAATAGGGTCTGCAATATATCATCAATGGGGTCTGCAATATATCATCAATGGGGTCTGCAATATTTTATTAATGGGGTCTGCAGTATATTATCAATGGGATCTGCAATATATCATCAATGGGATCTTCAGTATATCATCAACGGGTTTACTGTATATTGTCAATGGGGTCTGCAATATATCATCAATGGGATCTGCAATATATTATCAATGGGATCTGCGATATATCATCAATGGGGTCTGCATATATATGGGGTCTGCAATATATCATCAATGGGGTCTGCAATATATTATCAATGGGGTTAGCAGAATATTATCAATGGGGTCTGCAATATATCATTAATGGGGTCTGCAATATATATTATCAATGGGGTCTGTGATATATCATGAATGGGGTCTGTGACATATTATTAATTGGTCTACAGTATATTATCAATGGGGTCTGCAATATATTATCAATGGAGTCTGCAATATATCAATGGGGTCTGCAATATATTATCAATGGGGTCTGCAATATATCATGAATGGGGTCTGTGACATATTATTAATTGGTCTACAGTATATTATCAATGGGTCTGCAATATATCATCATTGGGGATGCAATATATATTATAATGGGTCTACTGTATATTATCAATGGGGTCTGCAATATATACAGTGGGAATGCAATATCATCATCTTTGGTTCTGCAATAATTATCAATGGGGTCTACTAATTTATCATCAATGGAGTCTGCAATATATTATCAGTTGGGTCTGCAATATATCATCAGTGGGGTCTACTGTAATATATCAATGGGGTCTGCAAATATATCACATGGGGTCTACTGTATTATCAATGGGGTCTGCAATATATTATTAGTGGGGTCTGCAATAATCATCATTGGGTCTGCAATATATTATCAATGGGGTCTGCTAATTATATCAATGGGGTCTGTAGTATTATCAATGGGGACTGTAAATAATCATCAATGGGGTCTGCAGTATATTATCAGTGGGTCTACAGTATATTATCAATGGGTCTGCAATATATTATCAATGGAGTCTGCAATATATTATCAATGGGGTCTGCAGTATATCATCAATGGGGTCTGCAGTATATTATCAATGGGGTCTGCAATATATTATCAATGAGGTCTGCAGTATATTATCAATGGGGTACTGCAATATATCATCAATGGGTCTGCAATATATCATCAATGGGGTCTGCAATATATTATCAATGGAGTCTGCAATATATTATCAATGGGGTCTGCAATATATCATCAATGGGGTCTGCAATATATCATCATGGGGTCTACAGTATAGTTATCAATGGGTCTGCAATATATTATCAATGGGTCTACAGTATATTATCAATGGGGTCTGCAATATATAATGGGGTCTGCAATATATTATCAATGGAGTCTGCAGTATATTATCAATGGGTCTGCAATATATCATCAATGGGGTCTGCAATATATCATCAGTGGGGTCTACAGTATATTATCAATGGGGTCTGCAATATTTATCAATGGGGTCTGCAATATATATATCAATGGGGTCTGCAATATATTATCATGGGGTCTACAGTATATTATCAATGGGGTCTGCAATATATTATCAATGGGGTCTACAGTATATTATCAATGGGGTCTGCAATATATTATCATGGGGTCTGACAGTATATTATCAATGGGGTCTGCAATATATTATCAATGGGTCTGCATATATTATCAATGGGGTCTGCATATATCATCAATGGGGTCTGCAATATATTATGTCAAAGGGGTCTACAATTATATTATCAATGGGTCTGCTGATATATTATCAATGGGTCTGCAATATATCATCAATGGGGTCTGCATATATCATCAATGGGTCTGCAATATATTATCAATGGGGTCTGCAATATATATCAATGGGGTCTGCAATATATCATCAATGGGGTCACAGTATATTATCATGGGGCAATATATTCAATGGGTCTAATATATATCAATGGGGTCTAGCAATATATATATATTCAATGGGGTCTGCAATATATCATCATTGGGGTCTGCAGTATATTATCAATGGGTCTAATATATTATCAATGGGTCTGCAGTATATCATCAATGGGTCTGCAGTATATTATCAATGGGGTCTGCAATATATCATCAGGGGTTACAGTATATTATCAATGGGGTCTGCAATATATTATCAATGGAGTCTGCAATATTTTATTATTGGGGTCTGCAATATATCATCAATGGGTCTGCAATATATCATCAGTGGGGTTACGTATATTATCAATGGGGTCTGCAATATATTATCAATGGGGTCTACAGTATATTATCAATGGGGTCTGCAATATATTATAGTGGGGTCTACAGTATATTATCAATGGGGTCTGCAATATATTATCAATGGGGTCTACGTATATTATCAATGGGGTCTGCAATATATTATCAGTGGGTCTACAGTATATTATCAATGGGTCTGCAATATATTATCAATGGAGTCTGCAATATATTATCAATGGGGTGTGTTGTATATCATCAATGGGGTCTGCAGTATATTATCAATGGGTCTGCAATATATTTCAATGAGGTCTGCAGTATATTATCAATGGGGTCTGCAATATATATCATCAATGGGTCTGCAATATATCATCAATGGGGTCTGCATATATTATCAATGGGGTCTGCAAATATTATCATGGGGTCTGCAATATATCATCAGTGGGGTCTACAGTATATTATCAATGGGGTCTGCAATATATCATCAATGGGGTCTACAGTATATTATCAATGGGGTCTGCAATATTATCAATGGGTCTGCAATATATCATCATTGGGGTCTGCAGTATATTATCAATGGGTCTGCAATATATTATCAATGAGGTCTGCAGTATATCATCAATGGGGTCTGCAGTATATTATCAATGGGGTCTGCAATATATCATCATGGGGTCTACAGTATATTATCAATGGGGTCTGCAATATATTATCAATGGAGTCTGCAATATATTATCAATGGGGTCTGCAATATATCATCAATGGGGTCTGCAATATATCATCAGTGGGGTCTACAGTATATTATCAATGGGGTCTGCAATATATCATCAATGGGTCTGCAATATATTATCAGTGGGGTCTACTGTATATTATCAATGGGGTCTGCAATATATTATCAGTGGGGTCTACAGTATATTATCAATGGGGTCTGCAATATATTATCAGTGGGGTCTACAGTATATTATCAATGCGGTCTGCAATATATTATCAGTGAGGTCTACAGTATATTATCAATGGGGTCTGCAATATATTATCAATGGGGTCTGCAATATATCATCAGTGGCGTCTACAGTATATTATCAATGGGGTCTGCAATATATCATCAATGGGGTCTGCAATATATTATCAGTGGGGTCTACAGTATATTATCAATGGGGTCTGCAATATATCGTCAATGGGGTCTGCGATATATCATCAATGGGGTCTGTAACCTATTATCAATGTGGTCTACAGTATATTATCAATGGGGTCTGCAACTTATTAACAATGGCATCTGCAGTATATTATCATTGCGGTCTGCAGTATATTATCAATGGGGTCTGCAATATGTCATCAATGGGGTTTGCAATATATTATCAATGTAGTCTGCAACTTATTAGCAATGGAGTCTACAGTATATCATCATTGGGGGTGTACAGTTTATTTGTCTGGTGTTTATAGCTGCAGATCTGTTTTAGTTTCCTTCCTTTGTAGATGTATTATGATAATGGATACATTGTAACATCTGTCGGTTCAGTATGGACACAGAGTTTTAATGTTGCAGTTTACACCCTGGACAGAGAACACATGAAATACCCTGACCCCATCCTTAATCTAGAAGTAACTTTTTCAGAAAAATCTGATTTTATATGCCAAGGAGAAGCCAGCAGCCGTGCCCCTGCTCCTCATAGGTCAGGTCATCAGTGAGGGTGGACGGTCATGATCTCCTCCATTGGAGCTGAAGATTTTTATATCTATCTTCACATTCCTCCTTTGGGTTAGTTTAACCCTTGGTGCGACAGATCAGCTGCTGAAACATTACAAAACAGAGCATCCCTAGCAACAAGTCTGAATGAGATTGTTGCTGTGGCAGCAGCCACCATGCCATTCATCTGGCCGCTCCGCTGGGCAGGTGGTGGCAGTGTTGGCTTCTTCAGGAGCAGCAGACCCAAAGGAATAGTGACTGGGGAGATTCTATATATCTTTGATTGGGATATAGCAAAAATGAAGGTTTCTATCTTTGATTGGGATCTAGCAAACATTAAGGATTCTCCAGTGACAGATTTATTGCACCCAGTCCTTGTCTGGGAGCAGGATGAGGGGACACCTTGAAGACGTTGTTCACCTTGGACAATCTTTTTGTTAGGTTTCCACGATGTCCGGCTCTAGGGATTCCCAGGTGTCATTTTTGAATGCAGCAAATTGCTATAGATCAGAAATGAAAACTCCTAATCTGTGACCAATAGAAGCCCCCACCTCCCCTCCATAAACTATATGCACAGACTAATATAAAGATCTGTATTGCATCAGATGGAAATCGCTTGTAGTCTTGCTGTACTGTACATTAACTATTGTGAAATATCCATAGCATGTCGCCTGAGCTGCAGAGTAGCGAGGAAATCACAGATCTCGCTGGTTTTCAGCAGAGGAATCCCTTAGCAACGTCAGGGATACAATAGGAACGCATGGAAAAAGCCTCTAATGCATGAAATGAAATGCTGGCAATACCAGTTATATTCCATTACACATCTCTCATTATTCCTGTAATTATGAGCTCATACGTTCTGATATTTTATAATGTGCAATTAATTAGCTTTTCAGTAAATGTTGCAAAACCCATTGTCGTCCTTAGTAAGCGGGAGCTCTGTCCTTCATGTACGCTCCATACGTGTGGAAACTCCAGTGTATTTGCACAGATTTAGCCACTGGCAGACACAGACAGAAAAGGGCCCTTGTGCAAGAACAAGATATGGGCCCTTTGCCCACCCAAACATGCTTTTGAGGTGGAAATGGGCCCCCTTTACCTCTCGGGCCCCTGTGCGGCTTCACAGACTGCACCAATGATATGTGTGCCCCTGGATTTAGCTATAAGGTGGGTTGACGTAGAGGACGATATCAGAAATGTGCCCTGTGTATAATGGACCCCTGGGATGACTTGGCTACTTGAGGGAACAGCAGTTTTGTTTAGAGGCAGTGCATGGATTACATGAGCATGACACAATGACTGCAGAATGTATTATGTCAATGTATTGTGGTGCAAATTTGCATTAAGGTTGTGTGCACACGTTGCATTTTTTGATGCATTTTTCCGTGCAGATTTGTCACAAAACCTAAAGGAAATTCTGATGCTGCAAAGTCAATGAGAATCCTGAAGTCTCCTGCACACGTTGAGGATTTTCTCCTTGCAGATATAAGGTTATATTCACACATAGCATTTTGGCTGCATTTTATGAGGATCCATTTTTGAAGCAGAAACTGCACAAAAAACAGATTCTGACAAAGCGCAGACTTGTGTGTGTGAATGCTGCTGTGTTATCTGCTGCACTATTTACTCACCTTCCCGCGCTCCCACAGTCATCTCTGATGATGATCCCATTCCCGGAGGCCGCAGCGTTCTCTGCCTCTAGGACCCTGCACATTGTGACCGAGTGATGTCGCTCAGTCACATGGTGCAGTGCCAGGTCCTCTCACAGGTCCTGCAGTCTCGCAGTATGAGGACATCACTGTAGGTCACTGTGGGAGCACTGGAGTAAAAGTGCCGCAGATAACACAAAAATAATTGACATGTTCATTCTTCTAACGGATCTGTTCTTGATCCCAAGAATGGATCCATAAAAAACGCTGTGTCTGAATGCCAAATTGTGAAATGCATTGACTTGGCTGGGATAGCAAATGTCACTACATTTCACTGCAATAGCGGATCCATATTAAGGGCTCGGACACACTGGCGTAAAACTCGACGACTGCAATGCCAGTAAAAATCGTAAAAAATTAGTAAATGCTAATAGCTGCTGAGAAATAAAACGGATTGCACACGGACAGCACACGAAAGCCACAATGACCAAAAGTCGAATGACACTCGTCCAACTCTCCGATCCATCAATCATAACGTTTTTGCACTCGCCAGTGTGTTTCCAGCCTAAATGGAACTCTAGCAGCGCACTAGGTCCCGTGTGAATTTAGCCTAAATCTGCAGATATCATTTCTTGCAGTTGTTTTCTGCAGATTTCCCACATTCTAATGAGCGGGGAAAAATCTGCACTAAAAAAAAAGGGCACAAGTGCATGATTTTGCTGCAAAGAGATACAGAAATGGAGCAGAAATATCTGCACCAAATCCGATTGTGTGCACACAGCCGAAGTCTCAGAAGCTGCAGCATATTGCCAGCTCTACCTTACAGAAAATACAACCTCTGGCAAAAATGATGGAATCACCTGGCTCGGAGGATGTTCATTCAGTTGTTTAATGTTGTAGAAAAAAAGCAGATCACAGACATGGCACAAAACTAAAGTAATTTCAAATGGCAACTTTATGGCTTTAAGAAACACTAAAAGAAATCTTGGAAAAAAAAATGTGGTAGTCAGTAAGGGTAATTTTTTTCAGACCAAGCAGGGGGAAAATATTGTGGATATTGTAATATCACTCAATTCTGAGTAAAAAATTGTGGAATCACCCTGTACTCTTTCATTCCCAAAACTAACACCTGCATCAAATAAGATCTGCTCGTTTGTCTGCATCTAAAAAGGAGTGATCACACCTTGGAGAGCTGCTGCACCAAGTGGACTGACATGAATCATGGCTCCAACACGAGAGATGTCAGTTGAAACAAAGGAGAAGATTATCAAACTCTTAAAAGAGGGTAAATCATCACGCAATGTTGCAAAAGATGTTGGTTGTTCACAGTCAGCTGCGTCTAAAATCTGGTCCAAATACAAACAACATGTGAAGGTTGTTAAAGAGAAACATACTGGTAGACCAAGGAAGACATGAAAGCATCAAGACCGGAAACTTAAAGCAATATTCTCCAAAACAGGAAATGCACAACAAAACAAATGAAGAACGAATGGGAGGAAACTAGAGTCAATGTCTGTGACCGAACTGTAAGAAACTGCCTAAAGGAAATGTGATTTACATACAGAAAAGCTAAACAAAAGCCATCATTAACACCTAAACAGAAAAAAACAAGGTTACAATGGACTAAGGAAAAGCAATCGTGGACTGTCGATGACTGGATGAAAGTCATATTCAGTGTGAAACGCGAATCTGCATTGGGCAAGGTGATGATGCTGGAACTTTTGTTTGGTGCTGTTCCAATGAGCTTTATAAAGATGACTGCCTGAAGAGAACATGCAAATTTCCACAGTCATTGATTATATGGGGCTGCATGTCAGGTAAAGGCACTGGGGAGATGGCTGTCATTACATCTTCAATAAATGCCCAAGTTTACATTGATATTTTGGACACTTTTCTTATTCCATCAACTTGAAAAGATGTTTGGGGATGATGAAATCATTTATCAAGATGATAATCATCCTGCCATAGAGCAAAAACTGTGAAAACATTCCTTGAAAGAAGACACATAAGGTCAATGTCCTGGCCTGCAAATAGTCCTGATCTCAATCCAATTGAAAGTCTTTGGTGGAAGTTGAATAAAATAGTCCATGACAAGGCTCCAACCTGCAAAGCTGATCTGGCAACAGCATTCAGAGAAAGTTGGAGCCACATTGATGAAGAGTATTGTTTGTCCCTCATTAAGTCCATGCCTCAGAGACTGCAAGCTGTTATTAAAGCCAGAGGTGGGCAACAAAATACTAGTGATGTATTGGAGTGTTGTTTTGTGTGTTTGTTTTTCATGACTCCACAATTTTTCCCTCTGCTTGGTCTGAAAAAAATTACCCTTACTGACTACCACATTTTTTATCTTGATTTCTTTTAGTGTTTCTTAAATCCATACAGCTGCCATTTGAAATGACTTTAGTTTTGTGCCAGGTCTGTGATCTGCTTTTTTTCTACAACATTAAACAACTGAATGAGTATCCTCCGAGCCCGGTGATTTCCATCATTTTTGCCAGAGGTTGTATATGGTATGCCTGGAAACTGTCAACAAGCAGGTCATCCAGAGTAGATAGGTTTGGTGTTATTAATACTATTGTGATCACTGATGTGAACGGATGGCAGATCTGATTGGCTCATGGAACCCTTTTATCTTATGCAGCATGTTATGGAATAGGAGGGGCAAGGGCTGAAGAGATTAATATACAATTCTGTTAGAAAAGATTTACTCACATAATTTATTTCAATAAATCCATATTCTTCTCATTTCTGAGAGTCCAGTGGCTGTTCCTATTCAATAATTGCCTTTCTTGATTCCAAACTCATATTTAGAAAACTAGCAATGATGCAGTGAGACCGCCCACTGGACGTCTAATAATAGGAAAACACAAAATGACTGATCAAACCAAGCACAGGCGCTCTGTGCACCCTCGGTGTGGCCAAACAGCTCAGTGCACATTTCCAATAAAAAATACATTTTTACTTTTTAGGGATGTGCCAGCATTTTTCTCTTCCATTTCCATTTTTGCCAGGAATCTTTCTGACTGAGCACTCCTGGATTTTTTTTGCAGTGCACAGTTACCACATATTAAATGTTCATCTCCAAACCCATTATCCTCACCTTCCACTTCCACTGTTTTCCATCTATGTCTAGCCCTCCTTTTCTATGACTAACTGGCTATAGAAGGACAGGGATGAATGGAAACAAGGTGCATAGAAGTTCTTGGACACAGAATGGTGCCCAAGTGCCTGTGCTTGTGGGAACAGTCATTTGGTGCTGGCAGACTCTTTTTATATTAAGGCGATTGCATTTGGGATACCCACAATTAGAAATAAAGGGGCAGTAGAGGCTCTTTGTCTAGACTAAAAGCATGTACTGTTTGCGGCCCTTGTGGCCTGGAGGTGGAGATCCCTGGTCTATAGGATGAGTTGTATTACAAGTACAGCCATATATCTGAATAGCTTTTGAAATTACTGTATTTTTTTAGATTGTAAAACACAGTTTTTCCCCTCAAATTGGGGGATGGGGAAATGGAGGTGCGTTTTATAATCCGAATCTTGTTTTTGTTTTGTTTTTCTTTAAACTTACCAAGGTGGGGTCATGGTGGTGGAGCAGAGGTGCCGGAGGCAGGGGACAAGACTGTGAGACTGGAGTCAGGGCTGTGTCATGGTAGTGTGAGGTGGCAGCTGCCATTTTCCCGTGTTCCTGCAGGCATTGGCAAACTGCTCCTTGGCCTCTACTGTCCAGGACTTCCAAAAAATGGCTGCTGATCTCCACCTGTGCATGTGCCGTCTCCACAGCTATTGTCTGGAAGTCCTGGATGGTAGAGGCCAAGGAGCAGTTTTCCAATGCCTGCAGGAACATGGCACAGTGCTGCGACACAGCCCCAGCTCCCTCAGCCTTGCCCCCATCCTCCATGGACCCTGCCTCCGGCACCTCTTCTCCAACATTGCAACCCCACACCCCCGGTAAGCCATGGTGGGTTCAGGATGGGGGGCTATGTACACAGCGAGAGACATATATACCAGGATGGGGAGGCATGTACCATGATGGGGGACATATCTACCAAGATGGGGGCCATGTTCCTGGATGGGGGGCCATATATACCAGGATGGGGGACATATCTACCAAGATGGCAGGTCATATATATCAGATGAGGGACATATCTACAGCATGGGGCCATATAAACCAGGATGGCAGCATATCTACCAGGATGTGGGTCAATATATACCAGGATGGGAACATATCTACCAAGATGGGGGTCAATATATACCAGGATGGGGGACAAATCTACCAAGATGGGGGTCAATATATACCATAATGGGGGACGTATCAACCAGGATGAGAGACATATATACTGATTTGAAAGACAGATGCTGGCATTATGAGACAGACCCATTTTAACATTACAAACTATTTTTTTTTCTCTTTTCCTTCACCAAATTTGAGGTGTGTCTTAAAAAACAAAAAAATACTGTACATTTCCCTTGCAGCAGGCACTGCATAGAAAATCCCTGGCCATCTACAACCAAATAGCTATTTTCCAGGGGTGCTAAGAGTGGAACTGGGGTAATCAACTGATAGCCCAAGTGGCCAATTATTGATGAAACAATGCCTAAAAATGAATAAAATGAACCCCCCACTCATTCACCGAAAAAAATGTCCTGAGCTTTTCATCTTCACGTAGAAAGGTGCATGAAATGTCATAATAGTTTGCATCGCCCCTGTGTTTCCTCCATTAGGACATTATCCTTGTGTTTTGTAACTGATTAATGGTAAAAGATAAAAGCTACAAAAATGAGTGAAGATCAGGGTTTTTTCTGTACTTGATTTGTGTTTCTGTTTTGCTCTTTGGTGTTTAGGAGAGATGACATCACTGCATTAATGGATGACACGGAGCAGGAACACCGGGGGAACACCTGTCTTATGGCTCGTGGGCAGGACGGTGGCGCTGCCTGTGAACGCAGCAAAATCATTCTGGAAACTGCTTGCTTCAAGTCTCTCGGCGAGCCAAGCTGTTAATTTACATCGTAATGCAGCATTTCCCATTGTGTCAGGGATTTTCCATCACTCGGAGTTTTGTGCCTGCTAAATAAACGAGAACAGAACTGTTACGTGATCGGGTCCAAAAACCTTCTCAACTGTGGAGACATGAACCAGCCGAATCACTCCGAAGGGTGAGAATGGATGCACACATCAGGAATAAAACATGCAGCAAATAAATAGTCAGCAGCATTAATAAGGAGCAATCGCTGCTCCCCTCCACCCTAAATCTGCCACCTCATCTCTCTTCAGGGGAAAGCACATCGGCCACCACATTTAACAATGAAAGCTGTTCATATTAAATAGATCTCTTAGACCTGATGAGGCTGGAGTAAGGCCGACTTCACACCACGGTTTTGTGCTGTCAGGTTCTGTCCAGTGTTTTGCAGGATCCACCGGACAGAACCTGACAGCATCGGATGAGCACAAAGTGTGGGCAAATATGCCCTCCGATCCTGTTTTTGCCAGGATTCGTTTGTGCGTTCTGCTGCTATCCGCGGTGCTAAAATATCAGCCCATGTGTGCAGTACTGCTGTCCGCGGTGCTGAAATTTCAGCTGTGTGTGCAGTGGAGCTCTCCATGGTGCTGAATATTGAGCGGTGGCTCTGAAATGCTGCTGTCCATGGTGCTGAATGAGTGCGCTGCATTTCAGAGACATGGCATCTGGGAAACAATCCGATTTTTTTTGTCGATCCAGGGCAATCTGGCGCCCATAGACTCCCATGTTATGGGTACTGGATCGCCCCGGATCCAGGAGGATCCGATTTTGTTAGTTTTTTGCACTGGACACAAAAAATGATGCAGACTGATTTTGTGATCCGATGCAAAAGCGGACAAAATCGGATCAGGGAGAAATACAGCAAACTGGATGGCCAAATAGCACCAATCTGGCATCATAGGGATACACGGGGGCAAAACCTGATCAGGTTCAGGTCCTGTTCAATCCGGACCGGACCTGACAGATGAAAACCATGGTCATAAGTTGATTGTATAAATCTAATGCACATTTTTTCCATCCACCTAAAGAGTGAGAAAGTTGATGATTTTACCCAGCCTGACTGAGGGCTGCAGCCTGTACTGAGCAGTGTGAAATCTCAGAAGCAGCAGGGAGGAGGGACACTGAGGAGCTGTCAATCAGGGTAGGTAAGGCAAGATTCGGTAGCAGAAGGAAGGAGAGACACTAGAAAACTGTCAATAAACTCTAGGTGGGTGAAGATTAGACAGCAGCAGAGAGGACGGACACTGAGGAGCTGTTAATCAGACTAGGTGCGTGTTGATCCTGCATCAATAGGGAGGTGGGACCCTGTGCAGCTATCAATCAGACAGAGTGGACATTCAGAAACAGCAGGGAGGAGGCATACTAAGGAGCAGTCAGTCAGGCTAGGTGAGTGGAGATTCATCAGCATGGAGGGGGGATACTGAGGAGCTGTCAATCAAGCTAGGTGATTCAGCAGCAGGTAGGAGGAACACCGTGGAGCCATCAATCAGGCTAGGTGAGTGGAAATGCATCAGCAAAGATGAAGGATGTTGAGAAGCTGTCAATCAGGCTAGCTGAGTTGAGATTCAACAGTAGCAGGGTTGAAGGACATTGAGCAGCTTTAATCAGACTGGGTGGGTGTAGATTCAGGAGCAGCAGAGAGGAGGGATACTGAGGAGCTGTCAATCTGATAAATTGATTGGTGATTCAGATGTAGCAGGGAGGAGGAATACTGAAGAGCTGTCAATCAGGCTAAATGGGTGACAATTTAGCAGTAGCAGTGAAGAAAGACTCTAAAGAGCTGTCAGTCAGGCTGAATGGGGAGAAATTGAGTTTAAACTTTTACTAAGGAAACATTCAGATATGGATTTTCACAGTGAGTACAGCAGCCTCATCTGGTCTAAGACATCTATTAATTTATGTTTTGTGTATTGTGAAA
Source organism: Allobates femoralis (assembly GCA_033576535.1). NCBI lineage: Eukaryota > Metazoa > Chordata > Amphibia > Anura > Aromobatidae > Allobates > Allobates femoralis. Next base: position 50,018,361 of record JARQOC010000010.1, on the reverse strand, counting down.
TTTAGTGACATATCCACTTTATATAACGATATAAGGAACAGTTGTTTTTAATAAAATATTATATCTTGTTTTGTCTTGCAGTGTCATACAAGCCTGGAGTAAATCCCACAGAACAAGGTAATTGTGGACAGATGTGTAATAAAGCAGATTAACTGAACATGTACAGATAGTACTCAAGAAAGGAGACTGAGCGGGGAGAGACAATGATGAGACTCATCTAAGATGAAATAAAGTGATTGTAGGCTCACATTTTTGTTTGCATTTCTTTGTATTGTGCTGTTTGTATCGACGTTCTGACCACACAGGTAGGTGTTCTTCCTTCCGGTGCAGGGTTATTTTACACATTACCTAGGGAGTATTGACCCTCCGGTAAAGTTGACACAGAACCTTCCAAGAGCTACACTGAATATATAAGGAAATATAAAGATAGAGCCAAAGTTAGCTGCAGGCTGTTTTGTCTGAAGTTAAAACTCTCTTATGTCTATGGTTTTTGCAGGTAAAACGGTCTCATGTTAAGACCACCAATACCTAACAAGGGTTACATCTTACTACAGCAAACAGAAGAACAAGCGTACATTGGCATCACCTTATGCTGCGTTTACAAGTTGCAGTCGCACTGACGGTTTTTTATTGCCATAATTGCTGTGAAATGTATTGTTCTCCTGGTTTCATAAAATCATGGCAAAACAATTTTGAGATTCTATTGTGCTAAAAATCCACATTGTGTGAACACACCCTTAACCCCTTTTAGCCCTTAAGTTCCAGACCCCAAGTGCAACTTCAATAGCCCCCCCCCCTTATTTATATTTTGTTTGAAAATCAACCATAACATTAAAACCTAATATAATTAATTTATTATTGCGCCATTTATCCATGGCGTGTTACATGTGAAAAAAGGTATACATAATAGAGATTAAATACAATAATCATGAACAATACAAGGCACAGACAGGTATAGGAGGAGAGAGGACCCTGCCCACGAGGGTTCACAGTCTACAAGGGATGGGTGAGGATACAATAGGTGAGGAGAGAGGACCCTGCCCACGAGGGCTCACAGTCTACAAGGGATGGGTTGAGGATACATAGTGAGAAGGACCCTGCCCAAGAGGGCTCACAGTCTACAAGGGATGGGTGAGGGTACAGTAGGTGAAGAGAGAGGACCCTGCCCACGAGGGCTCACAGTCTACAAGAGATGGGTGTAGATGCAGTAGGTGAGGAGAGAGGACCCTGCCCACGAGGGCTCACAGTCTACAAGGAATGAGTGAGGAGAGGGGACCCTGCCCGTGAGGGCTCACAGTCTACAAGGGATGGGTGAGGATACAGTACGTGAGGAGAGGGGACCTTGCCCATGAGGGCTCACAGTCTACAAGGAATGAGTGAGGATACAGTAGTTGAGGAGAGAGGAGCCTGCCTGTGAGGGCTCACAGTCTACAAGGGATGGGTGAGGATACAGTAGGTGAGGAGAGAGGAGCCTGCCCGCAAGGTCTCAGTCTACAAGGGATGGGTGAGGAGAGAGAGGACCCTGCCCACGAGAGCTCACAGTCTACAAGGGATGGGTGAAGATACAGTAGGTGAGGAGAGAGGACCATGTCCATGAGGACTCTCAGTCTACAAGGGATAGGTGAGAATACAGTAAGTGAAGAGAGAGGACCCTGCCCGCGGGGGCTCACAGTCTACAAGAGTTGGGTGATGATACAGTAGGTGAGGACAGAAAACCCTGCCTGTGAGGGCTCACAGTCTAAAAGGTATGGGTGAGATACACTAGGAGAGGGTAGAGCTGACCATGCGGCGGTATTGGGACTGAGGCTCATTGCAGGTTGTAGGCTTGTCAGAAGAGGTGAGTCTTCAGGTTCTTTTTGAAGGTTTCCACGGTGGAGGAGAGTCTGATGTGTTGGGGTAGAGAGTTCCAGGGTATGGGGGATGGAAATCTTGTATGTGGAGGAGGGTGCAAGAGGGTTTGAAGGGAGGCCACAGAGCAGGAGGTTGCAGTAATCAAGGCAGGAGATGATTAGGGCATACTCTAGTGTTTTTGCAGATTCTTGGTTAAGGAATGTACAGATCTGTTGAATTGAAGTCAGCAGAATATGACAAATACTTGAATATGTGGTTTGAAGGAGAGAGCAGAGTCAAGGGCTACCCATATTCAGTATGATTTGGATACGCAGCCCCAAAGACAACAAGTTGAGATGCTGTTCATGTCTTGGCAAATTTATATTATAGCCGACACTAATTTAGTCCTACAGTCACTCTTTTGTAAGATCGGACCAGGGGAACTAGGCTTCATTCCCTGACATTCATCAGTAAGACTTGGCATTTTTCTGCTGTTGGTTCACAGATTGTCCTTCCTTGGATCAATTTTGGTAGGTACAAACCAACATATACAGTACTTGACTCATCATATATGACCTGACCCAGGCATTAACACTTCACAATTTGGCCCTTGTCAGACACTTGGATTCATGCATTTGCCCATTTTTCCTGCTTTCAACTCATCGATTTTAAAGAACTGACTGTTCTCCTGCTGCTGATATAGCCCACCACTAACAGGTGCCATTGTCACCAGATAGCGTTAGTCACTTCACCAGACTGTGCTAATGAGTACTTCTTGTGGAGGATCCATGTAAGAGAAGGATATAATGAGAGTTTCTTATGCAGGAACCATGTAAGGGGAGGAGATAATGATTGCTTCTTGTGGAGGAGACATGCAAGGGGAGGAGATAATCTGTGCTCCTCCTGGTAGTACCTTGTAAAGGGAGGAGATAATGAGCGCTTCTTGTGGAGGAGACATGTAAGGGGAAGAAATAATGAGGGCTTCTTGTGGAAGAGACATGTAAGGGGAGGAGATAACGAGTGCTTTTTATGACGAAACCATGTAAGGGGATGAGATAATCTGTGCCCCACCTGGTAGAATCATGTAAGGGGAGGAGATAATGAGTGCTTCTTGTGGAGGAGACATGCGAGGGGAGGAGATAATCTGTGCCCCACCTGGTAGAACCTTGTAAAGGGAGGAGATAATGAGCGCTTCTTGTGGAAGAGACATGTAAGGGGAGGAGATAAAGAGTGCTTTTTATGAAGAAACCATGTAAGGGGATGAGATAATCTGTGCCCCACCTGGTAGAATCATGTAAGGGGAGGAGATAATGAGTGCTCCTTTTGGTGGAACTAGATTAGGGGAGGAGATGACAAGTACTTCTTATGGAGGAATCATGTAAGGGGAGGGGATAATGAGAACTTTTTGTGCAGGAGCCATGTAAGGGGAGGAGATAATGAGAGCTCTTTCTGGTGGAAATATGTAAGGAGAGGAGATAATGAGCGCTTCTTCTTGTGGAACCAAGTAAGGGGGGGAAATGAGTGCTTCTTGTGTAGGAACCATGTAAGCGGAGGAGACAATGAGTGATTCTTATGGAGGAACCATGTAAGGGGAGGAGATGAGTGCTTCTTGTGTAGGAACCATGTAAGCGGAGGAGACAATAAGTGATTCTTATGGAGGAACCATGTAAGCGGAGGAGATAATGAGCGCTTCTTCTTGTGGAACCAGGTAAGGGGGGGAAATTAGTGCTTCTTGTGTAGGAACCATGTAAGCGGAGGATATAATGAGTGATTCTTATGGAGGAACCATGTAAGGGTAGGAGATGAGTGCTTCTTGTGTAGGAACCATGTAAGCGGAGGAGATAATGAGTGCTTCCTGTGTAGGAACCATGTAAGCGGAGGAGATAATGAGCGCTTCTTATGGAGGAACCATGTAAGGGGAGGAGATAATGAACGCTATTTCTGGTGGAAATATGTAAGGCGAGGAGATACTGAGTGCTTCTTCTTGTGGAACCAAGTAAGGGAGAGGAAATGAGTGCTTCTTGTGTAGGAACCATGTAAGCGGAGGAGATAATGAGTGATTCTTGTGTAGAATACATGTAAGGGGAGGAATGAGTGACTGTTGTGTAGGAACCATGTAAGGGGAGGAGATAATGAGTGATTCTTGTGTACAATACATGTAAGGGGAGGAGATAATGAGCTCTTCTAGTGGAGGAACCATGTAAGGGGAGGAGACAATAAGTGATTCTTATAGAGGAACCATGTCAGGGGAGGAGATAATGAGCTCTTCTAGTGGAGGAACCATGTAAGGGGAGGAGATAAGGAGTGCCTCTTGTGCAGGAACCATGTAAGGGGAGGAGATAATGAGCTCTTCTAGTGGAGGAACCATGTAAGGGGAGGACATAAGGAGTGCAACTTGGGATTGGATCATGTAATTGGAGGAGATACTTATTGTATGTTGTGATATGAGATTTCTGACATCGTGAAAAAAAAGTCAATGCATTGTACATGATTTTTATCTTCACTTATAAAAACTAAGGTTGGTGTTAACCGATCGTGGGGTCAAGGACACATGATGAATTACTGTCCGCTGCTCTCGGTGACTCATCTGTCTATATAAAGACTCCTGATTGGCTTCGTTGGCGGCTTATTGATAACTTAGAACATTTTAAAGGGAACCTGCACGAGAAAAAAACAACTCAGAACCTGACAACAAATAACTACCAAGGGCAGTCAGCCCAACAATGTGTCCTAAAACAACTATTTCATTTCATTTAAGGGGAAGGAGCAAATTAAAGGGATCCTAATATCAATTAGGGAAAGTTTAAAGTGTTAACTCTTGCCTTGCTGGACGGTCTGTTAATCTCAAGCTAGAGAATTGTCAACCACAAGTTTATTTTGGATCTGATTGACCCCCTTCCCACCATTTATTCTCAAAGTTTAGTTAACCCTTGTAAGGATGTTGACTGTTAATGCTAGTGTTTAAGGGGAGGGGGTGGATAATGGGGGTGATAGTTGGGTTTTGGACATCTTTTAGCATCTTTGCTAGATTAAGGCTGCACATGTCTCATGAATCAATGCTCCTAGTTGATCTTTAGCTTCAGATCTCAGAAGACGATCCTCTAGGGAATTCCCTCTTTACAATAGACCCTATATATTGTAGCAATGACGTCCTTATTATCAGACCACGGTTCCCTTTGTCTTGTAAAAGGTTATATTTACCGATTTGTCTCGTGCCTGTCACATTTCCTTAGAGATTGCTCACCCACCGGAACGTAATTCATTCGGTCCTCGAGACCCCGGTGTCATTGTCACCTCTGTGATGTCACAAGATTGTATAAGTTAACGCCACCATGTAGTTAGGAAGCCTTAAAAGTATCTATTGCCCTCTTCTAAGGTTAGACTAAACTCTTGATATTTTATTTGTATTTTATCATTTTTACCTTGCAAATTCTTATATGCATTTAGTACTCAAGCAGTACAGACTGATAGAAATGTAGAACCACGGATCCCAGCATAATCTGACAGATTTTCCATACTGGGTAGAAGAGACAATACAAAATAAATCTATATTCTGTGCATTATAGGCTGTAATATTTAGGGGTGATTTGAGGGGGGGCTTGTGGGATAGTATTAATTGTTTAATCAAAATTCATGTGTATTTATAAATAGGAGATTATAGGTTATAACTCATGTGTTTAACCATTTCAGGGATGTCCAGCCAGAATGCACCAGTGAGTTCTTAAAGGAACAAGACAATGAAGTGAGGACGTCGTCCGCGAGCATATTTCAGGGTAAGTTTTTGGTTATTTTCTCTTTTTTGCAGGGGGTGGAGGTGAAGCAATGCAAGGGACGAAGTTAAGTTGTTTGGAGTAATTTGAGCTTTAAAATGTGGTAGAAAAACAAAGGCAAAAAGTTCTGGAAATCAGTTCTGCTCGTCTTAATTGGGTTGACGCTGTATTTCATAGAATGGTAGAGTTGGAAGGAACCTCCTGGTCCAAGTATCATTGAGATGAATGGGACAGTCACAAAAAAGTGCAATCTGGGATGTACCGTTAATGATCAGGCCCCATTAATCGTAGTTCTACAGTCACTACACATCTGAGTGATATTTCCCTTAGCATCTGATCTACCCATATATATAGGCAGGTGCAGGCACCTATACATACACCTATAATCCACCACACACACACTCTGAGCCGGACCGTCATCACTGGTCCCTCTAAACTGTGCGCTCCAGAAAGGAAATAGTTAACACCACATATTAATGAGGATTAACGAGCCCAATTACAGCTCTAAATGGCGGCAAAGTTTAGAACGTTTAACTCTATCATCACCAAAGTGCACAGATTAAAAGGGAACAAGGACTGTCATCCCATTATTGCTATTCAGATAGAACAGGAGCTTGTTTTAAAGGAAAAATTGTGTCCATTTAGCTTAAAACAAAATGTGACCACTGTATTTACAGGCTGAAATCATACATCAATTATAGGAATTAATGGGCAAAAAGAAGAAATAGGTAGGTTTACTTTTTGGCCAGATTATATAGTAAGAGTCACAAAGCTCAAATATATTAGATGGAGCAAAAATGTATACAGGGACGAACACCCCCGGGGTGAGCAATGGTGGGGGGGGAAATATTAATCCATCCTTTATTTTAACCAGTAGATTAGTAGGTGCCAAACATAATCTCACACCCCTGAAAAATAAATATACACCCGGCATATTATAGGGTGGGGGGGGCAGTGAACCGGAAGTGGGAACTGGTTTATGAATAGTATTCTTATTCCATAAATGTCAGAACCTCTATAGAAGATATAAGTGAGTAAGGAGTAAGCTTTATGCTATAGTGTATTAATAATAATGTTTATTTAAATAGCACCAAACATATTCTGCAGCCACTTTACTGTATGTGAATATATATATATGGTCTTTACAATAGCAATGTATTGATCACTATATACTCAGCGTAGTGGCTGCAGGGGTGAAGCTATAGGGGGAGCAGCTAACAGTCAGATCCGAGAGTCCTGTTCCCAAAGTGCCAAATAGGAGACATTGGTATTAGAAATGGCACATATTATTATTATTATTATTATATATTTATATAGCGCCATTGGTTCCATGGGGCAGACGAGAACAAGAATGTAAAATGACGACAATTAAATCATACAGGTACAGTAGGGCATATGGTAGGAGATCACCCTACAGATTTTGCATTAGGGCCCAGTAGACTATAAAGTCTCTATAAGTTCAGTATCCATCCAGCCCACATATGTATAACCAATGTATTATTTCTATAATGCCCCCGAGATGCAGTTTACATCGCCCATAGAGAATATTGCACAGCCCTATACCACTACAGCCCCCCACCCTTCCAAAATATCCCAGAAACAGACAAAATGGAAACATTTAGTTAGAGACACATAATATATAACTATATATAATATATTTTAATATTAGAAGATACATTGTAATATTGGCAGGGCACTTATAAGTACAATGGAACAATAACTAAAAGAGCAAACTGTCCACTACTGTCCAAATAAAGGCGGAAAGCTACTTATGGTAAGGCTATAAGAGCTCTATATAGATACACGGGATGGAATTGTTTATATATATATATATATATATATATATATATATACATAATATGGAGTAATATGCACATGTTATGTTGTACATCAAACTTGATGGACTTCTGTCTTTTTTTCAACCCTTAAAATAAAGATACATATAGAGTACTTATAGATGTAACCAATTGTATATCTCTATCCCTATCTATTTGCATGTGTGTATATATAATATATATATATATACATATACTGTATATACAAACACACATACAAAGAAGCTTTATTGTCAGAGCTAAATATACATTAGTTTTGCCAAAGCAACTGTACAATAGGGAATAAGAATGGTAGGGCTGATGGATGGGTGCTATGCGGATATATCCCATATTATATATATATATAGTATATATATATGTATATATATATACACATACATACATACATATATAAATAGATATATGGATATAGATATGGACAGGTATATAGGTATAATTTGTTACATTTATTAGTAACCGTAAATTCAAAGTTTTGAAATGCTATAAATATATATATATATATATCTATATATATATATAATATATATATAAAATCTATATATATATACATATATAATATATATGTATTAAAATTTAGCATTTACAACATTTTTAATTTTTGAGACAAGACGGTTCTAATCTTATTGACTATGAAATATTATTGATCGTTATTGCTGAATAAGGTGACTAGCAGTTAAGCTTAGGGATAGGCCGTAATATCATAAATCGAATATATTTGTAAGTAATTTTAGATCAATAGTTAAGTATTAATACACTTTAGGTTGTTTTGTTGGGTGAAAGAAAAGATTTAATATTGGTAAGGGTAGGTAAAAAAAAAAAATAAGAACAGTAATAAAATATAAATACAAATTAATGTTAGAGTTCATTTTAATTGATCTTTTAAAGGATAGGATGGGATTGGATTATACATGTAATCACCCGGGGCTTTTGTGTTACTTTTGGGAAAAGGAATGTAGTTACCGTAATATGATCTAGAAAAAGTGGGAAAAAAACCCCCCAAAACTAATATTCGTAAAAAAAGAAATATGACTGTGTGAAGGTTTTAAACTTTAGAAGCTATTGTGTCAATAAGGGGTTAATCAAAAAAATGCTTCCATGGAATAAAAAAAAATATCTAAAACCTGGTCCGTGCATCAGACGATGTATATACTCATGGCCTAAGAGGCTGGTTTTATCTTTATTTATGGACCAACGTACGGCTCTATGTAACTGTGTGATTCACATATAGGGAGATTATACCCGCCATATTAATTGTGACCGCCGGCATAAATTGTAAATATTTTTAACCTCTTAGTCACAGGACTGCGGTCATATTTTCACATAACATGAACCCATATCTGCAATGACTAATGGACTCGGGCCGATGACGCAAAAGATATTTTTGAATTATAGAACAATTTAAATAATTGTGCTTATTTTTAATTTGATGAAACATACGACAAAGTCATAAACCCCCGCTCTATATATATTTTTTAATCTGGAAACTTTAGAAGTCTAGTGAGAGACTGGTATTAATACTATAACATTAATTCACCATTTCTGTACCAATCAGCGATAATATTTACAGGTCATGAATTGATCATTTACGTTGCAAGTATGCGGCATAATTGCAGATGGCGGCATATTGTCTAGATCTATGGGGGCCGTGCAGAGAAGCAGATGGATTCTAGATAATGATGGACTCCTTAAAACAAAACATATTAGACGATAGTAAAAAAATAATCATTTAACCCTATACATGCTGCAGGCCGACAATGTCCAATGTTACCTAAGATCTTAGTAAATGCAAAGAGTATAATATGTAAACGATCCTAGACAGCATATAAACCTATACAGACATATATAGACATAGGACCAGTAGTACTGAATATATATATATATATCTTAGCAAGAAAATTAGAAATATATATATTATATACAAATATATAATTAGACTTTTATTCATATCCATATATATATATGAATTAAACTCACATTATATATATGTATATATAGATACAGATATGAATTAAAGTCAAATTATATATATATATATATATATATATATATATATATATTTTTTTTTTTTTTTATATATATGATATATATTTCTCATTTTTTTGTTAAGATTGTGTTCCCAATACCTACATAAATATATTGGGCTAAATTACTTTTACCCATTTCTGCTAGAATTAGACTTTTTTTTATCCTACTGTAATAAATAGGCAGTAGTTTTTATTTTTTACTATTCTTTACCCATCAATGCTGAACAATATCATCATATATAGTACAAGAAAATTCCATCTAAATGACATATTCCTCCATTTGTATCAATTGTCATATCAAGTCTCCAGTCACTGCACAAACAAGAAATATAGGGGAATTTTACCTATAGATTAATGTTAAAGTGCAAAAGAAAATCTGTATTTTTTTTATATTATTATTTTTTGATTTCCATTACTTATAAAAAGATGTAGGTAGAGAATTTCTTATTTTGCTGTACAATTGTATACTTTTCATTTAGTTTTCTTTTTTTTAAATCAAATTTGCAATCTGTACATCTAATTTCATTCAGGCAGTATATATGGTATATACCAACAAATCATGTGCGGCCAGGAGGGAGACTCCGAACCCCTGAAAGAGCAGAGATCATTTGACGAAAAGCTTAGGACAGTGGTTTATAGTTTTTAGGCCTCCACATATATTGTCAATGGGCAGGTGGTGGGGGAATTGGTTTATATTATATTTATATGCTATATGTGGTTAAGAGGTAACGACTAGGCCAAAATAGTCTTCTTGTAGGATTTCTTATAGGAATTCCAAAAATGAACTACGGTATGTTTGAATATTTGTCAACACATATATATGTATATTCAAATATTCCATACAAATATTCCAGAATAACACAAAAATGTTCTTTTTGTAGGTTTTCTTATAGGAACCCAAATAAAGACTATTTCGGCCTAGTCGTTAGCTTTTAACCGTGTCATGTCATGGTATAAGTGTTGGGATTAACTTTTTGTTAAATCTTGCATGGCTTTGTGGCCTGTGATTAACAGATCCATATTTGTTTCTTATTGAAGGATGGGCCAGACGTTTTCTGCTTTCACAGTAGATAGTGTTGGTTATGGGGTTTTGCCTTAATTCAGGTTATGTGCAGGATGGATGTGTTGCTTTTGCTAGAAGTTGGAATTAAAAAAAAAAAAAAAGTCATAAAACCTAGAAAAAACTCACAGGACACAAAATCACTGATGATAATATGATAGATTATTATTATTATAGCGTAATTTATTCCATGGTGCTTTGCATGTGAATAGGGGAGTACATAGACAAGTACAATAACCATGAACAGCACAAGGCACAGACAGGTGCAGGAGGGGAGAGGACCCTGCCCACGAGGGCTCAAAGTCTACATAAATATATGTTATGCATATTGTATAAGTTATATATATATGCATAAAATGGACATAAAACGATGATTACATGTGAACCTTCTTGCTGTATCTTGGTTAACCTCAATAACTATTATAATAAACTTTATGTCTATTTTTGGTTGTTTTCTTTACCTCTGATGCCTTTACGACCTACGATTGCCGCTGCTTTTTCCATATGGTTTTCTGGATTGGTTTCTTGGTTGTTGCAGAGATTGTTCTATGTCTTATATATATATGTATATGTATGCATAAAATTGAGATAAAAAATGATTAAATGTGAACGATCTTGCTTTATATTTTTTAACCTCAATCACTATTATAATAAACTTTATGGCTATTTTTTGTTGTTTTCTTTACCTCTGATGCCTTTACGACCTCCGATTGCCGCTGCTTTTTCCATATAGTTTTCTGGAGTGGTTTCTTGGTTATTGGCGGTGGTTGCCGAGATTGTTCTATGTTTTATATACTGTATATATATGTATACATAAAATGGAGATAAAAAGATGATTGGTTATCGGTGGTGGTTGCGGAGATTGTTCTATGTCTTATATACTGTATATATATGTATAAATAAAATGGAGATAAAAAGATGATTGGTTATCGGTGGTGGTTGCGGAGATTGTTCTATGTTTTATATACTGTATATATATATATATGTATACATAAAATAGAGATAAAAAGATGATTGGTTATCGGTGGTGGTTACGGCAATTGTTCTATGTCTTGTCTGGATTTAGGTTATGTTTGGAACTGATTGTGCATTTTCTATATGATAAACTGTATTGATGCTATAATATTTACTGTGTCGGGTCAAGGTGATGCTGATCACATCGCAAAAATGGGGGGGGGATCATAAGAAAAAAATCTTTCATGTGTAAAGTGATTGAGAGAAGGATGGCTTGTTATGTTTTTTATGAATGAAGTTCTGAATATCCCGTATAGGTGTTACTGTCTGCTCCATAGAAAGAGCAGAGTGCAATTTTTATTTGTAAATAAATCAGAATCATCATAAATATGTTTCATCGACTCAACAAAAAAATCTTTTTATATTCGCATGAGCCGTACAAATGTAAAACGATATATTGAGGCCTGTAAAAAAGTCCATATCCTTTAGCAATGGAAGCTATATACATTTTTCACCCAAGTAAACAATATCATGAGTTTATTATTATCAAAACTCTAGAAAGGGGTTTGTAATGAAAAGAAATGCTTGCGTACATGTATGTTGGTTTGTTGTGTTAAAATCAATAAAAAGGGGTTAAAAAAAACTTGTATTTCTCAGGCAATATGTATGAATACAGCTTAGATAGTGATAATAATAGAGAAATTAATTTATGTGACCACAGAAGGACTAGGTACTATATTTTTTGGTGAAATTAATGAATATTTTTAAACAGAAGTTTTTTTTAAGCCGAAGTGACTTATGGTGCAAATGTATAATTGTAATTAAAGATGGAAAAAATGTTTAAAAAGATTAAAAAGTAATAATCCTGACGGCGGAGCGTCGAGATCCCATTTTCTTGTTACGGGCGGTGTTGCCGTCATTTATAATATTAAAAAAAAAAAGGCGTAAAGAAAAAATAAACTGTGATTGTCATAAAGGATGATCCTACCTTTGCCCGCTCCTATGTAGGTCGTTTATTCATAGTAACATTAATTCCGAGTGGTTGAGTGGAATCTGCTGCCGTTTCCCATTGAAAAATATTTGCACCGTCCGGAAGAGCGTCGCTCCGGATGGAAAATTAAAGCAAATTTTATTAAAATTGTTTCAGGCTAAAAATGAACATTTCTGATGTGATCTGCTCAGTTTTGGTTTATTGGGAAGGTTGGATTTTTGTGTTTTTTTGCGATTTATTAATGTATATTTTTGGCGTTACCAATTGCATAGGCCTCGGGGCCTGTTTTTGCATATTTCAATGTAGAAATGGGATATTTGGATGTGCAAATGTTGCATGCAGAATATACAAAATATAAATGATATTGGGGGGGGTACTGATCTTTTTTTATTTGTAAGGAATTATTATTTAACTAGAAAATGTGTTAGGTAATGATTGTAAATTGATTTACTAAATTTAGAAAAATAATCTGTTCATGGGTTGAATGGGGCTCAAGCGTTATATTGCACACCACCTGTTGACAGGGGTGGCGCTGTTTTGGGGGTACCGATCTCTTTTATTTGTAAGGAATTATTTATTAACTAGGAAATGTGGTAGGGAATGACTTTAACAGGATTTATTGGCTTGAATGGGGCTCAGGTGTAATACTGCATATTACCTGTTGTCAGGGGTGGCGCTGTTTTGGGGGTACTGATCTTTTTAATTTGTAATGAATTATTTCTTAACTAGAAAATGTATTAGGCCATGATTTTTAAGGGATTTACTAAATTCAGCAAAAATAATCTGTTCAAGGGTTAAATGGAGCTCAGGTGTAATACTGCACATTACCTGTTGACAGGGGTGGCACTTTTTTGGGGTACTGATCTCTTTTATTTGTAAGGAATTATTTATTGACTAGGAATGTGTTAGGTAATGACTTTTAAGGGATTTATTGGGTTCAATGGGGCTCAGGAGTAATACTGCACATCATCTGTTGACAGGGGTGGCGCTATTTTTGAGGGTACTGTTTTTTTTTTTGTGCAAGGAATTATTTAATAACTAGAAAATGTGTTAGGCCATGGCTTTAAAGGGATCTAGTAAGTTTAGCAAAAATAATGTGTTCAAGAGTTAAATGGGGCTCAGGTGTAATACTGCACATTACCTGTTGACAGGGGTGGCACTGTTTTGGGGGTACTGATCTCTTTTATTTGTATGGATTATTTTTTAACTAGAAAATGTGTTAGGTAATGACTTTAAAAGGATTTATTCAGTTGAATGGGGCTCCTGTGTAACACTGCATAATACCTGTTGACAGGGGTTTTGGGGGTACTGATCTTTATTTGTAAGGAATTATTTCTTAACTAGAAAATGTGTTAGGCCATGGCTTTAAAGGGATTTACTAAGGTTGAAAAAAAATCTGCCAATGGGTTGAATGGGGCTCAGGTGTAATATTGCACACGACCTGCTGACAGGGGTGGCGCTGTTTTGGGGGTATTGATCTTTTTTATTTGTAATGAATTATTTTGTAACTAGAAAATGTGATAGACTATTGCTTTATAGGGATTTACTAACAATAAAGTCTGTCCATGGGTTGAACGGGGCTCTGGTGTAATTCTGCAAACTACCTGTTGACAAGGGTGGCGCTAAAAAAGGAGCCTTGTTTTTTTTTTTAAATTGGAAAATCTTCCAGTATCTGGACAGATTATCATTATCAGAATGAGTCTATAAGAAAGAAGTATGGGTATAAAAATCAGAGAAAAAAAAAAGTATTGTAAAAATGTATTTGAGAATGATTTTGTTTTGGGCGGCACAAACAATATATGGCCATAAACAATGGATAGATCCAGATAGACGTGGTAAGGTGTGGTGACAACCTGATGTTAATGGTGATTATACAGAAAGTATTATCAACAGATGCTGCAAAAATAAACTGGATCTCCCAATCCAAACAGGATCTCATGTCTATGGTCGGCTTAAAGGGATTGTCTGGAAATGTGATATTAATGGCCTATCCTTAGGATGAGGGTGTGTGACACACAGTCCCCCACCAACCAGCTGTTCCTGGGTACCGGTGGTGGCCGGATATGCCAAGAATTGCCATATTTTGTGGATTATAAGATGCACAGGTTTATAAGACCCACCCCATATGTAGAGACCTTGCCTCCTGTGACCCCGCTCTACCGTGTCCCCCTGGTAAGGTATAGCCAGATTATAAAATGCACCCCCATCTTCCCCCAATGGGGGGGGTAGATAAGGGTGTTTAAAGTCCGAAGAATATGGTACTCAGCTCCACCCATTGCATAGTGGCTGTGGTCAGGTAGTGCACATCTGCCGGCAGTGGACACAGCAGTTGGCAGTTGTGCCAGGTGTCACCCCCTCCATGATCATATATTGATTACCTATCCTAAGGACATGCCATCAATATAACAGCCCCAGACATCCCCTTTAACACCAGTTCCACTCGTCCATTCATTTTTTGCATATGAAAATATTGACTATTTTCCATCAGCGTTCATGTTCCAATTTTCGTCCATTTTTGGTCTACATGTCGGATTTTACCGTCAGTTTTTCTTGTATGCGAAAAAAAATTCTTCAAGTTTCTCAATCCCTATAAACCTTAAAAAACGATCAACAATGGGCGACTTTGATCTGCAGGCTCCAAAAGAGAATAAAGAAATGTGAGAGTGACCCCAGACCAGGAGCGTAACTACAATAGGTGCAGGGGTTGCAATGGCACCCGGGCCCTGGAGCCTAGGGGGCCCCAAATGTCCCTTTGGCTTATTGAAAAAGGCTAAAGCTATTAAAGATTTCCAATAATTGGGGGCCCTGTTGGAGCCTTTGCATCGGGGCCCATAAGCTTCAGGTTACGCCCCTGCCCTAGACTATAATGCGCCCATATTATGTCAAATGGAATTCACACTTGGTTTCTTGGTGTTTGTTTTTACTATGCTAGTGAGAAAATCTGGATATTTTTATCATTATAGTTTTTGCACCTGTTTACAAACCACAAAATAAAATAAAAATAAACAGAAAAAAAACAATAAGAGCAGTATGTTAGTAAAGCTCAGAATAGATGGGGAAGGGAATGAAAGGGTTAAAATGCAAAGAACCATTGGCATGCCGGGAGCTGTAGGCGCAGGGAATGACGGGATTTATTCTTGCAGTGCGTCCTCCTCCTTCGCTCATTGGGATGGCACTGCTGTGTGGATGCTGCAGCAGAAGAGCGCTGCTCCTGAGGACAATGGAACGCCGGGCTCACTGCACCTTCATCCCTCTACTTGGCCCTATAGAAACAGTAGACCCCAAGAGCTGACCCAATCCGAGCCCCGGGGACGGTCGCTCCATACACTAACGGTATAATATTGGACTTGATGTTTTATGTGTTCCACTGTTCTTGTTGAACTTGATACATGAGATCCTTGTTATCAGGCATTTTCTCCACTCTCATCTTTCTGAGCTATGGAAAAAACTTATTTGAGGGTTCGGGAGACGGCTGATGACCTCCACACATTGCATCGGTGGAGCCGGATGGGGCTAATTTTGGGAAAGGTCTTTAGTATCATCCATTCCACCAACAGCATTGGTCATATTGTAATTGGTACAGGTGCAGTTGGATGTTACTTTGTTTCTTTATGGAAAACTAATGATGCTAGAAAGCCCCCAGAGTGATGCTCGCTGTCAGGATGTGTTCACACCTTGCATTATTGCAGCAGTTTTTCATGTGTTTTATGCAAATTGAAAGCTGCTTTATACAGCACCGGTGAAGACAGTGAACGTCCACAAATCTCCTGCACACGGTGGCTTTCTTTTTTCTTGAATGAAATGGAAAACTGATGCTTTTTTAAAAGAAGCAGCGTCAATTCTATCACCGGTTTTTCACCATTGAAAGCAATGAGAAAGTGCAAAATACAACCGCTGCGTTTTTGCCACTTCTCTGGCGAATGAAACTAACTTTATTAAATATGTACTGCACACAAATGACACCAAAAACGCAGCAAAACCTGCTTAATGGAAGCTGCTTTATTACTGCCAAGAGAACAGGTTTTGGCTGCAGAAAGAATGCAGAACAAAGAAGATACCCAGGTTATACCGGCTGCACATATATAATTATATACAGGAGATGCCCAGGGTATACCAGCGGTACATATATAATTATATACAGGAGATATCCAGGTTATACCAGCTGTACATATATAATTATATACAAGAGGTGCCCAGGTTATACCAGCTGTACATATATAATTATATACAGGAGATGTCCAGGGTATACCAGCTGTACATATATAATTATATACAGGAGATGTCCAGGGTATACCAGCTGTACATATATAATTATATACAGGAGATGCCCAGGTTATACAGGCTGTACATATATAATTATATACAGGAGATATCCAGGGTATACCAGCTGTACATATATAATTATATACAGGAGATGCCCAGGTTATACAGGCTGTACATATATAATTATATACAGGAGATGTCCAGGGTATACCAGCGGTACATATATAATTATATACAGGAGATATCCAGGTTATACCAGCTGTACATATATAATTATATACAGGAGGTGCCCAGGTTATACCAGCTGTACATATATAATTATATACAGGAGATGTCCAGGGTATACCAGCTGTACATATATAATTATATACAGGAGATGCCCAGGTTATACAGGCTGTACATACTTAATTATATACAGTAGATGCCCAGGTTATACCAGCTGTACATATATAATTATATACAGAAGATATCCAGGTTATACCAGCTGTACATATATAATTATATACAGGAGATATCCAGGTTATACCAGCTGTACATATATAATTATATACAGGAGATATCCAGGTTGTACGGCTGTGCATATATAATTATATGCAGGAGATACCCAGGTTATACCAGCTGTACATATATAATTATATACAGGAGATGCCCAGGTTATACCAGCTGTACATATATAATTATATACAGGAGATGCCCAGGTTATACCAGCTGTACATATATAATTATATACAGGAGATGTCCAAGTTATACCAGCTGTACATATATAATTATATACAGGAGATGTCCAGGTTATACCAGCTGTACATATATAATTATATACAAGAGATGCCCATGTTATACTGGCTGTACATATATAATTATATACAGGAGATGCCCATGTTATACTGGCTATACATATATACAGGAGATGGCCAGGTTATACCAGCATGGTCAGTATTACTTTATATAGAAAGGTATATTGGCTATACCACTTGGTGTAAGATCTTACGTTGCCTGGTTTATGCTATTTACTATAAGGCGCCCATATGATCGTGCAGTGATGGACACAGTAGAGGCCCCTGTGTAAGGCTCCTCTGTGTCTGTGATAACAGCTTCTTACTGCTTGGGATCTGGATGTGGCCCCGTCACCTCTTGGGTCTATGTGCGGCTGCACAGGTTGCATCAATGTTATGTTCGCCCCTGTGATGATTGCATCAAGTAAAATATATCTATTTTTTGCATGGATCTTATATAAAGGGGTTATCCTGGTACTTTTGTATTTTTTGGGCATACAAACTTACTGGCAGGGAATTGCCTGATGTGCCCGTCACCACTCTCTGCTGCCACAGAGCAGGCATACATCGGTTCTTCTGGCGATCCACCGGATTCTGCTGACGACACGTCTACAGAGCACCGTCTTCTCTTCCGCTCTACTCCGTTGGCGGGGCGTGACTGCCCACATCATGTTGATTGCCAGCCGGCCTCCCGCTGCCTAAGTGCGCTAAGCTGGCTGTCAATCAGTATGAAGCCAGAAGTCACGCCCTGTCCACAGAGCAGCCTGGAAGATGAAGAGCTGGTCTGCTGACATGGAGCAGCTGAATCGCCAGCAGGAGCAGCCAATACTTGCTCTGTGCTGGCACCGGGTACAACAGGCAGGTAGTCGTTAGTTAGTTTTTAGGCAGGTAGTTATTATGGTAAGTCCCAGAAAACCCCTTTAAAGAGAGGTTACCTTATACATAGCCTGACATCCAGCGCACAGCGGTGACCAGGGACCCGCACTGTGTGGTCTCTGTTATCGGGTGCCATTATTATGACATCTGTATCTCTCTATACTTTCTTATATCTTCATATTTTTTTTCCTTTTCACAGTTATTCCAGAAATGTGAAGATGACGCGGTCGTGCGGTAATGTCACCTGAGACGGTATGAGCAGGCGATGGCTGAGAAATCACAGACAGGGAATTTGGCATCATTGGAGTTCTATATCTTATATGTTATATATATATATGTTCTATTGCACTTTTATATTGTAAAAAGCAACTTTGTATCCTAAGTGAGTGCTGTACAGTTCTGTACACAGCGGAGGCTGGAGACGCTGACACTCAATATATAGATGTAATGACACATGCAGACTGTACACCTCTGCTCCTATGTCTGATCACTATGTGTATCGCTACATATCTACTCAGTGATGGAGAAGTGCTAATACCCTGATTATTCTTTAGAAAGTAATTACTGCATGAACCTGATAGCTACACTGCTGGTATAGAGCATCATATAACCTGTATATCGCCATATAACCTGACTGTACATGGAATATCACTCAGCACAAACTGCCATATATCTATTCATACTATACCGCCATATATCATCACTTACCACATCTAGTATACCTCCATCGAACATCATACATCATATATTGCCATATATTATCATACACCCAACACATCTGGTATACCACCATATAATATCACACACATTGTATATCTCCATTTAATATCACACACCTCCACAGATCTAGTATAGCGATATATAACATCATCAGCCACCACCACATATCTGGTATATCGCCATATAACATCACACACCACCACACATCTGGTATACCGCCATATAGCATCACACACCACCACACATCTGGTATACCGCCATATACCATTACACACCACCACTCATCTGGTATACCGCCATATAGCATCACACACCACCACACATCTGGTATACCGCCATATACCATTACACACCACCACACATTTCATATACCTCCGAATAACGTCAAACATTACTACATATCTCGTTTACCGCCATATAACATCACACACCATTACACATCTGGTATACCTGTCATATACCATTAAACACCACCACACATCTATATAACATCACACATCACCACACATCTGATATACCGCCATATAACATCACATGTCACCACACATCCAGCATACTGCCATATAACATCACACACCACCTTATAACCAATATATCAAATGAACCTATATAATGAATGTATAGGTCTGCACACACTTTACTTTCATACATTCCGTATTCTTCAGAATATCTTAATACACCATAATATTACAAGTACTGTATACCGCTTTTTAACCTCATGATATTATACATCCAATTTACCTCTAATCAGCCTAACATATCACCATAAACCCAACATACCTCCATATAACACATATAGTACCTCCATAATAACACACCACAACATAGCCAGCATACCTCCATGTTACACATCCCACCTTAAACCCAGTATACCTCTATATAAGTGTGAGCCCTTGTGGACAGGGTCCTCTCCCCTTCTGTACCTGTGTGACTTGATTGTCCATACTTATTGTACTTGTCTTTGTTTGTCCCTTCCACATGTAAAGCGCCATGGAATCTAATGACGCAATAATAATAATAATAATAATATTATTATAACACATAATGCTATATAGCAAGTATACCTCAATATAACACTCGCCACCATACAGCCTGTATACAGTATCTCCATATAAGACACCACCATATAGCCAGCATACCTCAATATTTCATCACCATATAGCCATTATAATACCATATAACACATCCCAGCATATAGCTAATATACCTCTGTATTACACATTCCATCATATAAGAAGCATACCTCTATATAACATCAGCATATACTCAGAATACCTCCATATAACACATTCCACCATATAGCCAGTGTATCTCTGTATTACACATACCCCGATATAATACACCATCATAAGGCCAGCATACCTCCATATTAAACATAGCACTATTTAAGCAGCATACTTCCATATAATACATTACCATATACCACCATATTACCATTGTAAATATGATATGTTCATACAACTGACCACCATATAGCCAGCATGCTTCCATATGACCTGTGTGCCTCCATATAACATACATTAGCATAAAGCCATCATAGCTCCATATAACACACCACCATATGGCTAGCATACCTTCATATATAACATATATCACTATATATCCAGCGTATATGCATATCAATATACACTGTGTGCAGAATTATTAGGCAAGTTGTATTGTAGAGGATTATTTTTATTATTGATAAACAACTATGTTCTCAATCACCCAAAAGACTCATAAATATCAAAGCTTAATATTTTTGGAAGTTGGAGTGTTTTGTTTTTTTAGATTTGGCTATCTTAGGAGGATATCTGTTTGTGCAGGTAACTATTACTTGCAGAATTATTAGGTAACTTAATAAAAACCAAATCTATTCCCATCTCACTTGTTTATTTTCACCAGGTAAACCAATATAACTGCACAAAATTTAGAAATAAACATTTCTGACATGCAAAAACAAAACCCCATAAAAATTAGTGACCAATATAGCCCCCTTTCTTTATGATGACACTCAACAGCCTTCCATCCATAGATTCTGTCAGTTGCTTGATCTGTTTACGATCAACATTGCGTGCAGCACCCCACCACAGCCTCCCAGACACTGTTCCCAGAGGTGTACTGTTTTCCCTCCCTGTAGATCTCACATTTTAGGAGGGACCACAGGTTCTCTATGGGGTTCAGATCAGGTGAACAAGGGGGCCATGTCATTATTTTTTCTACTTTCAGACCTTTACTGGCCAGCCACGCTGTGGAGTAGTTGGATGCATGTGATGGAGCATTGTCCTGCATGAAAATCATGATTTTCTTGAATGATACCGACTTCTTCCTGTACCACTGCTTGAAGAAGTTGTCTTCCAGAAACAGGCAGTAGGTCCCGGAGTTGAGCTTCACTCCATCCTCAACCCGAAAAGGTTCCACAAGTTCATCTTTGATGATACCAGCGCATACCAGTACCCCACCTCCACCTTGCTGGTGTCTGTGTTGGAGTGGAGCTCTCTGCCTTTTACTGATCCAGCCTCTGGCCCATCAAGAGTCACTCTCATTTCATCAGTCCATAAAACCTTTGAAAAATCAGTCCTAAGATATTTCTTGGCCCAGTCTTGACGTTTTATCTTATGTTTCTTGTTCAAAGGTGGTGGTTTTTCAGCCTTCCTTACCTTGGCCATGAACCTGAGTATGGCACACCTTGTGCTTTTTGATACTCCAGTAATGTTGCAGCTCTGAAATATGGCAAAACGGGTGGCAAATGGCATCTTGGCAGCTTCACACTTGATTTTCCTCTATTCATGGGCAGTTATTTTTCGCCTTTTTTGCCCTCACGCTTCTTGCGACCCTGTTGGCTATTTGCCATGAAACACTTAATTGTTCGGTGATCACGGTTCAAAGGTTTGGCAATTTCAAGACTGCTGCATCCCTCTGCAAGACATCTCACAATTTTGGACTTTTCAGAGCCCATCACATCTATCTTCTGACCCATTTTGCCAAAGGAAAGGAAGTTGCCTAATAATTAAGCACACCTTATATAGGGGTTGATGTCCTTACACCACACCCCTCCTCATTACAGAGATGCACATCACCTGATTTACTTAATTTGTAGTTGGCTCTCAAGCCTATACAGCTTGGAGTAGGACAACATGTATAAAAAGCACTCACTGATCTCAGGGAGACCAGTCAAGGAAAACACTGCGGGCAGCCGGCTAAAGCGCTCAAACACAGTGAAATCCATGATGCATTGCCCTCTGGGAATTTGAATATGCAAACGGAGTCCCGTGTTTGAGACTCTTAATCGAGGCTCCACGGACTCCATTTGCATAACATGTATAAAAAGTATCATGTGATCAAAATACTCATTTGCCTAATAATTCTGCACACAGTGTATAGCCAGCATAACGCCATATTACACACCATCATATCTCCGTATTGCACATCCCATCATATGAGCAGCATACCTGGATATAACATCACCATATAGCTAATATAAATCCATATAACACATTCCGGAATATGCCCAAGTATGCCTCTATATTACACCAACACATGTTCAGTATACCTCGACATAGCACCACCATATACCCAGTATGCCTCTATATTACACCACCACATACCCAGTATACCTCCACATAGTACCACCGTATACCCAGTTTACCTCCATATAACACACCACCACATATCCAGATTACCTCCATAAAACACCACCACAACATATTCAGTATACTCATATTACACATACCATCATATAGCCAGCATGTATCCAAATATCCCCATTCCATAATATAGCCAACATATCTCTAGATCACAAACACCACCAGAAAGCCATCATACCTCTATATACACAGTATCGTACAGCCAGTAGATTTCCTTATTAAACACGCCATCATATCTGGATATAACATCACCATATAGCTAATATGCGTCTATATAACACAAAGCACAATATAGCCAGTATACCTCAATATTTCATATTTCACCATATAGTCAATATTTCTCCATATGATACATCCCACTAATTAGCCATTTAGTCAATATTCCTCCATATAACACACTATAGAGCCAGCATTCCTCCATATAACACACTATAGACCCAGCATTCCTCCATATACCACACTATAGAGCCATCATTCCTCCATATAACGCACTATAGAGCCAGCATCCCTCCATATAACACACTATAGAGCCAGCATCCTTCCATATAACACACTATAGAACCAGCATTCCTCCATATAACACACTATAGAGCCAGCATTCCTCCATATAACACACTATAGAGCCAGCATTCCTCCATATAACACACTATAGAGCCAGCATTCCTCCATATAACACACTATAGAGCCAGCATTCCTCCATATAACACACTATAGAGCCAGCATTCCTCCATATAACACACTATAGAGCCAGCATTCCTCCATATAACACACTATAGAGCCAGCATTCCTCCATATAACACACTATAGAGCCAGCATTCCTCCATATAACACACTATAGAGCCAGCATTCCTCCATATAACACACTATAGAGCCAGCATTCCTCCATATAACCACTATAGAGCCAGCATTCCTCCATATAACACACTATAGAGCCAGCATTCCTCCATATAACACACTATAGAGCCAGCATTCCTCCATATAACACACTTATAGAGCCAGCATTCCTCCATATAACACACTATAGAGCCAGCATTCCTCCATATAACACACTATAGAGCCAGCATTCCTCCATATAACACACTATAGAGCCAGCATTCTCCTCCATATAACACACTAATAGAGCCAGCATTCCTCCATATAACACACTATAGAGCCAGCATTCCTCCATATAACACACTATAGAGCCAGCATTCCTCCATATAACACACTATAGAGCCAGCATTTCCTCATATAACACACTATAGAGCCAGCATTCCTCCATATAACACACTATAGAGCCAGCATTCCTCCATATAACACACTATAGAGCCAGCATTCCCATAACCACTATAGACAGCATCCTATATACATATGAGCCAGCATTCCTCCATATAACACACTATAGAGCCAGCATTCCTCCATATAACACACTATAGAGCCAGCATTCCTCCATTAAACACACTATAGAGCCAGCATTCCTCCATATAACACACTATAGAGCCAGCATTCCTCCATATAACACACTATAGAGCCAGCATTCCTCCATATAACACACTATAGAGCCAGCATTCCTCCATATAACACATATAGAGCCAGCATTCCTCCATATAACCACTATAGAGCCAGCATTCCTCCATATAACACACTATAGAGCCAGCATTCCTCCATATAACACATATAGAGCCAGCATTCCTCCATATAACACACTATAGAGCCGGCATTCCTCCATATAACACACTATAGAGCCGGCATTCCTCCATATAAACACTATAGAGCCAGCATTCCTCCATATAACACACTATAGAGCCGGCATTCCTCCATATAACACACTATAGAGCCGGCATTCCTCCATATAACACACTATAGAGCCAGCATTCCTCCATATAACACACTATAGAGCCAGCATTCCTCCATATAACACACTATAGAGCCAGCATTCCTCCATATAACACACTATAGAGCAGCATTCTCCATATAACACACTATAGAGCCAGCATTCCTCCATATAACACACTATAGAGCCAGCATTCCTCCATATAACACACTATAGAGCCAGCATTCCTCCATATAACACACTATAGAGCCAGCATCTCCTCCATATAACACACTATAGAGCCAGCATTCCTCCATATAACACACTATAGAGCCAGCATTCCTCCATATAACACACTATAGAGCCAGCATTCCTCCATATAACACACTATAGAGCCAGCATTCCTCCATATAACACACTATAGAGCCAGCATTCCTCCATATAACACACTATAGAGCAGCATTTCCATCATCTATAAACACTATAGAGCCAGCATCCTCCATATACACACTACATTAGAGCCAGGCATTCCTCCATATAACACACTATAGAGCCAGCATTCCTCCATATAACACACTATAGAGCCGGCATTCCTCCATATAAACACTATAGAGCCAGCATTCCTCCATATAACACACTATAGAGCCGGCATCCCTCCATATAACACACTATAGAGCCGGTATTCAGACTAGTCCCCTCTATCCCTGTATATAGACCCCGGACCTCCATGTGTCTAACCCCAGATTAGACCATTATATGAGTCTGAGGTTTATATAGAGGTTGGATGTCTTTATACAGAGGTTTCTGGCACTTTCAGGCAGTTTCTCATTTTCTCACATTGGGGTTCAGTGTGACAGATGTGTCAGTGACATCAGGCAGTGCCGCCATATTGGTTGTCAATTTTGAATTGTTGTCAATTTAGAAAATTCTGCCAAAATCCGGTCACATCCATATTTCCCTATAATTGATGTTTCTCCTAAAGTTTAAAGAACATTCGATCCTCGCTGGTTTCGCCCAGAATCTCCCCCATGATTGGTTACTGGGGATCAGGTGACTGTTTTCTACTTGTTAAATGTTGACCAGCTGCGTCATTTCATACCGAAATATGTGACATATGCAAAATAATGTGGATTTTGTTTTTTTTTCATAGGGAAAATTAGATTATAAAATGTGTGGACACAATGTAAATAAAATACATGAAATCTGACCGGCTGATCTACAAATATTCATTGCTTGGCTCTATAGTGTTTTATTGGCATTGGTAAGGCATGAGTAAAGAGGATGACAGTAACATTCCTCTAATCCAGCATCTGATAATACAGAATGTGTGAAATTCTCCTACTGACAACATTTACCTGCAATAAGAGGTATTCAGAATGTACCATAATCTACGAGTAACCCCCAAAACATCTGGGTAACAGGAGCAGTAATGTAATAAACCTCTTATTATTACATTTGTATGTTTTACCAGAGACAGACATTACATTGGTGCATGGAGGGGGCATTATTACTATATGGAGGCACAGAGGGGACTTTATTGCTATATAGAGGCACAGAGGGGACATTATTCATATATGGAGGCTCAGAGGGGGCATTATTACTATATAGAGGCACAGAGGGGACATTATTACTATATGGAGGCTCAGAGGGGGCATTATTACTATATGGAGGCATAGAGGGGGCATTATTGCTATATAGAGGCACAGAGGGGACATTATTCATATATGGAGGCTCAGAGGGGGCATTATTACTATATGGAGGCATAGAGGGGGCATTATTGCTATATAGAGGCACAGAGGGGACATTATTCATATATGGAGGCTCAGAGGGGGCATTATTACTATATGGAGGCATAGAGGGGGCATTATTGCTATATGGAGGCATAGAGGGGGCATTATTACTATATATGGAGGCATAGAGGAGGCATTATTACTATATGGTGTTACAGAGGGGGCATTATTACTATATGGAGGCACAGAGGGGCATTATTACTATATGGTGTTACAGAGGGGGCATTATTACTATATGGAGGCACAGAGGGGGCATTATTACTATATGGTGTTACAGAGGGGGCATTATTACTATATGGAGGCATAGAGGGGGCATTATTACTATATGGAGGCACAGAGGGGGCATTATTACTATATGGAGGCATAGAGGGGGCATTATTACTATATGGTGTTACAGAGGGGGCATTATTACTATATGGAGGCACAGAGGGGACATTCTTACTAAATGGAGGCACAGAGGGGGCATTATCACTATATGGAGACACAGAGGGGGCATTATTACTATATGGAGGCACAGAGAGGGCATTATTACTATATGGAGGCACAGAGGGGGCATTATCACTATATGGAGGTACAGAGGGGACATTCTTACTATATGGAGGCACAGAGGGGGCATTATTACTATATGGAGGCACAGAGGGGACTTTATTGCTATATGGAGACACTGAGGGAGCATTATTACTATATAGAGGCACAGAGGGGACATTATTCATATATGGAGGCTCAGAGGGGGCATTATTACTATATGGAGGCATAGAGGGGGCATTATTGCTATATAGAGGCACAGAGGGGACATTATTCATATATGGAGGCTCAGAGGGGGCATTATTACTATATGGAGGCATAGAGGGGGCATTATTGCTATATGGAGGCATAGAGGGGGCATTATTACTATATATGGAGGCATAGAGGAGGCATTATTACTATATGGTGTTACAGAGGGGGCATTATTACTATATGGAGGCACAGAGGGGGCATTATTACTATATGGTGTTACAGAGGGGGCATTATTACTATATGGAGGCATAGAGGGGGCATTATTACTATATGGAGGCACAGAGGGGGCATTATTACTATATGGAGGCATAGAGGGGGCATTATTACTATATGGTGTTACAGAGGGGGCATTATTACTATATGGAGGCACAGAGGGGACATTCTTACTAAATGGAGGCACAGAGGGGGCATTATCACTATATGGAGACACAGAGGGGGCATTATTACTATATGGAGGCACAGAGAGGGCATTATTACTATATGGAGGCACAGAGGGGGCATTATCACTATATGGAGGTACAGAGGGGACATTCTTACTATATGGAGGCACAGAGGGGGCATTATTACTATATAGAGACACAGAGGGGGCATTATTACTATATGGAGGCACAGAGGGGGCATTATTACTATATGGAGGCACAGAGGGGACATTCTTACTATATGGAGGCACAGAGGGGGCATTATTGCTATATGGAGGCACAGAGGGGACATTATTCATATATGGAGGCTCAGAGGGGGCATTTTTACTATATGGAGGCACAGAGAGGGCATTATTACTTTATGGAGGTACAGAGGGGGCATTATTACTATATGGAGGCACAGAGGGGGCATTATTACTATATGAAGGCACAGAGGGGGCATTATTACTATATGGAGACACTGAGGGAGCATTATTACTATATAGAGGCACATAGGGGACATTATTACTATATGGAGGCACAGAGGGGGCATTATTACTATATGGAGGCATAGAGGGGGCATTATTACTATATGGAGGCATAGAGAGGACATTATTACTATATGGAGGCACAGAGGGGGCATTACTACTATATGGAGGCACAGAGGGGGCATTATTACTATATGGAGGCACAGAGGGGACATTATTACTATGTGGAGGCACAGAGGAGACATTATTACTATATGGAGGCCCAGAGGGGGCATTATTACTATATGAAGGCACAGAGGGGGCATTATTACTATATGGAGACACTGAGGAGCATTATTACTATATAGAGGCACATAGGGGACATTATTACTATATGGAGGCACAGAGGGGGCATTATTACTATATGGAGGCATAGAGGGGGCATTATTACTATATGGAGGCACAGAGGGGACATTATTACTATATGGAGGCACAGAGGGGGCATTACTACTATATGGAGGCACAGAGGGGGCATTATTACTATATGGAGGCACAGAGGGGGCATTATTACTATATGGAGGCACAGAGGGGACATTATTACTATGTAGAGGCACAGAGGGGGCATCATTATTATATGGAGGCACAGAGGGGACATTATTCATATATGGAGGCTCAGAGGGGGCATTCTTACTATATGGAGGCACAGAGGGGGCATTATTACTATATGGAGGCACAGAGGGGACATTCTTACTATATGGAGGCACAGAGGGGACATTATTACTATATGGAGGCACAGAGGGGGCATTATTACTATATGAAGGCACAGAGGGGGCATTATTACTATATGGAGGCACAGAGGGGACATTCTTACTATATGGAGGCTCAGAGGGGGCATCCTTACTATATGGAGGCTCAGAGGGGGCATCATTACTATATGGAGGCACTGAGTGGGCATTATTATTATATGGAGGTACAGAGGAGGCATTATTACTATATGGCGTTACAGAGGAGGCATTATTACTATATGGAGGCAAAGAGGGTGTATTATTTCTATATGGAGGCACAGAGGGGGGGCATTATTACTATATGGAGGTACAGAGAGGGCATTATTACTATATTACTATATTTTGCCATGTGTTTTCCATAATAATGTCAATAAGTGGAAGGGTTGTAAAACACAGGCAAATCTGCCCCAATACTTGACATGCTGCAGATTATTTTCTGCACCCAAATCTGCAAGGAAAACATAAGCAACATGTGCACAACACTTCAGGATTCTCATGGACTTTGCTCTTCTAACTTCAGGAAAGGCATGCAGGTTTGTCACAAAACTGCACCAGAAAATGCACTGTGTGCACACAGCCTAAATAGCAGGTAAGCGTCACCCAGAGGTGGGGTCCACATATGAACGACCACTATATGCCACAATAACACTATATATATAGCCAAATAGTCAAGAATCAGAGACAAGGTAATAACCGGTGTAAAATTAATTTGGAGAATGCAAGAATACAAGAAGCAAAGTGCAGAAGTACACACTTTCATCACATTAGTTGCAGCTGCCTCATGTTAAACAGGACCTGTCACTTTCCATAAATATGGATTTTTTTCCCATTGATGTAAATGCCGCTGTTCTCCTGAATCCGGAGATGTTTTTTGTTATTCTGCGCCTCTGTTCATGAGATATGGCCTTCTCTTCCCTGTATATACATCTAGTCTTGTACAAAGGGGTGTGGTCTTTAAGAAGAGGTCACTCCTACTTGTCTAACAAGACTAGATTTATATACAGGGAAGAGAGAGTCATATCTCAGGAACGGATAGGTGCAGAATCACAAGAAAAACATTGCCAAATTCAGGAGAACACAAGCATTTACATCGAGTTAAAAAAATCCATATTTATGGTGAGTGACAGGTTCTCTTTAACTCCTTAATAACCTTTGACATATATTTTCATCTGAAGCCTTGGAAGATGCTGACTGTAAAGGTGCCGTCACACGCATCAATTTACTGAACGATATTGTTAGCGATCACATGCACGCGCAATCGCTAACAATATCGTTCAGATCACTGGTGAGCTGTCACACAGGCAGACTCACCAGCGATCAATGGACCAAAGACATCGTGGAAACGATTTAAATATCGTTTCCATGATGTCTTGCTCCCACTGCCAGGCTGCGGTAAGCGGGAGCAGGCTGGTCTCCAAGGTAAACTGCGGGTAACTATAGAACAAGCAATTAAACAATTTAAGGTTCAAGTGCCCTAAGGGAAGTAAAAAATACTGTAAAAAAAAGTATCAAAACATATTTAAAACTTTACATCAGCTCACTTTCCCCCTTCAAAAAATAATAAAAAAAAGGGTCTTAAAATACTAAAAAGCTAGACATGTTTGGTATCATTGTAATTGTACTGAGCTGGTGAATTATCCTGGCTGTGGCCATTACTTGGTGTACACCTCCTGAGCATGTGCCCCGGCAGTGAGCGCAGGCACAGGGAGCATGCTGTGGAGCCGGCCGGTACACCCGATAATCCCCCACAATGCACCAGACCGGAAATGATGTGCAGCGGTGTCATATCAGGAAGGAGGCTCAGGGATTTCAAACATGGGGACCGTGCTTCCCATCGGGGTGTGATAACAATGGAGGGGGGTGGGGGGAGAACTCCCACATCGAGACGATGAGGGAAAAATGTAAGTTATAAAAAGCTTTTTTTCAACCATTATAGCTCTTAGTTAGGTCAGACAGGGATGATTAGGGATGTAGTAGGAAGCTGCAGGGACAGATAGTGATAGGTTTGGGGGCATAAATGACCTGACAGGTTCCCTTTAAACTTTAGTTGCATTCAAAATCATACTAAGATATCACAAATGATGAAAGTTGTGTGCATTGAAAACAAAAACAACCACAATAACAAAAATAAACCAATAAGTACAAATAATGTAACAAAAAAATGACATAAAAGAAAAAGAATTTATGTGAATTTCAGATACACACGTGGTCAAAAATTGTTGTTCCCCCTCGTTTAATGAAAGAAAAACCCACAATGGTCACAGAAATAACTCAAATCTGACAAAAGTAATAATAAATATAAAATCTATGAAAATGAACAAGTGAAAGTCAGACATTGTTCTTCAGCCCTGCTGCCACAGAATGTTTTATAAAATGAAACTCATGAAATCGGCCTGGAGAGTAATGATGGTCCCCCTGAAAACAATGTGACAAAAGGGACATGTGAAATCAAGGTGTGTCCACTAATTAGCATCACAGGAGTCCACAATCTTGTAATCAATCAGTGGGCCTGTATATAGGGCTACAGATACCCACTGTGCTGTTCGGTGACATGGTGTGTACCACACTCTACATGGACCAGAGGAAGCGAAAAAAAGAGTTGTCTCAGGAGATTAGAAAGAAAATTATAGACAAGCATGTTAAAGGTAAAGGTTATAAAACCATCTCCAAGCAGCTTGATGTTCCTGTGACTACAGTTTCACATATTATTTAGAAATGTAAGATCCATGGGACTGTAGCCAACCTACCTGGATGTGGCCACAGGAGGAAAAACTGATGACAAATCAACGAGATTGATAATACAAATGGTAACAAAAGAGCCCAGGAAAACCTCTAAAGCAGAGGTCCCCAAATCCAGGCCTCAGTGGCCGCCAACAGTGCAGGTTTTCAGGATTGCACAGGGGTTGGAATCATCACCAGTGCAGGTGATTCAATTATCACCTATGCAATACTAGGGAAATCCTGAAAACCTGCACTGAGGCCTGGATTTGGGGACCTCTGCTCTAAAGAGATTAAAGGTGAACATCAAGCTCAAAGAACATCAGTGTCAGATAGCACTATCCGTAGTTGTTTGACCCAAAGTGGACTTCATGGGAGGTGAGCAAGGATGACACCAATGTTGAAAATAAATAATTAAAAAGCCAGACTGGAATTTGCCAAACTACATGTTGACAAGCCACAAAGCTTTTAGGAGAATGTCCTATGGACAGATGAGACAGGAATGGGACATTTTGGAAGGGCACATCAGCTCTATGTTCACAGACGGGAAAATGAAGCACATCAAGAAAAGAACACTGTCCCTACTGTGAAACATGGAGGAGGCTCTGTTATGTTCTGGGGCTGCTTTGCTGCATCTGGCACAGGGTGTCTTGAATCTGTGCAGGGTACAGTGAAATCTCAAGACTATAAAGGGATTCTAGAGAGAAATGTGCTGCCCAATGTCAGAAATCTTGGTCTCAGTCGCAGGTCATGGGTCTTGCAACAGGATAATGACCCAAAACACACAGCTAAAAACACCCAAGAATGGCTAAGAGGAAAAGATTGGACTTTTCTGGAATGGCGTCTATGAGCCCTGACCTAAATCCTATTGAGCATCTTTGTAAAGAGCTGAAATATGGTAAAGGCGACCTTCAAACACCAGACAGCTGGAGCAGTTTGCTCTTGAGGAGTCGCCAAAATCCCTGTGGAGAGGAGCAGAAGTCTCATTGACAGTTACAGGAATCGTGTGATTGCAGTGATCGACTCAAAAGGTCGTGACACAAAATATTAAATTAAGGAACATCATTACTGTCCAGGCCGATTTCATGACTTTAATGTTTTTATCTATTCTGTGTCAGCAGTGTTGAAAAGCAATGTGGACTTCATTTCTTCATTTTCATGGATTTTATATTTATTATTACTTTTGTCAGATTTTAAGTTATTTCTGTGACCATTGTGGGTTTTTCTTACATTAAATGAGAGGGACCAACTATTTTGACCACGTGTGTATGTATTGTAGGGAGCAGATTTATCATCCATGGACTTTGCTGTCACTTGTTAACAAATAACCACATTTATCAGCTGGAGGCGATATACCAGGAGGAGCGAGGTGTTATCTCATACACCACTCCCTGATATCAGCCATATTGTCAAGTATTCCACTGTGTCACATGTAATGAATGATTTCGAAATATCAGTTTTATCCTTCTACCCATGTTTACAATTCATTTTTTTTTACATGATATTTTTGAATAAAGAAAGGAATGTGATAAAATTAATTGGGATTTTCCATCATTCCAATTTATGACGTATAATTCATGTGTAGCCAAGACCAGCAGATCAATCATGACGAAGGGGTGTTGGTGAATCATTATATGGAAAACTATTATTAAAACAATGACATAAACAACAATAATCCCCAAATGACAACATTCCATAAAGGGTTAATAAAAGAAGCCTAACTATATAATGGTCCTCCCTATTCTCACTTCTAAGGCTGGCTTCACATTGCGGGTCTCAACCGATCCGTGGCTGTCAGGGTGAACCTGACAGCCCCGGACTGGATTTTGGTCCCATAGTATCCTGTGGGGCCAGATGGAGCCGGATGGCAGCTCTCTACCATCCGGTTTCTATCTCTCCGGGACAATCGGGGAGAATTCAGAATTCTCTCACGGACACAAAAACGTTGCTTGCAACGTTTTTGTGTCCGAGAGGAGAATATCTCCTCTAATTGCCTTCTCCCGGATTCTCCCGGATCCAGGGTAATCTGGGTCTCCCTGACATGGGAGCCTATGGGGCCGGATTGCCACAATCCCTGAGGATCCAGGAACCAGACACCTGCGACTGCACGCCGCTGTTGTTTCAGGACCGCGGCTAGCTCCCCGCGAGCCGCAGTCCTGATTCATCAGCAGCTGCAGCTGTGTCCGGCTGCACACCGGACCAGAGGGCATATTAGCTCTCCGGTTCTGTGTGTTGATCCAGTCCGGGGCTGTCAGGTTCACCCTGACAGCCACGGATCGGATCAGACCCGCAGTGTGAAGCCAGCCTAATGGGTAATATATCTCCTGCTCAGGTTGTATTATCTATAGCTGTTTCGCCGCCACCTCAGGGACCCTTGTTAACTATCTTGCTATTTTTCCATAAATCATTGGTCTCTTTAAACTTCAACCCAGGAGTTTCCCTGCCAGTCATAACATACTTGTGCATCTCAATAAATTAGAATATCATCAAAAAGTTAATTTATTTCAGTAATTCAATATATAAAGGGAAACACATATATTAACCCCTTCCCGACGCATGACGTACAACGTCATGGGCCAGTTACCGGGGTTTGATATGAGCTCCGGCGCGGATCTCACATCATTTGCTCGACATCTCAGCTGATCTCATCAGCTGAGATGTTGGGCTGACAGCACCAATCGGATCCGGGATCCGATCGGTGTTGTTAACCATTTGGATCCGGCTGTCAATCAGTAACAGCGGGATCCAAAGGTGCCGCGGCGGGGAATGCACTGTTTACCGCCTGCACGGGGTCCTGGTTTGACTCCGGAAGCTGTCACGGAGCACCAGTGGTGTAACTTCAGGCCCAGGGGCCCTGATGCGAGAGCTGCAGCAAGGCCCCCAATTATTGCAAATCTTTAATAAAATTAGTCTTTTTCTATAGGTCAAAGGGACTTCTGGGGCTCCCCTAGGCTGCAGGGCCTGGTTGCGATCGCGGAGCAATTCTGGTGAGTGGTTGGCAAGCGCTGCCAACCACTCATCGTCCACAATTCTAAAGGCGACTTTAGACACACAGATATCTGTGTCCAACTTCTGAACAGATCTCTGGTTGCAGTGAAATCATGGACACATTGTTCCATTTTGTGGCTGTGTACAAATGGAACAATGTGTCCATGATTTCACTGCAACCAGAGATCTGTTCAGAAATTGGACACAGATATCTGTGTGTGTAAAGTGGCCTTAAGGGTACCGTTACAAGTCGCAACATTGCATGCAATTTCACTGGCAGTTTGCTGGTTGCAGTGAAATTATGGACACATTGTTCTATTTTGTTGCCGTTTACAAATGTAACAATGTGTCCATGATTTCACTGCAACCAGCAAATTGCCAGTGAAATTGCATGCAATGTTGCGACGTATAACGGTACCCTAAAGGGGCCGTCACACGCGTCAATATCGCTGTCAATGTCGCTGCTGCACATGACGTTGCAGCGATATTGACGCGTGTGACATGGTGTATCAACCAGCAATAAATCGCTGGTTGATGGTCGCCAGGTTTTCGGACAGGACCGAAAACCTGGCGATGGTCACCCGGTGTACACGCATCATCGCTTCGTGTGACACCGGAGACGCGAGCAGCCAGCTCCCAGCGCCTCTCAGGAAGCGCTGGGAGCTGGTATCCATGGTAAACTGCAGGTATCTAGGCAGCATGCACTGCCTAGTTACCCACAGTTTACCTTGGATACCAGCCTGCTCCCGCTAACCGCAGCCTGGCAGCGGGAGCAAGACATCGTGGAAACGATATTTAAATCATTTCCACGATGTCACTGATACTGATCGCTGGTGACTCTGCCTGTGTGACAGCTCACCAGCGATCAGCCGTCAATGTCGCCAGCGATCAGATCGCTGGCGACATTGACGTGTGTGATGGCCCCTTTACAGATACTGATGTGCTGCAGCTCATCGGTATCTGTCAGAAGTGATCGGATGGTGCAGCAGGGTACCTCTCTATGGGGCTGTGTAATAGTAAGAATCAATTAAAAAAAGTTTTTATAAACATGTAAAAAAAAACATAAAAGTTCAAATCAACCCCCTTTTCCCCCATTCACTATAAAAGTATTAAAAAAATAAATAAAAATACACATATTTGGTATCTCCACATTCAGAATCGCCTGATCAAGATATAAAATCAATTAATGAGAGCCATTAACTGCGTAATGGAAAAAAAGGTCCAAACGCCAAAGTTATGTTTTTTTTTTGTCGCCACAACATTGCTATAAAATGCAATAACGGGCGATCAAAACAGCGCATCCACCCAAAAATGGGATCATTAGAAACGTCAGCTGGAGCTGTGAAAAATAAGCCATCACACAGACCCAGATCCCGAAAAATGAGGACGCTACGGGGCGCAGAACATGACGCAAAAAGTGTTTTGTTTTTTTTCTCAAACTTCTGAATTTTTTCTCACCACTTAGATGCCAGTAAAGGTGACATGTTTGGTATCTACGAACTCGTACCGACCTGAGGCATTACACTGTCATGTGGGTTTTACCATATAGTGAACATGGCGACTAAAAAAACCAAAAAACAAACATGTAATTGCACTATTTTTGCAATTTCACTGCAGTTGGAATTTTTATGCCATTTCCCTGTACACTATATGGTAAAATAAATGATTGTATCTGAAAGTACAACTCAACCCGCAAAAAACAAGCCCATATATGTCTATATTGATGGAAAAATAAAAACGTTATGGCTCTTGGAAGCAGGGGATCAAAAAACAAAATGAAAAATTCCAGGGTCATGAAGGGGTTAAACAGAGTCATTACACACAGAGTAATCTATTTCAAGTGTTTATTCCTGTTAATGTTGATGATTATGGCTTACAGCCAATGAAAACCCAAAGGTCATAATTTTAGAACATTAAAGTAGGGAGGATAAAGGGTTAAAAATCAAAAAGTGAATATAATATTGATTTATTAGTCAAAGCCCTGAAACATGGCAATATTACGTTCATTTTTTTATTATGTTCTAATTTATTGAGATGCACTAGTAGGGCCCAGAACCTTGCAGACCCCTACCTTAATCCTCGAATTTACCCAGATGTCCCAACTTTGAAGACCTACATCCACCACCCAATGTCATGGCAAAGTTCCTCAATTGGCAAAAACCCATGCCACATCCATAACCAACACCTGATACCTTGCTAAGATCAACCCCCAACATCCGGTGATACTCCAGTCCCAAATACAAAGACAAGGAAATCTTTTTTCTGACCATGAGAAGGAGCTGAAATCGCCTGACCGATGGGGGGTGTTACAGCCATCACTGAGTCATGGTGAATAGTGACTCCTGGAATACCTGAGCTAGGGATGTAACTTTAATGGTGGGTTTACACGTCGCGATATCGGCGTCCAACTCCGACCCAACTCCGACCAAAAGTCACGTGGTTCGGGAGTTGGACCTGATATCATTCGCGCGTTGTACGGTTTGAACGTACAATGCGATGCTGGAACGATGCCAAAACGATATCGGGGTTGAATGAGCGTGCTATTCAACCGCCCGATATCGGATGGCCGTTGTAGCCGCATCGTCCCATGTGACAGCCCAACTACGATGTGTACGCCCACGTCACCCATTCACTCCCATGTTAACTTGTCGTTCCTGGGTTGGGGGGCGTACACATCGTCGGGACGTTGTATCCCGATATCGGGCTGTCTACACCGGCGATGTGATGGCGGGAAAAGCGCGCTCAAAAAGCGCGCTCCCATGTCGTTGGCTCCGATATTGGGCCGATATCGGGACGTGTAAACCCACCATAAGGGTACCTTTACACACGGCTACATTTGTAGCTTGTCACCAGGTAACTTACTGGTTGCAGTGAAATCATGGATACATGGTTCTATCTTGTTGCTGTGTACAAATGGAATCATGTATCCATGATTTCACTGCAACCAGTAAGTTACCTGGTGACAAGTGTAGCCGTGTGTAAAGGTACCTTAAGGGTACCTTTACACGCCGCTACGGCAGGATGGATGCATCCCGCTACAGGCTACAAATGTAGCTTGTAGCGCCAATATAGCCCGTCGTAGCGGCGTCTGAAGACGTGACAATACAGCCGGCAACAGATACATCTGTTTACGACCTCTGCTCGAAAACAGAGAGCTACAAAGCCGATGGTAGCAAGATGCATCGGCGTGTAAAGACGTTACGGAAGGGAACTCTGGACACCCTGCGATGTAGCTGCAATGTAGCTAAGGCGTGACCCTGGCTCCGTGTTACCGCGCCCCATGTGCGATCATTGGTGGAAGCTGCTGCATGACGATTGGTAGTCGCTGCATAGGGAGGCATATTTAAGGAGCTGACGAGTCACACTACACAATCGCTCGAGCGTGCTGTATTACTCAGCCTCCTGCGTTGCCTGCCCAATCAGGATGTTATTGCTTTGTCCTATCAGCGTACGGACGGCTCGTAATCCACAATTGTGGCACGCCTATGTGCTGGCCCTGCTGCACCAGGTACGCCCATAGTAGCTGGTTATAGCGGTGTGTAAATGAGCTACAGATGGCTACTTGAGACACCCGGCGATGTATCTAGCTATAGATGTCACGTAGCGTAGCGCACCTTATGGCGGCGTGTAAAGGTGATGCGTTGAGCGTTTGTAACCGTTTGAGCGTGCTCGTGCACGTGAAGTAGCGGGATGCATCCATCCTGCCGTAGCGGCGTGTAAAGGTACCCTAAGGGCCCCTTTACACACGGCTACATTTCTTGGGTGGCTACAGGTAACTTACTGGTTGCAGTGAAATCATGGAGAGATTATTCCATTTGTACACAGCAACAAGATAGAACCTTGTCTCCATGATTTCACTGCAACCAGTAAGTTACCTGTAGCCACCCAAGAAATGTAGCCGCGTGTAAAGGTACCCTTATGTATATTGGTTTAAGGTGAAACAGTCAGTCTTTACTATGAATGGATGGAGCTGTGTTCGTCCTGTTGTATGATCACTAATGGTGGGTTTACACGTCCCGATATCGGGCCGATATCGGAGCCAACGACGCGGGAGCGCGTTTTTCCCGCCATCGCATCGCCGGTTTAGACAGCCCGATATCGGGATACAGCATCCCGACGATGTGTACGCCCCCAAACCCAGGAACGACCAGTTAACATGGGAGTGAATGGGTGACGTGGGCGTACACATCGTAGTTGGGCTGTCACACGGGACGATGCGGCTACAACGGCCATTCGATATCGGGCGGTTGAATAGCACGCTCATTCAACCCCGATATCGTTTTGGCATCGTTCCAGGATCGCATTGTACGTTCAAACCGTACAACGTGCGAACGATATTGGGTCCAACTACCGAACCACGTGACTTTTGGTCGGAGTTGGGTCGGAGTTGGACGCCGATATCGCGACGTGTAAACCCACCATCAGTGTATAGACTACTACAACACTGTAACCAGCAAGCTCAGCGCCTCCACATCACCTTACTGGATATCCAATGTACAAGGGGGAAAATCCACATGACTGCAGCTTGATTCTTTATACATTGTAAACATGTGCTGATATTTGTGTAATAATATTGATACATAGTTGAACAATATAATATGGACAAGTGTTTGTTTTTGTCTTCCAAGGTTGGTAAGTGTATAAAAGAGTCCATCAACTATAATAAAAATCATAAAGTGAAGTTGCAGCCTGATGTTGGTCACTGCCTCTACTGTTTATCTCACTTATGTGATCACGCCCCTCTAAAATTGCCTAAGGCTATGTTCACATGTTGCATTTTTGCAGCGTTTTTTTCATGAGTTTTCTGCAAAATTAAAAGTTGTTTTTACAGCACCAGCAAAAGCTCGGAGATCCCAGATATCTCGTACATGCTATTTTTTTTTTATTGACTGAGATGGAAAAACTGCTGCGTTTACATTGTGAGCCATTATAGCTCACAATGTAAATATCCTATCATGATGTCTTTGGAGTGTGGGAGGAAACCAGAGAACCTGGAGGAAATCCATGCAAACACAGGGAGAACATACATACTCCTTTGCAGATGTTGTCTTTGGTGGGAATTGAACCCCGGACCCCAGTGCTGCCAGGCTGCAGTGCCAACCACTGAGCCACCATACAGTGCCAACCACTGAGCCACCATACAGTGCCAACCACTGAGCCACCGTATATAGTGCTAACCACTGAGCCACCATACAGTGCTAACCACTGAGCCACTGTACAATGCTAACCACTGAGCCACCATACAGTGCCAACCACTGAGCCACCGTATATAGTGCTAACCACTGAGCCACCATACAATGCTAACCACTGAGCCACTGTACAATGCTAACCACTGAGCCACCATACAGTGCTAACCACTGAGCCACCATACGGTGCTAACCACTGAGCCACCATTCAGTGCTAACCAATCAGCCACCGTACAGTGACAACCACTGAGCCACCATACACAGTGCCAACCACTGAGCCACCATACAGTGCCAACCACTGAGCCACCATACAATGCTAACCACTGAGCCACTGTACAATGCTAACCACTTAGCCACCATACAGTGCTAACCACTGAGCCACCATACAGTGCTAACCAATGAGCCACCGTACAGTGCCAACCACTGAGCCACCATACAATGCTAACCACTGAGCCACCATACAGTGCTAACCACTGAGCCACCATACAGTGCTAACCACTGAGCCACCATACAGTGCCAACCAATGAGTCACCGTACAGTGCCAACCACTGAGCCACCATACAGTGCTAACCACTGAGCCACCATATACAGTGCCAACCACTGAGCCACCATACAGTGCCAACCACTGAGCCACCATACAATGCTAACCACTGAGCCACTGTACATTGCTAACCACTGAGCCACCATACAGTGCTAACCACTGAGCCACCATACAGTGCTAACCAATGAGCCACCATACAGTGCCAACCACTGAGCCACCATACAGTGCCAACCACTGAGCCACCATACAGTGCTAACCACTGAGCCACCATATACAGTGCCAACCACTGAGCCACCATACAG
Source organism: Allobates femoralis (assembly GCA_033576535.1). NCBI lineage: Eukaryota > Metazoa > Chordata > Amphibia > Anura > Aromobatidae > Allobates > Allobates femoralis. The sequence goes on along the minus strand of JARQOC010000010.1, from coordinate 49,977,895 downwards.
TGCCAACCACTGAGCCACCATACAATGCTAACCACTGAGCCACTGTACAATGCTAACCACTGAGCCACCATACAGTGCTAACCACTGAGCCACCATACAGTGCTAACCACTGAGCCACCATATAGTGCTAACCACTGAGCCACCGTACAGTGCCAACCACTGAGCCACCATACAATGCTAACCACTGAGCCACCATATAGTGCTAACCACTGAGCCACCATACAGTGCTAACCACTGAGCCACCATACAGTGCCAACCACTGAGCCACCGTACAGTGCCAACCACTGAGCCACCATACAGTGCTAACCACTGAGCCACCATATACAGTGCTAACCACTGAGCCACCATACAGTGCTAACCACTGAGCCACCATACAGTGCTAACCACTGAGCCACCATAAAGTGCCAACCACTGAGCCACCATACAGTACTAACCACTGAGCCACCATACAGTGCTAACCACTGAGCCACCATACAGTGCTCACCACTGAGCCACCCTCTACAGTGCTAACCACTGAGCCACCATATACACTGCTAACCACTGAGCCACCATACAGTGCCAACCACTGAGCCACCATACAGTGCCAACCACTGAGCCACCATACAATGCTAACCACTGAGCCACTGTACAATGCTAACCACTGAGCCACCATACAGTGCTAACCAATGAGCCACCGTACAGTGCCAACCACTGAGCACCATACAATGCTAACCACTGAGCCACCATACAGTGCTAACCACTGAGCCACCATACAGTGCTAACCACTGAGCCACCATACAGTGCTAACCACTGAGCCACCGTACAATGCTAACCACTGAGCTACCATACAGTGCTAACCACTGAGCCACCATACAGTGCTAACCACTGAGCCACCATGCAGTGCTAACCACTGAGCCACCGTACAATGCTAACCACTGAGCCACCATACAGTGCTAACCACTGAGCCACCGTACAATGCTAACCACTGAGCCACCATACAGTGCTAACCACTGAGCCACCATACAGTGCCAACCACTGAGCCACCGTACAGTGCCAACCACTGAGCCACCATACAGTGCTAACCACTGAGCCACCATATACAGTGCTAACCACTGAGCCACCATACAGTGCCAACCACTGAGCCACCATACAGTACTAACCACTGAGCCACCATACAGTGCTAACCACTGAGCCACCATACAGTGCTCACCACTGAGCTACCCTCTACAGTGCTAACCACTGAGCCACCATATACACTGCTAACCACTGAGCCACCGTACAGTGCCAACCACTGAGCCACCATACAATGCTAACCACTGAGCCACCGTACAGTGCTAACCACTGAGCCACTGTACAGTGCTAACCACTGAGCCACCACACAATGCTAACCACTGAGCCACCATACAGTGCTAACCACTGAGCCACTGTACTGTTCTAACCACTGAGCCACCATATACACTGCTAACCACTGAGCCACCGTACAGTGCCAACCACTGAGCCACCATACAATGCTAACCACTGAGCCACCGTACAGTGCTAACCACTGAGCCACTGTACAGTGCTAACCACTGAGCCACCACACAGTGCTAACCACTGAGCCACCGTACAGTGCTAACCACTGAGCCACTGTACAGTGCTAACCACTGAGCCACCACACAGTGCTAACCACTGAGCCACCGTACAGTGCTAACCACTGAGCCACCGTACAGTGCTAACCACTGAGCCACCATACAATGCTAACCACTGAGCCACCGTACAGTGCTAACCACTGAGCCACCGTACAGTGCTAACCACTGAGCCACCATACAGTGCTAACCACTGAGCCACCGTACAGTGCTAACCACTGAGCCACTGTACTGTTCTAACCACTGAGCCACCATACAGTGCTAACCACTGAGCCACCATACAGTGCTAACCACTGAGCCACCATACAGTGCCAACCACTGAGCCACTATATACAGTGCTAACCACTGAGCCACTATATACAGTGCTAACCACTGAGCCACCATATACAGTGCTAACCACTGAGCCACCATACAGTGCCAACCACTGAGCCACCATATACAGTACTAACCACTGAGCCACCATATACAGTGCTAACCACTGAGCCACCATATACAGTGCTAACCACTGAGCCACCATATACAGTGCTAACCACTGAGCCACCATATACAGTGCTAACCACTGAGCCACCATATACAGTGCTAACCACTGAGCCACCATATACAGTGCTAACCACTGAGCCACCATATACAGTGCTAACCACTGAGCCACCATATACAGTGCTAACCACTGAGCCACCATACAGTGCCAACCACTGAGCCACCATATACAGTACTAACCACTGAGCCACCATATACAGTGCTAACCACTGAGCCGCCATACAGTGCTAACCACTGAGCCACTGTGCTCACAGGACTCCTTCACACAACAGATGAACTTCTAGTTTATCATAAATGTCCTGTATGATTCACTTTTAGAAGGGAATCAGTCCATAAATCCATATTAGCAGCTCCATGGGCAGCGTGAATCCAGAGCCTGGCAGCCTGACTGCAGCTGGGTCTCTTTTACCCTGAAATACTGAGGAAATTCAGGGTAAACATAGTTTCCAGTATGTGTTCACCTGTTGTTGTACTTCTGACTCAGATACTTCCTGACTGTTCTTCTTCTGATGATGATGATGGGACTTCACTATATTCCTGAGAATGACTAAGCTTTTGTACATAATTCGTAGCTATCAGTGGGACCACATCCTATGGATCTTCCTGCAGCAAAGTCCACACCTAATTTTGAGAGTTAAACTCCATCCCAAGGAATCTCTTAGGCTGGGGTCACATTTGGAAGGCACAATCGGTAACCAGATCCATTACTGGATCCGGTTTTATTGTTTGCCTTCACATGTCAAATCACATCCCAGATATGAATCCAGTAAAAGATCCAGATCTGCAATGAGAAAAATTGTGGCACCAAAAACCAGATCCGGTAACGCAAGGTGCATTCATGTACCTTGCGGTACCGGAACCGGTTGCTATAGGCGCCCATTATAAAAAAAACGGATCCAGTTTTTCAACCGCTCCAAAAAATGCAGCCTGCATGACACAGCCCAGAAGTGTATCACAGACCCTGACTTACTGACTGCTGGAGACATTTACTGACACAGCACAGGAGTGTATCACAGACCCTGCCTTACTGACTGCTGGAGACATTTACTGACAGCACAGGAGTGTATCACAGACCCTGCCTTACTGACTGCTGGAGACATTTACTGACAGCACAGGAGTGTATCACAGACCCTGACTTACTGACTGCTGGAGACATTTACTGACACAGCACAGGAGTGTATCACAGATCCTGCCTTACTGACTGCTGGAGACATTTACTGACACAGCACAGGAGTGTATCACAGACCCTGGTTTTCTGACTTCTGGAGACATTTACTGACACAGCACAGGAGTGTATCACAGACCCTGCCTTACTGACTGCTGGAGACATTTACTGACACAGCACAGGAGTGTATCACAGACCCTGCCTTACTGACTGCTGGAGACATTTACTGACACAGCACAGGAGTGTATCACAGACCCTGCCTTACTGACTGCTGGAGACATTTACTGACACAGCACAGGAGTGTATCACAGACCCTGCCTTACTGACTGCTGGAGACATTTACTGACACAGCACAGGAGTGTATCACAGACCCTGCCTTACTGACTGCTGGAGACATTTACTGACACAGCACAGGAGTGTATCACAGACCATGCCTTACTGACAGCTGGAGACATTTACTGACAGCACAGGAGTGTATCACAGACCCTGCCTTACTGACTGCTGGAGACATTTACTGACAGCACAGGAGTGTATCACAGACCCTGCCTTACTGACTACTGGAGACATTTACTGACACAGCACAGGAGTGTATCACAGACCCTGCCTTACTGACTGCTGGAGACATTTACTGACACAGCACAGGAGTGTATCAAAGACCCTGCCTTACTGACTGCTGGAGACATTTACTGACACTGCACAGGAGTGTATCACAGACCCTGCCTTACTGACAGCTGGAGACATTTACTGACACTGCACAGGAGTGTATCACAGACCCTGCCTTACTGACTGCTGGAGACATTTACTGACCGTACAGGAGTGTATCACAGACCCTGCCTTACTGACAGCTGGAGACATTTACTGACAGCACAGGAGTGTATCACAGACCCTGCCTTACTGACTGCTGGAGACATTTACTGACCGTACAGGAGTGTATCACAGACCCTGCCTTACTGACTGCTGGAGACATTTACTGACAACACAGGAGTGTATCACAGACCCTGCCTTACTGACTACTGGAGACATTTACTGACAGCACAGGAGTGTATCACAGACCCTGCCTTACTGACTACTGGAGACATTTACTGACAGCACAGGAGTGTATCACAGATTCTGCCTTACTGACAGCTGGAGACATTTACTGACAGCACAGGAGTGTATCACAGATTCTGCCTTACTGACAGCTGGAGACATTTACTGACAGCACAGGAGTGTATCACAGACCCTGCTTTTTTGACTGATGGAGACATTTATGACACAGCCCAGAAGTGTATCACAGACCCTGCTTTTTTGACTGATGGAGACCTTTACTGACACAGCACAGGAGTGTTTCACAGACTCTGCCTTACTGACTGCTGGAGACATTTATGACACGCCCACTCTAGGGTCAGGGAAGACTCTGGAACCGGGCGGTTACTTGTTGTTCTACTTCCTCTCGTCTGTTCTTTTCACGGGGAGAGACTGGGGCCGAGACCTGGTCCCGTGACCCTGGTGATGTCATTTTAATATACGGGGAAATTTTAGGGAAAGTCTGAGGGGATAAAGGGGGTATTTGTGAGGCCAACTGCAGCGTGACTGCGGCCGTCACTGCTTCAGAGCCTCTGGGAACAATGATCGGCAGCTTGGGTGGTGTTGCTCCCCGCAGGCAGGCATAGTCCCCAGGGCAGTGGAGTGGTTTCCCTCGGCTCTTACCTCAGCAGTTGGTCACTCAGTCAGCAGTACCTCCGGTGTCATAGACGGCCTCTGTGGCCGATGGTTGCTGCAAATAAAAGTCTCTCAAACCACAGTTGCTTTTACTTAAGTTTTAAACATGGCCGCTGGGTACGCTCCCAGCCAGTCTCCAGGACAGCACTTTCTCCAGGGCCGGGTTAGTGCAGCCAAGCCACGGTTGGTGCTCATTCTGTCCTCTCTACGTGTCTCGGTCTCTGGTGGTTGGTTTCTCTCTCAGAGTTCTAAGGAGTAGTTCTCTTCTGAGGTGAGCGGGTTGTCGCTCTGCCCCCCAGGCTCTCAACACTCTCCGCAGTACAGAGCTCAAGTACCGGTAGCCACGAGTGCTTATTTGTGTCCTGAGCGCTATTACGCTCCTCTCCCGGGCATTGCTCTCTAGTTCGGCCACTTTCCCCAGGATGTGTCGGGTGTTTAGCCATAGCTCCCATTAGAAGTCTGGGGCCTCCGGCTTTACGACTCGGGCATGAAGGATCTGCACCGTCTGCAGGGCCGTGTCCCTGTCTCCACCAACCCCCCTGTCTCGTCAGATTCGAGCGTCCGGGGCTCGCTGTCTCTTCCACACCCCAAGGGCTCTTCTCTCTGCCAGTCAGTTTCTCCCCCCCCATGGGTGTGCAGGGTGGCGAGGCTCCAGCACACCGGAGTCAGCACCACACCGCCTCTACATTCCCGACTACCACTCCTCGTCAGTTGATGTTACTCCTCCGGTCTCCTTCCACTGACTCCTCCACTCTGTCACTTCCCTGTGCCCTTTTTCTGGCCTGGGTCCTCCCTCAGGGTCTACAAACCTTCCCGGGGCCTGTCACTTCTTGTGTGTGTGTTTGGGCTCAACTGCACAATCCCAGCACCTGGAGAACAGGGGCACTACACTACCTAACCGCTGGAATGCAGTACCGAAGTCTATCACAGACCGTGCATTATTGACTGCTGGAGACATTTACTGACACAGCACAGGAGTGTATCACAGACCGTGCATTATTGACTGCTGGAGACATTTACTGACACAGCCCAGAAGTGTATCACAGACCCTGCCTTACTGACTGCTGGAGACATTTACTGACACAGCACAGGAGTGTATCACAGATCCTGCCTTACTGACAGCTGGAGACATTTACTGACACAGCACAGGAGTGTATCACAGACCGTGCATTATTGACTGCTGGAGACATTTACTGACACAGCACAGGAGTGTATCACAGTCAGACCCTGCCTTACTGACTGCTGGAGACATTTACTGACACAGCACAGGAGTGTATCACAGATCCTGCCTTACTGACTGCTGGAAACATTTACTGACACAGCACAGGAGTGTATCACAGATCCTGCCTTACTGACAGCTGGAGACATTTACTGACACAGCACAGGAGTGTATCACAGACCCTGCCTTACTGACTGCTGGAGACATTTACTGACACAGCACAGGAGTGTATCACAGATCCTGCCTTACTGACAGCTGGACACATTTACTGGCACAGCACAGGAGTGTATGACAAACCCTGCCTTACTGACAGCTGGAGACATTTACTGACACAGCACAGGAGTGTATCACAGACCCTGCCTTACTGACTGCTGGATACATTTACTGACACAGCACAGGAGTGTATCACAGACCCTGCCTTACTGACAGCTGGAGACATTTACTGACACAGCACAGGAGTGTATCACAGACCCTGCCTTACTGACTGCTGGAGACATTTACTGACACAGCACAGGAGTGTATCACAGACCCTGCCTTACTGACTGCTGGAGACATTTACTGACACAGCACAGGAGTGTATCACAGACCCTGCCTTACTGACTGCTGGAGACATTTACTGACACAGCACAGGAGTGTATCACAGACCCTGCCTTACTGACAGCTGGAGACATTTACTGACACAGCACAGGAGTGTATCACAGACCCTGCCTTACTGACTGCTGGAGACATTTACTGACACAGCACAGGAGTGTATCACAGACCCTGCCTTACTGACAGCTGGAGACATTTACTGACACAGCACAGGAGTGTATCACAGACCCTGCCTTACTGACTGCTGGAGACATTTACTGACACACAGCACAGGAGTGTATCACAGACCCTGCCTTACTGACTGCTGGAGACATTTACTGACACAGCACAGGAGTGTATCACAGACCCTGCCTTACTGACTGCTGGAGACATTTACTGACACAGCACAGGAGTGTATCACAGACCCTGCCTTACTGACAGCTGGACGACAGACAGATGAACGACTGTCGACAGGAGACATGTATGACACAGGAGGACCCTGCCTTACTGACATGCTGGAGACATTTACTGACACAGCACAGGAGTGTATCACAGACCCTGCCTTACTGACATGCTGGAGACATTTACTGACAGCACAGGAGTGTATACGACCTTCTTACTGACGCTGGAGACATTTATGACATGCACAGGAGTGTATCACAGACCTGCTACTGACTGCTGGAGACATTTATGACACGCACAGGATGTATCACAGACCCTGCCTTACTGACTGCTGGAGACTTTACTGTCACAGCACAGGAGTGTATCACAGACCTGCCTTACTGACGTGGAGACATTATACACGCACAGGAGTGTATCACAGACCCTGCCTTACTGACGCTGGAGACATTTACTGACACGCAGCACAGAGTGTATCACAGACCTGCCTTACTGACGCTGAGACATTTACTGACACAGCACAGAGTGTTCACAGACCTGCCTTACTGACAGCTGGAGACATTTACTGACACAGCACAGGAGTGTTCACAGACCCTGCCTTACTGACTGCTGGAGACATTTACTGACACAGCACAGGAGTGTATCACAGACCCTGCCTTACTGACGCTGGAGACATTTACTGACACAGCACAGGAGTGTTCACAGACCCTGCCTTACTGACGGCTTAGAGACATTTTACTGGGACAGCACAGGAGTGTATCACAGACCCTGCCTTACTGACTGCTGGAGACATTTACTGACACAGCACAGGAGTGTATCACAGACCTGCCTTACTGACGCTGGAGACATTTACTGACACAGCACAGGAGTGTATCACAGACCCTGCCTTACTGACTGCTGGAGACATTTACTGACACAGCACAGGAGTGTATCACAGACCCTGCCTTACTGACTGCTGGAGACATTTACTGACACAGCACAGGAGTGTATCACAGACCCTGCCTTACTGACAGCTGGAGACATTTACTGACACACAGGAGTGTATCACAGACCTCCTTACTGACTGCTGGAGACATTTACTGACACAGCACAGGAGTGTATCACAGACCTGCCTTACTGACAGCTGGAGACATTTACTGACACAGCACAGGAGTGGTCACAGACCCTGCCTTACTGACTGCTGGAGACATTTACTGACACAGCACAGGAGTGTATCACAGACCCTGCCTTACTGACTGCTGGAGACATTTACTGACACAGCACAGGAGTGTTCACAGACCCTGCTTACTGACTGCTGGAGACATTTACTGACAGCACAGGAGTGTATCACAGACCCTGCCTTACTGACGTGGAGACATTTACTGACACAGCAAGGAGTGTATCACAGACCCTGCCTTACTGACAGCTGGAGACATTACTGACACAGCACAGGAGTGTATCACAGACCTGCCTTACTGACTGCTGGAGACATTTACTGACACAGCACAGGAGTGTATCACAGACCACTGCGCTGGCTTATGACAGCAGGAGACCATTTAACTGAACAAGCACAAGGAGTGTATCACAGACCCTGCCTTACTGACAGCTGGAGACATTTACTGCACAGCACAGGAGTGTATCACAGACCCTGCCTTACTGACAGCTGGAGACATTTATGACACGCACAGGAGTGTATCACAGACCCTGCCTTACTGACGCTGGAGACATTTACTGACACAGCACAGGAGTGTTCACAGACCCTGCCTTACTGACTGCTGGAGACATTTACTGACAGCACAGAGTGTTCACAGACCTGCCTTACTGACGCTGGAGACATTTACTGACAGCACAGGAGTGTTCACAGACCCTGCTTACTGACAGCTGGAGACATTTACTGACAGCACAGGAGTGTATCACAGACCCTGCCTTACTGACTGCTGGAGACATTTACTGACACAGCACAGGAGTGTATCACAGACCCTGCCTTACTGACAGCTGGAGACATTTACTGACAGCACAGGAGTGTATCACAGACCCTCCTTACTGACTGCTGGAGACATTTATGACACGCACAGGAGTGTATCACAGACCTGCCTTACTGACTGCTGGAGACATTTACTGCACAGCACAGGAGTGTATCACAGACCCTGCTTACTGACGCTGGAGACATTTATGACACGCACAGGAGTGTATCACAGACCCTGCCTTACTGACGCTGGAGACATTTACTGACACAGCACAGGAGTGTATCACAGACCCTGCCTTACTGACTGTGGAGACATTTACTGACAGCACAGGGTGTCACAGACCTGCCTTACTGACAGCTGGAGACATTTACTGACACAGCACAGGAGTGTTCACAGACCCTGCCTTACTGACGCTGGAGACATTTACTGACACAGCACAGGAGTGTATCACAGACCCTGCCTTACTGACAGCTGGAGACATTTACTGACAGCACAGGAGTGTATCACAGACCCTGCCTTACTGACTGCTGGAGACATTTACTGACACAGCACAGGAGTGTATCACAGATCCTGCCTTACTGACTGCTGGAGACATTTACTGACACAGCACAGGAGTGTATCACAGACCCTGCCTTACTGACAGCTGGAGACATTTACTGACACAGCACAGGAGTGTATCACAGACCCTGCCTTACTGACAGCTGGAGACATTTATGACACTGCACAGGAGTGTATCACAGACCCTGCCTTACTGACAGCTGGAGACATTTACTGACACGCAGCACAGGAGTGTATCACAGACCCTGCCTTACTGACTGCTGGAGACATTTACTGACACAGCACAGGAGTGTATCACAGACCCTGCCTTACTGACTGCTGGAGACATTTACTGACAGCACAGGAGTGTATCACAGACCCTGCCTTACTGACTGCTGGAGACATTTACTGACACAGCACAGGAGTGTATCACAGATCCTGCCTTACTGACAGCTGGAGACATTTACTGACACAGCACAGGAGTGTATCACAGACCCTGCCTTACTGACTGCTGAGACATTTACATGACACAGCACAGGAGTGTATCACAGACCCTGCCTTACTGACTGCTGGAGACATTTACTGACAGCACAGGAGTGTATCACAGATCTCCCAGCACTATCCGCTCTGTCTGGTGTCATCCTCTCCACCAATCAGCGCACAGACCACTCATAGTAACAAGAACCTTCCAACCAATCAGGTCACTGCTCCTCTCTGCTCTTTTGTGAATGAAGTCGCAGTAGTGCGGGGGCGGAGGAGGCAGGGTTGCTAGGCGACGGGACCTATTCGTCCAATAGGAACCTGTGAACGGACAAAACGGTTGAAAGAGCAACGACACAAAAGAAGATTTGGTCGCCATGATAACAGACATCCAATCAGAAGACGCAAAAGCTATAAGAGGCGGGACATGTTGACTGATTGAAGAATGAGCCAATGATATCAATGAATTAGATATCCAATAAGAAAGGAGATCCTCGAGAAGTGGGCGGGCATTAAAAGACTGAAGTCTGAATGAACCTATGGTGTGAGGCGTTGTGGGCGGGCTGGGCGTGGCCTCTTAGTTGTAGGCGGGGTGGGCGTGTCTCCCGGTGACAGGACCTTGCTCTTACACACGGCGCGGCTCTTCCGGGTGTCAGTACAGTGACTGTGAGGCGCAGTAGGTCGCAGTGCGGACATGGCCTCAGACTCTCCGGCCGGCCTGCCCGTGCCCTGCCCCGGCCTGTTTGCTATCTGGGGGTGATAGCGGCCTCCTGGTGGGGTGTGAGGGCCGCATGGCGCCTGCTGAGCGGCGCTCGGGTCTGGGTGCTGGGGAGTGGAGCGCAGGTGGGCCCGAGGACCGGGAAATGGGCAGGTGAGTGTCTCCCTGAACCACGGCCGGAGGGCTGCTTCACCGGCGGCTGTAAGCACTGTCACTGAGGAGATACAACCGGGGAAGGGGGACTGGACCGGGGGAGGAGAATAGAACACGGGGGAGAGGACCGGGGGAGGAGAATAGAACATGGGGGGAGAGGACCGGGGGAGGAGAATAGAACATGGGGGGGAGAGGACCGGGGGAGGAGAATAGAACATGGGGGGAGAGGACCGGGGGAGGAGAATAGAACATGGGGGGACAGGACCGGGGGAGGAGAATAGAACATGGGGGGACAGGACCGGGGAGGAGAATAGAACATGAGGGGTGAGAAGAATAGAACATGGGGGGAGAGGGACCGGGGGAGGAGAATAGAACATGGGGGACAGGACCGGGGGAGGAGAATAGAACATGGGGGGACTGGACCGGGGGAGGAGAATAGAACACGGGGGAGAGGACCGGGGGAGGAGAATAGAACATGGGGGGAGAGGACCGGGGGAGGAGAATAGAACATGGGGGGGAGAGGACCGGGGGAGGAGAATAGAACATGGGGGGAGAGGACCGGGGGAGGAGAATAGAACATGGGGGGAGAGGACCGGGGGAGGAGAATAGAACGTGGGGGAGAGGACCGGGGGAGGAGAATAGAACGTGGGGGGAGAGGACCGGGGGAGGAGAATAGAACGTGGGGGGAGAGGACCGGGGGAGGAGAATAGAACGTGGGGGGAGAGGACCGGGGGAGGAGAATAGAACGTGGGGGGAGAGGACCGGGGGAGGAGAATAGAACACGGGGGGGAGAATAGAACACGGGGAGGAGAGGACCGGGGGAGGAGAGGACCGGGGGAGGAGAATAGAACACGGGGGAGGAGAGGACCGGGGGAGGAGAATAGAACACGGGGGAGGAGAGGACCGGGGGAGGAGAATAGAACATGGGGGGGGAGAGGACCGGGGGAGGAGAATAGAACATGGGGGGGAGAGAGGACCGGGGAAGGAGAAGAACATGGGTGGGGAAAAGAGAGGACCGGGGGAGGAGAATAGAACATGAGGCTGGGAGAGGACCGGGGGAGGAGAATAGAACAGAACATGGGGGCAGGGGGGACAGGATCGGCGGAAGAGACTAAAATATGGGGGGAATGGGGGCAAGATCGGGTGAGAAGGGGAGGAGAATAGAACATGGGGGAAGGAGTAAGAGGACAAGGGAACAACATGGCAGGAAAGGCAGAGGTTCGGGGGAGGAGAACAGGACATGGGGAGGAGGGAGAGGGGAGGGGGACAGGACCAGGGGAGGAGGGAAGAACGTGGGGGGAGGGAGAGGATTGGGGGAGTGGGGGCAGGACCAGGGGAGAACATGAGGGGAGGGGGACAGGTCCGGGGGAGGAGAATAGAACATGGGGGAGGAGGCAGGACCTGGGGAAAAGCGGAGAACATGGGGGGGGGGGAGGGGACAAGACCTGGGAAGAACATGAGGGAGGGGACCAGGGGGGAAGGGAGAACATGGCGAGGGGTGGGTGGCAGCGTCGGGGGAGGAGGAGAGAACATGGGGGCAAGGAGGGAGAAGATGGAGGGGAAACATGGTGGGTGAGAGGGACAGGACCGAGGGAAAGTATTAGAACATGGAGGGAGGAAAACATGGGGAGAACATGAGGGAGGGGACCAGGGAAGAATATGGCGGGGGGGTGGGTGGCAGCATCGGGGGAGGAGGAGAGAACATAGGGAGAAGGAGGGAGAGGACTGGGGTAGGAGAAGAGATCATGGGGGGCAGGACCTGGGGAGGAGGGAAGAACATGGTAGGGGAGGTGGGGAGAACCTTTGGGGGAGAAGGGAAGACATAGAGGATGAGGGGGGACCAGGGGAGAAGGGAAAACAAGGGGGAAGAAAGGCAGGACTGGACCATGGGGTAGGAGGGAAGAACATGGTGGGGGAGGGGAACCGGATTGGGGAGGAGAACAGGACTAGGGAAGAACTAGGTGGGGGAGGGGACAGGACCTGGGGAGCAGGGAAGAACATGAGGGGAGGGAGGGAACAGAGGGGGAAGGAGAGGAGCAGGGGTGAACATGAGGGGGAGGAGAATAGAGCAGAGGGGCAGGATTGGGGAAGAACATGAGGGAGCAGATCAGGGGAGGAGAGAAGAACCTGGTGGGGAGGGGGAGAGGACCTGGGGAGAAGGGAAAAACAGGGGAGGGAGGGAAGAACATAACATGAGGTGGAGCAGGGAAGGGGGGGACCGGCAGAGAAGGGAAAACAAAGAAGAAAGGCTGGACTGAGGGAGGAGATAACATGAAGGGGGTAGGACTGGGGGAGGAGGGAAGAACTTGGTAGGGGAGGGGGGACAGGACCGGGGGAGTTAGGATGATGTTAAGGATACAGGGGGGATCGGAGATAAGGGAAAACAAGGGGGAAGAAAGGCAGGACTGGGGTAAGAGGGAAGAACATGACTAGGGAGGGAAACAAGACTGGGGAAGGAGGACAGGACCAGGGGAGAAGGGAAGATCATGGTGCGGGAGGGAGGACAGGACTGGGGGAGGGGACCAGAACTGGGGGAGAAGGGAAGAACATGGCGGGGGAGGAGAGAAACATGAGAGAGGAGGAGGGGATGGGACTGAGGAGGAGGGAAGAACATGGGAAGGGAAACAGGACCAGGAGAGGAGGGAAGAACATGGTGGGGAAGAAGGTAAGGACCGGAGGAGGAATGAACATGGCGGGGGACAGGACCCAGGGAGGAAGAAGAACATGGCATGGAGGGGGACATGATCAGGGGAAAGGGACAAGACCAGGGGAGGAAGGAAGAACATGGTGAGTGAGAAGGGAAGTTTTTGGTAAGCAAGGGGGGCAGGACCGGGGGAGGAGGCAAGAACACGGTGGGGGGAATGGGACAGGACCTGGGGACTAGGGAAAACATAGGAAGCGGGGAGGACTGGGGGAGCAGGAAAATGGGGGGGGAAGGGGGGGACCGAAGGAGGAGTTAAAACATTGAGGGGATGGGACGGGAGAGGAGGGAAAATATGGCAGGCGGAGGGGAGATGGGGAAAACATGAGTGGAAGGGGGAAAGGACCAGGGGAGGGGGGAAAACATAAGGGGGAGGGGACAGACTGGGGGAGAGTGGGAAATATGGGGGGCAGGATTGGGAGAGAACAGGAAGTGGGCAGGATTGTTGGATAATGGGGAAAGAAGGGGAGAAAGGGAGGATGGAGGACTGGGGGATAATGGGAAAACATGGTGGGAGGGAACAGGACCAGGGGGAGAATGGGGAGGGGAAAAGTCCAGGGGAGAATGGGGAGGGGAAAAGTCCAGGGGGAGAATTGGGAGGGGAAAAGTCCAGGGGGAGAATGGGAGGGGAAAAGACCAGGGGGAGAATGGGGAGGGGAAAAGACAGGGGGAGAATGGGAAGGGAAAAGACCAGGGGGAGAATGGGGAAGGGAAAAGACCAGGGGGAGAATGGGGAGGGAAAAGACCAGGGGGAGAATGGGGAGGGGAAAAGACCAGGGGGAGAATGGGGAGGGGAAAAGACCAGGGGGAGAATGGGGAGGGGAAAAGACCAGGGGGAGAATGGGGAGGGGAAAAGACCAGGGGGAGAATGGGGAGGGGAAAAGACCAGGGGGAGGGGACAGGACCAGTGGAAGACTGGAGAGGTGAAAGAACCAGGGGGAGAATGGGGAGGGGACAGGACCACGGGGAGAATGGGAAACCTAGTGGGAGAAGGGGGAACAGAACTGGGGGATGTGGGAAACATTGTAGGTGACAAGGGGTACTGGACCGGTGAAGAAAGGGAAACGTGGGGGACAGGACCAGGGAGAGAATTGGGAGGGGACAGGACCAGGGGAGAATAGGAAACATGGCTGTGGAAGTGGGTACAGGGTCGGGAAGAATAGACAATATGGTGGGGTAATGGGGGACAGGACTGGGGGGATATGGGAATAATGGCGGGGAAGGGACACAGGACTGAAGGATTCAAGAAACATGAGTGTAGGGGGGGACAGAACCAGAAGGGGGGGGCAAGACGGGGGGGGGGGGAGAGGCCCAGGGAAAGAGGGAGATAGGGACATGAGGGATACAGGAAAACATGATGGAGGGAAGTAGCAGATGGGAAGGGGGGAGATGGATGGGAAACATGGTGTGGGAGAGGGGACAGGACTGAGAAAGAATGGGAAACAACATGGTAGACCAGGGGAGGATGGGAAATACGGCAGGAGAGGGGGGGACAGGATTGGTGGAACGGGCAACATGGTGGGAGGAAAGGGGGGACAGGCTGGGGGAGTATGAAAACGTAGCTGGGGAAGGCGGGACAAAACTGGGAGATACGTAAACATGGCGCTAGTGTAAGGGGGTCAAGACCAGGGAAGTAAGAGGAACAAGACCAGGGGGGAACGGAAAACATGGCGGGAGAAAGGGAAATAGGACTGGGGGATACGGGTAATATGATGAGGGAAGAGGGAACAGGATTGGGGAGAACTGGAAATATGGTGGGGAGGGGGGACAGAATCAGAGGATACAGTAAACATTGTGAGAGACGTTAGAACTGGGGAAGGGAGGGGGTCATGACCAAAAAAATTGGAGATGTTTCTGGTTCTTTCCTTTTCCCAAAAAGGGGTAGGACTGGGTGATAAGGGAAACATGGCGGGGGAAAGGGGGGCAACAATGGGGAGGACAGGAATTATGGCCTGGGAAGTGGAATCGGGACCAGATAAGGGGAGACTTGTTGGGGGAAGAGGATCGGGGAAACCATAGCAGGGGGAAGGGGAGACAGGCCCAGTTAAAGCGGGAGATAGGGATGTTGGGGATACAGGAAACAACGGAAGGAAGTGAGAGACAGGACTGGGGAAGGGGGAGATGGCGCTGAGGGGAAACAGGAAACATGATGGAGGGAAGGGGGAGATGGGGAAACATGGTGGGGAAGGGGGACTGGACCGGCAAAGAATGGGAAAGAAGGTAGGGGAAGGAGGGGACAGGACTGGGGTAAAATGGGAAATATGGCAGGGGGGGGTACAGGCCTGGGAAAATGGGGACAGGACTGGTGGATACTGAAAATCTAGTGGGGGAGAGGGGGACAGGTTTGGGGAAGGTTGGAGAAGGCCAGGGCAGTATGGGAAACATGGCAGGGGAAGGAGTGATAGGACTGAGGATAGGGGAAATATGGGGTAAGGAGGAGTCAGGAGTGGGGGAGAATAGACAACATAGTGTATGAAGGGGGGGACAGTACCAGGGACGAGACGATGTGGTGGAAAGGAGTAGAGGACGGGGGGGGGGGACGGGAAACAGTGGGGGAAGGGGGGAATGGAGCGGGACAGAATAAGAAGCATGGTAAAGGAAAGGTGGTGATACTGGGGGCAGTAACCGCAGAGGAGACTGGCAATACTGGGGGCGGTGACGGCACAGGAGACTGTCGATATTGGGGGGTTGTTACGACACAGGAGACTGGCAATACTGGGGGAGGCGGTGACTGCACAGGAGACTGGCAATACCGGGGCAGCGAATGTAGACGAGCAGTCATACCATGGATGTTGGAGATGATACTGACATATATACAACATGTGATGGTCCCTGGAGCTGGTTATGAGTTGGAGTAGTGCCCCATAAAGTGGCTGCCACGTGTGGCTATTATCTATACCTACGTGCAGGGGTTAATGAATCCCCGAGTCTGGGGCATTACAGAGGTGTTACCTGCCGTCATGCGTTCGTTTGCCCCTGCTTGTGGGCGCTCTTTGGCTACACACACACTTCTGTAGCCTGCCATTTATAGGCCGGGGTAGATTTCAACTATACTTTACCCTAATTTCCTGCTGTAAATTATAGTAAACTTGTGGCGCCATTGTCGACCAGCTTCCCTCTTTGTAGAAAGTGACAGCGCTATTACAGAACTGGAAAAGCCCAAATGTTTGCTCAAATATGGATTGCGGCAATAAGTGTGACGTTTTTTATGTTCTGCCTTACTAGCACTGATATATACCCCCCCAAAGTCCCTGCTCTAGTTATAAGGGGGGATACTGTTCTGGATTCTGTGGAGGGAGGAGCAGCACCATTTTAACTACTGTGGCAAGTAGGGAGGCATTTCTGTAAATGCTCAATGGAAGAGAGTGGACTATTATGTGACTGATGGGAGGGAGCACTGCGGGACTGATGGGGAGGAGCACTGGCGGGACTGATGGGGAGGGAGCACTGGCGGGACTGATGGGGAGGGAGCACTGGCATGACTGATGGGGAGGGAGCACTGGCGTGACTGATGAGGAGGGGAGCACTGGCGTGACTGATGGGGAGGGAGCACTGGCGTGACTGATGGGGAGGGAGCACTGGCGTGACTGATGGGGAGGGAGCACTGGCGTGACTGATGGGGAGGGAGCACTGGCGTGACTGATGGGGAGGGAGCACTGGCGTGACTGATGGGGAGGGAGCACTGGCGTGACTGATGGGGAGGGAGCACTGGCGTGACTGATGGGGAGGGAGCACTGGCGTGACTGATGGGGAGGGAGCACTGGCGTGACTGATGGGGAGGGAGCACTGGCGTGACTGATGGGGAGGGAGCACTGGCGTGACTGATGGGGAGGGAGCACTGGCGTGACTGATGGGGGAGGGAGCACTGGCGTGACTGATGGGGGGAGGGAGCACTGGCGTGACTGATGGGGAGGGAGCACTGGCGGGACTGATGGGGAGGGAGCACTGGCGGGACTGATGGGGAGGGAGCACTGGCGGGACTGATGGGGAGGGAGCACTGGCGGGACTGATGGGGTGGGAGCACTGGCGGGACTGATGGGGAGGGAGCACTGGCGGGACTGATGGGGAGGGAGCACTGGCGGGACTGATGGGGAGGGAGCACTGGCGGGACTGATGGGGAGGGAGCACTGGCGGGACTGATGGGGAGGGAGCACTGGCGGGACTGATGGGGAGGGAGCACTGGCGGGACTGATGGGGCGGGAGCACTGGCGGGACTGATGGGGCGGGAGCACTGGCGGGACTGATGGGGCGGGAGCACTGGCGTGACTGATGGGGCGGGAGCACTGGCGTGACTGATGGGGCGGGAGCACTGGCGGGACTGATGGGGCGGGAGCACTGGCGGGACTGATGGGGCGGGAGCACTGGCGGGACTGATGGGGCGGGAGCACTGGCGGGACTGATGACCAGGGGAGCGCTGGCGCGACTGATGGTCAGGGGGAGCACTGGCGGGACTGATGACCAGGGGGAGCACTGGCGTGGCTAATAATGGTAGTTAGCTGTTAATTTTGTGAATGAGAAGAAAATCTGAAGTGGTATGTACGTTCTGCCTCACACATTCCAGTCATGGTTGTGCTGCTGAACATTTAGATGATAATGGAGCTTTTGTCTCTTTAGGAATAGGAAGTGCTTAAGAACAGCTCTGGCTCCATACAGGAGAATTTTGGTGGAATCCCATAAACCCGACCAACAAAGGTCAGCCTCAGGATATGGGGTGTGCTCTAATAACCCCTTATTACAGGACTGTTAGCTGCAATAGAAATGAGGCTCCCTGATGGCTGCAGACTATGGGCACAGGCTGTTAAACTGAATGACCCGTGTACGTACCGCTACAAAAAAAATAAATGGTCATTCCAGTGTTCAGACACAACACTGCCTCCTGAAGGCCATACTGTGAACAGCACTCTGATGTAACACATGGGGGCTTCCATGCAGCAATAACCACCTCAAAGGGTTTTTTTCCTGCGAGGCGGGCTCTCTACAAAGCATCCTCTTAGGGTACCTTTGCATGCGGCCACTTTTCTAGAAATTTCACTGGCAACTTACTGGTTGCAGTGAAATCATGGACACAGTGTTCTATCTTGTTGCAGTGTACAAATGGAACAATGTGTCCATGATTTCACTGCAACCAGTAAGTTGCCTGTGAAATTCCTAGAAAAGTTGCCGCGTGTAAAGGTACCTTTACGGCAGCTCCCTATAATGCAACTTCTTACAGCAGATCCCTACGAGGCGTCTTCTTAGGGTGGGCTCCTAGCAAGTTGGCTCCTTTTGAGGAGAGCTCTGTACGAGGCAGGCTCCCTACGAAATGGCAGATCTCTTTGAGAAGGGCTCCCTTATAGTTGCGCTCCTTAGGAGGTGCCTTCTTACGACAGATCTCTTTGAGGCGGGCTCCCTCCGAGGCATTTTCTTATGGCGGGTCTCACCCTACGGGTCCGACTTCTTATGGCGGGCTCCCTACGAGGCGTCTTCTTATGGCGGGCTCCCTACGAGGCGTCTTCTTATGGCGGGCTCCCTACGAGGCGTCTTCTTATGGCGGGCTCCCTACGAGGCGTCTTCTTATGGCGGGCTCCCTACGAGAGGCGTCTTATGGCGGGCTGCCTACAAGGCGTCTTCTCATGGCGGGCTGCCTACGAGGTGTCTTCTCATGGCGGGCTCCCCGGGAGGTGTCTTCTATGGCGGGCTCCCTACGAGGGCGTCTCTATGGCGGGCTCCTACGAGGCGTCTTCTATGGCGGGCTCCCGCGAGGCGTCTTCTTAGGGCGTGCTCCGACGAGCGAGGGCTCGGCTCTTCTTAGGGCGGGCTCCCGACGAGGCGCCTTCTTAGGGCGGGCTCCCGACGAGGCGCCTTCTTAGGGCGGGCTCCCGACGAGGCGCCTTCTTAGGGCGGGCTCCCGACGAGGCGCCTTCTTAGGGCGGGCTCCCGACGAGGCGCTTCTTAGGGCGGCTCCCGACGAGGCGCCTTCTTAGGGCGGACTCCGACGAGGCGTTCTTCCTTCGGGACGGACTCCGGACGAGGCGTTCTTCCTTCGGGACGGACTCCGGACGAGGCGTTCTTCCTTCGGGACGGACTCCGGACGAGGCGTTCTTCCTTCGGGACGGACTCCGGACGAGGCGTTCTTCCTTCGGGACGGACTCCGGACGAGGCGTTCTTCCTTCGGGACGGACTCCGGACGAGGCGTTCTTCCTTCGGGACGGACTCCGGACGAGGCGTTCTTCCTTCGGGACGGACTCCGGACGAGGCGTTCTTCCTTCGGGACGGACTCCGGACGAGGCGTTCTTCCTTCGGGACGGACTCCGGACGAGGCGTTCTTCCTTCGGGACGGACTCCGGACGAGGCGTTCTTCCTTCGGGACGGACTCCGGACGAGGCGTTCTTCCTTCGGGACGGGCTCCGGACGAGGCGTTCTTCCTTCGGGACGGGCTCCGGACGAGGCGTTCTTCCTTCGGGACGGGCTCCGGACGAGGCGTTCTTCCTTCGGGACGGGCTCCGGACGAGGCGTTCTTCCTTCGGGACGGGCTCCGGACGAGGCGTTCTTCCTTCGGGACGGGCTCCGGACGAGGCGTTCTTCCTTCGGGACGGGCTCCGGACGAGGCGTTCTTCCTTCGGGACGGGCTCCGGACGAGGCGTTCTTCCTTCGGGACGGGCTCCGGACGAGGCGTTCTTCCTTCGGCTCGGACGAGGCTCTCCCTCGGAGTCGACGAGGCGTTCTTCCTTCGGGACGGGCTCCGGACGAGGCGTTCTTCCTTCGGGACGGGCTCCGGACGAGGCGTTCTTCCTTCGGGACGGGCTCCGGACGAGGCGTTCTTCCTTCGGACGGGCTCCGGACGAGGGCGTTCTTCCTTCGGGACGGGCTCCGGACGAGAGGCGTTCTTCCTTCGGGACGGGCTCCGGACGAGAGGCGTTCTTCCTTCGGGACGGGCTCCGGACGAGAGGCGTTCTTCCTTCGGGACGGGCTCCGGACGAGAGGCGTTCTTCCTTCGGGACGGGCTCCGGACGAGAGGCGTTCTTCCTTCGGGACGGGCTCCGGACGAGAGGCGTTCTTCCTTCGGGACGGGCTCCGGACGAGAGGCGTTCTTCCTTCGGGACGGGCTCCGGACGAGAGGCGTTCTTCCTTCCGGACGGGCTCCGGACGAGAGGCGTTCTTCCTTCGGGACGGGCTCCGGACGAGAGGCGTTCTTCCTTCGGGGACGGGCTCCGGACGAGAGGGTTCTTCCTTCGGGACGGGCTCCGGACGAGAGGCGTTCTTCCTTCGGGACGGGCTCCGGACGAGAGGCGTTCTTCCTTCGGGACGGGCTCCGGACGAGAGGCGTTCTTCCTTCGGGACGGGCTCCGGACGAGAGGCGTTCTTCCTTCGGGACGGGCTCCGGACGAGAGGCGTTCTTCCTTCGGGACGGGCTCCGGACGAGAGGCGTTCTTCCTTCGGTGACGGGCTCCCGGACGAGAGGCGTTCTTCCTTCGGGACGGGCTCCGGACGAGAGGCGTTCTTCCTTCGGGACGGGCTCCGGACGAGAGGCGTTCTTCCTTCGGGACGGGCTCCGGACGAGAGGCGTTCTTCCTTCGGGACGGGCTCCGGACGAGAGGCGTTCTTCCTTCGGGACGGGCTCCGGACGAGAGGCGTTCTTCCTTCGGGACGGGCTCCGGACGAGAGGCGTTCTTCCTTCGGGACGGGCTCCGGACGAGAGGCGTTCTTCCTTCGGGACGGGCTCCGGACGAGAGGCGTTCTTCCTTCGGGACGGGCTCCGGACGAGAGGCGTTCTTCCTTCGGGACGGGCTCCGGACGAGAGGCGTTCTTCCTTCGGGACGGGCTCCGGACGAGAGGCGTTCTTCCTTCGGGACGGGCTCCGGACGAGAGGCGTTCTTCCTTCGGGACGGCTCCGGACGAGAGGCGTTCTTCCTTCGGGACGGCTCCGGACGAGAGGCGTTCTTCCTTCGGGACGGGCTCCGGACGAGAGGCGTTCTTCCTTCGGGACGGGCTCCGGACGAGAGGCGTTCTTCCTTCGGGACGGGCTCCGGACGAGAGGCGTTCTTCCTTCGGGACGGGCTCCGGACGAGAGGCGTTCTTCCTTCGAGGACGGGCTCCGGACGAGAGGCGTTCTTCCTTCGGGACGGGCTCCGGACGAGAGGCGTTCTTCCTTCGGGACGGGCTCCGGACGAGAGGCGTTCTTCCTTCGGGACGGGCTCCGGACGAGAGGCGTTCTTCCTTCGGGACGGGCTCCGGACGAGAGGCGTTCTTCCTTCGGGACGGGCTCCGGACGAGAGGCGTTCTTCCTTCGGGACGGGCTCCGGACGAGAGGCGTTCTTCCTTCGGGACGGGCTCCGGACGAGAGGCGTTCTTCCTTCGGGACGGGCTCCGGACGAGAGGCGTTCTTCCTTCGGGACGGGCTCCGGACGAGAGGCGTTCTTCCTTCGGGACGGGCTCCGGACGAGAGGCGTTCTTCCTTCGGGACGGGCTCCGGACGAGAGGCGTTCTTCCTTCGGGACGGGCTTCCGGACGAGAGGCGTTCTTCCTTCGGGACGGGCTCCGGACGAGAGGCGTTCTTCCTTCGGGACGGGCTCCGGACGAGAGGCGTTCTTCCTTCGGGACGGGCTCCGGACGAGAGGCGTTCTTCCTCCTCGGGACGGGCTCCGGACGAGAGGCGTTCTTCCTTCGGGACGGGCTCCGGACGAGAGGCGTTCTTCCTTCGGGACGGGCTCCGGACGAGAGGCGTTCTTCCTTCGGGACGGGCTCCCGACGAGAGGCGTTCTTCCTTCGGGACGGGCTCCCGACGAGGCGGCTCCTTATGAAGCATCTTCTTACGGCAGATCCCTACGAGGTGGGCTCCCCTTGAAGCATCTTCTTACGGCAGATCCCTACGAGGCGGGCTCCCTATGAGGCTTCTTCCCTACTAGGTGGCTTTGTTTAACGGCTCCTTATGAGGCAGGCTCCGGAGCGGCTTTTAGCAGCGCGCTCTGTTTTCTAATCCAGTGTAACTGAGGCTTAACGGATCACTCCTAAAATAGCAAGTTATGTTCTCTCCTAAAGTGCTTGTGCTAGTAATGTGAAAGAAGTTGGCTGCCATTAAGACCCACACGACACACTTGTGCACTAGCACACTGACTAACTTTGCTTGGTGTACAGTATGGACAGCTCGCTAACCGAAAACACATTGCCTAATTCTGACCTTAAAGCCTTATGGCCTCTAGGCTGATGAATTTACTATGAAGGTACCCCACTCTTCAGCGGTGCACTGTGTCGTGGCCGGTCTCCGATTCTGCGGCTCGGCTCCAGTTGAAGTGAATAGACTACCACCAAGTGTACGGGGTCGAGCTGTTCACGGTCTGTGCACGAGCTGGTAATGTTAGTTGATAGACCCCCACTGATTTGGTATTGATGACCTAAGACCTAAAAAAAACCCCACCCCTTTAAGTGTTTATAGTGGTATTAATCATGGTGATGTCACAGAGATCTGCTCAGTGGCTGGTATAACTGAAGCCCAGGTCTCTGTATATAGAGCTCTCTAGCACCATCTAATGGTTGTTACTTGGAAGTGAATGTAGAATGGGACTCCGTTCAGGATACGACCTCAACTTGTTTTCTGACCAGGAACCTCTCAGGTTTTCTTATTCCCATTCAAGCATCATTATTGCTCTATGTACAGATTTTTGCTGATATTGTTTCTGCTTTCTTTGCACTTAACAGCCCTAATTATATGTAAAGGAGCCTCAGAGGGATTCAGATGACCCCCTTTAAAATACGTCTCCCTAGGCGTTGTCATAACCAGCTGATTTTAGGGGCTAAACCTTTGGTCTTTGAGGATTATCCCCCTCGCCCTGTGTTTTTTGCAGGAAAAATATAATAATTCATGGAGATAATGCAGATGCAGTCTTGCAGTTGTCAATTTGGGCGCACTGTGCACGCAGCTCCGGGGACCTGGGAAGGATTTCTTGGCTGTCTGCACTCCTGTCTATGTTGGGCACAACAAAGCAGTGGTTGAGAAGTGGCGGACATTGTGCTGGCCAATTTACCTGCAAAATATACAGTAAAATCCATACTCCTGCAGCTTTTACCACAGGTTTTGCAGCCCGTGGCTGTGATGTGTAAAATCCTTACTCCTGGTCCTTGCACTAGGAACAGATTTGGCAGCGAACCTTAGAGTATAATCTACCAGATTTGGGAAATGAATTTAATGCAGATTTTGAAATGTGATTTTGCTGTCCGTTTCACTCTCTGCAATGTGTAGTGTGAAACAAATCTGTTGCCAAATCTACTTGAAATAAGAGGATTTAGGTGTGGAAAATTGACAGTAAATCTATGATGTGAGAGGATGCATTTTACCTGCATGCAAGTAAAATCTGCAACTAAAGGTGAGCAATTCTATAGTCATTGCCTGGTGTCCGGTTCAGTCGTCCACTGCAGCCGGCCTTCACTTCTTCGATTCCAGTCTTTGCCACTTTTAGCACTTACTAGATACCCAAACACCATGACATCTTGTGAGGTCCAGTCACTAGCAAGTGTCAGGGGTGCCAATGACGCCAAGTGCTCAAGTAAATATAAAAGGTTATGTGACGCGAGTCACTGCAGTAAAAACTAGTCCCAGAAGTAGAGAGAAAAGACTGAAATTAGAGTAATTACATAATAGTATTACTTACTGGATAAGTAAAGGGAGGTCAAACAATCCGTGGTCAGGTCCTGGAAATGGCGCAGTACAACAAGAGATAGTCAGAGACAAAATCCAATTCACGAGCTGAGGTCAGGAAAACCAGAAAGACAAGACAGTTTACAGGGAGCAGGCAAAAGAGTAGTCAGGTCACAGGCAAATGGTCAAAGTCCAGGGAAGAGAATAAAGTCAGGCTGGGTGAGGGACAGAGAGATCAGTCTTAAGGCTGGTTTACACACACAGATAATTGTGCAGAGATTGTTCGCAGATCACTGGTTGCAGTGAAATCATGGACACATTGTTACATTTGTACACAGCCACAAGATAGAACAATGTGTCCATGATTACACTGTAACCAGAGATCTGCAAACAATCTCTGCACAATTATCTGTGTGTGCCGGTTTGACACATCTGTGTCACCACGGACGTGTGAAACAAGGCTGTTTGGGGGCGGGGTGAGCACACGTGTCACGGACATGTGACACACTGTGTGCAGTCCGTGTGCTATCCGTGGGGCCGTGGATAGCACATGGACAGCCTGTCACCTGCGTATTTGCCTCCCTCCAGCTCCGCTGCTCTTCTCTCTTCCGGTCTGCTCTTGGGCTCAGTGAAGTGAATATTCATGAGCCCTAATGAGCGGAATCGGAAGTGAGAGGAGCAGACACCGCTGGAGCGAGGTGAGTAAAAAATCTTTATTTTCAGGCTTTTTGGTCTTGTCCGTGGTCTGTGCACACGATGTCACAGTGTGAACATCCGTGTGCATGACGTGTTGACAAAAAAGCGGTCCGTGGCTCCGCAGAAAAACAGACAAGTCGCTGTGTGGAGCACAAGTACACGCATGTGCTCCACACGGAGACACGGTCCGTACGGAAACACGAACATGTGCATGGGTTCATAGGGGATCATGTGTCCCCGTATGTCCGTGCCTCTGGCATGTGTCTGCACGGACCTCACACGTGCCGGAGGCACAGATGTGTGAAAGAGGCCTTACACATACAATAAGTGTATGATTGACACTGGATGGAGGAGCTAGCATGCTTAAGTAGAGGTCTAATCAAGGGAAGTGAACACAGATGATTGCAGCACAGACCCAGCACAGCCGAAACAGACTGCCAGCCTCCATACAATAGTAACATAGCAGACAAGGACCGTGTGGTGATCGTGACAGGGTATTGGTTATTCCGCTGCACGCTAGAGCACTAAGAATTAAAGGAGATGCTTAGCAAATGTATTGGCCAATGCAGATGAGCCCAATACCCACGACATTTGATAAGCATCTCCCTTAATTTTTAGTGTTTTTAGTGTGCAGCGGGATAACCTTTTACAGCTGTGTTTTTTATCTCATAGCACCTTGTTCACACACATTAGATGTGGCAATCAGTCTTTTTGTAAGTTTTAAAAAGCGCTCAAGACCGGCTGGCCTGGACGAACGGCCTGGAAGCCCAACCAGGGCGACACATTACATTCATCATCCATGCCCGCGTCCTATGTAAGTGACCCGGGCTTACCCTGTGTGATTGTCTTACCGACACGGGGCACATCATGGTAACGTGCAGGAGTTTGCAGTATACTTATAAGTAGAGGAGTTAACATGTAATCCTTAAATAAAGTTAAAATTAAGGTTAATTAAAAACAAAAAGTCGTAAAAAAAAACAAAACCTGTGATAAAGTATTAGAAAAACTTCAAAAAGGTGTTAGGTTTTAAAATAAAGTTTTCTATCAAAGTGTTATAACATGGGTGACCAGGGGACGGGGCGGACCCCCTAGTGCCCCCAGCTCCCATCCCTGCACTATTTCTTTCCGTGCTCGTTTTGTCTGGCCGCTCTATGATTTTTTTGTTCTTTCTGTTGATGTTCATCAGAGCAGAATTATGAATAGTTGCTTTTGCTTTTTCTCAATTGGAGTGGGTGCCATTCATGTGCGGGGGACGCTGGGCTGGATGTAATCACGCAGCGCTGCCCTCATGTGTGAACGGTGACATGATGTGACTGAGCCCTGGAGAGGAGGCCATCATGTGACGCTGGCATTGGCCTGTACACGTGCGGAGAGGGGGGAATAGGTGGGGGAGCGGGAGGGAGAGGCTGCAGATTACTGTCTACTTATTCCCATTTACTGGCCACGGGCTCTTTCTGTATCTCTGCGCTTCCTGGGATGTGAGCGGAGGTCATCGCTTCTGTACTTTTCCAGAACAATTTAGTAGAAAGTGATCTGAAGCGAGAACCGCTGGGTAATGTCCAGTGTGGGGGGCCGAAGCACCACATAAGGCCTCCCCCCCCTCTTCTGGATCATGGTATTTCTTTATTCTGGATTTATAAGTGCCCGATTATCAGGCGTCTGAATTACTGGATGAGTATTAGTCTGAGGAGAATTCATTTTGCAGAATAGTGAGTGCAGCTCTGGAGTATAATACAGGAGGTAACTCAGGATCAGTAATGTAATGTATGTACACAGTGACTCCACCAGCAGAATAGTGAGTGCAGCTCTGGAGTGTAATACAGGAGGTAACTCAGGATCAGTAATATAATGTAGGTACACAGTGATTGCACCAGCAGAATAGTGAGTGCAGCTCTGGAGTATAATACAGGAGGTAACTCAGGATCAGTAATGTAATGTATGTACACAGTGACTCCACCAGCAGAATAGTGAGTGCAGCTCTGGAGTATAATACAGGAGGTAACTCAGGATCAGTAATGTAATGTATGTACACAGTGACTGCACCAGCAGAATAGTGAGTGCAGCTCTGGAGTATAATACAGGAGGGAACTCAGGATCAGTAATGTAATGTATGTACACAGTGACTGCACCAGCAGAATAGTGAGTGTAGCTCTGGAGTATAATACAGGAGGGAACTCAGGATCAGTAATATAATGTATGTACACAGTGACTGCACCAGCAGAATAGTGAGTGCAGCTCTGGACTATAATACAGGAGGTACGGCTGGCTTCACACCACGGCAGCATCCAATCCAGGGTTGTCAGGGATGAACCTGACAGCTCTGGACCGGATCAGCACACAGAACCGGAGAGCTAATATGCCCTCCGGTCCAGTGTGCAGCCGGACACAGCTGCCGCTGCTGATGATTCAGGACCATGGCTTGCAGGGAGGTAGCCGCGGTCCTGAAGTAACAGTGGTGTGCAACCGCTGGTATCCGGTGTTTGGACCCTCCCAGATCGGGGACCCATGGGCTCCCATGTTATGGAGCGCCGGATTGCCCCGCATCCGGGAGACGCCAATTTGGGGAGAATTTTCTCCCCGGACACACAAACGTTGCAAGCAACGTTTCTGTGTCTGGGAGAAAAATTCGAATTCTCACAGATTCTTCCAGAGAGATGGAAACCGGATGGCAGATAGCTGCCATCTGGCTCCATCTGGCCCCACAGGATACTATGGTGCCAAAATCCGGTTCGGGGCTGTCTGGTTTACACCGGACAGCCCCAGATTGGATCTTGCTGCGGTGTGAAGCCAGCCTTACTCAGGATCAGTAATGTATGTACACCAGCAGAATAGTGAGTGCAGCTCTGGAGTATAATACAGGAGGTAACTCAGGATCAGTAATGTAATGTATGTACACCGTGACTGCACCAGCAGAATAGTGAGTGCAGCTCTGGAGTATAATAAAGGAGGTAACTCAGGATCAGAAAGGTATGTACACAGTGACTGCACCAGCAGAATAGTGAGTGCAGCTCTGGAGTATAATACAGATGGTAACTCAGGATCAGTGTAATGGTGGGTTTACATGCTAGGATCTCGTTAGTGATATCCTTGGAACAATCACGTGACTGTAAAGGGGGTTTACACGTTGCGATATCGGCGTCCAATTTCAATGAAAAGTCACGTGGTTCGATCGTTGGAGCCGATATCGTTCCTGCGTTGTATGGTGTGAACGTCCAATACGATGCAGGAACAATGTCAATGCGATATCGGGGATTGAATGAGCGTGCTATTCAATGCTCCGATATTGAAGGGAGATTGGAGCCGGATCGTGCTGTGTGACAGCCCAACTACGATGTGAAGTTCAACGTCACCCATTCACTCCCATGTTAAATGGTCGTTTCTGGGTTGGGGGGCGTAGACATCGCACGGACGTTGGATACAGAATCGCAACGTGTAAACCTCCGATGCAATGCGGGAGAAACGTGCACTAAATGCGCGTCCCCGCGCCATTGAAGTGCGATATCGCAACGATATTGAAACGTGTAAACCCACCTTGATCATTCTGACATCGTTAGTGTGCTGTCACACACAAGGATGTCGTTAACAATATCCTATGAGGCAGTGCAACTGTTAAATAGGAGAGGAAGGAGTGAGCGATGTAATAAAGCGGCAGGAATAGGAGCTTTTTGAACGATATTGTTCATCCTGGTGTCACACTGAACGATGCTGCGTCCTGAAGTTGCGTTAACTGGACGATGAACGATAGATTTGAGGTCATGATCTCAAATCTAGGATGAAGGATCCAACGATCTTTTCATCCTATATCGTTTGTTTACACGCAACGACGCCAGATCACAAATCTGTGGCGTTTCAAGGATATTGTTGAGGATATCCTAGCCTGTAAACCCACCATAACATGGGTAATTTTGCTTGGCTCCTTGACAATACTGAGGTGTCCATAGATCGCTCCACATGTACAACGTAACCGGTTCCCTTTTGTGGTTTCTGTAGTGTGGTCCACAATTCAGGACCCTTATCTACTAGCAAAGAATATCCACAATGATCTTGTATCGGTAGGTCGGTGATTCCCAGTGTTGTAAACTTGTTGATC
Organism: Allobates femoralis; assembly: GCA_033576535.1. Lineage (NCBI taxonomy): Eukaryota > Metazoa > Chordata > Amphibia > Anura > Aromobatidae > Allobates > Allobates femoralis. The sequence continues at coordinate 49,948,767 of JARQOC010000010.1, read as the reverse complement.
CTGGTGAGTCTGGATGAGCGCTGCTGGTCTGAGATTTGAGTATTATTTATTTCTTTTCTCACCTTCCCCTGGTACCATTAATAAGGATTACCTACTAGTGGACAACCCCTTTAAATGGCATTTGGCTGTCATTGCCTTTCCCGTTGAATTTGCGTGTATTTCACCACTTCTCTTCTCTTCTCTTGGCTGACTTCTATTACCTATCCACAGGATGGGTGATCATTTGGAAAATTTCAACCACATTAGTAGAAAACCCACCGATCCGTTCAAAAGGAGGGAATCTCCTTTGAACACTGTGGTCAGTAAAGGGTTAACCAGCCCAGCTCAGAGCTTGCTCCGATCCCAAATATCACATATCGCAGGGTTTTCTCCCGGCCGTCACCTGTGCAGGAGGCATATCATCGCCCCACATCATCTGGGCTCTATACTGTAAGGTCCCTTTACACGTAAGCAATAATTAAGGGGTTAAACCTTTTATAAAGCATTTTATGGTTTAGGTTCCTGCATATTTTTTTATTTCTTTTCGATTTTTGCACGTTTTTTTATTTTAACTTCTACAGTTAAACTCCATAGACGGAGCCGTAGTTTGCTGCACAGCAGTGTCTTCCCTCCCGGCCTCGGCGTGTGATCCAGTGTCCGGGATTTCACAGGCGTCGCTCTTCCAGCAGAGGAGAAAAAAAAGCAAAAAAAAAAAGCCTGTTCTCTGCAGAATGGAGGGTGCTGGAGAGATAGGAAAATCCTGCCCTGACAACAGAAGCAGCATCACGCTCCACGCTGATTGGCGCTCGCCAGCCTATGAGGCTGCGGCGCTCCTTTCTGCAGTTTTGCACAGGTGCAAAATAAGTTCCTGATTTATCAATGAAATATTTGCCGTGTTGCCTCCAAAGCTGATCTGTAATAAAACCCCCAAAACTGTGCCCCCACCCCCGATGAATCCGGGCTGGTTATGTGGAGCAGGGGACTGGGGGCTGCAGGGCGCGAGCCTCGTCTCCCCATCTCCCCTCCCCGAGCACATTAATGATGATCAAGACGATGCCACTTTATATTATTATTCCTCGGTGCATCTTACCCGCTCCTCCATCCAGTCCTGCATCTTCCCAGGATTAACCCTCCATCGCTACATTGTGTAAAAAAAAAAATCACTATAATATATCGAATTATCGGATGTTTGTAAAAAAACCATAAACTCGATTTCACATTTTTGGGATGAAGTATTTTCCCTGCGATGTCTTTGTGACACCCGTGTTCACATTTGTGTGTTTGTTCCTGATTAACACCCCTTATAGTCTATGGGGCTTTTTTTTCCTCTTTTCTGGAAGATCAATTGATCCCTGTCCAGGTAACGGATCAGATTCGCCAATGTGTGTCTTTCTCCGTGGAAATCTCAAGTGCTTGCGTTATCTGGTTTTAAGATTTTAACAGGTGGAAGTTTTGCCGTTTCTTTTTTGTTTGCATGTAAAGACGGGCGCTGATGAAAATCGCATCCAAAACATACATGAAGTCGCCGATGTCTGAACAAGCCCTAAAGGGATGTAAGTTTTCATATTGACGTTTTCATTTTTTGATACATTTTCAATATCTTTTATTTTAATTACTCCTCTAAATAATGTTACTGTCCCTCTTCCTCCACATGTTGTGTGTGTTACATACATGAGGCCTAGAAGAGGCGTCCCCACCGGTCGTAGGGACAGTTTTGATGGTGGTCCGATATGTGTGCGTCCTTTACAGTAAAGGGAACCTGGCATCAACTTTTTTGGGAGTAATCAATGGATGCAGTGAAACTATACAAAAGTGCAAATAGGGTCTTATCTGATGGCACCCTAAATAAGGACAGTGGGATTAGTGGGACTCACCTGATCAGGTTGTGCCAAAACTGCTTCTGCACCAATCCACCGATAAAGTAAGGATCCACCATGTGCGCTGCCGGACAATGACACGGCAGTGGTGTTTTTTTCTTTCCAGGACACATTTTTAAGCCTATGCGTCTCGTGGCTCCCTGTCCACTTACTCAGGGCATGAAATTCCCGAGGAACGTGCCAGAGGGCCACCAAACGCATAGGATTAGTATTGTGTCCTGGAAAGAAAAAATCACCATTGCCGTGTCATTGTCCGGCAGCGCACATGGTGGATCCTTTGGTAGCACTTGTATAGTTTTCCCGACACGCCCTTATTATGATCGTTCAGTTGTCCCTTTTGTAGAAGGACTTGAATATCAATGTGTGGGGTGTAAGCGAGTCCCCGGGATGGTTTGGTAGCGTGGCAATGTAATAGTCATGGTTTATATTGGGGCTATGAAGCCAGAGTCGGATGTTTGGCTTACTGACTCCACAGCCCTGGTTTATGTAATGCCCCTTGAGTTGTGAATCTTTGCACATTTTTCCCTCTCCTCCTTTCATCAGAACAGTCTGCACATGTACAATGCACTGAGACGTAGGCTTCACTGGTGCATGCGCAGAGACGACTGGTGAAAGGAGATGAAGAGCTTACGTGTCGTTAACACTAGGTGGTGGTAATCAAGAGGAAGGAGCATGATGGGGGCCATGACTTGACCCCACCGCAACGCCTCGTTGATGACCCCTGTATGCCATATACAGACCCGCCAACCAACATAAAACTGATTGAAAGCTATCTATGAACTGCAGCACCATGCTCTTAATTACTACCAGAAATCTGATGATGATCCTTATAAAAACTGGTATACACCTTTTTAACCCCAAGCTTCTTATAAAAATAATGGGTATTGCCTAAACCTTAGGTGAGCATACCCCACCCCATCCTGAGCTCTGGAGATGCACCGTACGTGAGTGGTTGCCTCCACCTTGAAAATGGAAAGCGGTTTCTGTACTAAGCTGGTTTCTTAGGGTTTCTACAGTCGGGTCTCAGCGTGAATGTAGGACAGGTGTATCACAGAAAGCATCAGGCAACTCTGAAATCTATAGTCCCAGGTAGTGCAGAGCAGGAGCGACACCCTGGACAATAAATGGGAAATCCTAAATGTGGGGGAATCCCTCTGTGCCATCCATGTGTTGCTTCTGATATTGAAGCTGACCTAACGATTGGGCTATGGTTGTTGAAATCTGTGATTGTTGGGTGTGCAGCAGGCTGAGGATGACCACCATAAAGATGATGATCATATCTCATTCCTTATATAATTTACAACCTACTGGGAAAGGCATTGAGTCATTGTGGGGATCGACCAAGTGTGAGCCCATGGGGAAGAATTGGACATTTTAGTCCTTGTGGGATTCGGCCATGTGTGCCCCCCTTCCCCCCCCATGGGCAGTATCAGGCATTTGGTCCTTGTGGGGCTTGGCAGGTGTGACCCCAAGGGCAGTATCAGACATTGCGTCATTGTGAAACTCCACTTGGGATTGTTGAGGTGTGTGACTGTCTTTGTTTTCCTACATTGATAGAAAACTGTACTATGAAACCCTTGTCTTGTTGGTCAGATCTGCCTCCTTTCTCCCAGCTCCCTTTTTTCTCCTCACTTTTCGTCCCCCTTCCTCTTCTCGTTTCTCGTGCCCCCCTCCCTTGCTCCCCTCCTCGTTTCTCGTGCCCCCCTCCCTCCCATTCTCTGCCCCTCATCCTCGTTTCTCGTGGCCCCCCTCCCATCCTGTTTCTCGTGCCCCCTCCCGTCCTCGTTTCTTCGTGCCCCCCTCCCGTCCTCGTTTTCTCGTGCCCCCTCCCATTCCCCGTTTCTCGTGCCCCCCTCCCTTCCTCGTTTCTCGTGCCCCCTCCCTCCTCGTTTCTCGTGCCCCCTCCCCTCCTCGTTTCTCGTGCCCCCTCCCCTCCTCGTTTCTCGTGCCCCCCCCTCCTCGTTTCTCGTGCCCCCTCCCCTCCTCGTTTCTCGTGCCCCCTCCCCTCCTCGTTTCTCGTGCCCCCTCCCCTCCTCGTTTCTCGTTCCCCCTCCCCTCCTCGTTTCTCGTTCCCCCTCCCCTCCTCGTTTCTCGTGCCCCCTCCCCTCCTCGTTTCTCGTGCCCCCCTCCCCTCCTCGTTTCTCGTGCCCCCTCCCCTCCTCGTTTCTCGTGCCCCCCCCTCCTCTTCCTCGTTTCTCGTGCCCCCCCCCTTCCTCGTTTCTCGTGCCCCCCTCCTTCCTCGTTTTCGTCCCCCCCTCCTCGTTTCCGTGCCCCTTCCTCGTTTGTCGTCCCCCCCCCCTCCTCTCCTCGTTGCGCCCCTCTCTCCTCGTTTCGTCCCCCCTCCTTCCTCGTTTGTCGCCCCCCCCCCCTCTTCCTCGTTTGTCGTCCCCCCCCCTCCTCTCCTCGTTTGTCGTCCCCCCCTCCCTCCTCGTTTGTCGCCCCCCCTCCTTCCTCGTTTGTCGTCCCCCCCCCTCCTCTCCTCGTTTGTCGTCCCCCCCTCCTCTCCTCGTTTGTCGTCCCCCCCCCTCCTCTTCCTCGTTTGTCGTCCCCCCCCCTCCTCTTCCTCGTTTGTCGTCCCCCCCCTCCTTTCCTCGTTTGTCGTCCCCCCCCTCTCCTTCCTCGTTTGTCGTCCCCCCCTCCTTTCCTGTTTGTCGTCCCCCCCCTCCCTCCTTTCCTCGTTTGTCGTCCCCCCCCCTCCTTTCCTCGTTTGTCGTCCCCCCCCTCCTCTTTCCTCGTCTGTCGTCCCCCCCCTCCTTTCCTCGTCTGTCGTCCCCCCCCTCCTTTCCTCGTCTGTCGTCCCCCCCCTCCTTTCCTCGTCTGTCGTCCCCCCCCTCCTTCCTCGTCTGTCGTCCCCCCCCTCCTTTCCTCGTCTGTCGTCCCCCCCTCCTTTCCTCGTCTTCTCGTCCCCCCCCCTCCTTTCCTCTCTGTCGTCCCCCCCCCTCCTTTCCTCGTCTGTCGTCCCCCCCCCCTCCTTTCCTCGTTTGTCGTCCCCTCCTTTCCTCGTTTGTCGTCCCTCTCTCCTCTTTGTCGTCCCCCTTTCCCTCGTTTGTCGTCCCTCCTTTCCTCGTTGTCGTCCTCCTTTCCTCGTTTGTCGTCCCCCCTCTTCCTCGTTTGTCGTCCCTCCTCTCCTCGTTTGTCGTCCCCCCCCCCTCTCTCCTCGTTTGTCGTCCTCCCCCTCCTCTCTCTCCTCGTTTGTCGTCCCCCCCTCCTCTCCTCGTTTGTCGTCCCCCCCTCCTCTCCTCGTTTGTCTCCCCCCTCCTCCTCGTTGTCGTCCCCCCTCCTCTCCTCGTTTGTCGTCCCCCCCCCTCCTCTCCTCGTTTGTCGTCCCCCCCCTCCTCTCCTCGTTGTCGTCCCCCCCCTCCTCTCCTCGTTTGTCGTCCCCCCCTCCTCTCCTCGTTTGTCCGTCCCCCCCCTCCTCTCCTCGTTTGTCGTCCCCCCCCTCCTCTCCTCGTTTGTCGTCCCCCCCCCCCCTCCTCTCCTCGTTTGTCGTCCCCCCCCTCCTCTCCCTCGTTTGTCGTCCCCCCCCTCCTCTCCTCGTTTGTCGTCCCCCCCCTCCTCTCCTCGTTTGTCGTCCCCCCCCCTTTCCCTCCTCCTCGTTTGTCGTCCCCCCCTCTCTCCTCGTTTGTCGTCCCCCCCTCCTCTCCTCGTTTGTCGTCCCCCCTCTCCCTCTTCGCCCCCCTCTCCTCGTTTGTCGTCCCCCCTCCTCCTCGTTTGTCGTCCCTCCCTCCTCCTCTGTTTGTCGTCCCCCCTCTCCTCGTTTGTCGTCCCTCCTCTCCTCGTTGTTCGTCCCTCCCCCTCTCCTCGTTTGTCGTCCCCCCTCCTTCCTCGTTTGTCGTCCCTCCCTCTCCCTCCTCTCCTCGTTTGTCGTCCCCCTCCTCTCCTCGTTTGTCGTCCCTCCCTCCTCTCCTCGTTTGTCGTCCCTCCTCTCCCTCGTTTGTCGTCCCTCCCTCTCCTCGTTTGTCGTCCCTCCTCCTCTCCGTTTGTCGTCCCTCCTCTCCTCGTTTGTCGTCCCTCCTCTCCTCGTTTGTCGTCCCTCCTCTCCTCGTTTGTCGTCCCTCCTCTCCTCGTTTGTCGTCCCTCCTCTCCTCGTTTGTCGTCCCCTCCTCTCCTCGTTTGTCGTCCCTCCTCTCCTCGTTTGTCGTCCCTCCTCTCCTCGTTTGTCGTCCCTCCTCTCCTCGTTTGTCGTCCCTCCTCTCCTCGTTTGTCGTCCCTCCTCTCCTCGTTTGTCGTCCCCCTCTCCTCGTTTGTCGTCCCTCCTCTCCTCGTTTGTCGTCCCCCTCCCTCCTCGTTGTCCCCTCCTCTCCTCGTTTGTCGTCCCCTCCCCTCCTCTCCTCGTTTGTCGTCCCCCCCCCTCCTCTCCTCGTTTGTCGTCCCCCCCTCCTCTTCCTCGTTTGTCGTCCCCCCTCCTCGTTTGTCCCCTCCTCTCCTCGTTTGTCGTCCCCCCCCTCCTCTCCTCGTTTGTCGTCCCCCCCCCCTCCTCTTCCTCGTTTGTCGTCCCCCCCCCTCCTCTCCTCGTTTGTCGTCCCCCCCCCCCTTTCTCCTCGTTTGTCGTCCCCCCCCCTCTCCTCGTTGTCGTCCCCCCCCCCCTCTCCCTCGTTTGTCGTCCCCCCCTCCTCTCTCGTTGTCGTCCCCCCCCCCCTCCTCTCCTTTCCTCGTTTCACATCCTATCTAGAGAGCGTGCCAGCGAGAGGGAGCCAGCGCGTTTGTATTCCAGTGGCGTAGCGCAGCCAGACAGGTCTGAAACAGAGTGTTTTATTTTTAGACTCTGCGTTGCCATTTTTATCCTGTAAAAATATTCATCAGTGTCTGTGTGACAGGCCATCCGTTTTCATAAATATTCCAGAGTCCTGCTCCATTCCATTGTATTAACCTGTGCATCCAGCGCGCTTCTCTTTAACCCTTTTTCACCTTCGGACGAGGGGGGCCCTCATTTCACATATTGTACGTTTCTCAATTCTCCCGTGTCTGACGTCGCACCGTTCAGTCTCCCCGGACATCTCTGCTGACGTCGTTGCCCTTTTTGTCCATTCTGAGTTTACGATTCGGCGGAGGGGGGTGGGGGGTCTTAATGCTCCCTAAGGATCAGGGAGGGTGGTGTAATTTTCCATTGCAATTTTTACTGTCCTACTTGCCAAATTATTAATATATGAGGCGTCTGCAAAGCGATAATGTCAGGTCCACAAAAGGAGGCGAAACCAAGGTGGACAGGAAGAGGCACAAGTCTCATGCTGGGGTACTACGTAAATTGGTCGCTAAATCTATTCATGAATGACGCTTATATATATTTTTTTCTTTTGTTACGAGGCTAAGTCAGTCGAATTATTACATTTTTACCACAAATCTGGTCCGGCTGTAATGCAACAGTAATGGAAGGTTTGCTGGCAATGTGAACTGAGACGAAATTAAGGATCATCCTGTTTCACTCCCAACGGAATGGCAACTTTTGGCATCTCTGCTCCCCTAGAGGTGATTAGGGAAGATTTCAGCGGGACCTCGTGAACTTTTAATGTTGTGAGAACTCGTGGGCACTTGGCCTCACCTAGAATGTGTATTTACCCTCATGTGTCTAGGGTTTGAGGGCACTTTAGGACTGGCACCTGGTGTGTGACCTGAGCAGAGGCTGTATAGAGGGACATGGCCATCAGTCAGGAGGCCCCGGCGTTCTCCTCCACAGCCCGTGCTGTAATATGGCACCAAATCTCCTTTCTTGCACATGTTCAGACTGTGGCTGCCTAGTTCAGGTCAGACAATTAATATCAAGAATAGGAAAAGGAGTATAAAGCCGCGCTGCCATTAGCCAAACATCAATATCAGATAGTCCAGATGAATTATGATTTGTCCTGAGGAAGAAGCTCATTGTGCTTTGAAACGTGTTGACAATTAATCATTTCCATTCATCTGGGCTATCTGATATTGATCTTCGGCTAATGGCAGCGCGGGTTTATACCCCTTTTACTATTCTCCATGTTAATTCTAGTTCAGGTCAGAAGACCCATGGCCGTCCGTACTCGGACCGGGACACATGGATGTCTCAGTTCAGCCTTGTTAAAATGGAAGCTAAAATCACGGGAACAAAGAAACAAGAAGTTTTGGGTTTCTTCTAGAGGCAACATCACGAAGAGTCTACAAAAAAAAGTTGGAGTCACGTGTGAAGGATCTATTACCGTAAAACATGGAGGATCGTCGAAGACAAAACTAAAGTGATTCAACTGTTCCTCGTTCTGTGGTTCCAACTCTGAGACCCTAATAATGACCTGCTGACTCCTCGGTACATGAGCGGCGGCGGCAACAATCCCATTTTCACAAAGCAATTCTTTAAATTGTAAAGACATTTTGAACGCCATGAATTTTAAAATAACCTTCCTACATTAAGCCATGTCCGCTCTCCTGAAGACGAGTCCATCCACCTACAATTCCGGCTTGCTCTTCCACTCACTTTTTTGCCTCATTTTGTGAAGGATGAGCCCGCTGTGTTTTTTTTTTTTTTTTTTTATGCGCCGGGTCCCTCTTTCCCTAGACTCTGGGGGGTTCTCACATCATAGATCCTGATTGACCGCACCATGGCAGTACACACCCTGTGATTGGAAATGGAGATCGTGTTGCCGACTGGGGAGAGGGCAAGTTTTTCTTTTCCAAAAAGGATGGACTGGCTTCTCTCTCCGTGGACTTTGTAGGGGTTTGTCACATCATAGGTGCCATGGATCATGACGGACCGGCATACTGGTGGGGTACACACCCTGTGATTAGGAATGGACACCATGTTACTGATAGGGTTTTTTATATGGATATAATTTTTTATTTTGCTATGATCCCTTTTTTTGAGTCTTTTTGCATTGGGAAAGCTCCTGGAGCCTAAGGTCTCTACCCAAAGAGGTGCTGGGGAGTAAAAGTACGATGCAGATGTTTTTTAATTTAAACACAGGAGATCTGGAGAGTGCGGCGCGGGGACGTGCGGAGGGGCGGGCGCGGAGGGACCGACGTGGAGGGCGGGCGCGGAGGGACCGAGCGGAGGGCGGGCGCGGAGGGCCGACGCGGAGGGGCGGGCGCGGAGGGACCGACGCGGAGGGGCGGGCGCGGAGGGACCGACGCGGAGGGGCGGGCGCGGAGGGACCGACGCGGAGGGGCGGGCGCGGAGGGACCGACGCGGAGGGGCGGGCGCGGAGGGACCGACGCGGAGGGGCGGGCGCGGAGGGACCGACGCGGAGGGGCGGGCGCGGAGGGACCGACGCGGAGGGGCGGGCGCGGAGGGACCGACGCGGAGGGGCGGGCGCGGAGGGACCGACGCGGAGGGGCGGGCCGGAGGGACCGACGCGGAGGGGCGGGGCGCGAGGGAGCGGACGCGGAGGGGGCGAGGCGCGGAGGGACCGACGCGAAGGGTCCAGCGGAGGGGTGGACGCGGAGGGGCGGGTGCAGAGGGTCCAGTGGAGGTTCTGGCGGAGGGGCGGGCGTTGAGGGTCCAGTGGAGGTTCTGGCGGAGGGGCGGGCGTTGAGGGTCCAGCGGAGGGGTGGACTTTGAGGGTCCAGCGGAGGGGTGGACTTTGAGGGTCCAGCGGAGGGGTGGACGTTGAGGGTCCAGCGGAGGGGTGGACGTTGAGGGTCCAGCGGAGGGGTGGACGCGGAGGGTCGGGCGTGGAGGGTCCGGCAGAGGGGTGGGCGTGTAGGGTCCAGCAGAGGGGCGGGCACGGAGGGGTGGGTGCGGAGGGTCGGGCATGGAGGGTCCAGCGCAGAGGTGGGCGTGGAGGGTCCAGCAGAGGGGTGTACGCAGAGGGGCGGGCACGGAGGGGTGGGTGCGGAGGGCAGGCGTGGTTCCATTCTCGTCTCTTCCCGCCATGTTGGTTCTTTGCCTCTTTTTGTGTTTTCCCCGTCTCCTCCCTCCTTTCATACAGATGCGGGGAGTCGCTCCGTCTTATTAGCGTGCAGCCCGCATACTTCTCATCTTTTGTTCTTTGGTAAATGTGAGCTGGCATCTGTTAGACTGCGTTAGCATTCAGTCTCGGGGAATTCAGCGCTTTCTATATTCGGCTCTGCTAAGCCGGTGCCCTGTTTGCTGGAATCAATTGGGGCTTCTATTTTTAGCAACAAAGGGGAATTGAAATAGCAATTTTCTTTCTATGTAATGGATCCCCAAGAGAAATACTGATGTAAGTTTTCTGTCATCCCTCTTCTTCTGCACACTCCGGACCCCTCCTCCTTCACCGCCGCCATCGAGCGCCCCCCCAGATTCGTCCTCCATTCTCCCTTCCCCACAGAACTGATAGGAGAGGCAGCTGTCACGGGTTTGCGGCAGTATTAATCTTTAATCAATCGAGTGTTTGCTCTATTCAGGTGTTCTGGGGGGAGAGAGAGGGGGTCACCGAAAAAAGGGACCTGTTCTGAATCTGCAAGTGAATCGTGCCTCATTTCTGGGCTCTTTCAGATTTCGGGCGGGCTGAGGAAGAGACATGACAAGCTAAAAATATTCCATCGTCTTGCAGTGTTCCTCCAGTCTATTTTTTTGTCGATGTTTGATTTAGATAAGGTTGATTGGGTAGCGGCTAAAAATATCTGTTCCCAGAAAGTTGAGGACAAAGAGAGTAGAATATTTTTAACCCACGACGAGCGACGTTCTTTGTGAATGGGGAATGTGTCACCGGCTTTGAGTATCAGACACTTATCTCTTGCAGCACTACAAGTCCCAGCTTTCTGTGGGATCCATCACATCAGTCACATGCCCCCAATTATTAAACTTTAACATAACAAATATAATGTTAGACCCCCCCCCCCCACCTTGAAAAGCACCATTCCACTTTGCAACTAGTCTCCATGGCTTTTTTTTTCTTGCGTTAACCAAATTTAGTGGATCTTTCATGTGTCCATTTAGTCACCACTAGAGGGAGCATAGCAGCTCTCTGCAGACAGTTAAAGGGGCAAAGGTTTTTTTCCTGTAAGCGCTAACAAATTGTGCATTACTCTCCCTCCCCAGGTCCAGTGTTGGGTCTCTGTTGCTCCTCCTGGGGTCTGACGTCATGTAATCCGCACCGAAGACAATAACTGAGCTCAATGACTGTCCGTATAGGCTGCATGAGCCGCTGAGCTCACTGATTGTCTGTAGCGCGGGTGACGTCACCACTGCAGACAGTAACACACACTGGGTATGGTGGCACTGAACTGGGGAAGGATGAATAAAGCAAATTGTATTTTTGTGATTTTATCTTTTTATTTACACAACTAAGGAGCTTATGGGAAAACCTTTTTTTTTCCTGAAAGTCGACAACCCCTTTAAGTCAACAGTAACGGTCTGCAGTAAGCTGAGCCTGAGCTCCCCTAGTGGTGACTCTGGGAAGTCATGTTTGTGTTATTTAGCTCCTTGTCTGTGCAGGGGATTTGGATCTCTACAGTAAATGTCCATCCAGTAGTGTAACTACAACAGGTGCAGGGGTTGAGATCACACCTGGGCCCTGGAGCCTAGGGGGCCCCAAAAGTCCTTTTGGTCTGTATGAAAAGACCAATGCTATAAAAGACTTGCAATGATTGGGGACCTCATTGAACTTTGGGCCTTGGGGCCCATGAGCATCACATTATACCAATTTTCCATTTTTACCTTCATGAACCCATTACTTTCTTTTCCTTCTTTCCTTTCTGCTTCTTTTTTTCTCTTCCTCCTTTCTGTCTCCTGATCTTCTTCTGCAGGAGGAATCCCGGCCTTCTCGCTTGTTGGGGGTGTGCGAGGTTTTGCCACTTGATTGACAGTTTAGAAAAGCAGCGTGTTGTCCTGTATCAGGAGCACAGGGCCAACATGGGGCTCCAAGAAGAGCTTGTAAATGCTGCGCTTCTTTGGCCACCGCTGATAGAACGTAGAGGAGGCCGGTAACCTAGACAACGAGCGATAAACATTCGGAATCCTCGGAGGAGAAGGACACTAAAAGTTACTTCTTTTTACAAATTCTTTGCATTTGAATAAAAATGTAAAAAAGAAAGTAATTTTTACTCCAGGAAAAAGAAAAATAAATTAATTGGATCCCAAGACTTTTCTTAAGAGAGAATGCAAGGAAATCTGTCAGGTCAAAAATCCATATATAACTATCATTTTCTAATTACTCAGTCTAAACTCTCCCTATTCATGTATTTCTTTTATCTATATTCCCAGCCCATCCTCTGTAAACTTCAAATAAAGAGATTCCACCTGTTGTCGATCACAGTGAATGATCCACTTAGTTCTATGCTGTCCACTCCCCATAAGATGAATATGCATGTCACATATTCACAATACTGCACAGGAGATCACTGGGGGGCTGTATTATCACCTCTGCTCTGTGTTTGCAGCATCACAAGAGGTCAAATACAATACAGAAACTGTCACAGCAGGGATACCTACTTAGAGAAACAGATGGAGTCTAGATAAGGCAAACCTGTGCTAGCTCTCTCCCTCCGTGTCCTCAACAGCACAGAAGCTCCAATGGAAACTGAAACCACTCTACACTTGGAGCAAAGGGAGGAGGGAGGAGAAAGATGCTGAGAGGGAGTGCATAATTACATGACAGTTCATACAGCACATGACTAATCGTCTCTGCTTATAATGGGACAGGACTAATGCAGTGACTCCGTGCAGGGTCTGACAATGGTGATAACATGGAAACTACAAATAGTACAATAATGATTTTACATGTTTTTAAAAGGTCTGCCCAGGCACTGTTCAAGGTTAATATTAGTATCATACTGAAAAATTACCTGACTGTGTCCCTTTTAAAGGATGCTATGTCTGGGCCCAATGCCCGTCGGCTGAACGGCATTGTGTTTCAGACATTACCTTTTCTTACAAAGGGTAGTGTCTTACAAAAAGGGTGTGGTGTAATATGCAGTATCGGACGTCAAGGTAAGACACCAAGAAATTTTGGCCACAATGTGAACAAACTAATAAGGGTATACTTGGACATGACTTGTGTTTATTTTTCTTTAAGTCCTTTCTTGTCTTTCTTTTTTCGTCAATGGACTGTTATAATGGCTCATTAAATTAAATTAAATTAAGATTTTTTTTCTTTTTTTGCACCATTTTGGTTTTTAACTGCAAAACAAAATTGAGAAACCATGATTGTCAAGCAAACTTAAAACATGTCAGTCACAGAGGAAAAAAGGGGAAAAACTAAAGGAGAAAATAAGTGTGTAAAATGAAAAAAATTGTATTCACTCCCCAAAAAAAGAGCAAAAATTAACGATGGATGTGATGAATCTGCCACAATGTCATCTGTGTGCACAGTACGGATACTAGGGCTCAGTATGCGGTGAGCTCCAGAGCGCCCTCTAGTGGAGGACACAGGCAGGCACAATCTGATCATTACTCTCCATGGGATTTTGGGCGCTGACAATCTGATCTCCGACTACTGTTGGTCACAAGTGCGAAAGTTCAGATTATTTCTAGTCGACTTGTGCTGCAGATGTTTATAGGGGGTTTGTAATTTATTTGGAGATTGATCTTACTGCATTTATATATATATATTCATGTTTTGTTGGATACATTCGTCTCACTCATTTTTTTTCTTTTCTGTAGTCGTCACCGGAGCCACTGATGGAATTGGAAAAGCGTATGCAGAAGAGGTAAGAGTCGTCCTGCGCTCCTCACCCAGGATCATCTGTAATCCCCTAGATCTTTCACATTGACTGCAGCCAAAAAAATAACAGCCGTCATAACAAAGTACCGATACATTGTCCCTTTAGAGTCCGCAGCTCATGCTGCCAGGAAAATGGCCACATTGTAAAAAGCAAAGTCCTGGATGCTGGTGGTCTTGGGGCTTTAAAGGGGTTCCCCATGAACAAACTAGATCTTGGAATTGAATAATTTCCACAACTCGATGTGTTTAGAAAAAAAAATGTTCCTGTGCTGAGATAATTTTATATATGTGTCCCTGCTATGTACTGTGTAATGGATGTGTCTGACCGTACAGAGACATGGTCTGATCATACCACATCTCTTTGGCCAGGGAGGCCACAAAGGGATATACAGTCATTGCAGCCAGGGATCACAGAATATGAGAATATACAGACATTACAGCCAGGGATCACAGAATATGAGAATATACAGACATTACAGCCAGGGATCACAGAATATAAGAGTATACAGACATTACAGCCAGAGATCACAGAATATACGAGTATACAGACATTACAGCTGGGGATCACAGAATATAAGAGTATACAGACATTACAGCCAGAGATCACAGGATATAAGAGTATACAGACATTACAGCCAGAGATCACACAATATAAGAGCATACAGACATTACAGCCGGGGATCACAGAATGAGAATATACAGACATTACAGCTGGGGATCACAGAATATAAGAATATGCAGACATTACAGCCAGGGATCACAGGATTAAGAGTAATCACAACCGATTTTAAAGTCCTGTGATGAGATCAATATATAGTGCCCTAGCTATGTACTTTAATGGATGTGATCTACCGAAGAGAATGATACTGATCATCCACACTGGATGGCTCAGATAATTTATATATGCATGCATTACTTAATGGAGGTGATACAGGATTGTTGATATACCGACATTCACCGGGATCATCTTATATAATGAGTCGCTTACGTGGGATATCTGACGTACAGGAATGTTGACATACACATCTCTTGGCCAGGGATGGCACAAAAGGGATATACAGTCATTACAGCAGGGATCACAGATATAAGATATACAGACATTACAGCCAGGATGACACAATATAAGAGTATACAGACATTACAGCCGGATCACAAATAAGAGTATACAGACATTACAACCAGGGATCACAGAATATAAGAGTATACAGACATTACAGCCAGAGATCACAGGATATAAGAGTATACAGACATTACAGCCAGGATCACAAATATAAGAGTATACAGACATTACAGCGGGGATCACAGAATGAGAATATACAGACGTTACAGCTGGGATCACAGATATAAGAGTATACAGACATTACAGCCAGAGATCACAATATAAGAGTATACAGACATTACAGCCGGGGATCACAAAATAAGAGTATGCAGACATTACAGCTGGGGATCACAGAATATAAGAATATGCAGACATTACAGCAGGGGATCACAGGATATAAGAGTATACAGACATTACAGCCAGGGATCACAGGATATAAGAGTATACAGACATTACAGCCAGGGATCACCGAATATAAGAATATGCAGACATTACAGCCAGGGATCACAGGATATAAGAGTATACAGACATTACAGCCGGGATCGCAGAATATGAGTATACAGACATTACAGCCAGGATCACACAATATAAGAGATACAGACATTACAGCCAGGATCACAGAATGAGATATACATACATTACAGCCGGAATCAAGAATATAAGAGTATACAGACATTACAGCCAGGGATCACAGAATATAAGATATACAGACATTACAGCCTGGGATCACAGGATATAAAGTATACAGACATTACAGCCAGGATCACAGATATAAGAGTATAGCAGACATTACAGCCGGAATCACAGAATAGATATAAGACATGTGGATCACAGAATAAGAATAAGACATACGCTGGGGATCACAGAATATAAGAGTATACAGACATTACAGCCAGGGATCACAGAATATAAGATATACAGACATTACAGCCAGGATCACAGAATAAAGAGTATACAGACATTACAGCCTGGGATCACAGAATATAAGAGTATACAGACATTACAGCCGGGGATCACAGAATATAAGAGTATACAGACATTACAGCCTGGGATCACAGAATATAAGGTATACAGACATTACAGCTTAGATGATTCTTAGATTCATAGATGATTCTTTTTGTGAGATTTAACATTTTCCTGCCTGTTTTTTAAAAACAATGTTTTGCCTCCAAAGAAAGAATCATCTATGACCCTGCTCTTTAATGTCTGTATACTCTTTCCTGTGCCGTCATGTCTATATACTATTTTGTGTCCTCCCAGGCCCAGGAGATGTGGTATGATCGGACCATGTCCCTGTATGGTCAGACACACCATTACACAGTACATAGCAGGGACACATATATGAGATTATCGCAGCACAGGAGATGTGGTATGATAAGACCATGTCCCTGTATGACTATATATTTAAGGTCGACTGGTGACACCTACGTGTGAATGGTGCTAGCAAGAAAAAACATGAAAATAAAGTAGAGAAATCGGCTGCACACTAAACACTAAAATGAATGTAGATTAGCATAATGGCTATCAAATGAATAGCAGGGCATGTGTACAGCTAAGGCAATGTGTATATGGCAAAAGACATAAAAGAAACTGTTTAGGAATATAAAGAAAATTGAGAAACCTACTTTGAGCACTGGCCACTGCATAAGAGCCCAATAATCTCACCAAGGTGTTCTCATCAGGTCCTTGCTAGCACCTTCACACATGCAAGCCCAATCTGGTCTACCTTCGGTAATTACATCCTGCTCTCTATCTTTTACCCCATAAAACGTCTCTATGAGAACTCTTTAGTAACATGGCTACTGGTCTGGAGTACATATGCTTCAATCAGTGTCACTTTGATACATTTGGGGGTTACATTTTCTGAATAGGTTTTGACCGTTTTGCTGGTTGCACCCTCCCATATTTTGGCATTGTGACAACACTCAGTTGTTTGCACATGATCTGTGCTTTGATTTCACTGCTGATTTATCCACTACCTGTGATTGCTTATGCTTGATGTCCTAGGGTGTTCAGTTGTACAGTAAGTTTTTACACAGTTTTAATTGTTTTTAATAAGTTGTAGCCAGGTCCCGAGACATACCTTCCCATTCAGGTTTTTAATTGCACCCAGAGGCATATAACCCACATATGTAGTAGCATACCGCAAGTTGAGGCACAAGGTTCGGACCCGATAAGATGAGAACACCTTGGCGACGGTACACACTTGCATTCACTCTGCCATTTAGCTGCATGAGATGTCCAACATCTGCAGAAGAAATCATTCCCCAAACCACGACACTTCCTCCATCACCTTTCACTGACTTTTTACACACTTTGGGTTCAGTCTTTCCCAAATTTATATATGAACGAACATAATGTTTCCCATCAGACCCAAATAAATTAAACTTTCATCACTAAAATGAACTGTGGACCACTTCTCTGTCTATATTCCTCACCAACAGTGAGTCTAGCTTTTTTTGATTCTTTCTGCTAATGAGAGGTTTGGTCACTGCAGAGTGGGCTTTCAGTCCAAATGTCTTAAAGTTGTGTGCTGTATGACGAGACGGATCCTTACCCCGTTCAGTGCTGAACTGGCAAGCTATTCCAGCTGCAGTGTTGAATTACAATTACCCATGGAGATTCTCTGCATTATCCTGTCCTCTCTTGCATTTGTCTTTCGAGGGTGACCAGCTTCTTGGGGGACTTGAAAGAGTTTGTGATATTGTAAAGATGCAATATTCTAGAAATCACAGACTTTGAACTAACACCTTGTGTTGCTATGGCTGATAGGGTGACCCCTGTGGCCTTCATCTGGGCATCCTGTGGCCGGAGGGTTTCAGTCACCATTTTTGAAAAGTGAGTGCAAAGTGGAAAGTTAGGCTGCCAGTTACATAGGGTTTGTCAGATAAATAAGAAATTAGCACCAGGTGCCAGATTAACACCAATAACTTGCAGGTATCTTAACGTGTTCTCTAATTTTGATCAGTGCTCTTTTTCATTTCGGTCTGCGGCGCCGACCAATCAGAATAGCGGCGCTCGCCATGGCGCACATTGTATTTCAAATATGGCGGCATGGCAAGCGCCGCTATTCTGATTGGTCGGCCGTGTTACACGGCCGACCAATCAGAGAAGCAGCATTCAAACCATGCGCCGCTTCTCTCATTGGTTGCCGCGTTCTGCCCAACCAATCAAAATAGCGGCGCTCGCAATGCCGCCATATTTGAAATACAATGTGCGCCATGGCGAGCGCGCGTCTGATTTGGGGTCAGCGCGACCAATTAGAGAGGCGGCATTCAAATTGCGCACCGCTTCTCTCATTGGTCGCCACATTCAGTGCAGACCAATCAAAATAGCGGCACTCGCCATGGCGCACATTGTATTTCAAATATGGCGGCACTGCCCCATAGAGCGCCACAGTGCTGTACAGTCCAATCGCTTGTGCTATGTAGAGATGAGCTGCAGCATATCGGGACATAGAACAAACGATCACTTTCTGTGGTTGGCAGCGCTTCCAATCATCCACAAGAAGTGATCCCTGATAGCCCGGGGTCCTGTGGTGACCCTGGATGCTGTCAGGTGACACACGGAGATAAGATTGCGGGATCTTAATCACGGCAGGGAACGGTGTGGTCCCTGCTGCGGCACTTTTGGATCGCGCTCTCGGTGAATGACAGCGGGATCCAAAGGGTTATCAGCGCTGATCTGATCGCGGATCCAATCAATGCTGTTAGCCTGGGGGAATGATGATGTCAGAGGAATGATGAGAGCTCACATTAAAGGGAGGGACACGACCTATGACGAACCCATACGCCTTAGGTCATGAAGGGGTTAAAAAAATAATTGGCACTGAGCTCTGACCTGTTATAAATTGTTTTGTCTTTTTTCTAGTTGGCCAAACGTGGAATGTGCATCGTCCTGATCAGCCGGACCCAGGAGAAGCTGGACGAGGTCTCCAGGTCTATACGTGAGTGTCCTCTGCTGTAAATTCTTGTGATGGTGTGTAAGTCAGGTGAAAGGTACTGATGACATGAGGGGAATCTCCCACCAGGACGCACAGCACGGCCGCCCTCCCCTCCGCGTCGTAGGTGGACGGTCCCTCCAGGGCTGTTCTCTGGACGGTCTTCACTTCACTAATCTGCTGTAGCCGGTAAAATCCAATATCCTTTCCTCCGGCCTCTTCCAAGATCCCAGATGCTTCTCTATGGTTGGTCCTGAGTCATCACAAGAGTAGATCAGTCTTTTCTACATCATAAAGGGACAGCACACGATTCTTTAATTTTGCATGTATATTATTTAATTGGAGGCTCTTTTCATACTGTTTCCTAATATACAGCAGGTGAAATAAGTATTGAACACGTCACCAATTGTCTAAGTAAATATATTTCTAAAGGTGCTAATGACATGAATTATGAATTTCTCACCATATATCGGTAACAACTCATCCAGTCTACATAGATAAATAAATCAAACCATAGACGTCCATAAATTAAGTGTAATGATGAGAAATGACCCCGGTAAAAAGTATTGAACGCATTACTGAAATGTTTTTAATTCTTGGTTCTTCAGCCTTTGTTGGTGATGAAGCTCCAGACTCCTCCTGTATGGAGACACAAACACTCTTCACCTCCTGCAGGTCCCTTGGATCCTTCTAGGATCTCTGAGCTTTAGTTTCTTCCAGACATTTTCTATTGGATTCCGCATCAGTGATCGGCTCAGACATTCTAGCAGATTTATTTTCTTTATCTGAGCATTTTCTTGGCTGTGTGTTTGGGATCATTGTCCTGTGAAATGTTGGCCCTCGTTTCATCTTCGTCATCCTGGTAGACGGCAGCAGATTTTTATCAAGAATGTCATTTGTCCAATCCTCTTTCATTTAAAGGGAACCTGTCACCTGGATCTACCCCCTGACCTATCACTAGCTGTCCCTACACTTTCCTAGCTACTCCCTAACCATCCCTCTCTGCTGTAAATCTGCCCTATAAAGATTAGGAAAAATGACTTGTAGCTTACTGGAGGTCGCTCTGTCAGGAGACTGGAAAGGCGGCTCCAGGCTCCATTCTCCCTCTCTTGCTGCTTCACTGCACAGCGCACTGGGCGTCATTATTCTTTCTTGATCTCCGATTGCATTTGGAATCTCCTGCCCTCTTCTACTCCTATGATGCATCGGCTGGAACGTCACATCCGGCCTGGTGCATTATGGGCCTGATCATGTGATCGGCCCGGTGCATTATGGGCCTGAGCATGTGATCGGCCCGACTCCGCGCATGCGCATATTGAAGTCGGGCCAATCACGTGATCAGGTCCATAATGCATCGGGCTGATCATGTGATCAGGCCCATAATGCACCAGGCTGGATGTGACGTAGCTGCCGGTGCATCATATGAGTAGAAGAGGGCGGGAGATTCCAAATGCAGGCGGAGATCAAGACAGAATAATGACGTCCAGCACAGCGTGCAGTGAAGCAGCGAGGAGGGGAGAATGGACGCTGGAGCCGCCTTTCCAGTCTCCTGACAAGAGCGACCTCCAGTAAGTTATAAGTCATTTTTCCTAATCTTTTTAGGGCAGATTTACAGCAGAGAGGGATGGTTAGGGAGCAGCTAGGAAAGTGTAGGGACAGCTAGTGATGGTCAGGGGGGTAGATCCAGGTGACAGGTTCCCTTTTAATTATATGAAGCTGTCCCATGCCAAATGCTGAAAAACAGCCGCACACCATGATGATCCCACCTCCACAGTTCACGGTTGGTGTTTTTGGAGTGTTTTGCCTTTTGACCTCCAAACAGTGTGTATTATGGCCTCCAAAGAGTTCAATTTTGATCTCATCTGACCAGACTGTATTCTCCAGTATTTCACATATTAGTCTAAATGTTGTTGAGTAAACTTTAAACCTCTTGCATGTGCTTTTTATTCTGCAACTTGAGTCTAGTGTGGTGAGTGTGCATACAGGACATGGATTGGTGTCCTTGGCTCTTGGATAACTCTTCTGATAATTCTTTTCACTCCTCTGTGTGAAATCTTGTGGGGAGCACCTGGTCGTGTCTGGTTTATGGTGCAATGATGTTTTCTCAACTTTCAGATTATGGCCCCAACAGCTCACTGGAGCCTTCAGTAGTTTAGAAATTCTTCTGTAAGTAACGCCATCAGTATGTTTTACAACAGTAAAGTTGTGAAGGTCTTGAGACGACTCGCTGGTTTTACCCATCCTGAGATGTTTCTTGCGTGACTCCTTGGTAATGAGACTCCTTTTTATCGGCTATTAGTTGAACCAGCTGATATTATTTATCACGACGTGGCAGGATGGCTTTCTAATTACTGATAGATTACAGCTGGTGTCAGGACTTTCCAGGGCTTTTTGCACCTCTCTTCATGTGTTCAATACTTTTTCCCCTGTGTCATTGCTCATTATTACACACATTGTATGGACAGCTATGGTTTGATTTCTTTGCCTATGTCGATTGGATGGGGTATTACTGACATCTGGGGAGAATTGCATGTCAATAGCACCTTTTAGAAATATATTTATTTGGAAAATTGGGGACATGTTCAATACTTATTTTACATGCCATATTTCTGAAGGTCCAGCACACCTCACAGACTTCCCTGCAGAACCAGACTGTTCATCCTGAGCCTCCTTGTTCCCATCGCAGCTCTGCTCCCTTTGTCACAACTGGGTGGAAATTACAGGAGTTGCAAAACTGAACAGTCTCATATTGTGGAAAAACATTGCCACTCTTCAAACCTTTTACACTGGTATACTGCATGAAAGGCCTTGATGTCTGGCAGAAGGTCAGCACCATTATGATGATATACTCTACAAGTTGTATATATTTTTTTCTTTTTTTACTTTCTGTGTTTAAAAAATTCAGAACTTTTTATGTTTTAAAAATAACAAAAGCTTATTTTTAATTTTTGAGACTGGTAACCTCTCCGTCAATGGAGCTTGTTTCTTTACGTGTCGAGCTGTTGTTGACACAATTTTAGGGTATGTCCAATGTTTTTTTTTTTTTTTTTTATTGCATTTTTTGGAGAGGAAGTCCAGTTACTGAAAAAAACAAAAAATAAAATAGTTATGGATTATTTATCACCATCATCCATATCAATTATCATCCATGTCAATCATTATCCATATCAATTCATCATCCTATCAATCATATCCTATCATTATCATCCTATCAATCCACCATCCCTATCATCATCCTATCTCCATCATCCCTATCAATCCTCACTCCCTAAATCCACCTCATCCCTATCAATCCACCATCCCTATCAATCCACCATCCCTATCAATCCACCTCCCTATAATCCATCCACATCCCTATCAATCCACCATCCCTATCAATCCACCCTCCCTATCAATCCACCATCCCTATCAATCCACCATCCCTATCAATCCACCTCCCTATCTAATCCACCCTCCCTATCAATCCACATCCCTATCAATCCACCTCCCTATCAATCCACCCTCCCTATCAATCCAACCCCTCCCTATCAATCCACCCTCCCTATCAATCCACCCTCCCTATCAATCCACCCTCCCTATCAATCCACCCTCCCTATCAATCCACCCTCCCTATCAATCCACCCTCCCTATCAATCCACCCTCCATCATCATCCACATCCACCCCTAACACCTTATCAATCCACCCTCCCTATCAATCCACCCTCCCTATCAATCCACCCTCCCTATCAATCCACCCTCCCTATCAATCCACCCTCCCTATCAATCCACCCTCCCTATCAATCCACCCTCCCTATCAATCCACCCTCCCTATCAATCCACCCTCCCTATCAATCCACCCTCCCTATCAATCCACCCTCCCTATCAATCCACCCTCCCTATCAATCCACCCTCCCTATCAATCCACCCTCCCTATATCCAATCCACCCTCCCTATCAATCCACCCTCCTCATCAATCCACCCTCCCTATCAATCCACCTCCATCAATCCCCCTCCCTATCAATCATCCACCCTCCCTATCAATCCACCCTCCCTATCAATCCACCCTCCCTATCAATCCACCCTCCCTATCAATCCACCCTCCCTATCAATCCAATCCACCCTCCCTATCAATCATCCACCCTCCCTATCAATCCAATCCACCCTCCCTATCAATCCACCCTCCCTATCAATCCACCCTCCCTATCAATCCACCCTCCCTATCAATCCACCCTCCCTATCAATCCACCCTCCCTATCAATCCACCCTCCCTATCAATCCACCCTCCCTATCAATCCACCTCCCTATCAATCCACCCTCCCTATCAATCCACCCTCCCTATCAATCCACCCTCCCTATCAATCCACCCTCCCTATCAATCCACCCTCCCTATCAATCATTCTCATCCTATAGATTTTTAATAATACAATATTTTTTTTTATAGTATTTTCATCTTATTCTGTGTTTTTTTTTTTTGCTGTTCACAATGTAGGTTATTTAATTTTACATTTTGATAGTTCAGACATTTATGGATGGGGCGGGGCTACATCTGCCCATTCCCTTCCCTTTCTTTTTTAGACTGGGATAAGAGGTGATCTATATTTCTTTTTTGCTTTTTTTATTTTTAAGCATATTTTTCCTTGTTTTTTCATCCCCCACTGTAACCTGAAGCAGCGATCATTTGATAGCTCTTACTACCTCCTGCCCTGCTTTAGTATTGCTGTGTTTAGGAGTACTAAGGTGGAGGTGCTGGTGGACTCCAGTGGGCCCCTCGACTATCGTAGTACTGTGCATCCTCCGCATCCTGTAATTGCTTCAGGTTTTGAAAAGCGCCTAGCGGTCGAAAAAAAAACCAAATGTACTCCAAATTGGGCACTGTCCAATCAGAAGACTGCAAAAAAACTTACTAAAAGCACTTGAAAAAGTTATGAACAACGTCCCCAAAAAAGGAGCGTATTCTGGGGTGGATTCCACTAGAAAACTAATTAAAAAAAAAAAAAAAAACAGAACTCCCCCGTGTGCACACAGCCTTAGTACGGGGACGACGGCGACTGTTCGGAGCGGTGAGCAGTTTCTAGGACTGTAATGCTGCTGATCCCTCTCATCGCCGGATAAGAAGCGGCCAAACAAGTTTGGAAACTGCATCAAGTAACCTTAATAATTCCTGCATGCGATCCCCCGGCAGTGCCTGCCCCTTTAAGAAGTGAGCATTAAGTGAAGCCCCCGAGCCTCTGATCCCTATTTCTGCATGAATGGAGCTCACAATGCTCCCGCCTGCTTTATTCTGAATGAAGAGAGGCATGATGGGAGAGCAGGAAGCTTTTTGCCCTCATTTTTTTTTTTAATGAATGATTGAAAAAAAAAAAAAAAAAAAATCAACAAGACTGGATAATCTGTCGGCGCACAGAACTTCAGGATTCCAGAAGCTGCATGACATCTGCAGAAGAGACCCAGCAAATCCTGTAAATCAGCACCGCCGCCGCTGATCCAGATTTACAGAACGCTCAATGAAATTGCTTTACTATTTATAATGCGCCCGGGACACACGGCGCACACACGTGGGGCGAATCAGAGGATTTTACACAGGAAATTGCACAGATAGCAGCTCACTAATATATGTAGCATGTAGTGTTATTATCAAGAAGTGACAATACAAACTTATTTCAAGGGTTCTTCCACCAAAAAGTGTGAAAAAAATGAACAAAATTTGCACTTCAAATGCCAATCCAGCGATGAATTACCTCCATATTATGGCGCCACCTGGTGTTCATAGTGTGAAACAATGTGTTTATCCACCTAATGAGCGGAGCTCTGGTGGTCGCACATGCTCGTTCACTCTCCCCATAGCTGGGAATCTATCAGCAGGTTTTTGCTACCTCATCTGAGAGCAGCAAAGTGTAGGAAAACAGACCCTGAATCCAACGCTGTATCACATAGATTACTGAGTGCAGCAGTTCTGACACAAGAGTTTTTGGATTTAGCAATGCAGCAGAGCTGGAAAAGCTGCCCCTGCCCACACAAGCTCTGTATGTACAATGTCTATACACAGAGAGCTGCATCCGCCCACACCAGGCTCTGTATGTATAATCTCTATATACAGAGAGCTGCCCCACCCACACCATGCTCTGTATGTACAATGTCTATAGACAGAGCTGCCTCCGCCCACACCAGTCTCTATGTATAGACATTGTACATACAGAGCCTGGTGTGGGCATGGGGCAGCTCTCTGTGTATAGACATTGTACATACAGAGCCTGGTGTGGGTGGGGGCAGCTCTCTGTATATAGACATTATACATATAGAGACTGGTGTGGGCAGATGCAGCTCTCTGTCTATAGACATTGTACATACAGAGAGCTGGCCCCACCCACACCAGGCTCTGTATGTACAATGTCTATAGACATAGCTGCCCCTGCCCACACCAAGCTATGTATGTACAATGTCTATAGACAGCTGCCTTCATCCACACCAAGCTCTGTATGTACAATGTCTATAGACAGCTGCCCTCGCCCTCAACAGGCTCTGCATGTACAATGTCTATAGACAGTTGACCCCACCCACACCAGGCTGTGTATGTACAATGTCTACAGACAGTGAGCTGTCCCCGCCTACACCAGGCTTTGTATGTACAATGTCTACAGAAAGTGAGCTGCTAATCACAGCAGAGTGTGTGACCTCTAGCTGACCTAGTCCGGCAATGATAATCTCTGAAGATACAACAGTGTAGGTAAACAACAGCACACAGTGTGATGAGACACATCACTGACATTTGTTTTAACCCCTGCAGCATGCTGTCTTTAGATGTCATCATAGCAAAAAAGATTAATGTAAAGGACTGGTGACAAATGAATATTGGACAGATCACCTTTAACCCCTTCCTGCATCGGTCCTTGAAGCGTTCGTAGATTGTGGGGAAGTGTTATTTACTGCGCCACAATGCCTCATAGGGATGGAGCAGGCACAGAGCTGTGCCCATGCCATTCACAGCAGGAGCGGACTACTACATACACCTCACATGCTGCAAAGAATTGAGACTGCGCCATGTAAGGAGTCTGACAGAGGGAGAAGGCTCCACCAGTCACCCTATTGACACCTCTACAGTGTGACCTTAATCTATAGCCATGGATGTGGCTTCCAGGTCTGCCAAGTGCATAGTCTACACCCAAGTGAAAAGCAGAAATGAGAAAATGCTCTAAAATAAGTAAATTTAATTGCAACCGTGCATATAAATATAATAGGGGACTTGCATAATATTATTTTGATTAAAAACAAAACAACTTAAAAGCCATCCACCACGTGAAGAAGAACCATATCTGTACAGGCCTCTTATCTAATATTTACAGGGAACCTGTCATGTCTTGTTATTTAGATCATGATCTGGGCATCACTAACCTGGTTTGAAAAAAATCCATGTATTTTATCATAAAAAAGCACTTTAGATGCTTAGATGTTTGCATTAGGTACCTGCACTATCAGTCATCAGGGTGGAGACTTCAGCTGGAATCAGTCACATTAATCCACATTCAGTCATGCAGTTTTTTAAACACAGTCACCCCTGCACTGTAATATATTAACATCACTGAAGGATCTGCAGAATTTCACTTTCACTGTAGAAGGGCCTGTGGTGATGTCACGACTGATGTGAGGGAAATGTAGTCTTAGCTCTGCATATTAGTCACATCAGTCATGACCTCACCACAGGCCCTTCTACAGTGAAAGTGAAATTCTGCAGGTCCTTCAGTGATGTTAATATATTACAGTGCGGGGGGGACTGTTTAAAGCTGGGGTCCCCAACCTTTTTTGCACTGGGGACCGGCTTCATACAATATAATTTTTCCGAGGATCAGCAGGGGGCGGGGCTTTGGTCATATGGGGCGTGGCCATGGATAAGGGTTGGAGTTTAGCACCCTGTTTCCCCGAAATATGTGTTACGTACTATTTTCAGGGGATGTCTTATTTTTCCATCCCCTTGCAGCCCCCAATATGGTATCCACATAATTCCCTTGCAGCCCCCATCATCCCTTGCAGCCCACAATATCCCCATCGTCCCCTTGCAGGCCATAATATCCACATCATCCCCTTTCAGCCCCCAATACCATATCCCCATCATAATCCCCTTGCAGCCCCCACCATCCTCCTCTTCCAGCCCCCACCATCCACCTCTTCCAGCCCCCACCATCCTCCTCTTGCAGCCCCACCATCCTCCTCTTGCAGCCCCCACCATCCTCCTCTTGCAGCCCCCTACCATCCTCCTCTTGCAGCCCCCTACATCCTCCTCTTGCAGCCCCCTACCATCCTCCTCTTGCAGCCCCCTACCATCCTCCTCTTGCCGCCCCCTACCATCCTCCTCTTGCAGCCCCCTACCATCCTCCTCTTGCAGCCCCCTACCATCCTCCTCTTGCAGCCCCCTACCATCCTCCTCTTGCAGCCCCCTACCATCCTCCTCTTGCAGCCCCCTACCATCCTCCTCTTGCAGCCCCCACCATCCTCCTCTTGCAGCCCCCTACCACCCTCCTCTTGCAGCCCCCTACCATCCTTCTCTTGCAGCCCCCTACCATCCTCCTCTTGCAGCCCCCTACCATCCTCCTCTTGCAGCCCCCACCATCCTCCTCTTGCAGCCCCCTACCATCCATCTCTTGCAGCCCCCTACCATCCTCCTCTTGCAGCCCCCTACCATCCTCCTCTTGCAGCCCCCTACCATCCTCCTCTTGCAGCCCCCTACCATCCTCCTCTTGCAGCCCCCACCATCCTCCTCTTGCAGCCCCCTACCATCCTCTTGCAGCCCCCTACCATCCTCCTCTTGCAGCCCCCTACCATCCTCCTCTTGCGGCCCCCTACCATCCTCCTCTTGCGGCCCCCTACCATCCTCCTCTTGCGGCCCCCTACCATCCTCCTCTTGCGGCCCCCTACCATCCTCCTCTTGCGGCCCCCTACCATCCTCCTCTTGCGGCCCCCTACCATCCTCCTCTTGCGGCCCCCTACCATCCTCCTCTTGCGGCCCCCTACCATCCTCCTCTTGCGGCCCCCTACCATCCTCCTCTTGCGGCCCCCTACCATCCTCCTCTTGCGGCCCCCTACCATCCTCCTCTTGCGGCCCCCTACCATCCTCCTCTTGCGGCCCCCTACCATCCTCCTCTTGCGGCGTCCCACCATCCTCCTCTTGCGGCGTCCCACCATCCTCCTCTTGCGGCCCCCTACCATCCTCCTCTTGCGGCCCCCTACCATCCTCCTCTTGCGGCCCCCTACCATCCTCCTCTTGCGGCCCCCTACCATCCTCCTCTTGCGGCCCCCTACCATCCTCCTCTTGCGGCCCCCTACCATCCTCCTCTTGCGGCCCCCTACCATCCTCCTCTTGCGGCGTCCCACCATCCTCCTCTTGCGGCGTCCCACCATCCTCCTCTTGCAGCCTCTATTATCCCCTTCCAGCCCCCACCATCTCCAACACACACACACATGCCAGCAGTCACTGGCCCCCGCTGCACCTGTGGCATTATGTCTCCTCTCTGTTCTCTTCCACAGCTGTATGCATAGATGTATGTGAGAAGCCGTTGGCCAATCACAGTGCAGCAGCCGGGCCATATGCAGTGCAACAGCCAGTAGCCAATCAGGGCCTAGCTGCTGCACTATGATTGGCCTGGCTTCTGCACTGTGATGGGCCGAGAGCTTCTCCCATACATCTATGCACACAGCTGAGAAAAAGACCTGAGATGACGTAATGCTGCAGGGGCGGGGGGCGGTGACATCACTCCGGTAGGCGGGCAGCATCCACCGCTCTGAGCCTCCGCATAGCTCAGAACACTGTGTGTAGTGCTGGTCTGCGGCGGCGCGTCCTATCCGGCGATCCTGACGTCAGTACACCAATTTGGGTGCAATGTGGACCTCGCGATGCAGATAAGCAGCCGTAAAGCAACCTCGCGCATGCGCAATGCGCATCGCGAGGTCCACAGTGCACCCAAATGGGTGTACTGACGTCAGGATCACCAGATATGACGCGATTAGTGTCATACCGGCTATACCGCCCATGTAGGAGGATGGGAAGGATCACTATGGCTTAGCACGCCCATCGGGGCGTGAATAATTGAATTACCGGCAGTGATGAGAAGCCACAGGGACCGCCCTGTGTGACTTCTCAAGCACTGAGAAGTCGC
Source organism: Allobates femoralis (assembly GCA_033576535.1). NCBI lineage: Eukaryota > Metazoa > Chordata > Amphibia > Anura > Aromobatidae > Allobates > Allobates femoralis. The sequence continues at coordinate 49,920,163 of JARQOC010000010.1, read as the reverse complement.
AGATCTGCAGGTATAAAAAGCACTTTTATAAACTTTATAAATACACAATATATACACAAAGGGATGACTAGAATAATACTGATGGTGCAGGGACAGGTATTAATAGGCTGGGGGGTGATTTTTAGGGGTCAGGTTCCCTTTAAAAAACTGCATGACTTAATGTGGATGAACGTGAATGATTCCAGCTGAAGTATCCACCCCGATGACTGATAGTGCAGGTACCTAATGCAAACATCTAAAGCATCTAACGTGCTTTTTATGATAAATATATAGATTTTTTTTATTTATTTTATTTTAAACCAGGTTAGTGATGCCCAGTGCATGATGTATATAACACTGGGGGTGGTTTAAGAACAAAAGACATGACCGATCCTCTTTAAAATCTTACCATATGTCTAGTGATGTAAATGTAATGAAGATTGAGCAGGGTCCCAACATGGACACCAGCAATGGGAAGATAAGTAACCATAATGTCCAGCTCAAAGAAATATTATTACATTTACATTACTAAACATAGTCACGTTTTATATATTTGACTCTAAAGGCCGCTTCACACGCTAGGATATCGCTAACGATATCCTTAGAACGATCACGTGACAGTGATCTTTCCAACATCGTTACTGCGCTGTCACGCACAAGGATATCGGTAACGATATCCCATTCGGCAATGCAACAGTTAAATAGGAGAGCAAGGACTGAACGATCTTTTAAAGCTGCAGGAATAGGAGATCTTTGAACGACATCGTTCAATAAGGTGTAACACTGAACGATGTATCTTCTTCAAGCAGCGTTAAGTGGACGACGAACTATATATTTGAGGTCAGGATCACATTTTTCTGATGACCGTTCTAACGATTTTTCCTTCGTACATCATTCGTTTACACACAAGGACGCACTAACGATATCGTTAGAACGTTCACAAATCTGTGACGTTTCAAGGATATTGTTAACGAGATCCTAGCGTGTGAAGCGGCCTTTAGACTGTCCTGATATGGGTCACCTTGACGTGGTGGGATGGGTTTTATCAAAGTAAGTCCTCTTCATTTATTTACACACACTACTTCTACCACTTGGGTATTTGCTCACTTTTGTCTTCACTTGGGTGCTGCTGTTTGGCTCCTACACTATACATTGCATAAATACAAACTCTTATTCCAGTTCATCTTTTTTCCGGTTATCAGGTACAGAAGCTGTCGGTTATTGCCAGATGTCGGTGGCAGGATCTAATCTCCTGGTGATATCGCACAGCACATGTTTGGTATTGCCGCATCCATTAAAGTCAGATCTACAGTGGCGTAAATAAGTATATGATCCTTTGCCGATTTTGTATGTTTACTCACTGACAAAGACATAAACAGTCTATAATTTTATGGGTAAGTTCATTTTAAAGCTACATTCACACTGTGCGTTATTGGCCTGTTTTTGCTCATCAGTATGTGTACCCAAAACCAGCAGTGGGTGATAAATACAGAAGTGGTGACGTGTTTCTATTAGACTTTTCCTCTGATTGTTCTACTCCTGGTTTTGGCTACAAAAACTGATGAGCAAAAACAGACACAAAATGCACAGTGTGAATGGAGCCTAAAGGTACCGTTACACACAGAGATATATTGCTTGCAATTCTCTGGTTGCAGTGAAATCATGGACACATTTGTTACATTTGTACACAGCCACAAAATGGAACAACGTGTCCATGATTTCACTGCAACCAGTGAGCTGCAAGCAATATATCTCTGTGTGTAACGGTACCTTTATAGTGAGAGAGAGCATCTCAAAAATAAAATCCAGAAAATCACACTGTCTAAATTCTATAAATGTATTTGCATTTTGAAGAGTGAAATAAGTATTTGATCCCCTACCAACCATTAGGAGTTCTGGCTCCTACAGACCAGTTAGAGGCTCCTAATCACCTCGTTACCTGCATTAGACAGATGTCTTAATTTGTCACCTTTATAAAAGCCTCCTGTCCCCACACTCATCAGACTCTAACATGGGCAAGAGCAAAGAGCTTTCTACGGATGTCAGGGTAGAGATTCTAGACCTGCACAAGGCTGGAATGGGCTACAGACCATAAGTAAGACAAAGCTGGGTGAGAAGGAGACAACTGCTGGTGCAATAGTAAGAAAATGGAAATACACAATCTGTGTCAACCCACATTGATCTGGGACTCCATGCAAAATCTCACCTATGGAGAATCCAGGATTGTGAGGAAGGTGAGAGATCAGCCTAAAACTACATGGGGGGAACTTGTTAATGAACTCAAGGCAGGTGGGACCACAGTCACCAAGAAAACTATTGATAACACATTACATCGTAATGGATTAAATCCTGCAGTGCCCGCAAAGTCCCACTGCTCAAGAAGGACACATGTGATGTTTACCAATGAACATCTTCGTGATTGTGATTGTGATTGGGAGAAGGTGCTGTGGGCAGCTAAGACAAACATTGGGCTCTTTGGCACTAACTCGAATCGCAGTGTTTGGAGGAAGAGAAATGCTGTCTATGACCCCAAATAACACCATCACCACAGTCAAGCTGCACTTAGATCTGTGCGCTCTCTATCCCTTTCTGTTTTTCAGCATCCCCACAGTCAAGCATGGTGTGGAAACATATTTTGGGGGCTTTCTCTGCTAAGGGCACAGGACTACTTACCGCATTAATTTGTACAATGAATGGAGCCATGTACAGTAAAATCCTGAGTGACAACCTCCTTCCCTCCGTCAGGACACTAAAAATGGTTGGGCTGGTCTTAATGATGTAGAGATGACTGCTAGAAGGAGTAAGACATGTGCGCAAACCTCATCATCAACTACAAGAAAAGTCTGACTGCTGTGCTGCCAACAAGGGTTCAAAATTTGCCACCAAGTATTAAGTCTTGTTTGCCAGAGGGATCAAATACTTATTTCCCTCTGCAAAATCCAAATAACTTTATATAATTTAGACAATGTGATTTTTATGGATTTTATTTTTGATATTCTATCTCTTGCTGCTAAAATTAACCTGCCCTTAAAATTATAGACTGTTCATGTCTTTGTCAGTGGGCAAACTTACAAAATCAGCAAAGGATCAAATACTTATTCCCCCACTGTATGAAGATGTGTTTCATTACTCCTGAGCAGAAGACGCCACGAGACAAAAAAATCTGAATGTTTTCTATTTGCTGCGCTCCCACCCCTACTGAAAAATGCAATCAAAACTTCATAAATGCCCCCAAAACTGTGTCATTTGATAAGTCGGCCCGACACAGAGAAAAATGAGCCCTGTACATCCCAGAAGACGCGAACCAAAATTTTATTTGTTCTTTGTTATTTTTGCAAAGTTCTGATCTTTTTTTTTTGGCCACTAAAATATATAAAATAAAAAAGAAACAATTTCAGTGTGACATGGTCGTAGTCGCACCGGTCCGGAGAATAACTATCTAGTTAATTACCATATTTGGAAAGCTGAGCGTCCTTAGTATTACTTGTGAATGGGCCTTTTTTGGCTGGTTTTTTGGTTTCTTCTTCAGCAGCCTGCTCTCTGTGCGCGTCTGGACGGCCTCAGCCGTAGTTTGAGGAATGGCTCTGAAAGTCCTTTATCCGCCTGAGCGCCCAGAGACGTGTCTGCAGCGTCACCGAGCCCCGGCCCCCCAGGGACGTCTCTGCAGAAGATACATAATGCAGTTTTTGGATCTCTTCACTGGGGAGGATGGCGGGCCATGCTCTGCTGGAACACGGAGGCCCATTTACTTGCCCTAGTTCTGTGCAGCCTCCTGAGATATCATTGAGGTCACTACAGAGCCATTGCACGGCGGTGACGTGCTGCACGAAGCTGACATTCACTCCCTGCCCCCGTCCTCGCGCTCCATGTGTCCGTGGAGTGTCTTTCAGTCTCCAGGCTGAATATTGCTCAAATCCACCTGTGCTAAGCTGTATAGTAAATGGAACGGTCAGATCTGACATGGCTGATGGACTGCAAAAAAATAACAATACATAATAGTATTTTCCTTTTTAGTCTACAGAAGATCCCGTTTTCCAGGCATGAGGACTTTAGGGATAGTCTGCGTCCCATCGCTGGTCATGGCCTGTTTGTAGGACTTATGGGTTCCCGTCCTCATACAACCCTTATAACCTATATAGCGTATGGCCTAGAAGTCCTGGAGGACAGATGACACCAAAACCTGCAATAAGGTCATTGGGTTTTAGTGCAGAGACTGGTGGGAGTGATCTGTATGTGGAGGGTAGAGCATGAAAACCAGACCTACAAGTGCATCTCAATGAATTAGAATATCATCAAAAAGGTAATTTACTTCTGTAAGGGTGCTTTCACACTAGCGGTTTTGCTCGGATCCGGACAAAAATACGCATCTGCTGTAAATGCCGCCTAACGTCAGCACTTGCAGCAGGCCCCATGCATTGTCTATGGGGCTTGGGGTAAGTGTGCGGCAGACGCGGCAAGTGCAGTTTCAGCAGATGCAGCCACGAAAAAAAAAAACACAGCTGACCGCGTATTTTTTCGCGGCTGCATCTGCTGAAACCGCACTTGCTGCGTCTGCCGCACACCTACCACAAGCCCCATAGACAATGCATGGGGCTTGCCACAAGCGTGCCACAAGTGCTGCCGTTAAGCGGCACTTGCTGCAGATGCGTTTTTTTGTCCGGATCCGGGCAAAACCACCAGTGTGAAAGCACCCTTATTTAATACATAAACTGAAGTGGATAGGATATCCAGGTTCAGTGTGCTCCCAAAGATCGGTGATTCAGATGATGAATAAACCAAACAATTTTTATTTCAGTACACAACTCATTTCGAGAACGCTACACTTAGACCCCTGCGCTCTTTGTGTACTTTTTTTTCCCCCTGTCTATATACGAGAATCAATACATAAAGTGAAACACACAAATTATACAGTCTTTACAAAACATTATTTTTTATTTATATAGCGCCATTAGATTTCATGGTGCTTTACATGATGGAAGGGTAGACGAGGACAAGTTCAATATATGCATGGAGTCCAGACAAACAGGAACAGGAGGGTACGGAAACCTATCCACGAGGGCTTACAGTCTATGAGGGATCGGTGGGGATACAATAGGAGGGGGTAGCGCCGACCATGAGACGGTGCGGTGGACTGGGTCTCATTGCAGGTTGTAGGCTTGTCTGAACAGGTGAGTCTTCAGTTTCTTTTGAAGGTTTCTAAGTTAGGTGAATGTCTGATATGTTGTGGGAGAGAATTCCAGAGTATAGCAGATGCACGGGGGAAGTCTTGTATGCAGTTGTGAGAGGAGGAAATGAGAGGGGAATAGTGGAGGAGTTCTAGGGAGGAACGAAGGTGGCGTGAGGGTAGGCAACGGGAGACCATCTCAGAGATGTATGGAGGAGACAGGTTGTGGATGGCTTTGTACGTCATGGTTAGGGTTTTGAAGCGGGATCTCTGATAGGTGGGGAGCCAATGAAGGGCTTTGCAGAGACTGGGGAGAAGTGGGAGGACAGGTGGATGAGTTGGGCAGCGAAATTTAGGATAGATTGGAGAGGTGCGAGAGAGGTAGCGGGGAGGCCGGTTAGCAGGAGATTGCAGTAGTCAAGGCGGGAAATTATGAGAGCATGAACAAGTGTTTTAGCTGTGTCATGGCCAAGGAAAGTGCGGATCCGGGAAATGTTTTTGAGCTGGAGTCGGCAGGAGGCGGCGAGGGCTTGGATATGAGGTTTGAAGGAGAGGGAGCAGTCGAGGATTACACCGAGGCACTTGGCGTGGGGGACTGGGGAGAATGAGCAATCATTGACATTAATGGATATGTCTGTTAGAGGGGGAGAGTGACTTGGGGGAAGACGAAGAACTCAGTTTTGTCCATGTTCAGTTTGAGGAAGTGAGCAGAGAAGAAGGATGAGATGGCGGACAGGTAGAGAGGAATTTTGGATAGCAGGGAGGTGATGTCAGGTCCAGATAGATCTGGGTGTCGTTGGCGTTGAGATGATACTGAAGGCTGTGGGATTCAATGAATTGTCCTGGGCCGAGGGTGTAGATTGAGAAGAATAGGGGTCCCAGAACCGAGCCTTGGGGGACAACGTAGGGCAAAGAGGAGGTATGGGAGTGGGTGACGCTGAAGATCCGTTCCGTTAGGTATGAGGAGATCCAGAGAAAGGCTAGGTCAGTGATGCCAAGAGATTCCAGTATCTGAAGTAGGAGGGAATGGTCAATGGTGTCGAAAGGCAGCAGATAGGTCGAGGAGAAGGACGGAGTAGTGACACTTGCTCTTGGCGGTCAGTAGGTTGGTGGTGACTTTGGTAAGGGCTGTTTCAGTGAAGTAATGGAAACGGAAGCCGGATTGTAGGCGGTAAAAGAGGGAGCTGGAGGAGAGGTGGGAGGACAGTTGAGAATGGATGTGTTGCTCAAGTAATTTTGAGGTGAAGGGGAGAAGAGATATAGGGCGATAGTTAGAAAAAGCTGCTGGATCGAGGAGGATTTTTTTGAGGTGGGTGTGATCAAGGCATGTTTAAAGGATGAGGGGAAGACACTGGTAGTGAGTGATGGGTAAAGAGGTGGGTTAGGGCAGGAATGAGCACTGTGGTGAAGTTCGGGATGAGGTAGGAGGGAGTTGGTCAAGGGTCACAGGTAGTGAGGTGTGAGCATGACAGGAAGGAGGAGAGTTGATCCTCTGTCGTGGTGGAAAAGCTTCCTTTGGACAAGGAGGGCTGGGTGGTGATGGGGGAAAGGCCCGGGGAGGACAATGGGTCAAATCTTTCTCTGATTTTGTCGATCTTCTGTTTGAAGAAAGAGGCGAAGTCGTCAACAGAGATGGGAGAGGGAGGAGGTGCAGGGGGGCAGAGTAGGGAGTTGAAGGTTTTGAATAGTTGTTTGGGGTTGTGGGACAGAGCGGTTATTAGTGATGAGAAGTTGGCTTGTTTTGCGTCAGTGAGTGCGGTTTTGAAGGTAGGGGGGACTGTTTATACATGGCAAAGTGCACCGCGGAATGGGATTTCTTCCATCTCCGCTCGGCCGTCCTGGACGCACGACGCAGCTCTTTAGTGCGGGTGGTGAGCCAGGTTGCCTGTGTCTGCGGGATTTATTTATGTGAGGGGGCTGCGAGGTGGAGATCTGCAGTTATTGTGGTGTTGTAGAGGGTGGCAGCAGAGTCTGCGTCATGAGAGGAAGCTAAGTCAGTGAGGGGGAGAAGGGACTCGGAGAAAGAGGGGTAATCAATAAGTTTAAGGTTTCTGCAAGGATGAGAGAGCTTCCTGAGAGAGGGAGGAGGTCAGCAGGTTATGGTCAATAGGGGAGGGGTGAGTTTGAGATGTCGGTGAGGGAACAAAGGCGGGTGAAGACTAGGTCGAAATCGCCCATGATGATGGTGGTGATGTCAGAGGAGAGGAAGTGGAGAAGTCAGGTGGTGAAATGGTCGAGAAAGGTGGGGGTAGATCATGGGGGCAGTAGATGACAGACAGCTGGAGGTTGCAGGGGGAGAAGATGCGGAGGACGGAGTGGACCTCAAATGAGGGGAAGGAGGCAGAGGGCAGCAATGTAATCTGAGTGAAGGAGCAGCTGTCGGACAGGAGCAAGCTAACACCTCGCCACGGTTGTTGTTAGGGCGGGTGGTGGTGTGGGAGAGAGTGAGTCTGCCATAGAGAATGCGGCTGGGGAGGCGGTGTCAGGGGGTGAGCCATGTTTCGGAGATACCAAGGAATGAGAATTTGCTGGAGATGAAGAGATTGTGGATGAATGAGAGTTTGTAAAGGCAAACCCAGGCCATGAGGTACTCAAGAACCAGATCGCTGCTACTGTCGCTGGGGAGTCACGGGGGTCCTGGTCCTGTGGCCTGGGCGTCAGTTGAAAAAGGGGGAATATGTACAGGGGAGGTTGTCGTGACACCACCCGTAGTATGTGGTCAGTGGGGACCACCGCTGCGTATTCCTGCCGGGGAGCGGTGATGAGGGGCAGCTGGGATGGTAAGCTTTCCACGGAAAGGGCAGGGTGTCCTCGGGGCAGGTGTAGTGGGGCTGCGTACTCTGGATGCTGCACCGGCTCTTCTCCGGCGCCACAATTGCATACCGAGCGAGCGTTTTAGAGTGCACCAGGCAGGGGGATTGGGGGAGGGGGGACTGGGTGAATGAGTGTCAGGTTATGGGGGTTGCAAGTGTTTGTAATGGGGAGCGGGTATGGGGTAGTAGTGACACTGGGGATGTAATGGGGGGTACCAGGATTAGGGGAAATGTCACCAGCAAGTAGGAGGAGCAGGGAGAGGGTTAGAAGGTGGGAGCAGGATAGTGTACATGGCGGGTGTGCATGCATGTTTGGAAACAAAGGACTGAGTGTGAAGGAAAAGTTCAGAGGAGTGGAAGAGATGGCTAGGTAGGATGGAGGGAGAGAACACTATTTCGTTACTAGGTGGGGGATTGGAGGAGTTAATAAGAAGTGGAGAAGGATGGGAGTGAGAATGAAAAGAAGTGGAAAATTGTGTGCCGTCGGCAGGGATTGGCTGCTGCAGGGGGGTTAGATGCAGCAGGAAGGTGAACATAGTGGTGGAGTCGCGCCAGATCAAGACTAAGTATACAGCACCAAGTCAAGGACGATGTCCGGCGCGTGGGCATGAAACAGGCAGGTGGATAAGATGTAACCAGGGAACAGGTGTAGAGAGGGGTCGGATGCAGCGGGTAGGATGTGCAGTGGTGATGGAGTGAGACTAAAGGTACCGTTACACGCTTCAATGTAGTTAAGATATCAACAACGATCTCACGGGATTGCGATCGTTGGTGAGATGTCACAAATCTGCGATCAACGATTTATTGTAGTGTATTTCGGTGTCACACGCAATAACGTATTAACATGTCGTTTGAACGACACAAACCCGTGATGTTTCAGCGATATCTCTACGATATCATACCGTGTAACGGTACCTTAAGTCAGACAAACGCACAGGACAATGGGATGTGATTCAGCAGGGGGTGGGATGCAGCCAGGGAGCGGGCGCAGCAGGGGGGTCGGCTGCAGGGGGGTGTTCAATACAGGTGAGGTCGTAACGGGTCCGGACAGAGTGATTGATTTATTTCAAGTGTTTATTTTGTTAATGTTGATGATTATGGCTTACAGCCAATGATAACCCAAAAGTCAAATTTTCTCAGGAAATTAACACAACACCTGCAAAGGCTTACTAAGGTTTTAAAATGGTCCCTTATTCTGGTTCAGTAGGCTACACAACCATGGGGAAGACTGCTGACTTGACAGATGTTCAGAAGGCAGTTATTGGACACACTCCACAAGGAGAATAAGCCACAAAAGGTCATTGCTAAGGAAGCTGGCTGTTCCAGAGTGCAAGCATATTAATGGAAAATTGAGTGGAAGGAAAAAGTGTGGTAGAATAAGGTGCACAAGAAACCGGGATAACCGCAGCCTTGGAAGGATGTTAAGAAAAGGCCATTCAAAGATTTGGGGGAGATTAACAAGGAGTGGAGGCTGCTAGAAACAGTGCTTCAAGAGCACCACACACAGATGTATCCAGGACATGGGCTACAGCTGTCACATTCCTTGCGTCAAGCCACTCCTGACCAATAGACAACGGAAGAAGCATCTTACCTGGTCCAAGGAGAAAAAGAACTGGGCTGTTCAGTGGTCCAAGGTGTTTTCAGATGAATTTAATTGTTGCATTTCATTTGGAAATTGCAGTCCCAGAGTCCAGAGGAAGAGTGGAGAGGGCACAATCCAAGAGTCTGAGGAAAAATAGAGGGAGAGGGCACAATCCAAGAGTGTGGAGGAAGAGTGGAGAGGGCACAATCCAAGAGTCTGAGGGAAGAGTGGAGAGGGCACAATCCAAGAGTGTGGAGGAAGAGTGGAGAGGGCACAATCCAAGAGTGTGGAGGAAGAGTGGAGAGGGCACAATCCAAGAGTGTGGAGGAAGAGTGGAGAGGGCACAATCCAAGAGTGTGGAGGAAGAGTGGAGAGGGCACAATCCAAGAGTGTGAGGAAAATGAGAGGAGAAGGCACAATCCAAGAGTGTAAAGGAAAAATAGAGAGGAGAGGTCACAATCCAAGAGTGTGGAGGAAGAGTGGAGAGGGCACAATCCAAGAGTGTGAGGAAAAATAGAGAGGAGAGGGCACAATCCAAGAGTGTGGAGGAAGAGTGGAGAGGGCACAATGCAAGAGTGTGGAGGAAGAGTGGAGAGGGCACAATGCAAGAGTGTGGAGGAAGAGGGGAGAGGTCACAGTCCAAGAGTGTGGAGGAAGAGTGGAGAGGGCACAATCCAAGAGTGTGAGGGAAAAATAGAGAGGAGAGGTCACAATCCAAGAGTGTGGAGGAAGAGTGGAGAGGGCACAATCCAAGAGTGTGAGGAAAAATAGAGAGGAGAGGGCACAATCCAAGAGTGTGGAGGAAGAGTGGAGAGGGCACAATGCAAGAGTGTGGAGGAAGAGTGGAGAGGGCACAATGCAAGAGTGTGGAGGAAAAGGGGAGAGGTCACAGTCCAAGAGTGTGGAGGAAGAGTGGAGAGGGCACAATCCAAGAGTGTGAGGGAAAAATAGAGAGGAGAGTGCACAATCCAAGAGTGTGGAGGAAGAGTGGAGAGGGCACAATCCAAGAGTGTGGAGGAAGAGTGGAGAGGGCACAATCCAAGAGTGTGGAGGAAGAGTGGAGAGGCCACAGTCCAAGAGTGTGGAGGAAGAGTGGAGAGGGCACAATCCAAGAGTCTGGAGGAAGAGTGGAGAGGGCACAATCCAAGAGTGTGGAGGAAGAGGGGAGAGGGCACAATCCAAGAGTGTGAGGAAAAATAGAGAGGAGAGGGCACAATCCAAGAGTCTGAGGAAAAGTAGAGAGGAGAGGGCACAATCCAAGAGTCTGAGGAAAAATAGAGAGGAGAGGGCACAATCCAAGAGTGTGAAGGAAGAGGGGAGAGGTCACAATCCAAGAGTGTGGAGGAAGAGGGGAGAGGTCACAATCCAAGAGTGTGGAGGAAGAGGGGAGAGGTCACAATCCAAGAGTGTGGAGGAAGACTGTAGACGCCACAATCCAAGAGTCTGGAGGAAGAGTGGAGAGGTCACAATCCAAGAGTCTGGAGGAAGAGGGGAGAGGGCACAATCCAAGTGTGTGGAGGAAGAGGGGAGAGGTCACAATCCAAGCTGCTTGGGGTCTAGTGTGAAGTTTCCACAATCCGTGATGGTTTGGGGAGCCATGTCATCTGCTGGTGTAGGTCCACTGTGTTTTATCTAGAGCAAAGTCAGTGCTGCCGTCCACCAAGACATTTTAAAGCACTTCATGCTTCGCTCTGCCGACAAGCTTTTTGTAGTTTTGATTTTCCAGCAGGTCTTGGCACCTGTCCACACTGCCAAAAGTACCAATACTTGGTTTACTAACCAAAGTATCACTGTGCTGATTGGCCAGCAAACTTGCCTGACCTAAACCCCATAGAGAATCTATAAGAGACACCAGAGCCAACAATGCAGACGAGCTGAAAGCTGCTATCAAAGCAACCTGGGCTTCCATAACACCACAGCAGCCACAGACTGATTGCCTCCGGGCCAAGTATTGAGTGCATTTACTGTACACACTTTTTCATTAGGCCAACATTTCTGAGTTAAAAAGCATTTTCAGTTGGTCTTGTGTAATATTCTAATTTTCTGAGATAATAACCTTCGGGTTTTCATTGGCTGTAAGCCATAATCATCAACATTAACCGAAATAAACACTTTTAATACATAACTCTGTGTGTAATGACTCTATAATGTGTTTCACTTTATGTACTGAATTATTGAAATTATAATTTTGATATTCTAATTTATTGAGATGCATTTATAATTAAAGCGAACCTGTCACCCCCTCCAGGCATCTAAAGATAACATAGCCACCTTCTACAGCACTAAGGTTGCATTCTGACAAGGTGTCTATAGCATTTATGCTCCCTTGATTCACTGAAATAAAGACTTATATAAAATCTGTTTCAAACCTGATCCAAGACCGGGAGGCGGGTTTTCAAGTGTCTGTCTCCCTCCTCTGTGGTGTCAGTCATCCCTCTCTGCTCTCTGTGTGCCGCCTCCAGGGCCATCTCCTTGCATTACAGAGCTTTGTCAGCTCTGCTACAACATAGAGCTGCTGTTATAGGAGACCTCACAGTAGTAAATCTAGCAGGAGGATACTGCCTGCTACGTAGCAGCCTTGAGCTGAGCAGGTTTCACTTTCAGTTTCTTGTACCCAGCAGCATTGCTCCTCAGCCCCTGATCTAAAGTACAAACTCAACTCTGCTGCACTGCTGACAGCTCAAGGGCTGCTACGTAGCAGGCAGTGCTTTGCCTGCTCAGGATCCTCCTGCTACCGGTAGATTTACTACTGTGGGGTCTCCTATAACAGCAGCTCTATGTTGTAGCAGAGCTGACACAGCTCTGTAATGCAGGGAGATGGCCCTGGAGGCGGTGCACAGAGAGCAGAGAGGGATGACTGACACCACAGAGGAGGGAGACAGACACTTGAAAGCCCGCCTCCCGGTCTTGGGTCTGGTTTGAAACAGATTTTATATAAGTCTTTATTTCAGTGAATCAAGGGAGCATAAATGCTATAGACACCTTGTCAGAATGCAGCCTTAGTGCTGCAGAAGGTGGCTATGTTATCTTTAGATGCCTGGAGGGGGTACAGGTTCGCTTTAAATACTTTGTCAATTTTTATGTTTTATTTTTTGCTGTGGTGGAAGAAGAATAAATGGGTAATTGTAATGATCTGAGTGGCTGACGAGGGCCAAACTGTGGTGGCAAAATGACTGTCAGAGTATTCTCTATAATGGAAGAGCTTGTGGGGTGTGCACAATATGCAGAGGGTCTTGCAAGTTGTTTCCTGTATACTGCGGGTCTTGCTGGGTGTTCCCTGTATACAGTAGGTCTTGTGGGATGTTCCTTGTATAGAGCGGGTCTTGTGGGGGTTTCCTGTGTAGAGCGGGTCTTGTGGGGTGTTCCCGGTATACAACAGGTCTTGCAGGGTGTTCCCCATATACAGATGGTCTTGCTGGGTGTTCAGTGTATACAGCGGGTCTTGCGGGGTGTTCCCTGTATACAGCAGGTCTTGCGGGATGTTCACTGTATACCTAGGGTCTTGCTGGGTGTTCACTGTATACAGTGGGTCTTGCGGGGTGTTCCCTGTGTACAGCAGGTCTTGCGGGGTGTTCCCCGTATACAGAGGGTCTTGCTGGGTGTTCCCTGTATACAGCGGGTCTTGCGGGGTGTTTCCTGTATACAGAGAGTCTTGTGGGGTGTTCACTGCATATCATAGAGGAAAAATAAAGATTTTTCAGCTCACCCCACTGCGGTTCTCCTCCAGCGTTGATGGATCCGGTTCCTGGTGCACGGCAGAATGCCCTTAACCTCGGACGATAATGGATTACCATGACTAAGGCTTCCTAGCTGAAGCGCATAAGACTGGGTCCTGTGTTCTGCTTTGGCGCTCACTAATGCTGCACTGGACTTTTAATAAAAAAAAAATTGTTAAAAAGATTTCTGTTTCCTGCTGTTGCCGGACTGCAGCTGTTTCTGTTCCCTGCATACAGCTGGTCTTGCAGGGTGTTCCCCATATACCGTGGGGTGTTCCCTGTATACAACAGGTCTTGTGGGATGCTCCTGGGTATACAGAGATTCTTGTGGGGGTTTTCTCTGTATACCGTGGGACTTGTGGGGAGTTTCCGCTATATGATCGGTCTTGTGAGCAGTTCCCTGTATACTGCGGGTCTTGTGAGATGTTCCTGCTATACAGTAGGTCTTGTAATTCCCTGTGTACTACAGGTCTTGTCTAAAGCTTTCAGTGTATAGCGGGTCTTGTGTGGTGTTCCTGTTATATAGCTAGTCTTGTGGGGTGGTCCCAGGACATTGTGGGTCTTGTGGGGAATTCCCAACATATGGAGTGTTCCCGGTATACGGCGGAACTTGAGGAGCTGCTAGTGCACAACAGGTCTTGTATGGTGTTCCCGTTATATGGTTGGTCTTGTCAGGAGTTCTCGGCACATGTTAGCTTTTGTGAGAAGTTTCCAGTACACAGAGTCCAGTAAGCCATTCCCTGTACATGGTGGATCTAGTGGGCCAATCTTGGTATGTGATGGGGGTTTCTTGGTGCACGGATGGACTTGTGGGGCGTTTCCATTACATGGAAAGACTTGTCTGGAGTTTCCCTTATATGGAGGTTCTTGTGGGGTGTTCCCGGTATAAAGCGGGTCTTGTCTGGAGCTTACAGTGCACAGCGGATCTTGTGATATGTTCCATTATATGGTTGGTCTTGTGGGTGTTCCCGGTATATGATGTGTCTTATCACCATACGTCCCGTTATACAGCAGGTCTTGTCTGGATTTCCAGTACTCGGTAGGTGGTGTGGGGTCTTCCCAGTACCTAGAGGGTTTTCTGGGCCATTCCCGCTATATGGCGGGTCTTGTAGGGCATTCCCAGCTTACAGAAGAATTTGTGGGTGTTCCCAGTATACGGCGGGTCTTGTTTGGTGTTCCTGTTATTTAGTTGGTCTTGTGAGGAGTTCCCGGCACACAGCAGGTTTTGTAGGGCTTTCTTGAAACACTGTGGGTTCAGTAAGGTGTTCCCAGTACATGGCTAGTCAAGTTGGGCATTCCTGGTACATACCAGGTCTACTGGGGGTCATCCAGTACACATTGGATTTTGTGGGGTGTTCTCGGTATACGGCGGGACATGTGGGGCATCCCTAATACACGGCGGGTCTTGTTGGGTGTTTCTGGTATGTGGAGGGACTTTTGGGGAGTTCCCATTATACGGCAGGTCTTGTGTGGAGTTTACCGTACACGGCACGTCTTGTGTGGTGTTACTGTCCTATGGTTGGTCTTGTGGGGTATACCTGGTACTTCGGATCTTGTGGGGAGTTTTCTGTATACAACGGGTCTCGTGGTGAGTTCCTGATATATGGCATTTTCCGGTACACGGTGTTGCATTTTCCGGTACACGGTGGGTCAAGTGAGGCTTTCCTGTTGTATGGTTGGTCTTGATAGATGTTCCTGCTATATAGCAGGTCTTTTGGAGCAATCCCAATATACGGCGGGTCTTGAGGGGAGTTCACGGTACTGGGTGGATCATGTGGGGCTTTCTCTATATGGTGTGTCTTCTGAGGCATTACCTGTATACGGTGGATTTTATGGGGCGTTCTTGTTATATGGCAGGTTTTTTATGGTGTTCCTGGTACAAAGTGGGTCTAAATGGGGCGTTTACAGTATACAATAGGTTTTGTTGGGTGTTCCGGTTATACAGTAGGTTTTGTTTGGAGTTTCTAATATGTGGTGGCCATGTGTGGGCTTTCCCATGATATGGCAGGCCATGTGGGGCTTTCCCGTGATATGGAGGGTCATGTGGGCGTTCCTGCAATATGGTGGGTATGGGGGTTCCCTCAATATGGTGGGTATTAGGGGGTTCCCACAATATGGTGGTATTAGGGGGGTGTTCCCCAATATGGGTATTAGGGGGGTCTTCCCACAATATGGATGGTATTAGGGGGGTGTTCCCTCAATATGGTGGGTATTTAGGGGGGTGTTCCCTCAATATGGTGGGTATTAGGGGGGAGTTCCCACAATATGGTGGGTATTAGGGGGTGTTCCCACAATGTGGTGGGTATTGGGTTTTTTTTCCCACAATATGGTGGGTATTGGGGGGGTGTTCCCACAATATGGTCGGTTTTGAAGGGGGGGGGGGTTCCCACAATATGGTGGGTATTGGGGGGTGCTCCACAATATGGTGGGTATTGGGGGGTGCTCCCACAATATGGTGGGTATTGGGGGGGTGTTCCTACAATATGGTGGGTATTGGGGGGGTGTTCCCACAATATGGGGGGTATTGGGGGGTGTTCCTGTTCCACTTCAGATTTTGTGGAGTGTTCCTGGTATATGAATGGTCTTGTGGGGTGTTCCCTCTATACGGTAGGAACTTGTCGAGTTCTCCTTGGAGTAAAGGCTAGTTACGTCTTTTCCGATTCCAAAGAAGAATGGCTGTAGTACAAATTGCTGATAGTTTTGATGAAGCACTGCAGCTCGCTGTGTAGTGGCACATGGTTTACAGTGGCCATGCTGAACCCCATACACCAAAGCTCCTACAATGAACATGTGTTCATTACAACTGGACCATGGAGCGATGAAAACAGGCGGCCGCGGTCTGAAGAATTGCTCTTCTACTCCTCCATCATGTGGACGGATGTAGAGAAGAGCTGGCACCAGTATGCTTGATAGGACGAAGGCAGTGGCGGCAGCGAGATGGGGACAACAAGTCAGCTGGGCGAGGACAATACTAAAGGGCAGCAGGGCGGTGATGACACAGCTAGGGCGGCGGGACAGTGACAACCCTGCTGAGGCAGTGGGTCGGGGACGATGTGGCGGAGGCAGCTGGACATTAACAACACGACTGAGGTAGCGGGGTTGGCGACGAGGCGGCTGTGGCAGTAGGACGGGGACGACACGTCAGGACAGGGATAACGTGGCAGAGGCGGCAGGATGGGGATGAAGAATGCTGACACAGCGGGACGGAGTTGACGCTCTGCTGGTAAACATTCGCTCTCGATACAATGGTTGTGAAGACATTTAGAACATATGCGCCCAGTAATGGCCTCCTCAGCAGGACTGTCCCTTCACTATTCAGAAATGGAGGAACATAACCATCAGAAAAAGGTGGGATGTGCTGGATAAACGAGTGTGATCCATGGGGGCCACACCAAAAAGCGCACGATGCACCACTTGACCATAAGGAGGGTCTCTGGTTACCCTTTTTCCCCTAGGAGACCTGCAGGGTTTAATCGTGTATGAAGCCTTTGTCTTTGCATCTCCAAACCCCTGAGACTCCCCCAGAATGATTACTCTGGCGTTATTCCTCAGACGAGGAGAAACCTGTGTGATTGGAGAGCGGCACGATCAGCGAGCGGTGAGTCACGGTGCAGCACACACCGCCTGTCCTCACTTACCCCTCATCCTTACATCTATATATAAATATTCTTCTGCTTTTTTTTTTTTTTTTTCTTTTCCCGTCTTTAATTATTTTTTTTTTTTTTCTTATTCATTCCAGCAGCCATCTGGCCGGCAGGACTCGTGTGTCATTCATGGATTTAGTGGCTGCATTTTAATGAATGATGGATTTTGCGTGCGGCTTATGACCACGACGTAAGCCTCAGCCTCCGTCCTACACCGTCCACCTAGCACCTTCTCCATAGAGGGGTCAGTTATGGTCACAAATCAACGACCACTTAAAGGGATCATCCAGCCGGAAACGGCTGATTGGTATGAACGGATGGCTACCAAGCTGCCAGCAGCTATCATTTGTGACAGACTGGTCGCTAAGCTTACACGTTCTACCATCGGCCATTAACATGAGGTCACCAGTAAACACTCAGCAAGAAACTAGTGTCTTTAGTTAGAGAGGTGGTCTCCTCAGGGGAGCTCCATCACCCAGACTCTGGGTTATCAGACAAGGCCGGCTTCCATGGCTCAGATTTCGGGGATGGTTATTATTACAGAAGATATTGCTAATGAACATCTGGCCATGTAGACATAGATTGGGCCCTCCCAGGTCTGAGCAGGGCCACGAGTGGAGGGGAGATGACCCCTTCTAAGTTTCCTCACACTTTTTAAGATATTTCTGAGGCCATTGGTGCAGAGAGTAGAATGGAGCAAAAATGTTAGCCACCATGTCTTTACATGGAGCCCTGCGACTCTCCTCCTAACCATCGGCATCCCACTGCACCTGATTAGTAACCCGATCTGATCCCTGACCATGACCAATGTATGGCTGAGATAGAAACACGGGAAATGGGCAAATGTAAAGGTGTGATCAAGATTGGCGACCCAAACCGTGAGAGACGACGTGATTACATTTCAAGAACTGCAGATCTCATGGGGTGTGCATGGTATACGGAGGGTCGTGTAGGGTATTCCCAATATACGGAGGGTCTTGTGGGGTGTTCCCAGTATACGGAGGGTCTTGTGGGGTGTTCCCGGTATATGGCGGGTCTTGGGGGTTTCCCAGTATACGGCCAGTCTTGTGGGGTGTTCACGGTATACAGCAGGTCTTGTGGGGTGTTCACGGTATACAGCAGGTCTTGTGGGGAGTTCCCGGTATACCGCGGGTCTTGGGAGTTCCCGGTATACCGCGGGTCTTGGAGTTCCCGGTATACCGCGGGTCTTGGGGGTGTTCCCAGTATATGGCCGGTCTTGTGGGTGTTCCCAGTATATGGCCGGTCTTGTGGGGTGTTCCTGATGTACGTCGGGTCTTCTGCGGTGTTCCTTGTATGTAGTGGTTTAGTACTGACCAAAATTGGTCTAGTGACACTCTGTGTTCCAGCGCTGCTACGCGCAGCAGTGGGACCCTCCATTCCTATGTAGTGGGGGGCTGTTCGGTCAGGATACAATCAGGATTTGATTAGTCGCTGGTGGTCTCCCTACAGCACAGTCCATTGTATGAAATCCATAATCCCTGTCGCACTTTACAGATAGGACAGGGGGGGATTCATTGCCCTCCTATCTGTCCTGGAGCGGAGGACAACCCAGCCTGGCCTGTAGTTTACAGACTTCCTACTCGTGAACAACTGTGTAATACTTCCATCTTCCCTCTGGAGGCGCTGCAGGGAAATTGAACACTTTTTGCCAGATCTCCGGACAGGTTACCGTACATCTGTTTGCCAGGTGTCCCAACGTGGGAAAACTTCATTATCTCATAGACTGTGAGCCCTCGTGGACAGGGACCCTGCCCCTCCTGTACCTGTACGTCCTGATCGCCTAGATTTAGTGTACTTGTTCTTGTCTCCCTCATCCTCATGTAAAGCGCCATGGAACCTAATGGCGCTATATAAATAAATAATAATAATAATCAGTTGATCAGGGCTATCTACAGCGGAGATCCCCTCTTTTAACACCTAATTTTTTTTTTCTCTTTTCCAGGAGAGAAATTTAAAGTAGAGACCAAGGTGATCGCAGCAGATTTTGGGAACCCGGCAGGGATCTATGATCGCATTGAGGCTGGACTGAAGGGTCTGGAGATAGGAGTCCTGGGTAAGTGACCAATAAGGCCTGAGCTGAGGCCGCCGGCGAGTAAAGATCAGTGGGGGGCGGGGGGCTTGCAGACATGGATCATCCTGGTTGGATGATCCTTCCTGCGTGTTCTTGTACGATCCCCCTGATCCCCTTCATCCCGGTACAGGCTCATGATGGGGGCCACACAAGACCAGATCATCCCCAGCCACTTAACCCTTCCTGTACCTGAATCAATACACCACTGTACGTATAAGACCTTGTCATAAATCGACCTCTCCAATCTCACCACTTTCCATTAAAGGTTAATTAATAACGGATCTGTAATACCCTAAAGCCACGTGTGTTTTTTACCTTTTGCTATATCCTCCCCCCCACACACACACTCTATAGGCATCTATGCAGAGCCAGAGTAAAAGTGCATGTGAGAAACCACTTTTAAGGGCCGAATTGCAGCATGTCGGCACCACAACATGACAGTAAATGCTGCTGCTAATCTGCATTGTCAAAAAGCATAAAGAACCAAGAAAACTAATGTAAAGAAAAGCTGGAAGACGCATTAATCACACCAGACGGCGGCTGCATATTTTGGTGCAGGAGGAAAAAAAAACAACAGGGGAAAAAAGTTATTACAAGTGAACCCTGAAAATATCATGGGGTTAGAGGTCTCCTTAGGTATTGGACCCCAGGGCTGTCCACCTCTAATGGGATGAATGTATTGGGGTGCGGCCGGATCACTCTGGGGAGAACACATAAGTAAACTCAGTCAATATGAGCTTCCCCTGCTGTCCCGCAGCCGGACTCTCCATCTTACTAGGTTTTGCACTTGTGTGCATTCATTAAGCTTTGGGGAATCGTCCAGCAAGTTCTGATCATCTGGTGCCGAGTGTTTCCATCCTGCGGAAAAAAGGCCGCTCTGCTCCGTGGTGTTTGCTGCCATCTAGTGTCCAGACTGTGGATCTGCACTGACAATCGTGGTGGGAGGGGCGTGGGGGATTTACTTTGATACAACATAGACTACTTTCCATTTCTCGGAGAGGGGCCACATCTGTTGTTTGCATTGGGGTTCTCAGGGGGTTGTTTTCTTTTTTTTCTTGGCGATGGATATGATTTAGCTAAACGCACCCTGATGATGAATATTAAAAGGGGGATATGTGGCAAACAATACGTCCTCTCCCGTCCTGCGCCACCCTTCGTCGTTGTCCTCTCCCGTCCTGCGCCGCTCCTCGTCGCCCTCCGTCTGCCGCCTCGTCGGCTCCGTCGCCGCCCTCGTCGTGCCCTCTCCTGCGCCGCCCCTCGTCGTTGTCCTCTCTTCCGTCCTGCGCGCCCCTCGTCGTCGCCTCCTCTTCCCGTCCTGCGCCGCCCCTCGTCGTTGTCCTCTCCCGTCCTGCGCCGCCCTCGTCGTCCCTCTCCCGTCCTGCGCCGCCCCTCGTCGTCGTCCTCTCCCGTCCTGCGCCGCCCCTCGTCGTCGTCCTCTCCCGTCCTGCGCCGCCCCTCGTCGTCGTCCTCTCCCGTCCGCGCCGCCCCTCGTCGTCGTCCTCTCCCGTCCTGCGCCGCCCCTCGTCGTCGTCCTCTCCCGTCCTGCGCCGCCCCTCGTCGTCGTCCTCTCCGTCCTGCGCCGCCCCTCGTCGTCGTCCTCTCCCGTCCTGCGCCGCCCCTCGTCGTCGTCCTCTCCCGTCCTGCGCCGCCCCTCGTCGTCGTCCTCTCCGTCCTGCGCCGCCCCTCGTCGCGTCTCTCGTCCTGCGCCGCCCTTCTCGTCGTCCTCCTCCCGTCCTGCGCCGCCCTTCGTCGTCGTCCTCTCCTCCTGCGCCCCCTCGTCGTCGTCCTCTCCCGTCCTGCGCCGCCCCTCGTCGTCGTCCTCTCCCGTCCTGCGCCGCCCCTCGTCGTCGTCCTCTCCACGTCCTGCGCCGCCCCTCGTCGTCGTCCTCTCCCGTCCTGCGCCGCCCCTCGTCGTCGTCCTCTCCCGTCCTGCGCCGCCCCTCGTCGTCGTCCTCTCCCGTCCTGCGCCGCCCCTCGTCGTCGTCCTCTCCCGTCCTGCGCCGCCCTCGTCGTCGTCCTGCGCCGCCCTTCGTTGTCGTCCTGCACCGCCCCTCGTCCTCGTCCTCTCCCGTCCTGTGCTGCCCCTCGTCGTCGTCCTCTCCCGTCCTGCGCCGCCCCTCATCGTCGTCCTGTGCCACCCCTCGTCGTCGTCCTCTCCTGTCCTGCGCCACCCCTCGTCGTCGTCCTCTCCCGTCCTGCGCCGCCCCTCGTCGTCGTCCTCTTCTGTCCTGCGCCGTCCCTCGTCGTCGTCCTCTTCTGTCCTGCGTCGTCCCTCATCGTCGTCCTCTTCTGTCCTGCGCCGCCCCTCGTCGTTGTCATCCTCTCCCGTCCTGCACCGCCCCTCGTTGTCCTCTCCCGTCCTGCGCCGCCCCTCATCGTCCTCTCCCGTCCTGCGCCGCCCCTCATCGTCCTGTGCCGCCCCTCGTTGTCGTCCTCTCCCGTCCTGTGCCGCCCCTCGTCGTCGTCCTCTTCCCGTCCTGCGCCACCCCTCGTCGTCGCCCTCCTCCCGTCCTGCGCCGCCCCTCATCGTCCTGTGCCGCCCCTCGTCGTCGTCCTCTTCCCGTCCTGTGCCGCCCCTCGTCGTCGTCCTCTTCCCGTCCTGCGCCACCCCTCGTCGTCGTCCTCTCCAGTCCTGCGCCGCCCCTCGTTATCTTGCCTTTTTGTACCCCTTGGCACTGTAGTATAATATATATGTATATAATTTCTATCACATAGATTAATCTGAATCTCTTCTCTTTTCAGTAAACAACGTGGGGATTTCTTATGAATATCCGGAATATTTTCTGGATATTCCTGACCTGGATAATGTGAGTCGTTCCTGTACTCAGCTCCACATTAACCATTTGCCAATAAAAAAATGTTTTATGTTAAACTAATATGTTACACATGTTAAAATGTTCAGCTGTGTGTTATTGTATGACTATAGTAAGAGCCAACACCCAATGGATAATTGTCACCCGTGGGGACAGTTATTATTATTTATTTACTTTTGCTTAAATGCATGTATGAATAAACTAACAATGACTAACTGGAACAGAAAAGAGAGGACCTGCCCTTCTTAGCTTAGTCCTGTGAAGGAGTCACCCATCAGGACAGCTCGCTGACGGATCCTCAGTTTCCTCATTCTGCAGCCAGCAGTAGATAGTGGAACACAGAGGATGTAGAAGGCAGATGGTGCAACAGTTTTAGCCCAACCATACATGCATATAAGTGGAGAAAAAGTTAGCTTGTGTGTGTATATAACATGTCGTACCATGAGGCTGAGTGTACAGACAGCACTGGGTGCTTTGTCGGGCTGCACGCAGGTCATGGGGCATTGTGGAGTTGTCTGCTCACCCTTCTGTACTTTACATTCTCAGTTTGTTGATCTTGATGTTTTTCTCCTCATTTATTTGTCTCTGTCCTCAGACTCTGGACAAGCTGATCACGGTGAATGTCACGTCTGTGTGTAAGGTGAGGAAAGCCTTCAGTTTTTATCCATTTTGCAGTCTTTGTGTGGACGACGTCCATGTGTCCTCAGCTGTTGGTGCATGCCATTTTGCAACAGCCATAATTAGAGAGCAGCAATGACTGTAGCCAGAGAAAGATTAAAACTGAAGGTTGTGAAGGTTAGAACAATCACCAATCAGTAGGAAGTGTCCAGGCCTTTGCTTTGTGTCCAGGGCTTTGCTTTGTGTCCAGGGCTTTGCTTTGTGTCCAGGCCTTTGCTTTGTGTCCAGGCCTTTGCTTTGTGTCCAGGCCTTTGCTTTGTGTCCAGGCCTTTGCTTTGTGTCCAGGCCTTTGCTTTGTGTCCAGGCCTTTGCTTTGTGTCCAGGCCTTTGCTGTGAATGACGTCAGCACATCTGCAGCCACAAAACATCACTAGTCTCTCTCACACTGCTCTGGGGGATTTTGGTCTACTCTTCTTCCAGTCTCTTCCACAGTTCTGTGACGGTTACATAATTTTGTCACCAATGAATTTCCAGAGGTTTTCTATTGGGTTTAGATTAGGACTCTGGGCGGCCATTTCATTGTTTCAGTGTTTTCTGTTTCAAGGAACTGCTTTACCCATTTTGCTGTGTGTCAGGGGGCATTGCTGGCTAATTGAGTGCTGAGGAACCACGCGTTGTTGATGAAGGTTCTGATACACACTTTCATTCACTACCATGTAGCTCTATGAGAGGTCCAACCCCTTCAGCAGAAAACATTCCCCAAACCATCACACTTCATCCCCCACCTTTCACTGACTTCTTTATTCACTTTGGGATCAGTCTTTCCCCAGTTTGTCGCCGAACATAATGTTTCCCATCAGACCCAAATAAATTAAACTTGCTTTCATCACTATAATGAACAGTGGACCACCTCTGTCCACACAACATGCTCCTCGCCAATGGTGAGTCTAGCCTTTTGATTCTTTCTGCTAATGAGAGGTTTGGTCACTGCAGAGTGGGCTTTCAGTCCAAATGCTCTTAAACATAGTGACACTGCATGACGAGACAGATCCTTACCCTGTTCAGTGCTGAACTGGCGAGCTATTCCAGCTGCAGTGTTGAAATGATTACCCATGGAGTTTCTCCACATTATCCTGTCCTCCCTTGCAGTTGTCTTTCACGAGCGACCAGCTTTATTGGAGGACTTTGATTTCTAGAATTTTATAACATCACAAACTCTTTCACAGACTTGTAATGACCAACTTCTGTTGATCTGGGTGATGGGGTGACCCCTGTGGCCTTCATCCGGACAACATGCTGCCCGGAGGCTTTTAGCTACCATTCTTGCAAAGTCAGTGCAAACTGAAAAGTTAGGCTGCCAGTTACATAGGGCTTGTCAGATAATTAAGGAAATTAGCACCAGGTGCAGATTAACCCCAATAACTTGCTGGTATCTGAACGTGTTCTCTGATTTTGATCAGTGTCTTTTTCATTTATCTCATTTACATTTTTATTCTGAGGTTTAGAATATATTCAATTTATGAAATAAGCTTAAAACACTGATAATTTCCTCATGTTAAGATATTTTCACATAGGAAAACACTATGACCTTAACATTAATGAAATTGTGTGCTCTCTAATTTTGATCGCCAGTGTAGGTTCTAGTACAAAATATAAACCATACCTAGAGATCTGAGGTGGTGGCGCTGTGAAGACACAGGCCGATGAGCCTGGCAGTGCCCAGGGGGCGTCAGTCCACTCGGTGTATGGGCACCCCAATGTACTCTGAGGGTAACTGGAATATGGCACATCGGACTTTTTTTTAACAAAAAAAATGTTTCCATTTTTTAGAACTCCTTCTGGAGGGGGGGGGGGGCAGAGGAGACTATTCACACACCCTAACCGTTCTGGTGGCGAGTCTCCCAACCCGAAGTCGACAGTGTCGTAGGCATATCGGATTGGATCGCGACGCCCACTTTCAGTCCATACTGGGGTGATACGTATATATGCGAGTCCAGTCTTCTGCAGCCGATCACTCCCCTCTCCCCATTGAGAAGATGAGCCTTCATTAGGGGGATCTCAGCTGACAACTCCAAGACATACAGTCGTCTTTACGCTATGGTCACCCTTCAGCTTTGTGCACACCACATTTTTTTTTTTTTGTAGTTTCACCTGAACTAGAACCCACCTGAAAAATCACAAAAAAAAACTCTCAAAAGGATGAACCTAGACTTTACCATATAGTAATGAGTCATACTGGTGTTTCCAAAGGCACCAAGCGGCTAAAGGAAAGTGAGCAGATCATATGCCAGATGTTTTGCTCCAAGAGGGACAATGCCCCCTAACAAAAAATAATAAGACTCTGGAAACAACAAAAATTGCCAAGAAAGACACTACGGGAATCGTAATAAAAGCAACTCAATCTGTTCCCTCCCCTGGGAAAGACGTGGTGTGCACATCACTTTAGCAGATTTTCTGCACAGATTATCATGTGAAAACTCTGCGTTTTGCACTTCACAGTTGTAGGAAAAGTGTTGAAGAAAAAGGTCCCATGCAGTTTGGATTTTGTTGCAGATTTGATGCAGATTTTTCCCCTCTCGATGTGCAAGTCCAAACCTGCAACATCACATGGTAAATATGGCTGCAGATTACTCTTGGATCTTTGTCAAAAACGGCAAATCTCAGAAGTAAAAATGCAAAACTATTTTTTTTTTTTTTTTTTTACTTTTTGCTTCCTTTGGTGACAACTTGTGACTGCTGCAGCCGATCATCACCGCTGGAGGCAGCACCAGACCCAGTGGTGTAACTTCAGGCCCAGGGGCCCCGATGTGAAAGCTCCAACGGGGCCCCCGATTATTGCAAATCTTTAATAGCATTAGTCTTTTTCTATAGGCCAAAGGGACTTTCGGGCCCCCCTAGGCTGCAGGGCCCGGGTGCGATCGCAACACCTGCACCTGTTGTAGTTACACCCCTGACCAGACCATTGTATTGTTTTTTTTCCACTCTCTGCTCAGTTTGGTGCAGATTTCCCTGCAGATTCTCGTGGTTTGCAGTGGTAATTTTCCCGGGGGAGGGCAGATCAGTGTGAATGTCTCCGCTGTGTTTTTACCACGTTCACCAGGAATCTCGCCAAACAGACGGAGCGCTCGGCTGATCTCAGGCTTCAGTCTGCGTTCTCCTCGCTCCCTTTCTTCTCTGAACCATCTGCTTTCTCCTGTGTTTTGATTTCGTACCATTTTCCAGTCCAAACTGTTGGAATCTTTTCATGACATTGATCTCTCCCCCTTTCCCATCACTTTATTGTTTTTTGTTTTTTTTTATTGTTTCTTAATATAGTATTTTTTGTTGTTGTTTTTGTGCCTTTGGTTGTTTCGCTGCCCGGTGGAGCTGGTTTTCTAATCCCCGCTCTCCCCATTACTGGAGGAAGACATCCTTGTTAGTTGGTGTTGTTCAGGGGAATGTCTGAAACAGACGCCTACGCAGCGAGCGCTCACCCACACAGCTTCCGCCCACACAGTGCAGCGTCTCCACGTCTGGCTCCAGCCCCGATCCCCGGCTGCCTCGCACATTCTCACAACCCCCTCACCCTCCCTTTTTGGGGAAAAGGAGAAAAAAAATGCATCTTTTTTATTTTTGCATTATTTTTTTTTCTATTTTTATTTATTTTTTTAATTTTTCCTGTGATGTCACATGGAGAGGAATAACTCAGCTATGAAGCCTTTTGCTTCATTTTATACAAGGATTTAGGATCGAGTGTTTTTCTTTTCCTCGATACCGGCGATGTTGAGCTATTCCGTCCGTCTCCTTGAATGCTACGATCACCGGTTATTAGACGATGGCTGTAGGGGAAATATAAAAAGATCTTGGAATAGAATAGAACTAGAAAGGTCTTGTCCTAAAAAGAAAGTACGGTATCTACAAAATTTATAATTTTGTGTAGAACGAAGAATGGAGTTAGTTGACGACCACTGCAATAGGCGATGGCCATTGTTTGCTGCGATGCCCTGAAATGACGTATGGCGCTGGGAGGTGCCAAGTATTTCTCAGTGATTATGTAATTCCTTTCTTTGCGTTTAAAGGGATTGTCTGCTAAATAGACAACCAACTTCTTAAATAAAAGTCTAAAGGGGACTGTCACACGCGTCGATATCGCTGTCAATGTCGCTCGTACGTCACGGATTTCCAGTCGCTCGAGCGACGTAAAAGTGACGCAGGATCGACATTGAAGCGTGTGACAAAGCGATGCAACCAGCGATATGTCGCTGATCGCCAATCGCAGGTTTCACTGCCAGATGTAAAACCTGTCGCTCATCGCTCAGTATCGCTGCGTGTGACACTAAACTCAGCGGCGTATTTTCTATTTTGACATCGTACAAGCGACTAAATAAAATCGCTCGCAAGATGGCGACATCACCGCATCGCTGGGTCATATTGACGCGTGTGACATCTTACCTGCGATAATTCCACATCGCTCAGGCGATTAATAATTTGTGACGCATGAGCGATATCGCGGGCGACATTGACACGTGTGACAGGCCCTTTAAGGAGAAACTGCCTCTCACACTGGCATCGTACCAATATTTGCCCTGTATGTGCCAGCACTCGGATGACGTCACAGGAGTAATGCAGGGTATCAGCACACTCCAATGTAATAAACTATACTAAGATCTGTGTGACAATGACAGACATAGCAAAGGTTAACATAACCTACAATGCAGCATCTTAGAAAACTTCTTGTTTTCCCCCTCCTCCTTCTTGTTTTGCCTCCTCCTCCTTCTTGTTTTGCCTCCTCCTCCTCATTTTGTTTTGCCTCCTCCTCTTTGTTTTGCCTCCTCCTCGTTCTTGTTTTGCCTCCTCCTCGTTCTTGTTTTGGCTCCTCCTCGTTCTTGTTTTGCTCCTCTCTTTCTTGTTTTGCCTCCTCCTCCTTCTTTTTGCCTCCTCCTTCTTGTTTTGCCTCCTCCTCTTTCTTTTGCCTCCTCCTCTTTCTTTTGCCTCCTCCTCTTTCTTTTGCCTCCTCCTCTTTCTTTTGCCTCCTCCTCTTTCTTGTTTTGCCTCCTCCTCTTTCTTGTTTTGCCTCCTCCTCTTTCTTGTTTTGCCTCCTCCTCTTTCTTGTTTTGCCTCCTCGTCTCTTTCTTGTTTTGCCTCCTCCTTTTCTTGTTTTGCCTCCTCCTCTTTCTTATTTTGCCTCCTCCTCTTTCTTGTTTTGCCTCCTCCTTTCTTGTTTTGCCTCCTCCTCTTTGTTTTGCCTCCTCCTCTTTGTTTGTCCTCCTCCTCCTTCAGTTTGGCCTCCTCCTCTCTTCATGTTTGGCCTCCTCCTCCTCCTTCATGTTTGGCCTCCTCCTCCTCTTCATGTTTGGCTCTCCTCTTCTGTTTGCCTCCTCCTTCATGTTTGGCCTCCTCCTTCCTTCTTGTTTGGCCTCCTCTTCCTTCTTGTTTGGCCTCCTCTTCCTTCTTGTTTGGCCATCTCTTCCTTCTTGTTTGGCCATCTCTTCCTTCTTGTTTGGCCATCTCTTCCTTCTTGTTTGGCCTCTCTCCTTCTTGTTTGGCCTCCCCCTCCTTCTTGTTTGGCCTCCTCCTCCTTCTTGTTTGGCCTCCTCCTCCTTCTTGTTTGGCCTCCTCCTCCTTCTTGTTTGGCCTCCTCTTCCTTCTTGTTTGGCCTCTCTTCCTTCTTGTTTGGCCTCCTCTTCCTTCTTGTTTGGCCTCCTCTTCCTTCTTGTTTGGCCTCCTCTTCCTTCTTGTTTGGCCTCCTCTTCCTTCTTGTTTGGCCTCCTCTTCCTTCTTGTTTGGCCTCCTTAGGCAATTCTGCCTGTATCCCAGCTGAAAATACACTAAAAACCACTACAAAGAATGAACGCTCAGCAATGTAAAATCAACTTCCTGTGCACATTCAACGTCTTTTGTCACTTCTACAGCTTCAGGCTTCGCGAGACAATAAGCAGTTAACAGCAGGACTGTGAGGTCGGTAGGCCAAACCTCCGACTTCACCAAAATGGACGTCACTCCCGACTCCACAGTCCTGGTTAAAAGGAGTAACCTGCTCATTCTTTGGGCAACTTTTGCTTGAAAACCACTTACTTTTCATGGTTTAAATTCCTCCCCAAAAAAAGACACCAGTGGCAGAACCAGCGCCAAAACAGAGTTAAAGGTGCCAACCAAGATTCTTCTAAAAGAACTCTGACATTTTCCTGAAGTGACTTAGCCTGGGAAACTTGTCGGATTTCACCAGTGTCTGAAAGACCCTATGTACCTTTTTACCGTACCAATAGATTGCAGTGGTAGTGCTCATCCCATGTTTTCTGGATCATTAGCTATAATGTTATACGAATTTCCCTTACAACATCTGTAGAGATCCTGAATTAACTCTGTACTATACAGTTACTTTGTACATACATGACATTACTGATCCTCCAGTATTATACTCCAGAGCTGCACTCACTATTCTGGTGGTGCAGTCACTGTGTACATACATTACATTACTGATCCTGTACTGATCCTGAGTTACCTCCTGTATTATACTCCAGAGCTGCACTCACTATTCTGGTGGTGCAGTCACTGTGTACATACATTACATTACTGATCCTGAGTTACCTCCTGTATTATACTCCAGAGCTGCACTCACTATTCTACTGGTGCAGTCACTGATCCTGAGTTACTTTCTACATTATACTCCAGAGCTGCGCTCATGTACATCTATGGCTGTATGAGGGGAAGCAGTGGCCGCTTTGCAACTTACTTGTCACTTAGACCAGAGCAGTAGTGACTCTGGGGATCACCTGCAACTCTAAATTTGGCCCATGCACTAGAGTGGCGCTGTTATCAAATTAAAATTGCAGATTTTTTGTGTTATTATTTTTCTTTTCTTTCATTGTACAACCCCTTGTGTCCATCGGCGTGTCCCCCTCTCCTTGTGGCCTGTGTCCCTCGGCCTGTCCCCCTCTCCTCCGGCCTGTCCCTCGGCCTGTCCCCCTCTCCTCGCGGCCTGTCCCTCGGCCTGTCCCCCTCTCCTCGCGGCCTGTCCCTCGGCCTGTCCCCCTCTCCTCGCGGCCTGTCCCTCGGCCTGTCCCCCTCTCCTCGCGGCCTGTCCCTCGGCCTGTCCCCCTCTCCTCGCGGCCTGTCCTCGGCCTGTCCCCCTCTCCTCGCGGCCTGTCCCTCGGCCTGTCCCCCTCTCCTCGCGGCCTGTCCCTCGGCCTGTCCCCCTCTCCTCGCGGCCTGTCCCTCGGCCTGTCCCCCTCTCCTCGCGGCCTGTCCCTCGGCCTGTCCCCCTCTCCTCGCGGCCTGTCCCTCGGCCTGTCCCCCTCTCCTCGCGGCCTGTCCCTCGGCCTGTCCCCCTCTCCTCGCGGCCTGTCCCTCGGCCTGTCCCCCTCTCCTCGCGGCCTGTCCCTCGGCCTGTCCCCCTCTCCTCGCGGCCTGTCCCTCGGCCTGTCCCCCTCTCCTCGCGGCCTGTCCCTCGGCCTGTCCCCCTCTCCGGCCTGTCCCTCGGCCTGTCCCCCTCTCCTCGCGGCCTGTCCCTCGGCCTGTCCCCCTCTCCTCGCGGCCTGTCCCTCGGCCTGTCCCCCTCTCCTCGCGGCCTGTCCCTCGGCCTGTCCCCCTCTCCTCGCGGCCTGTCCCTCGGCCTGTCCCCCTCTCCTCGCGGCCTGTCCCTCGGCCTGTCCCCCTCTCCTCGCGGCCTGTCCCTCGCCTGTCCCTCTCCTCGCGGCCTGTCCCTCGGCCTGTCCCCCTCTCCTCGCGGCCTGTCCCTCGGCCTGTCCCCCTCTCCTCGCGGCCTGTCCCTCGGCCTGTCCCCCTCTCCTCGCGGCCTGTCCCTCGGCCTGTCCCCCTCTCCTCGCGGCCTGTCCCTCGGCCTGTCCCCCTCTCCTCGCGGCCTGTCCCTCGGCCTGTCCCCTGGCCTGTCCCTTGGCCTGTCCCCTGGCCTGTCCCCCTCTCCTCGCGGCCTGTCCCTGGAGTGTCCCCCTCTCCTCGCGGCCTGTCCCTCGGAGTGTCCCCCTCTCCTCGCGGCCTGTCCCTCGGAGTGTCCCCCTCTCCTCGCGGCCTGTCCCTCGGAGTTTCCCCCCTCCTCGCGGCCTGTCCCTCGGAGTGTCCCCCTCTCCTCGCGGCCTGTCCCTCGAGTTCCCCCCTCTCCTGCGGCTGTCCCTCGAGTGTCCCCCTCTCCTCGCGGCCTGTCCCTCTGAGTGTCCCCCCTCCTCGCGGCCTGTCCCTCTGAGTGTCCCCATCTCACTCGCGGCCTGTCCTCGGAGTGTCCCCTCTCTTCGCGGCCTGTCCTCGAGTGTCCCCCCCCCTCCTCGCGGCGTGTCCCCCTCCTCCGCGCGGCGTGTCCCCCTCCTCCGCGCGGCGTGTCCCCCTCTCCTCGCGGCCAGTCTCTCGGCATGTCCCCCTGTTCACAGCTGTCCTCTGCTCTTCTCTTGTAGATGACACGGCTGGTGCTGCCCGGGATGCTGGCGAGGTGAGTCAGAGCGGCAGATAAACATCACCCAGACAGGACCTCATTATTATTTATAGGGGAGAATCCTTTTCTCTGAAAATTTCATTGTGGTGACTAATGTGTTCGGCCTCCATGTTGGAGAGGATGGAGCGATCGGAGGTGAGTCATGAGGACGGAGCTGAGTCACCGGCATCGTGGAATCCTTCACTTCTCCTCAACGCTTCGGTGGTGATTTTCTTTTTAGAACAGAATTAAAAAAAAAAAAAAAATAAGAGCTCGGTCTGAGTCATCAAAAGTCTCAACAGCTTTCTATTCTTAGGGGGGAATTACAGTGAAGGGGAGTGGGTGGATCTTCCGGGATTACCTGCCGTCAGGCTGCAGCATTTCAGCCATGGTAGAGATGGCAGCATGTAAACAAAACAGTGCGAGTGGCCGCATCAGCAAGTGCAGGGACAAAGGGGCATGGACCTTCATGTTGCTAGTAAAGAGGGCAGTGCCCGACCTACATCTGTGGACCTCAGTGCCCATAGCGGGCCCACGGGATACATACCGGGGAATGAAGATTTGACATGAAAGGCATCATAGCAGTGCCAGGCTGTCTTACCATTGGCACAAATGGCATCTTTCGCTATATTGTAACCAAAATATACTGCAAATTTCTCTGTGCTGCCGATAAGTAGAGATCCCAAGCAACCCCTTTAACACAGGAGGTGATGGCAGCAGCTTAGATCTAGGAAACCTGGTGATTGGCTTCATTACAATAGATCAGCCTTATAATGATCGATTATAATAATGGACCCATGAGTGCCGTAAATCAAATATTCCTTCTACCTTCATGTGACTGTTCCAGAAGTCCTGGAAGCTGAGATATGAGGAGCTTTTTGATGGGGTGCTCTCACTGTACAACTGTTATACGCTCCTCCTCTTCTATGTCTGCCTGTTAGGGCAGGGGACATCAGAGAGGTCCCCTAACATATTATAGCAAACAAAGTTTCAGCTCACCCCTTAGCCTCCCAGGAGAGCACGATCCGCACGGAGCCGCCCTGGTCCCGGCAGTCAAACATCCAGCAAAACCAAACAATCCTTTAGTGAACTCAGGAAGGCAGATGAATATTAAGAATGATCCTTTATTTTTCCTGATTAAAATTTCATGTTGCAGGCAGTGGATACCCCGGCACGTAGGAGAGAATCCTGCATGCTCCAACTCTAGCAAGTCTTTGTCATGAATTGACTAAGACTCACTAGAATCGACACGCTCCGGATTCCCTCCTACGTGCCGGGGTATCCACTGCCTGCAACATGAAATTTTAATCAGGAAAAATAAAGGATCATTCTTAATATTCATCTGCCTTCCTGAGTTCACTAAAGGATTATTTGCCTTTGCTAACGAATTATACACTGCTCAACATTGAAACTGCAACACAGTGAAGGAAAAATTGTGGAATAATGGAGACGCTGCGGATCTGCAAATAATGGAAAAAATGAAATCCACATATTCAAAACACCTGGATTTATTTAGTATGAATGGAACATGCAGAAATCCCGGCTCTTCCAGCTTCGGCTGCAATCACTGAGGTTATTAATGGTCGTCTGAGGAAGGTTCTGTTGCTAAATGCCCTTGGGAAAATCATCAGGATCCCCTGCTGGCAGTTCCAGTGTAATCATCAACCAATGACATCCAGATGTGCTAGATGGGAGAAGGGTCCGTAGGCGCTTTAGCCGCGGGAGACGGGTCCGTAGGCGCTTCAGCCGCGGGAGACGGGTCCGTAGGCGCTTCAGCCGCGGGAGACGGGTCCGTAGGCGCTTCAGCCGCGGGAGACGGGTCCGTAGGCGTTCAGCCGCGGGAGACGGGTCCGTAGGCGCTTCAGCCGCGGGAGACGGGTCCGTAGGCGCTTCAGCCGCGGGAGACGGGTCCGTAGGCGCTTCAGCCGCGGGAGACGGGTCCGTAGGCGCTTCAGCCGCGGGAGACGGGTCCGTAGGCGCTTCAGCCGCGGGAGACGGGTCCGTAGGCGCTTCAGCCGCGGGAGACGGGTCCGTAGGCGCTTCAGCCGCGGGAGACGGGTCCGTAGGCGCTTCAGCCGCGGGAGACGGGTCCGTAGGCGCTTCAGCCGCGGGAGACGGGTCCGTAGGCGCTTCAGCCGGGGAGACGGGTCCGTAGGCGCTTCAGCCGCGGGAGACGGGTCCGTAGGCGCTTCAGCCGCGGGAGACGGGTCCGTAGGCGCTTCAGCCGCGGGAGACGGGTCCGTAGGCGCTTCAGCCGCGGGAGACGGGTCCGTAGGCGCTTCAGCCGCGGGAGACGGGTCCGTAGGCGCTTCAGCCGCGGGAGACGGGTCCGTAGGCGCTTCAGCCGCGGGAGACGGGTCCGTAGGCGCTTCAGCCGCGGGAGACGGGTCCGTAGGCGCTTCAGCCGCGGGAGACGGGCCGTAGGCGCTTCAGCCGCGGGAGACGGGGCCGTAGGCGCTTCAGCCGCGGGAGACGGGGCCGTAGGCGCTTCAGCCGCGGGAGAGGGGGGCCGTAGGCGCTGCAGCCGCGGGACACGGGTCCGTAGGCGCTGCAGCCGCGGGACACGGGTCCGTAGGCGCTGCAGCCGCGGGACACGGGTCCGTAGGTGCTTTGGCCTTGGGAGACGGGTCCGTAGGCGCTGCAGCCACGGGAGATGGGCCCGTAGGCACTGCAGCCCAAGCAACGGGCCCGTAGGCGCTGCAGCCGTGGGAGACTGGTTTATACCAAGCAGGTGCTCACTGTAGTATGAGGAAGATGCAGCCTTGGATTGTTGTGTTGGGAGACATTTTGGAGAGTCATCTGCACCACCGTTTCCACCATAAACTCAACGTATCGCCGAGCTGTCTGTGCAACTGGAGTGAAGACTAGAGGGCTACGTACATTATTCCATACACTCCATACTATATTCCACATTACACACACTCCATACTATATTTCTGTGACGTTCCCATGTGAAGGCCTCCACATGGTGTTTCCCACAGGGTCTCCAGACCAATCTTTGGAGATCCTAGCGTCCAAAGATGAGTCCCGCTTTTTTCTTGAAGCGGATAGACCTCCCGTTCCAGTCTGTATCTGGAGACCAAGTGCACAACGCTGTGAAGAGGCTTTCACATGGGAATCAATACTAGAAAAGGGAAAGAGAAGTGCAATAGGGTCTTGTCATTGGTAAAAAGGTGGACTAAATTTAACTAGTCACTCACCTAGAGGAGTTGTGTAGCACACAACCAGCGTCAGAGCAAAAAGGTGATAGCTGCTGCAGGGATCCACACCACAACGGTTAACGCTGCATAGACTATTCCCTGAGGAAGGAGTTGGGACTAACTCTGAAATGCATCGGAAATAAACACTACAATGATGAACACCGTCTGATCTTTCTGGTCTATGCAGCGCAGGTCCGTATACACCGTCCACCTCTGCAATTTTGAACTACGTTCACATGGGAATGTCACACTGGTGCTTCTCCAGGGAATATGAAGTGGGGTGGTCCTAGTACACAAGCAGCTTGGCAATACATTGATTTGGTAGTGGAACCAGTGATGTGGCTATTTCTTCAGAGTCCCAGGGGCCTTTTTTTTAACACCACACCCTTGCTACTGTGATCAGACTGTGTGGCCTAAACCTGCTCCTGTGGCTGCAGTGTCTCAAGACTTGTCTCCTATGGCTGCAGTATCTCCAGATTTGTCTCCTATGGCTGCTGCATCTCTGGACTTGTCTCCCATGGCTGCGGTGTATCCAGACTTGTCTCTCGTGGCTGCAGTGTATCCAGGCTTGTCTCCTATGGCTGCGGTGTATCCAGATTGCTCTCCACTGGCTGCCGTGTGTTATCCAGACTTTCTCCATCTGTTATCCTTCTTGTGGCTGCAGTGTATCTGGACTTGTCTCCCATCGAACACAATCTGGATGTATTGATTGGTGATTAACACATGGAGCCGCCATTGATTGGTGATTACACAGGAGCCGCCAGCAGAGGATCCTGACGATTTGCCCAAGTGCATTCAGCAGCAGAACCTTCCTTGGACGACTGCTAATAACCTCAGTGATCGCAGCTGAGGCTGGAAGAGCCGGGATTTCTGCACGAGCCTCATACTCTAGACTGAAGAAATCCAGATGTTTGTAATTTCTAGATCTCTTAACTCCTTATTCTGTTGTTTCCAGAATTTCTCGACTTTTCCTTTGTCCCTTTGAACATATAATTTGACAGGTCGCACAGATACCGGGTCACATCTGATTGATGGGGTCATCTGTAGACTTAGGCATTAAATTAGTATTTTGCAGCATGTGCTCTCTACAGCAGATATTTTAGGTTATCAGACGAGCAGATGTCAGATGATACAGAATCTTCCTCGGTTTGTGAAGGTATTCCTGTAGTTTTGTGCCGGATTATCAATAATTGTGAATTATCAGATAAAGAATTATTGTAAATTGCCATTTAACATTTGTGTTTCAGGTCCAAGGGAGTGATCCTGAACATCTCGTCTGCCAGCGGCATGTACCCGGTCCCACTCCTCACTGTGTATTCTGCTACTAAGGTGCGAAGGAAGGAGGCACAATGTGTGCAGGGATGGGGCAGCACCGAGTACAACAATTGTGGTTTGTTGGGGTATAGCTCACCACGGTGGGTGTTCTTTAGCCAATGGCATGAAATAAGTGTGTGGAGGGGCACTGCAAGTTAGGGATTATGTCTTAAGAGGCACAGCGAGCCGTGTGTAATGTCTGGAGGGGCACCACAAGTCAGGGGGCGATGTCTGGAGTGGCAAGGTGAGCGAGGGAACGATGTCTGGAGGGGCAAGGCTATCCAGGGAACGATGTGTGGATGGGCAAGGCGACCAGGGTATGATGTCTGGAGGGACAAGGTGAGTCGGGGGGGCGATGTCTGGAAGGGCACTGCGAGCCAGGGAGCAATGTGTGTAGGGGCAAGGCAAGCCAGGGGGGGACGTGTGTAGGGCAAGGCGAGCCGGGGGGGAAAGGCGATGTGTGTAGGGGCAAGGCGAGTGGGGGGGAGGTGCCGATGTGTGGAGGGGCAAGCGAGTCAGGGGGTGATGTGTGGAGGGCAAGCCGAGCCGGGGGGGTGATGTGTGGAGGGACAAGGCGAGCCGGGGGGAGGGGGGGCGAGTGAGGGAGGGCAGGGCTGTGGGGGGAAATATTGTGTAGGGTAAGGTGAGTTGGGGGGGACGATGTGCGGAGGGGCAAGGCAAGCCGGGGCTAAAGGCGATGTGTGGAGGGGCACGTGAGCTGGGGGGTTGATGTTCTGGGGGCACGTCGATCCGGGAGGCGATGTCCGGAGGGGCTGTCAGGGCCATTGTGTTTTATTTAACCTCCTCCTCCCTCTCCTGTATCCACCATTGTATTCTCAGGACCTTTTTTTGTGATTTCCCTGGATAATCTTGGTAGTTCTTGCAATGTAGAGACTGTCTGGGTGCGGGTGATGGATGGGGTGTTATATACATGGGAAGATAATGTATGGGGCTCGGAGCTTTCCCTATAGATTGGGGCAGGCATTGTGTCTTGTGCCTCCTGGGAGTCGTAGTGCTTTCTGGAAATGTCCTCATATGAGAGCTCCCTACCGCCTGACTATTTCCCCTCTCCTTGTGTTTTTTCAGGCCTTTGTGGATTTCTTCTCGCGGGGTCTGCACGCTGAGTACAAGAGTAAGGGAGTCACCGTGCAGGTGAGCCAAGTGCGTCGCTGCCGAGGATCCTTGTTATTGTGTGGTTTCCATGGAACAACAGCTGTCTTGGCAACAAGGAGATCACGTTCTCAAGCAGAGGAGCGCGTGACGTCCTCACCGAAGAGGCCTCTGATTGGTCTAAATTTGATTTATTTTATATTTTTTTTTTTATCAGCTCAGCCTTATTTATTTTAATGTTTTGGGGGGGATCTTGAGTGACCCCCTGTATGCCGGCCATTATCGACACAAGGTAAAAAAAAATAGCGCGATCTGCCTCATTATTATAGTAACAGAGAGTGACTTCAAGGGAACTAATGTGTCTGTGCCACAAGACAACATTATTAATATAATAATAATAATAATAATAATAGTGATGTGGACAGACTTTACCTGCTAAGAAAATCAGGAGGCAGAGGACTTTTGCAAGTGAAGTAAACTGTAGAAGAGAAACCTGCACTGGCAGATTATGTGAATGATAGTGGAGAACAAGCCTTGATGGAAGATAACAACAGAAACAGACAAAGAAGGAATACTCGTAACAACGCAGAACAAAGCAGCAAGAGAAAACTGGCAAAATTAAGCCCTGCATGGACAATTCCTAGAGATAAAAAGGGGAAAGTCGACAAGGAAAAGACCTGGTTGTGGCTTACTGATGGAACATTAAAAAGGAAACAGAGAACTTAATTCTGGCAGCCAAAGAGCAAGTGATCCACACAAATGTGATGAAGCTAGAATTGAAAAGTCATCTACAGACTCCCAAATATCGACTTTCAAGGAAGCAGATGAACAATGGATCATATACAAGCTGCTGCAAGAAGATCGCGCATTAAAGTCAGAATACAGCCGCTCAGATGATTCACTGAGCTTGTGCACATGCATCCGCCGGTCAACCCAAGAACTGGTGGATCATAAACCTGAAAAGGTCATTGAAAATGAACATGCAAAACTACTATGGGACTCCCGAATTTCAGACTGATAAAGTTTTTGGAACACAATACTCCAGACCTTACCATTGTAAGGAAAAAGGAAGTGTGGATCGTGGATGTGGCAATACCAGGACAGCAGGATTGAGGAGAACAACTGAAAAACTGACAGATATGAGGACTTAAAGATCGAACTGCAAAGACTCTGGCACAAGCCAGTAAAGGTGGTCCCAGTGGTGATCGGCACAAGCCAGTAAAGGTGGTCCCAGTGGTGATCGGCACAAGCCAGTAAAGGTGGTCCCAGTGGTGATCGGCACAAGCCAGTAAAGGTAGTCCCAGTGGTGATCGGCACAAGCCAGTGAAGGTCCCAGTAGTGATTGGCACAAGCCAGTGAAGGTGGTCCCAGTGGTGATTGGCACAACACAGTGAAGGTGGTTTCGGTGGTGATAGGCACAAGCCAGTGAAGGTGGTCCCGGTGGTAATCCGCACAAGCCAGTGAAGGTCCCGGTGGTAATCGGCACAAGCCAGTGAAGGTCCCGGTGGTAATCGGCACAAGCCAGTGAAGGTCCCAGTGGTAATCTGCACAAGCCAGTGAAGGTCCCAGTGGTTATTGGCATATTGGGTGCTCGGCCTGAAAACCTTGGCCAGCACTTGAAAACAATTGGAGTTGACAAATAACAATCTGTCAGCTGCAAAAGGCAAAAGGCCCCTACTGGACTCTGCACACATTATTCGCCGATATATCACGCAGTAATACACTTGGGAAGTGTCCGAGTTGTGATTTAATACAAAATCCAGCATAATGATCTTATTTGCTGTGTGTAACTGTTATAAATAATAGTGGTAATATATTTTTTATTTTTTTATTTCATCAAAAGGGGTTGTCTACTAGTGGCAAAAGTAATAGGTTGACAAAAATAGGGAAAGTATCACTAGATGGTTAAAGTGTCCAATGTAACATAAAGCAAGTGGCGTAATCTGGAGGACACAGTTTTCTGCTGTGATGGATAGTGAAGGCTGCAGCTGATCAGCAGCGGATTGTCTGCAGTGGTCACATAACATAATAAGAAGGTCTCAGATCTTCATGGAAATAATCGCAGCCTGTGCCGGATCGGTCTGATGTTGCAGCAGATATAGCAGGCGGCTCCTATGAGCCCACCCAGTAAACAGCAGCCCCTCAGATGAGGCTGGGTCACGGTGAATATCTACTGGACTATTAAGTGCTCTTCTGACCACGGCGGACTGATGGTTGCACACTTGTGAAACAGAATCGCATGGTAATTCCCCTTTTCAGTGGGTGCAGCATTGGCTTACTGCCGCCAGCAGCACTGTCTGCCCCGTCCCTTCATGTGCCCTGATGGGAAGCTAAAGGCCTTCGTGCCACTGATCACCTGACCAACGAGAAAAACACTTGTTCATCAGCTGATTGGATCATAAATGGTGCCAGCAAATTATCATTGTTGGTAGCAGATCACCGGAGTGCACAGGACGTGCTACCAATTACTGAGATGCCGCATGGAAGGACAGAACAATCATAGTGATCACCGCACAGGTAGGCCTCCCTGTGACCGGGCATTTAAGCGAGCGCCGAATGAACTGTGTACAGTAATTATGAACTCGATAACAGACCTTTCTTTAGTCTACAGGGTCCAAGGCCCTCAGGGCTGAGTGCACAGGGTCCCCCCTCCTAATCTGTCACCATCAACCCCATCCTTGTCCCCCTCGAAACTGGTCCAATGTAGGATCTGTCACCATCTGTCCATCCACATACCCCCAGCACTGCTTTGATTTGGTATCTGTCACCATTCACCTTGTCCATGTCCCCCCACCACCTGTCCGATCTGGGATCTGTCCCCATCCACCCATCAACATCTCCCAGCACTGGTCCGAAATATGATCTGTCCCCATCCTCCCTGTCCATGTCCCCCGAGCAGTGATGCAATCAAGGATCTGTCCCCATCCACTCCATGCACGTTCCCCAGCACTGGTCTGATCTGGGATCTGTCCCCACCCGCCCCTTCCGCAGGTCCCCGGCACTGGTCCGATCTGGGATTTGTCACAATCTGCCCTGTCCATGTCTCCCCAGCACTGGTCTGAACTGGGATTTATCACCATCCGCCCGTTTACATCTCCTCTGCACTGGTCTGATCTGATCTGGGATCTGTCACTTTCTGCCCTGTCCATGTCTCCACAGCATTGGTCTAATCTGGTATCTGTCCCCATCCGCCCCGTCCACGTCCCCCTATCACTAGTCCGATCTGGGATTTGTCACCTTCTGCCTCGTCCATGTCTCCCCAGCACTGGTCGGATCTGGGAGCTGTCACCATCTGCTCCACCCTTGTTCCCCTGGACTGGTCTGATGTGGGATCTGTCACTGTCCACCCCATCCACTTTTCCCCCCAGCACTGGTTTAATCTGGGATCTGTCCCCATCTGCCCCACCCTTGTCCTCCAGCACTGGTCGGATCTGAGATCTGTCACCATCTGCCCCATCCACTTCCCCCTAGCACTGGTTTGATCTGGGATCTGTCCCCATCCACCTCATCCTTGTCCCCCAGCACTGGTCTAATCTGGAATCAGTCACTATCCATTCCATCCATGTCCCCCCCAGCACTGGTCGGATCTGGGGTCTGTTCCCATCTGCCCCATCCTTGTCCCCCAGCACTGGTCTGATCTGGAATCTGTCACTATCCATCCCATCCATGTCCCCCCAGCACTGGTCTGATCTGGAATCTGTCACTATCCATCCCATCCATGTCCCCCCAGCACTGGTCGGATCTGGGATCTGTCCCCATCCTTGTTCTCCAGGACTGGTCGATCTGGGATCTGTCACAATCCGCCCCGTCCACTTCATCTCCCAGCACTGGTTTGATCTGGGATCTGTCACCATCCTTGTCCCCCAGCACTGGTCGATCTGGGATCTGTCACTCTGGGATCTGTCACTAACTGTCCTGTCCACTTCCCCCCAGCACTGGTTGATCTGGGATCTGTCCCCATCTGCTTCGTCTACTTTCCCCCCAGCACTAGTTTGATCTGGGATCTTTCCCCTTCTGCCTCATCCTTGCCCCTTAGCACTGGTCGATCTAGGATCTGTCACCATCTGTCCTGTCCACGTCCCCCCCAGCACTGGTTAGATCTTGGATCTGTCACCATCCGCCCCGTCCACATGCCCCCAGCATTGATCGATCTGTGATCTGTCAGTATCTGCCTTGTCCACGTCCCCCCAGCACTGATTGGATCTTGGATCTGTCACCATCCGTCCCGTCCACATGCCCCCAGTACTGGTTGATCTGGGATCTGTCACTATCGGCCCTGTCCACGTTCCTCCAGCACTGGTCGATCTGGGATCTGTCACCCTCTGTCCCATTCTCATTTCCTGCACACAGAAGTGTACATGGAGGTTAGCAGTGGCCTTCGTAGGCTTCTGCTGCCATCTTGTGGCCATAGCATATAACTGCAGCCGTCCACGTAAATGAATCGTCTGGGTGTATAATGCAGTTCTGGTAGTTTAGGGTCACATGTACAATCAGGGTGAGTTCGGTCCTGTGTCACCACTGTACAGTGTTCAAAATAATACCAGTCCTATATGATTAACCAGATTATTCACTGTTTTTGTTATAAATTATATCACCAAAAGTCAAACAATTTACCAGTTGGTGCAATAGATTCTTTGAAAACCACCAGACTCCATCATTCATGATCTGCATTGCCTTTGAGTCTGTGTATTTGAATAATTGAAAAGGGTGTGCTCAAAATAATAGCAGTGTGGAGTTCAATTAGTGCGGTTAATCATTCTGTGAAGAGACAGGTGTGAATCAGGTGGCCCTTATTTAAGGGTGAAGCCAGCACATGTGGTACATGCATTTCTTCTTGAAAGCCTGAGAACTATGGGTCATTGGAGACATTTTTCAGAAGAACAGCGTACTTTGGTTAAACAGTTGATTCGAGAAGATAAAATGTATAAAGAAGTGCAGACAATGATCGGCCCTTCAGCTAAAATGATCTCCAATGCTTTATAATGGAAAGCAAAACCAGGGCGATAAGGAAGAAAATGGAAGACGACCATTTGAATTGATGGAAGAATAGCCAGAATGGCAAATGCTCAGCCACTGATCAGCTCCAGGATCAGCAAAGACGTCTTAAGTTACCTGTGAGGACTGTGACCGTGAGGAGCCGCCTGTGTGAAGATCATCTATAATAACAAGACATGGACTGAAGAAAGAACACATCACCTGGCCTAAAGACCCCCAAACTCTGAATTCACCACAGTCCACTCTGAAGACAGTGAAGCATCATGATACGGACATTTTTCTCTTACGATGGTGCCGGGTCTATATATACTACATATAAGTATAGATACCGCATATAATTCTTGAAGAGGTCATGTTGCCTTACGCTGAAGAGGAAATGTCCTTGAAATGGGACAAGACAATGACCCTAAACACACCAGTAAATACGGAAAAGCTTGGTTCCAGTCCAACAAAATTGAGGGGATGGAGCGTCCACCCAATCCCCGGACCTTAAACCGGTAGAACACTTGTGGGGCGACATCAAAAATGCTGTTTCTCATTCAAAGCCAAGATATGCAAATAAATTGTGGGATGTAGTCAAAGCATCCTGGGCTGGAATAACAGTTGACAGGTGGCAGAGATTGGTTGACTCTATGCAATATAGATGTGAAGCAGATCTAAAAACCTGTGGTTATACAACTAGATATCAGGTCAGTGATTCACAGGAAGGCGAAATACTAAAAAAAACCAAAACATATTTTCAATTTGAAAAGATGAATGCAGACACTGCTATTTTTTTGAACAGCCCAATGTTAATTTTTTATTTTCTGTACAGTAGATGGACATTATATACATTTCTCCATGTTTTGATTTAGTGAACAGTGTGCGATGTTCCCAGTGCATAAAAATAAAAACTATATAAAGATTTTGGGCTTAACTCGTGTTTTTGAACACTACTGTATGTCAGACATTTAATACATTACAGTTGTATTAGACATTCCTGTTAATTATCTGCATATAGCACAGTGGATCCAATTGGTGGAGAATGCCCCGGCTCATTATAGGTTTGTCCTGACTCTGTCTGTCGTTCTGCCTGCAGAGCGTCCTCCCTTTCTATGTGGCGACCAAAATGAGCGGAATCCGCAAAACAACATGGGACAAGCCGAGCCCAGAAGACTATGTGAGGTCGGCGCTGAACACTGTGGGGCTACAGACCCGGACGAACGGCTTCCTGCCGCACGCCATCTTGGTAAGAGGACACCATGGAAAAATTGACACCACTGTCCCCACACCCAGAGGAGATTTACCCACAGGTTTTGGCACAGTGACAAGAAACCAAAAAAGTATTATTTTTCTATTATTTTCTAGTTCAGACTGTTATGCAACTGATGATATTCCTAGAGCCAATCTCACCCTGCGGGGAGCATGGGGGGGGGGGAAGGGGAACAGGCACAACCCTCATATTTAACCCATCCCTTCCTGCAGGAAATATGGGGGGACAGTGGGCACAACCCTCATGTCTAAGCCTATCAATCCCTGCAGGAAATATGGGGGGACAGTGGGCACAACCCTCATGTCTAACTCATCACACCCTGCAGAGAATATGGGGGAACAGTGGGCACAACTCTCATGTCTAACCCATCCCTTCCTGCAGGAAATATGGGGGACAGTGGGCACAACCCTCATGTCTAAGCCCATAAATCCCTGCAGGGAATATGGGGGTACAGTGGGCACAACCCTCATGTCTAAGCCCATAAATCCCTGCAGGAAATATGGGGGACAGTGGGCACAACCCTCATGTCTAAGCCCATAAATCCCTGCAGGGAATATGGGGGGGCAGTGGGCACAACCCTCATGTCTAACCCATCACACCCTGCAGGGAATATGGGGGATAGTGGGCACAACCCTCATATTTAACCCATCCCATCCTGCAGGAAATATGGGGGACAGTGGGCACAACCCTCATGTCTAAGCCTATCAATCCCTGCAAGAAATATGGGGGGACAGTGGGCACAACTCTCATGTCTAACCCATCACACCCTGCAGGGAATATGGGGGGACAGTGGGCACAACCCTCATGTCTAACCCATCACACCCTGCAGGGAATA
The DNA here is from genome assembly GCA_033576535.1 of Allobates femoralis. NCBI lineage: Eukaryota > Metazoa > Chordata > Amphibia > Anura > Aromobatidae > Allobates > Allobates femoralis. Next base: position 49,876,635 of record JARQOC010000010.1, on the reverse strand, counting down.
TGGGGGATAGTGGGCACAACCCTCATATTTAACCCATCCCATCCTGCAGGGAATATGGGGGGACAGTGATCACAACCCTCATGTCTAACTCATCACACCCTGCAGGGAATATGGGGGATAGTGGGCACAACCCTCATGTCTAACCCATCACACCCTGCAGGGAATATGGGGGGACAGTGGGTGCAACCCTCATGTCTAACCCATCACACCCTGCAGGGAATATGGGGGATAGTGGGCACAACCCTCATGTCTAACCCATCACACCCTGCAGGGAATATGGGGGATAGTGGGCACAACCCTCATGTCTAACCCATCACACCCTGCAGGGAATATGGGGGATAGTGGGCACAACCCTCATATTTAACCCATCCCATCCTGCAGGGAATATGGGGGGACAGTGATCACAACCCTCATGTCTAACCCATCACACCCTGCAGGGAATATGGGGGGACAGTGGGTGCAACCCTCATGTCTAACCCATCACACCCTGCAGGGAATATGGGGGATAGTGGGCACAACCCTCATGTCTAACCCATCACACCCTGCAGGGAATATGGGGGATAGTGGGCACAACCCTCATGTCTAACCCATCACACCCTGCAGGGAATATGGGGGGACAGTGGGTGCAACCCTCATGTCTAACCTATAAATGCAGTGGGTAATACGGACCAGCATTTACCTCCATCTTTCTACTCCCGTCAAGCGCGGACATCGATTTATTATTTTTTACTAGATTCTGGAATATTAAAGCAATCAAATTATTCCAGGTCCCCCTTAGTAAAACTAAAAAAAAAATAAAGTAAGATTTTAAAATCTTTTTTTAATTAAACTTTAAAGGAAAAATTAAAGAAAAAATAGAAGTTGAAGTTAAAAGTTCAACTAAACTTACAGCAATAAAAAACAAATTTGGAGTCTGAGTCCAATCCACCAAAATCTAATGTTATTTAACCAGGAGACAACGTATAAAAAAATATGAAGTAGTCAGAGGTGTCAATGGTGTCATTCACAGCAGGAGGGAGGGAAACATGGAAGCGCAAAGATGTCCATAGCAGGAGGGGCTGTAGTAATGTGATTAAGGGGATTGTCCCCCTGCATGCTCACTGTGCCCAGGCTGCACCCCCGCTACTGCCACTTCTGTGCCCGGCCTGGGCTGTGGAGCGTCAGTTCACAGGATCAGATGCTGCGTTGCGATCACTGAGATGGCAGCCATGTTTTCTGTTGTGACATTTAGGGTAACGTTACAAATCGCGATCTCGCAATGCAACATCGGCAAAAAGTCACGTGTTGTGGCCGTTGCAGTTGATATCATTCGTGCGTTGTCGTGTAAATGGGCAATGTGACCTGAAAAAATCGTACCTACGATATTACAAGAAGAATGTGCAAGCCCTTCAACCGTACAATATTGGCTATGCGATGTGACATGATCGTGCTGTGTGACGGCGCAACTACGATCTTGTTTGCAACTTCCCCTATTCACTCCAATGTTAATGCTCGTTCCCTGGGTTGCTCATACCCAGCGCACAAAAGTTGCGTACAACATCGCAGTTGCATTGCCTGCCGATATCTCCCTGTGTGACATCTCCTATGCGATCTTGGACAAGTGCCAAAAACGTGCGCGCTCCTGTGAAATTGTATGCAATATCAGAACGGTATCGCGACGTGTAACGGTACCCTTACGGTATGTGTGTGCATTGAGTATTTAGTTGCATACACCTTTTTTATGTGGTTTTTTTTCAATGCGTTTTCCATACATCTGGAGTGCAAAAATACTGCAATATTTGACATGCTGCAGATTTATTTTCTGCATTAAATCTGCAAGGGGAAAAAAAGCAACATGTGCACAAAACGTCACAATTCTCATTAATTTTGCTGGCAGTAAGATTTTCCTGTAGTTTTGTGACAAAACACCAAATAAAAGCACGTTACAAGTGCACTGTGTGCACACGGCCTTACCTCTCTTGCTCCTCAGACGTTGCGGAACGGTTGTATTTGTGCCGTGCTTTTCCTGCTCCCATTCTGTCTGATGATCTACTTTTCCCTTCCTCAGGGCTGGGTCACAGGATCGCTGCTCCCCGCCTGCCTCTCCATGAAGCTCGCCATGAACGTGAACAAAGGGGTGCGTGCCCGATTCCTGAAGAGAGCAAAGAAAAACTAGAGAGCGGCTGCTCCACCTCTACCAAATCTACAGGTCTCTGCAATGACTGAATGTAACAGGAGACCCAGATTAGACCTCGCACTAACTCACTGCAATAGTTTTCTGTTTTGCTCTAGATTCTGAATGTTTTGCTTCTTTATGACATGTCCTTCTTTTAAATTACTTACCTGGGGGTGGGTGTACCCTGGTGGCCTCCTGGGAGTTGTAGTTCTGCAATAGTCAGACAGCCGCCAGCTTGGGGGCCATTATAAATGTCAGCGGCATTATGGTGGTCCCATCCCTATGAGCTCAGCTCACTCGTCCCTTCTATCTGAGCTGCAATTCCTCTAACAACCACAAACCTCTCCTGGCATTAACCTATAATCTATGCAGTAACCTTTGTATTCTTACAGAATTTTTAAAGTATTTTTTCCCAGAGATCATGTTAAACCCAACCATATTCCATGACGTCTTGAGTGTCCGCACCGTCCTGCACAGATCCTCCCAGCCGGAGCCTTGTCCCCCCATGGTATGACGGGCGGCCGGATCCATCACACTCCTCTATTACAGAGTGGGTCCCACATTGCTGGCATTCAATCGTCATTTTGTATAAAATCCTCCCATTTTTCATCCACTTTTTAGATAGAGGGTGGGTGTGCTATGGATTTTCCATCCAGATTTGCAGGCAGGAAATCTACAATATAGTACAGCAGCTGTAATGTAGATAAAATATTACCAAATCCTCTTGCCCCCGTCCACAGTGAAAAATCTACAGCAAATTCACACATGACCCATCCAGCTTTGCTTGTGGATCCACATCGTAAATGAGAGTCCCAGCAGGTCTTTGCCCATTTATTTCACGTGAACCCAAAATCTGCCCCCTGATGTGATCCGGCTGTATGTCAGTATACCATTATTACATAGCAGGATGATGGGTGAGCAGGGAGGGCAGGATCCCGGGCAGTCCGGGGAGCAATGTATTAATCTCTGGCTGGGACTCCATCCAGTCTGTGGAGCTCCAAGAGCCCAAATCAGAGGAAAGCAAATGCTGAGAGTTGTAGTTGCTCAATAGGTTAGCTACACGCTGCTTTATCAGGGTCTTGGCGGGAGGGAGGCAGCACGAATATACCCCGTCCGGAAATAGCCTCAGCCAATCAGAAGGCTGAAAAATTTGCCTGTGTTACCCCCAGTAATCCAGCGGAGGGAGAGGTCGTAGGTCTCTCCCTGCTAAAAAGAACAGGAAAAACTTTAGGACTTTTTTTTATCCTTCGGTTTTTGGAACAAGGGCACATTTAGCTTATACATCTGCAGCCCCTGTCCCTGCAGTGTCATTTTTTAATCACAACCTTTACCATTGGCCTCTTTTCTGCATAATTGTCTTTGATAGAGCTGACATTACGGGACTTGTAGTCCTCCGCACTGGTACTTATACTACACCCGGCAGGATCCGGACTGAAGGACGTGTTTACACTACGATGGAGAGAAGTTAACAGCTCATGCACATAAAAAAAAGTGGCGCCTGTGCCCTCACAACCAATCACAGTCCAGCTCTGATTTCATTTTTGGAAGAAATAAACAGCTTTCTGATTGGTTGCCGCTGATAACACCTCCATTTTCTCCTGGCCCTGGGTTTGGTGATCCTCCATCTATCATTGTGGTCTGTGGTGCTGGACGATCCTGCGGTAATCAGGAGTCAGCGGGATCAGGTTATGTCGTCTGTAAAGTTTTATACTAATAAAGTAAGATGATGTGTCAATGGTTTGTATCAGTCATCTGCCACAACAAGGCGCTGCTCCCTCCAGACTGTGGGAACCATCACTCAGCGTCCTGGACATACTGGTGGTGGCACATGGCTATGGCTGCCAACAGTCCAGGCACACAGGAGAAGGTGCAGGGTCGTCCGATGGCTCCAGGTAAAGAGTTGGATAACGTGGATTAAGAATACGATATTCCACGATGGATACAACTGTGACAAACACTCAGCTGTGAGATATATTTTTCCAGCTCTGTATTATATGAATGCGTTCACACCGTGATTTCTGGCCCTAGACCACCAGGAATGCTGAGAATGACTACTTCATAGCCCTAGACCTCCAGGGACGCTTACAGGATTCCTGGGGTCGTTAAAATGAGGAATTAACATGCAGGTGGATTAGAGAACACTGTGCACACTTGCTCTATAGAGGGATTTCCTGACTGATGCCCTTTACAGTTATAGGGTAGAGTCACACTAGCGTGTGTGTAATTGGGGTGATTTTGATGCATGACAAGCATGCAAGTGCTTAATACGATTATCGCACCCCATTTACAATGGCAAGTCTCCTGCGATACATGCGTGTAATCACAGCATGCATTCCAAATGGAGGTGAGAAAACCTAGATATACCTGATTGATTAACACTGATCCGAGTGTAATGCGAGATTTTTCTCACTTAGCACTCACGCGAATCTTACGCTAGTGTGACTTTACACATAATGTTAAGCCGGCGTCACACACTTCAATGTCGTCAGCGATCTGATCACTGGCGACATTGACGGCTGATTGCTGGTGAGCTGTCACACAGGCAGACTCACCAGCGATCAGTGACCAGCGACATCAGTGGACCAGGCTGCGGTAAGCGGGAGCAGGCTGGTCTCCATGGTAAACTGCGGGTAACTAGGCAGCGCGCGCTGCCTAGATACCCGATGTATACCTTGGTTACCAGCCTTCTCCGCTCACCTGCTGGTCTCCAAGGTACACAGCAGGTAACTAGGCAGCGCGCGCTGCCTAGTTACCCGCAGTTTACCATAGATACCAGCTCCCAGTGCTTGCTGAGAGGCACTGGGAGCTGGCTGATCGCGCGTCCCGGTGTCACACGCAGCGATGCTGCGTGTACACCAGGCGACTATCGCTAGGTTTTCGGTCCAGTCCGAAAACCTGGCAACATCAAACAGCGATTTATCACTGGTTGATGCGCCCGTCACACGCGTCAATATCGCTGCAACATAACGTGCAGCAGCGATATTGCACGCAATATTGACGTGTGTGACAGCCCCTGAAGTCCAGGCCCCCGCCAATCAGAACCCTAACGGGGCTGCAGGGATCCAGTACCCGTCTCCAATACAGCATTTACTGGTGTCCCCTTCCACATACACTTATTAGCTGTACACATTTGCCCTGCTTTTCACTGTTTCCATAAGCCATTAGCTTATTCAATGCATGTTATGTTTAGTGTTGCAGCATTTCTCCTTTAATATATACTGATTTTTTTTGTTTGCACCTAAACATTGTGATGCCAGTCCTTCTACTTTATATATATAGTATCCTTACTTATTTTGGACAGTGCACACTTCCCCCGCCCTGTAGCTTCGCCTATTCCTCCATTTATTGTAGCCCGGTCCTGAGACACACCATCCCAGCTGGTTTTAAATTGCATTCCCTGGCACACATACCCATATAAGCAATAGTACACAGCAAAGAGTGTTAGTATAGGACCCGGTAAGATGAGAGCACTTTGACGTAGTTACCGGGCTCTTCGAAGTGGCACTAGTGTTGAAGCTAAGTCTCTCATTTCCTTTTTTTTTCCAATACAGCATCTGTTTTCCCCTTCCACATACACTTATTAGCTGTACACACTGCCCTGTTTTTCACTGTTTCCATTAGCTTATTCACATGCATGTTATGTTTAGTGTTGCAGCATTTCTCCATTAATATATACTGATTTTTTTGCTTGCACTTAAACATTAGGTGATGCCAAACCTTCTACTTTATATATAGTATCCATTAATGTGTACACCGGCACAATGTAGGGGATGATGCCTCTCGTTGCAGCTCCGCTTTGCCTAATTAGTTAAGTAGGATGTTGATATTAACCTCTTCATGACACTAGACCACCAGGATCACCCATATGATTCATTTCCCTACTCTAGACCACCAGGGAGGCCCATGATGTGCTTTATGTCCCTAGACCACAAAACCCACATGATTCCCTTCACTGGCCTATACTACTATCAATACCTACATGTTTCCACTTCCCTACTCTAGACCGCCCAGGGAGGACCCATGATGTGCTTCACAGCCCAGACCAATGACCTCACTGTCAGACTACTACAATACCACATGATCCACTTCGCCTACTCTAGACGAGCAGGGAGCCCATATGTCTTCACACCTGAACCATAGTACGATACCAATCCCACATGATCCCTTCGCTACTCCAGACCACAGGACCCCATATGATCCACTTCACTACCTAGACACCGGAAACCCACATGATCCCCTTCACTACCCCAGACCACAGGAACACCCACATGATCCCCTTCACTACCCCAGACCACAAGGAACACCCACATGATCCCCTTCACTACCCAGACCACAAGGAACCCAAATACTCCTTCACTACACTGGCCTAAAAACCAACTACATCAAGGCTTAGATGATCCCCTTCACTGCCCTAGTCTGCTAGGGATGCTTAGATTAACTCATTTATGGCCCTAGACCACCAGGGACACTTAGAGGATCCCCTTTGTTGCCTTGACTTTTGTGGATTTTAAGATTAACCCTATTCACTCTCCTAGGCCACCAAAGTAAATGGCATTAAAATCCATAACAGACTAGAAAGTAATCCTGGAATATTAAGGATGTTGGTATTAACCCTTTAATTACCACATATCCATGCAACACAGTGTCCCTAAAATCCCCTCCCCAGGAGAAAAACCGCAATACAGATGGCATGACTACGGAGTTAACCTCTTGATTGACTGCTTGATCTAGGGATACAGTAGGGGTTCACCGTCGCCCCATGAGATGTGGGGTGCAAATGTGCTGCCAAGGGGCCCCGGCTCTGTGTCCTATATATTATGGGGATCTAAGGTATGGAGAGCGGCATGTCAGGTGTGGCATGCACTGTAATGGTTATGACTTTACCTGTCCGTTCATCGGTGTCCGGCATTACACCGAATTCAGCATGAGAAAAATAATCACTGAGCGTCAGCGCCCTGTAGAATAAACATTGGAGCGAGCACCTGTAACACATCAGCCAGCACTCGCCTGCATTATCCACCGGTGAGCGCAGCCCTAGAAAACATAAAATAGTTTAAAGAAAAAAAAAAAAAAACATTATTGAAAAAGAAAAAAATACTGTAAAATGAATTTGATTTAATACCAGCACCATTAAACCCAGACGTGTCTGGTATCACCGCACCAAGCACATAAGACCTCAGCACTTTATCAACCAGGCGGGAACCACAGCAAGAAGAGCACAAAACCTTATAATGATCAAAACTGAAATCAATATTTCCAGATCCCCCACTCTTGTGTTTTAGGCAGCCCCCGAATCTAAAAAGCATCAATGTCAGAAGCTCCCTGTCCTCCCCAAAGACAACAGGAACCTTTCCCTGCTACCAGACCAGGCGCAAAACCTCCATCTATAATGACAACTGACAAGATAAGGATTCCTGGGACAGATCAGGACTAAGGATCCCAAGTATCTTCAGTTGCACCACAAGCAATGTGATGTATTTAATCATATGTACTAAATGTGGGAGCGGGAATCTATATGTAGGTGAGACGGGGCAACAACTCAGAACTAGGATGAACTCTCATCACCATACAATGAAGGAAAGAAGGACAGATTTACCTGTGCCTAGACATTTCTGTAGGCCTGATCACACAATATTGGATATGAAAATACTAATTCTAAAGGTAACTTCAGATCACAGCGAGACAGAAGAGCGTGGGAATATAAACTCATGATGACCTTTGACACACTTAAAGCAGGAATGAATGTCTCACATGGATTTATGGTTTTTCCAGGTACAATGTGTCGTCGGTCCGCGCTGCCACAAATAACTCAAATCAAAAGTTCACTCTATACATTTATTTGGATCCATCCAATGCGTTTCGGAGCCTGCTATGCTCCTTCATCAGGGTCCTCATACACTCCCTGAGGAAGGAGCATAGCAGGCTCTGAAACACGTTGGATGGATCCAAATAAATGTATAGAGTGAACTTTTGATTTGAGTTATTTGTGGCAGCGCGGACCGGCGACACATTGTCCCTGGAAAATTCTGGAATTCGACCACATAGCACGTGGAGGTGTGGGTCCAGCAGCTGCCACCATTACATGCTTTTCATACTGGTTGAGTGTCACACAACTAGACCAGGTGAGCAGTTATCATTACGGCTCTTAAGCCGCTGATTGTTAAAAAGATAAGACCCTATCTATGCTTGCTTCTTCCTTTTAATTCACATGGATTTATGGCTTTCTACATTCATTGAGGAATTTTCAGGTCTTGACCAACCACTAATCATAGAACAATAATACAATCTGTTCCTCTTGTCTCGGAACTTTGATTTTACCTCCCCAGCTCCTCTCCCCCTCCCAAGACTGACTACTATTTTCTGCTTTTTGTCACCTGTCGTATTTACTGCATCATCTCACCCTGCTCATGTATATATGTGCGTCTTCAGAATTTGTCATTATCAGCCTGATGAAGAGGCCATAGTGTCTCGAAAGCTTGCTTTGTTTTTTTCATACCATCTTTCCAGTTAGTCATTAAAAGGTATCAACCACTGAGGACTCTCAGATTCCATTAACTTTTTGATGATATTCTATTTCATTGAGATGCACCAGTATTACATGGAAAGGATAAATGACTGTCCACGAGTGACCGAAGGGAACAACTGGCACAATATAAATGTTAGGAGCTGCAGACAGGACCGCGGCTCCTATGTGATGGCCTGTTAAGGAAAATGGATACTTAAATATATGGCTCTATGCCACCTGCGTTTTGATCCTCTTTTGGTGAAATCTGCACCAAAATTCAACATTAATTGAGTTGTCAGCAAAGTGTCAGATTTTAGAAAATGCCGTGCCATTTCTACTGGTCTGTTCCGAAAAAGAATGAGCGTCCATTAAGGCTCCATGTTTATCAAAACAGATTTGTATTCACACAGTCCTTTTTAGCGCTTTTTCGCCGCATTTTTCACTCCAAAACGTCCATCCAGGACATGATGTCACTAGGAGCACTGGATACTAGGATAATGCTGAGTATCCATAATAGTGCAAAATGGAGAATGAAGGGAAGGAGATGACATCAAGAACATTTTTTTGTTTTTTATTTAACCTATCTTTATTCACAGATATTGTAGTGTGCAATGCTTACAAAAATGCAGCACGTAAAATGCATCAAAAACACAATGCATTTCTGGTGCATTGTCTTCTTCCAAAATCTGATGCAGTTTTACTGCAAAATTTTCTGCACCACAAACAAACCACTTTTACTGTGTGAGCACAGGACCTATACATGGTACTGTTGTGCTAATGACCCACCCCAAGGCCATGGGGACTCGGATCCCAGGCGTTGATTATGGGGGATTTCCACAGGCGGTCGATACCCACGTCCGTGCCCTGGTGGTCGCTTGAAAAGGGGAATTTTGAAAAATAAAGGGGTTTTGTTGAATAGTTCGTGATGCCACCTATAGTGTCTGGTGATGGCACCAGCGCTGCTGCAGACCTCCGGGGATGATGGATGGGCAGGCTGATGGTGTTGCTCCCCGTAGGTGGAGCGGGATCCCAGGGCAGTGATAAGTTTTGGCAAAGGGAAGTGGTTCTGCAGGTGGGATGTCACTACAGTCTCTATGTTGGATAGGATCAGAGCTGTAAGAACTGACACACACCGGGAGTAGTTTTCCGTACCTTTACTTGTTGTTAAACCGGCACTGTCCAGGGTACACTCCAGGTGGTCGGGAAGCACTTCAGGATTTCCTCAGCGAGTGATTTGTAAGGCCTCCTTGTCTCTGTCTTACTTGTGTTGAAGCCCTGACCTGTGTAACACCTGGCCTGGCCTCCTCTGTGTCTCTCACCCGTATAGTGGTCAGTAAGAACCTTCTGAGGATTGCCGCTGGCTCTCTCTCTCTCCTGCGGTTCCTGGCTCTTGTGTTGGTTGCTGATACAGGTGTCCGGGAGACTGGAGTCTCCTTGGTGAACCGGTGTTTTCTGCTGGGCTAAATGCTCCTTAAGCAGACTCGGACTCCAGTGTCCGGGTTGCTTCCTGGGGTGAATCAGTATGGTTCCTCTGCCCCCACTCTGTTGCTCGCCTTGCCTCCGACTCTCACTCTCGAGTTCCTTACTCTGGCTAGGCTGTCCTCTGGTTCGGGCCTAGCATGACTCCTCTACCAGGCTGTCTTCACAGTACTGCTCCGTACTGCACGTACTAACTCCACCCCAGCATCTGTATTTATAGGGGATCTTGCCTAAGGCAGCAAGTGAAGCTCCCCCTACAGGCCTGGGGTGGAAGGTGTTGTGTGTGCATGGGCACCAAACGTGGAAATCCCTCCATTAACTAGGTGTTCCTGTGGCTACCTGTACCGCAGGGTGCCATACTAATGGTTTACAAAGTACAGCATAAAAGAGTATTATTGCTTTACTGAAATGATAACTGCACAAATATATTAAAATTAGAAATGAGCAGAAAGATTCTCATGACACTGGTCCAGTAGCCATGTTAGTAGTCCATGGCTGCCAGACCAGATAGGAGGCTCCTGCTACCGTCGGCCTACCCCGTAGTGACACATGCAGGACCACATGCTGAGCCCACTAAAGTTGAATGCACATGATCGGGAATTGCAGAGTTTTGGATGCAGCATATCATGCTGAGTCTGAGGGTACCGTTACACGTCGCAACATTGCATGCAATTTCACTGGCAATTTGTTGGTTGCAGTGAAATCATGGACACATTGTTCTATTTTGTTGCTGTGTACAAATGTAACAATGTATCCATGATTTCACTGCAACCAGCAAATTGCAAGTGAAATTGCATGCAATGTTGCAATGTGTAACGGTACCCTAAGACGCATTGTATGTGGTGCCCCTGCGGACTGGTCGCCACATTGATGCTGCACCTACTTCATAGGTGTGGTGTCACTGTGAGAAGGGTCGCAAACCCCAGACACAGAAATTGCATACAACACCATCCCAATTTCGGGCTTGGGGATTTGGGCGGACCCTGATTAAGGAGGGCCCCATCTTCTGGTCAGGAGGAGGGGTTAGCAGAAGGTTAGAGAAGAGAGTAGAAGAGTCGAGAGGAGGCAGGTGTCCGGAGCAGACGCAGGACTGAGAGAGTCCTAGGGAACATGGGAGTGGGTGATCCACCCATGTGCCCCAAATCCGGTCGTGTCCCAAGTCGGGCAGAGGGACTGGTTGCCGGAGGGGACCGGCCCCGATCTCCTTTGGGTACTCTAGGTCCCGACCAGGAAAACCGAAGGCTACTGTGTCTGCAGGAGCAGTAGCCACAATCCGTGGATAATCTGCAGGACGGTGGCTAGAACTAGGACCAGGGGACATGCCGCTGTAGTCGCCCGACAAGGCCCGCAGCCATCAGCCTGGACCCTGTTCATGAAGACGTAGGGCATGTGAGGCGAGAATCCAGCGCATGGAGAGAGCAACTTGGGAAGGCCCATGAATGGTGTCTCAGCAGAGTGATCCTGATCTCCTGGGGACTATCCTAGCTGCATGTTGGAGGAGCACAGCACCCGGCGGGGTAACTTTGCCCGATCAGCAAGTAAAAGGTAAAGAACTGCAAGAACTGTGTGTGTCTAGTCCTTTCACGCCCTGTATCCCTCTACATTGCCAGAGCCCTGTCCCTGCGATATACTGTTCCATCTGCCCTGGGGCCTCGCTCTGCCTGTGGGGAGCGATACCATCCCGGCTGCACTACCATCTGCCCCAGCAGCCTTGATCTGCAGCGTTTGACCATCCCTGGCCGAACACCACAGGTGGCGTCATGATTATCCACTGCAAATATTCCCTTTACTGCACGCCCAGGGTAATGGAGCCGGGTCAACACCACCGTGATCCCCCAAAGAACTGACCAGCCCGGTTCTGAGTACCCCACGGCCCTGGTGGGCGTTGCATGTACATCACCAGCACAGTGGATGGGATTTGTAGAAATCCCATACTCACTATGCTTTTCCCTCCACAGCAGTTTTCAGCTGCGGTGCAGGTTTCCAGATTACTGTTAATTTAATGCTGTTCAGTTGCAAGAGGTTGGATGCAGGGAGGAGCCGCCCTGTCCCACCATAGATCATGGGCATAGAGCGGCTGCTGTCAGCCTGTGTGCACCCGCGGGTTTTTTCAGGTCGGAGGCGCTGCGTCCAACACACACTGCCTCCAAATCATGAGCACATAGCCTTATGAATAGAGAAAATCAGCACCAAAAACATGCGGTTTTTTTTTGCTTTGTTTTTCCTGCAAGAGATGCAGAAATATTTACACCAAGCCCTAGACTTGTATACAGACCCTAATAGGAAGGTCACCAGGGAGGCTGACACATAGGAGGCTACTGGTGATCCGGTCTGGCAGCCATGGGCTACTGATGAGTCTACTGGGCCAGCGCCTGCAAACTGTTTTGCTCAACTCTTTATTATAATATAAAGGTTATTTCATTAAAAATAAAGGCCGTGTCCTCCTGTCCCCACCTGCAAAAATGCTGTTTTTCTGCAGGAGGCTGCACCAACATGTTACTTTTTTCCAGCTCTTTTCCTTTTATTATGCATTTTTGGGGCAGATTTAAAATGTTTTCTTTTTTGCACTTTTTTTCTAGGCACGAACACTGGGGTTCTGCACATACATGTACAGCTGAGTTTTTTCCATGCATTTTTTGTGGTTTTCATATCTTCATAGAAGCCCGCACAATTCTGCAGTGTCTTTACACGCACGGTGGGCAAATTCAGAAGTCTTTCACGGTTAGAAGCGGTGGATTATCCGCACACAAGAAACTCTGAAAAACATAGCGGCATTTCCGCTGTGTGTGAACAACGGCCTTACTGTATCTGATCCGCACCCAAAATACAGAATCAGATTGTTGTGGTGGATTCCGATGCAGACCCCTGCAGGAAGAGGCAGCGATTACACATTGGGGGTCACAGGAAAACGACGCAGCAATACAAACCCCCAAAAACTATAATGATGTGGAAGTAGGGGTGACGCCACCAGATGCACACACACAGCTGTGAATACAACCAGGACAGTTTTTTGGCAACTTTATTTGGTAATAAATTAGGAAATAACAAAACTCCTCCACTCCCTGCTGTGTCTATTGGTGACCTCCTCCTCCTCCTCCACTCCCTGCTGTGTATATGAGTGACCTCCTCCTCCTCACTCCCTGCTGTGTCAATGGGTGACCACCTCCTCCTCCACTCGCTGCTGTGTCTATGGGTGACCACCCCCTCCTCCACTCCCTGCTGTGTCTATGGGTGACCTCCTCCTCCACTCCTGCTTTGTCTATGGGTGACCTCCTCCTCCACTCCCTGCTGTGTCTTTGGGTGACCTCCTCCTCCTCCACTCCCTGCTGTGTCTTTGGGTGACCTCCTCCTCCACTCCCTGCTGTGTCTATGGGTGACCATATCCTCCTCCACTCCCTGCTGTGTCCATGGGTGACCACCTCCTCCTCCACTCCTTGCTGTGTGTATGGGTGACAACCTCCTCCTCTACTCCCTGCTGTGTCTATGGGTGACCACCTCTTTGACCCCTGATGTGTCTATGCGTCACCTACTCCTCCTCCACTCCCTGCTGTGTCTATGGGTTACCTCCTCCTTCACTCCCTGCTGTGTCTATGGGTTACTCCTCCTTCACTCCCTGCTGTCTATGGATGACCTCCTCCTCCTCACTCCCTGCTGTGTCTCTGGGTGAGCACTCCTCCACTCCCTGCTGTGTCTATGGGTGACCTTCTCCTCCTCCACTCCCTGCTGTGTCTATGGGTTACTCCTCCTCCACTTCCAGCTGTGTCTGTGGGTGACCTCCTCCACTCCCTGCTGTGTCTTTGGGTGACCTCCTCCTCCACTCCCTGCTGTGTCTTATGGGTGACTTCTTCCTCCTCCACTCCCTGCTGTGTCTATGCATGACCTCCTCCTCAACCACTCCCTGCTGTGTCTATGGGTGACCAGACCATCTCCTCCTCCACTCCCTGCTGTGTCTATGGGTGACCTCCTCCTCCATCCCTGCTGTGTCTATGGGTGACTCTCCTCCACTCCCAGCTGTGTCTGTGGGTGACCTCCTCCACTCCCTGCTGTGTCTTTGGGTGACCTCTTCCTCCTCCACTCCCTGCTGTGTCTATGGGTGACTTCTTCCTCCTCCAATCCCTGCTGTGTCTATGCATGACCTACTCCTCCTCCACTCCCAGCTGTGTCTATGGGTGACCATATCCTCCTCCATTCCCTGCTGTGTCCATGGGTGACCACCTCCTCCTCCACTCCCTGCTGTGTCTATGGGTGACCACCTCCTCCTCCACTCCTTGCTGTGTCTATGGGTGACCACCTCCTCCTCTACTCCCTGCTGTGTCTATGGGTGACCACCTCTTTGACCCCCTGATGTGTCAATGCATCACCTACTCCTCCTCCACTCCCTGCTGTTGTCTATGGGTGACCTCCTCCTCCACTCCCTGCTGTGTCTAAGGGTGACCTCCTCCTCCTCCACTCCCTGTTGTGTCTATAGGTGACCTCCTCCACTCACTGCTGTGTCTATGGGTGACCTCCTCCTCCACTCTCTGCTGTGTCTATGGGTGACCACCTCCTCCACTCACTGCTGTGTCTATGGGTGACCACCTCTTTCACTCCCTGCTGTGTCTATGGGTAACCACATCCTCCTCCACTCCCTGCTGTGTCTATGGGTGACCTTCTCCTCAACCACTCCCTGCTGTATCTATGGGTGACCTGACCACTTTCTCCTCCACTCCCTGCTGTGTCTATGGGTGACCTGACAACCTCCTCCTTCACCATTCCCTGCTGTGTCTATGGGTGACCTCCACCTCCACTCCTGATGTTTCTATAGGTGACCTCCTCCACTCACTGCTGTGCCTATGGGTGACCTCCTCCTCACTCCCTGCTGTGTCTATGGGTGACCACCTCCTCCACTCCCTGTTGTGTCTATGGGTGACCTGACCACCATCTCCTCCTCCACTCCCTGTTGTGTCTCTGCGTGACCACCTCCTCCATTCCCTGTTGTGTCTATGGGTGACCTGACCACCACCTCCTCCTCCATTCCTTGCTGTGTCTATGGATGACCTCCACCTCCACTCCCTGATGTGTCTATGCATGACCTACTCCTCCTTCACTCCCTGCTGTGTCTATGGGTGACCTCCTCCTCCAGTCCCTGCTGTGTCTATGGGTGACCTCCTCCACCTCCACTCCCTGTTGTTTCTATGGGTGACCTCCTCCTCCACTCCCTGCTGTGTCTATGGGTGACCTCCTCCTCCACTCCCTGCTGTGTCTATGGGTGACCTCCTCCTCCACTCCCTGCTGTGTCTATGGGTGACCTCCTCCTCCACTCCCTGCTGTGTCTATGGGTGACCTCCTCCTCTTCCACTCCCTGTTGTTTCTATGGGTGACCTCCTCCTCCACTCCCTGCTGTGTCTATGGGTGACCTCCTCCTCCACTCCCTGCTGTGTCTATGGGTGACCTTCTCCTTAGCCACTCCCTGCTGTATCTATGAGTGACCTCCTCCTCCTCTACTCCCTGCTGTGTCTATGGGTGACCTCCTCCTCCACTCCCTGCTGTGTCTATGAGTGACCTCCTCTCCTTTACTCCCTGCTGTGTCTATGGGTGACCTCCTCTACTCCCTGCTGTGTCTATGAGTGACCTCCTCCACTCCCTGCTGTGTCTATGAGTGACCTCCTCCACTCCCTGCTGTGTCTATGAGTGACCTCCTCCTCCACTCCCTGCTGTGTCTATGGGTTACCTCCTCCTTCACTCCCTGCTGTCTATGAGTGACCTCCTCCTCCACTCCCTGCTGTGTCTATGAGTGACCTCCTCCTCCATTCCCTGGTGTGTCTATGGGTGACCTCCTCCTCCACTCCCTGCTGTGTCTATGAGTGACCTCCTCCTCCTCCCACTCCCTGCTGTTTCTATGAGTGACCTCCTTCCTTCAACCACTCCCTGCTGTGTTTTATGGGTGACCTACCCACCTTCCTCCTCCAATCCCTGCTGTGTCTATGAGTGACCTCCTCCTCCACTCCCTGCTGTCTATGAGTGACCTCCTCCTCCACTCCCTGCTGTATCTATAAGTGACCTCCTCCTCCTCCTCCACTCCCTGCTGTTTCTATGAGTGACCTCCTCCTTCAACACTCCCTGCTGTGTTTAATGGGTGATGACCACCACTTCCTCCTCCAATCCCTGCTGTGTCTATGAGTGACCTCCTCTCCTCCACTCCCTGCTGTGTCTATGGGTGACCTCCTCCTCCACTCCCTGTTGTATCTATGAGTGACATCCTCCTCCTCCACTCCCTGCTGTGTCTATGGGTGACCTCCATCCTTTCAACTCCCTAGCTGGTCTATGAGTGACCTCCTCCTCCACTCACTTGCTGTGTCTATGAGTGACCTCCTCCTCCATTCCTGCTGTGTCTATGGGTGACCTCCTCCTCCACTTCCTGCTGTTTCTATGAGTGACACCTCACTCTCCTCCAACACTCCCTGCTATGTCTATGGGTGACTTGACCACCATCTTCCTCCTCCACTCCTGCTGTGTCTATGAGTGACCTCCTCCAATCCTTGCTGTGCCTATGGGTGACCCTCCTTCACTCCCTGCTGTCTATGAGTGACCTCCTCCTCCACTCGCTGCTGTGTCTATGAGTGACCTCCTCCTCCATTCCCTGCTGTGTTTATGAGTGACCTCCTCCTCCTCCACTCCCTGCTGTGTTTATGAGTGACCTCCTCCTCCTCCATTCCCTGCTGTGTTTATGAGTGACCTCCTCCTCCTCCACTCCCTGCTGTATCTATAAGTGACCTCCTCCTCCTCCAACACTCCCTGCTGTGTCTATGGGTGACCTGATCACCACTTCCTCCTCCACTCTCTGCTGTGTATATGGGTGACTTTCTCCTCCATTCCCTGCTGTGTTTATGAGTGACCTCCTCCTCCTCCACTCCCTGCTGTATCTATAAGTGACCTCCTCCTCCAACACTCCCTGCTGTGTCTATGGGTGACCTGATCACCACTTCCTCCTCCACTCTCTGCTGTGTATATGGGTGACTTCCTCCTCCACTCCCTGCTGTGTTTGAGTGACCTCCTCCTCCTCCACTCCCTGCTGTATCTATAAGTGACCTCCTCCTCCTCCAACACTCTCTGCTGTGTCTATGGGTGACCTGATCACCACTTCCTCCTCCACTCTCTGCTGTGTATATAAGTGACCTCCTCCTCCTCCAACACTCCCTGCTGTGTCTATGGGTGACCTCCTCCTCCACTCCCTGCTGTTTCTATGAGTGACCTCCTCCTCCTCCAACACTCCCTGCTGTGTCTATGGGTGACCTCCTCCTTCACTCACTGCTGTCTATGAGTGACCTCCTTCTCCACTCCGCTGTGTCCATGAGTGACCTCCTCCTCCACTCCCTGCTGTGTCTATGAGTGACGTACTCCTCCAATCCCTGCTGTGTCTATGGGTGACCTCCTCCTCCACTCCCTGCTGTTTCTATAAGTGACCTCCTCCTCCTCCAACACTCCCTGCTGTATCTATGGGTGACCTGATCACCACTTCCTCCTCCACTCCCTGCTGTGTCTATGAGTGACCTCCTCCTCCTCCAATCCTTGCTGTGTCTATGGGTGACCTCCTCCTCCACTCCCTGTTGTATCTATGAGTGACATCCTCCTCCTCCACTCCCTGCTGTGTCTATGGGTGACCTCCTCCTCCACTCACTGCTGTGTCTATGAGTGACCTCCTCCTCCACTCCCTGCTGTCTATGAGTGACCTCCTCCTCCACTCGCTGCTGTGTCTATGAGTGACCTCCTCCTCCATTCCCTGCTGTGTTTATGAGTGACCTCCTCCTCCTCCATTCCCTGCTGTGTTTATGAGTGACCTCCTCCTCCTCCACTCCCTGCTGTATCTATAAGTGACCTCCTCCTCCTCCAACACTCCCTGCTGTGTCTATGGGTGACCTGATCACCACTTCCTCCTCCACTCTCTGCTGTGTATATGGGTGACTTCCTCCTCCACTCCCTGCTGTGTTTGAGTGACCTCCTCCTCCTCCACTCCCTGCTGTATCTATAAGTGACCTCCTCCTCCTCCAACACTCTCTGCTGTGTCTATGGGTGACCTGATCACCACTTCCTCCTCCACTCTCTGCTGTGTATATAAGTGACCTCCTCCTCCTCCAACACTCCCTGCTGTGTCTATGGGTGACCTCCTCCTCCACTCCCTGGTTTCTATGAGTGACCTCCTCCTCCTCCAACACTCCCTGCTGTGTCTATGGGTGACCTCCTCCTTCACTCACTGCTGTCTATGAGTGACCTCCTTCTCCACTCCGCTGTGTCCATGAGTGACCTCCTCCTCCACTCCCTGCTGTGTCTATGAGTGACCTCCTCCTCCACTCCCTGCTGTTTCTATAAGTGACCTCCTCCTCCTCCAACACTCCCTGCTGTATCTATGGGTGACCTGATCACCACTTCCTCCTCCACTCCCTGCTGTGTCTATGAGTGACCTCCTCCTCCTCCAATCCTTGCTGTGTCTATGGGTGACCTCCTCCTCCACTCCCTGTTGTATCTATGAGTGACATCCTCCTCCTCCACTCCCTGCTGTGTCTATGGGTGACCTCCTCCTCCACTCACTGCTGTGTCTATGAGTGACCTCCTCCTCCACTCCCTGCTGTCTATGAGTGACCTCCTCCTCCACCTCCTGCTGTATCTATAAGTGACCTTGTGGCACCCCATGGGTTAATGTGCCACAATAACATCACATGGGTTCTCTCCCCACTACACACTGACAAACACTACCACCTCTGGGCAATAGAGGGAGCACCTCCTGCTCCCTTATATACACTGGCCCATGAGGGAGAGCTCAGTTCAGCTCGCAGCAGGGCTGAGGAAAGGACCCAGAGCAGAGTTAGCTCAGTGCAGACCTAGAAAGGGTCAGAGGAACAAGGAGAACGAAAGACAGAGGAACACGTCTGGGAGCTGGAGTGACACCATCACTTGCCCCAGAAGTACGCACAGAGACGGACACCGGATCCGGTACTGTGTCTGGCACCAACAGCACAGTGAATCCAGGAACAGAGGGATCACTAGATGCCCCTAGTACCAGAGCGAAGCAACACGGAGGGGTCAGTACAGCATAGAGGTCCCAAGTTGCCTAACCAAGTGGTACCAGCAGCAAACAGAGAGAGACGTGAGGAATCCCAGCAGCTTAGCTAAGAAGCAGCAGCTCAGGACACACACACAGTGCAGCACAAGGAAGCCAACGACCCGGACAGGGTGTGGGGAGAGAGCCCAGCTCCATTACAGACTCCGTGGACTATAATCTGCAATAATATCAGCAGTAAAGCTTTGGAAAACAGCTTTGGAGTCTGTGTATTGATTGTGACCTTTGCTCCAGATTCAGCACAGAGAGCTTCTCCACAGATCCAGCCTGTCAGCTCTGCAGCATCAGGGAGAAGAAGAGAATTGCAGTATCAACTAAACGTAAGTGTGTGTGTCCCTCCAACTCTTCCCCACCATCTACAACCCCAATAGACTTTAACTCCTTACTGCCCCGGGGGATACAGTTCCCCCCACTGGAACTATACCACCTCCGCTGCCCTCACATCACCCCCGGAGGTTCTGCAGCAGCGGCGGCCCCCATTACTGGCCGCATCAAGTGGGTGGCGTCACCCGTGACATATCCCTTGTAAATATTCCCCTTTTATTGTGCTGAGCCAGGGACACGGTCCGGACCAAGCCACCCGTGACATCCCCAGCAGCAGATCGGTCCGGCACCGAGTACCCCACGTCCCTTGGGGCTCCACAACCTGGCGTCACGAACAGGATCTACCCGGTCCAAAAGAATTGGACCCTGTGCGCCATCTGAACTGTATATTTGAGAATCCGCCATTTTGGAGCGCGCGGCGCGCGGGAAAGAGAGGGGGCGGTACCCTGCATTGGCGCGAACCCAGCCTCCTCCCCTGGTGCTGACGACATCCGGCGGGGAAGAAGATCCCTGCTGCGCCCCGGAACCTCCATAGACATCCGGACGGAAGCGGAAGACGGAGGGCGCATAATAACTAAGGGGGCCCAAGATGTCGCAGGCCGATGCACAAGACGGCAGCAAAAGCATTCCAGACGCATTTCTGTAGACCACATGGTTACCCAGAACAAGTCCTTGCAGACCAAGGTCCAGCTTTTGAATCAGAACTATTCAAAGAATTCTGCAATATGTACGGTTGCAAGAAGATTCGCACAACGACGTATCATCCCCAAACAAATGGTCTATGCGAGAAAATGAATCATATCGTAATCGAACTGTTAAAGACCCTACCGGAATCAGAAAGAAACCAGTGGCCAGATAAATTACCGGATTTGGTAGACTTATACAACCATGTCCCCGTGAGTTCTACAAACTGCACTCCAGCTTATCTTATGCGTGCAAGCGGTATACCCGTTTTACGCAGATCAGAGCGTAGTACCCAAGGTCAGATACCAGCTAGGTACAAAGAATAAAATACCGCATTAAATGTGTAATGTAAATATGTTTGTTTAAATGTAAAGTAAATGTAAATTGAGCCTAGTAGACTGTGTCCAAGAGGGTGGAGGAACTGGATTGACCCCCAAGTACATTAAGTTAGGGAAAGAAAGTGCCTGGGGGTGGTGTAGCGAATTCAGGCCTCCTAAGCAGAAACGCCCGTGGACAAATGTATATAGTTCTTGCAACGTTAAAAAAGCCCAGTACCTACAGAGACTATCCTGTATGAACTTTGCAATCTCCTTATTTACTTATGGACCATAAATACCACGGACTGGTTGTGGTAAGAACTCTTGTATATATTCATCAGCCCGGAGGCAATAGACTAAACCTCTGGAAAGACTGCTTTTTGACTTTCGAACTCTTTTTCACATTTTAGTGATTTTTGTACTTTTTCATTTTTATGTCTATGTCAATATTAATTGTGTTTAATCGTTGTTTACGTGTTTTTCCACAGTCCCGGAGTACTGTATTTAACTAAGGGGGAATGTGGCACCCCATGGGTTAATGTGCCACAATAACATCACATGGGTTCTCTCCCCCACTACACACTGACAAACACTACCACCTCTGGGCAATAGAGGGAGCACCTCCTGCTCCCTTATATACACTGGCCCATGAGGGAGAGCTCAGTTCAGCTCGCAGCAGGGCTGAGGAAAGGACCCAGAGCAGAGTTAGCTCAGTGCAGACCTAGAAAGGGTCAGAGGAACAAGGAGAACGAAAGACAGAGGAACACGTCTGGGAGCTGGAGTGACACCATCACTTGCCCCAGAAGTACGCACAGAGAGACGGACACCGGATCCGGTACTGTGTCTGGCACCAACAGCACAGTGAATCCAGGAACAGAGGGATCACTAGATGCCCCTAGTACCAGAGCGAAGCAACACGGAGGGGTCAGTACAGCATAGAGGTCCCAAGTTGCCTAACCAAGTGGTACCAGCAGCAAACAGAGAGAGACGTGAGGAATCCCAGCAGCTTAGCTAAGAAGCAGCAGCTCAGGACACACACACAGTGCAGCACAAGGAAGCCAACGACCCGGACAGGGTGTGGGGAGAGAGCCCAGCTCCATTACAGACTCCGTGGACTATAATCTGCAATAATATCAGCAGTAAAGCTTTGGAAAACAGCTTTGGAGTCTGTGTATTGATTGTGACCTTTGCTCCAGATTCAGCACAGAGAGCTTCTCCACAGATCCAGCCTGTCAGCTCTGCAGCATCAGGGAGAAGAAGAGAATTGCAGTATCAACTAAACGTAAGTGTGTGTGTCCCTCCAACTCTTCCCCACCATCTACAACCCCAATAGACTTTAACTCCTTACTGCCCCGGGGGATACAGTTCCCCCCACTGGAACTATACCACCTCCGCTGCCCTCACATCACCCCCGGAGGTTCTGCAGCAGCGGCGGCCCCCATTACTGGCCGCATCAAGTGGGTGGCGTCACCCGTGACATATCCCTTGTAAATATTCCCCTTTTATTGTGCTGAGCCAGGGACACGGTCCGGACCAGGCCACCAGTGACATCCCCAGCAGCAGATCGGTCCGGCACCGAGTACCCCACGTCCCTTGGGGCTCCACAACCTCCTCCTCCTCCTCCACTCCCTGCTGTTTCTATGAGTGACCTCCTCCTTCAACACTCCCTGCTGTGTTTATGGGTGACCTAACCACCACTTCCTCCTCCAATCCCTGCTGTGTCTATGAGTGACCTCCTCCTCCTCTCACTCCCTGCTGTGTCTATGGGTGACCTCCTCCTTCACTCCCTGCTGTCTATGAGTGACCTCCTCCTCCACTCACTGCTGTGTCTATGGGTGACCTCCTCCTCCACTCCCTGCTGTGTCTATGGGTGACCTCCTCCTCCACTCCCTGCTGTGTCTATGGGTGACCTCCTCCTCCACTCCCTGCTGTGTCTATGGGTGACCTCCTCCTCTTCCACTCCCTGTTGTTTCTATGGGTGACCTCCTCCTCCACTCCCTGCTGTGTCTATGGGTGACCTCCTCCTCCACTCCCTGCTGTGTCTATGGGTGACCTTCTCCTTAGCCACTCCCTGCTGTATCTATGAGTGACCTCCTCCTCCTCTACTCCCTGCTGTGTCTATGGGTGACCTCCTCCTCCACTCCCTGCTGTGTCTATGAGTGACCTCCTCCTCCTTTACTCCCTGCTGTGTCTATGAGTGACCTCCTCCTCCTCTACTCCCTGCTGTGTCTATGAGTGACCTCCTCCACTCCCTGCTGTGTCTATGAGTGACCTCCTCCTCCACTCCCTGCTGTGTCTATGAGTGACCTCCTCCTCCACTCCCTGCTGTGTCTATGGGTTACCTCCTCCTTCACTCCCTGCTGTCTATGAGTGACCTCCTCCTCCACTCCCTGCTGTGTCTATGAGTGACCTCCTCCTCCATTCCCTGGTGTGTCTATGGGTGACCTCCTCCTCCACTCCCTGCTGTTTCTATGAGTGACCTCCTCCTTCAACACTCCCTGCTGTGTTTATGGGTGACCTGACCACCACTTCCTCCTCCAATCCCTGCTGTGTCTATGAGTGACCTCCTCCTCCACTCCCTGCTGTCTATGAGTGACCTCCTCCTCCACTCCCTGCTGTATCTATAAGTGACCTCCTCCTCCTCCTCCACTCCCTGCTGTTTCTATGAGTGACCTCCTCCTTCAACACTCCTTGCTGTGTTTATGGGTGACCTGACCACCACTTCCTCCTCCAATCCCTGCTGTGTCTATGAGTGACCTCCTCCTCCTCCACTCCCTGCTGTGTCTATGGGTGACCTCCTCCTCCACTCCCTGCTGTTTCTATGAGTGACCTCCTCCTCCTCCAACACTCCCTGCTGTGTTTATGGGTGACCTGACCACCACTTCCTCCTCCAATCCCTGCTGTGTCTATGAGTGACCTCCTCCTCCTCCACTCCCTGCTGTGTCTATGGGTGACCTCCTCCTCCACTCCCTGTTGTATCTATGAGTGACATCCTCCTCCTCCACTCCCTGCTGTGTCTATGGGTGACCTCCTCCTTCACTCCCTGCTGTCTATGAGTGACCTCCTCCTCCACTCACTGCTGTGTCTATGAGTGACCTCCTCCTCCATTCCCTGCTGTGTCTATGGGTGACCTCCTCCTCCACTTCCTGCTGTTTCTATTAGTGACCTCCTCCTCCAACACTCCCTGCTATGTCTATGGGTGACTTGACCACCACTTCCTCCTCCACTCCCTGCTGTGTCTATGAGTGACCTCCTCCAATCCTTGCTGTGCCTATGGGTGACCTCCTCCTTCACTCCCTGCTGTCTATGAGTGACCTCCTCCTCCACTCGCTGCTGTGTCTATGAGTGACCTCCTCCTCCATTCCCTGCTGTGTTTATGAGTGACCTCCTCCTCCTCCATTCCCTGCTGTGTTTATGAGTGACCTCCTCCTCCTCCACTCCCTGCTGTATCTATAAGTGACCTCCTCCTCCTCCAACACTCCCTGCTGTGTCTATGGGTGACCTGATCACCACTTCCTCCTCCACTCTCTGCTGTGTATATGGGTGACTTTCTCCTCCATTCCCTGCTGTGTTTATGAATGACCTCCTCCTCCTCCACTCCCTGCTGTATCTATAAGTGACCTCCTCCTCCAACACTCCCTGCTGTGTCTATGGGTGACCTGATCACCACTTCCTCCTCCACTCTCTGCTGTGTATATGGGTGACTTCCTCCTCCACTCCCTGCTGTGTTTGAGTGACCTCCTCCTCCTCCACTCCCTGCTGTATCTATAAGTGACCTCCTCCTCCTCCAACACTCTCTGCTGTGTCTATGGGTGACCTGATCACCACTTCCTCCTCCACTCTCTGCTGTGTATATAAGTGACCTCCTCCTCCTCCAACACTCCCTGCTGTGTCTATGGGTGACCTCCTCCTCCACTCCCTGCTGTTTCTATGAGTGACCTCCTCCTCCTCCAACACTCCCTGCTGTGTCTATGGGTGACCTCCTCCTTCACTCCCTGCTGTCTATGAGTGACCTCCTTCTCCACTCCGCTGTGTCCATGAGTGACCTCCTCCTCCACTCCCTGCTGTGTCTATGAGTGACGTACCTCCTCCAATCCCTGCTGTGTCTATGGGTGACCTCCTCCTCCACTCCCTGCTGTTTCTATGAGTGACCTCCTCCTTCAACACTCCCTGCTGTGTTTATGGGTGACCTAACCACCACTTCCTCCTCCAATCCCTGCTGTGTCTATGAGTGACCTCCTCCTCCTCCACTCCCTGCTGTGTCTATGGGTGACCTCCTCCTTCACTCCCTGCTGTCTATGAGTGACCTCCTCCTCCACTCACTGCTGTGTCTATGGGTGACCTCCTCCTCCACTCCCTGCTGTGTCTATGGGTGACCTCCTCCTCCACTCCCTGCTGTGTCTATGGGTGACCTCCTCCTCCACTCCCTGCTGTGTCTATGGGTGACCTCCTCCTCTTCCACTCCCTGTTGTTTCTATGGGTGACCTCCTCCTCCACTCCCTGCTGTGTCTATGGGTGACCTCCTCCTCCACTCCCTGCTGTGTCTATGGGTGACCTTCTCCTTAGCCACTCCCTGCTGTATCTATGAGTGACCTCCTCCTCCTCTACTCCCTGCTGTGTCTATGGGTGACCTCCTCCTCCACTCCCTGCTGTGTCTATGAGTGACCTCCTCCTCCTTTACTCCCTGCTGTGTCTATGAGTGACCTCCTCCTCCTCTACTCCCTGCTGTGTCTATGAGTGACCTCCTCCACTCCCTGCTGTGTCTATGAGTGACCTCCTCCTCCACTCCCTGCTGTGTCTATGAGTGACCTCCTCCTCCACTCCCTGCTGTGTCTATGGGTTACCTCCTCCTTCACTCCCTGCTGTCTATGAGTGACCTCCTCCTCCACTCCCTGCTGTGTCTATGAGTGACCTCCTCCTCCATTCCCTGGTGTGTCTATGGGTGACCTCCTCCTCCACTCCCTGCTGTTTCTATGAGTGACCTCCTCCTTCAACACTCCCTGCTGTGTTTATGGGTGACCTGACCACCACTTCCTCCTCCAATCCCTGCTGTGTCTATGAGTGACCTCCTCCTCCACTCCCTGCTGTCTATGAGTGACCTCCTCCTCCACTCCCTGCTGTATCTATAAGTGACTCTCCTCCTCCTCCTCCACTCCCTGCTGTTTCTATGAGTGACCTCCTCCTTCAACACTCCTTGCTGTGTTTATGGGTGACCTGACCACCACTTCCTCCTCCAATCCCTGCTGTGTCTATGAGTGACCTCCTCCTCCTCCACTCCCTGCTGTGTCTATGGGTGACCTCCTCCTCCACTCCCTGCTGTTTCTATGAGTGACCTCCTCCTCCTCCAACACTCCCTGCTGTGTTTATGGGTGACCTGACCACCACTTCCTCCTCCAATCCCTGCTGTGTCTATGAGTGACCTCCTCCTCCTCCACTCCCTGCTGTGTCTATGGGTGACCTCCTCCTCCACTCCCTGTTGTATCTATGAGTGACATCCTCCTCCTCCACTCCCTGCTGTGTCTATGGGTGACCTCCTCCTTCACTCCCTGCTGTCTATGAGTGACCTCCTCCTCCACTCACTGCTGTGTCTATGAGTGACCTCCTCCTCCATTCCCTGCTGTGTCTATGGGTGACCTCCTCCTCCACTTCCTGCTGTTTCTATTAGTGACCTCCTCCTCCAACACTCCCTGCTATGTCTATGGGTGACTTGACCACCACTCCTCCTCCCACTCCCTGCTGTGTCTATGAGTGACCTCCTCCAATCCTTGCTGTGCCTATGGGTGACCTCCTCCTTCACTCCCTGCTGTCTATGAGTGACCTCCTCCTCCACTCGCTGCTGTGTCTATGAGTGACCTCCTCCTCCATTCCCTGCTGTGTTTATGAGTGACCTCCTCCTCCTCCATTCCCTGCTGTGTTTATGAGTGACCTCCTCCTCCTCCACTCCCTGCTGTATCTATAAGTGACCTCCTCCTCCTCCAACACTCCCTGCTGTGTCTATGGGTGACCTGATCACCACTTCCTCCTCCACTCTCTGCTGTGTATATGGGTGACTTTCTCCTCCATTCCCTGCTGTGTTTATGAATGACCTCCTCCTCCTCCACTCCCTGCTGTATCTATAAGTGACCTCCTCCTCCAACACTCCCTGCTGTGTCTATGGGTGACCTGATCACCACTTCCTCCTCCACTCTCTGCTGTGTATATGGGTGACTTCCTCCTCCACTCCCTGCTGTGTTTGAGTGACCTCCTCCTCCTCCACTCCCTGCTGTATCTATAAGTGACCTCCTCCTCCTCCAACACTCTCTGCTGTGTCTATGGGTGACCTGATCACCACTTCCTCCTCCACTCTCTGCTGTGTATATAAGTGACCTCCTCCTCCTCCAACACTCCCTGCTGTGTCTATGGGTGACCTCCTCCTCCACTCCCTGCTGTTTCTATGAGTGACCTCCTCCTCCTCCAACACTCCCTGCTGTGTCTATGGGTGACCTCCTCCTTCACTCCCTGCTGTCTATGAGTGACCTCCTTCTCCACTCCGCTGTGTCCATGAGTGACCTCCTCCTCCACTCCCTGCTGTGTCTATGAGTGACGTACTCCTCCAATCCCTGCTGTGTCTATGGGTGACCTCCTCCTCCACTCCCTGCTGTTTCTATAAGTGACCTCCTCCTCCTCCAACACTCCCTGCTGTGTCTATGGGTGACCTGATCACCACTTCCTCCTCCACTCCCTGCTGTGTCTATGAGTGACCTCCTCCTCCACTCCCTGCTGTTTCTATAAGTGACCTCCTCCTCCTCCAACACTCCCTGCTGTGTCTATGGGTGACCTGATCACCACCTCCTCCTCCACTCCCTGCTGTGTCTATGGATGACCTCCTCCTCCACCCCCTGCTGTGTCTCTGGTGACCTCCTTCTCCACTCTCTGTGCTGTGTCTCTGGGTGACCTCCTCCTCCACCCCTGTTGTGTCTATGGGTGGCCTCCTCCTCCACCCTCTGCTGTGTCTATGGGTGACGACCTCCTCCACCCCCTGCTGTGTCTATGGGTGACCTCCTCCACCTCCACTCCCTGTTGTGTCTATGGGTGACCTCCTCCTCCACCCCCTGTTGTGTCAATGGGTGACCTCCTCCTCCACTCCCTGCTGTGTCTTGGGTGACCTCCTCCTCCACTCCCCTGCTGTGTCTATGGGTGACCACCTCCTCCACTCCTTGCTGTGTGTATGGGTGACAACCTCCTCCTCTACTCCCTGCTGTGTCTATGGGTGACCACCTCTTTGACCCCCTGATGTGTCTATGCGTCACCTACTCCTCCTCCACTCCCTGCTGTGTCTATGGGTTACCTCCTCCTTCACTCCCTGCTGTGTCTATGGGTTACCTCCTCCTTCACTCCCTGCTGTTCTATGGATGACCTCCTCCTCCTCCACTCCCTGCTGTGTCTCTGGGTGAGCACCTCCTCCACTCCCTGCTGTGTCTATGGGTGACCTTCTCCTCCTCCCACTCCCTGCTGTGTCTATGGGTTACCTCCTCCTCCACTTCCAGCTGTGTCTGTGGGTGACCTCCTCCACTCCCTGCTGTGTCTTTGGGTGACCTCCTCCTCCACTCCCTGCTGTGTCTATGGGTGACTTCTTCCTCCTCCACTCCCTGCTGTGTCTATGCATGACCTCCTCCTCAACCACTCCCTGCTGTGTCTATGGGTGACCAGACCATCTCCTCCTCCACTCCCTGCTGTGTCTATGGGTGACCTCCTCCTCCACTCCCTGCTGTGTTCTATGGGTGACCTCCTCCTCCACTCCCAGCTGTGTCTGTGGGTGACCTCCTCCACTCCCTGCTGTGTCTTTGGGTGACCTCTTCCTCCTCCACTCCCTGCTGTGTATATGGGTGACTTCTTCCTCCTCCAATCCCTGCTGTGTCTATGCATGACCTACTCCTCCTCCACTCCCAGCTGTGTCTATGGGTGACCATATCCTCCTCCATTCCCTGCTGTGTCCATGGGTGACCACCTCCTCCTCCACTCCCTGCTGTGTCTATGGGTGACCACCTCCTCCTCCACTCCTTGCTGTGTCTATGGGTGACCACCTCCTCCTCTACTCCCTGCTGTGTCTATGGGTGACCACCTCTTTGACCCCCTGATGTGTCAATGCATCACCTACTCCTCCTCCACTCCCTGCTGTTGTCTATGGGTGACCTCCTCCTCCACTCCCTGCTGTGTCTAAGGGTGACCTCCTCCTCCTCCACTCCCTGTTGTGTCTATAGGTGACCTCCTCCACTCACTGCTGTGTCTATGGGTGACCTCCTCCTCCACTCCCTGCTGTGTCTATGGGTGACCACCTCCTCCACTCACTGCTGTGTCTATGGGTGACCACCTCTTTCACTCCCTGCTGTGTCTATGGGTAACCACATCCTCCTCCACTCCCTGCTGTGTCTATGGGTGACCTTCTCCTCAACCACTCCCTGCTGTATCTATGGGTGACCTGACCACTTTCTCCTCCACTCCCTGCTGTGTCTATGGGTGACCTGACAACCTCCTCCTTCACCATTCCCTGCTGTGTCTATGGGTGACCTCCACCTCCACTCCCTGATGTTTCTATAGGTGACCTCCTCCACTCACTGCTGTGCCTATGGGTGACCTCCTCCTCCACTCCCTGCTGTGTCTATGGGTGACCACCTCCTCCACTCCCTGTTGTGTCTATGGGTGACCTGACCACCATCTCCTCCTCCACTCGCTGCTGTGTCTATGAGTGACCTCCTCCTCCATTCCCTGCTGTGTTTATGAGTGACCTCCTCCTCCTCCATTCCCTGCTGTGTTTATGAGTGACCTCCTCCTCTCACTCCCTGCTGTATCTATAAGTGACCTCCTCCTCCTCCAACACTCCCTGCTGTGTCTATGGGTGACCTGATCACCACTTCCTCCTCCACTCTCTGCTGTGTATATGGGTGACTTCCTCCTCCACTCCCTGCTGTGTTTGAGTGACCTCCTCCTCCTCCACTCCCTGCTGTATCTATAAGTGACCTCCTCCTCCTCCAACACTCTCTGCTGTGTCTATGGGTGACCTGATCACCACTTCCTCCTCCACTCTCTGCTGTGTATATAAGTGACCTCCTCCTCCTCCAACACTCCCTGCTGTGTCTATGGGTGACCTCCTCCTCCACTCCCTGGTTTCTATGAGTGACCTCCTCCTCCTCCAACACTCCCTGCTGTGTCTATGGGTGACCTCCTCCTTCACTCACTGCTGTCTATGAGTGACCTCCTTCTCCACTCCGCTGTGTCCATGAGTGACCTCCTCCTCCACTCCCTGCTGTGTCTATGAGTGACCTCCTCCTCCACTCCCTGCTGTTTCTATAAGTGACCTCCTCCTCCTCCAACACTCCCTGCTGTATCTATGGGTGACCTGATCACCACTTCCTCCTCCACTCCCTGCTGTGTCTATGAGTGACCTCCTCCTCCTCCAATCCTTGCTGTGTCTATGGGTGACCTCCTCCTCCACTCCCTGTTGTATCTATGAGTGACATCCTCCTCCTCCACTCCCTGCTGTGTCTATGGGTGACCTCCTCCTCCACTCACTGCTGTGTCTATGAGTGACCTCCTCCTCCACTCCCTGTTCTATGAGTGACCTCCTCCTCCACTCCCTGCTGTATCTATAAGTGACCTCTCCTCCTCCTCCACTCCCTGCTGTTTCTATGAGTGGACCTCCTCCTTCAACACTCCCTGCTGTGTTTATGGGTGACCTAACCACCACTTCCTCCTCCAATCCCTGCTGTGTCTATGAGTGACCTCCTCCTCCTCCACTCCCTGCTGTGTTTATGGGTGACCTCCTCCTTCACTCCCTGCTGTCTATGAGTGACCTCCTCCTCCACTCACTGCTGTGTCTATGGGTGACCTCCTCCTCCACTCCCTGCTGTGTCTATGGGTGACCTCCTCCTCCACTCCCTGCTGTGTCTATGGGTGACCTCCTCCTCCACTCCCTGCTGTGTCTATGGGTGACCTCCTCCTCTTCCACTCCCTGTTGTTTCTATGGGTGACCTCCTCCTCCACTCCCTGCTGTGTCTATGGGTGACCTCCTCCTCCACTCCCTGCTGTGTCTATGGGTGACCTTCTCCTTAGCCTCTCCCTGCTGTATCTATGAGTGACCTCCTCCTCCTCTACTCCCTGCTGTGTCTATGGGTGACCTCCTCCTCCACTCCCTGCTGTGTCTATGAGTGACCTCCTCCTCCTTTACTCCCTGCTGTGTCTATGGGTGACCTCCTCCTTTACTCCCTGCTGTGTCTATGAGTGACCTCCTCCACTCCCTGCTGTGTCTATGAGTGACCTCCTCCTCCACTCCCTGCTGTGTCTATGAGTGACCTCCTCCTCCACTCCCTGCTGTGTCTATGGGTTACCTCCTCCTTCACTCCCTGCTGTCTATGAGTGACCTCCTCCTCCACTCCCTGCTGTGTCTATGAGTGACCTCCTCCTCCATTCCCTGGTGTGTCTATGGGTGACCTCCTCCTCCACTCCCTGCTGTTTCTATGAGTGACCTCCTCCTTCAACACTCCCTGCTGTGTTTATGGGTGACCTGACCACCACTTCCTCCTCCAATCCTGCTGTGTCTATGAGTGACCTCCTCCTCCACTCCCTGCTGTCTATGAGTGACCTCCTCCTCCACTCCCTGCTGTATCTATAAGTGACCTCCTCCTCCTCCTCCACTCCCTGCTGTTCTATGAGTGACCTCCTCCTTCAACACTCCTTGCTGTGTTTATGGGTGACCTGACCACACTTCCTCCTCCAATCCCTGCTGTGTCTATGAGTGACTCTCCTCCTCCACTCCCTGCTGTGTCTATGGGTGACCTCCTCCTCCACTCCCTGCTGTTTCTA
The DNA here is from genome assembly GCA_033576535.1 of Allobates femoralis. Taxonomy (NCBI): domain Eukaryota; kingdom Metazoa; phylum Chordata; class Amphibia; order Anura; family Aromobatidae; genus Allobates; species Allobates femoralis. The sequence continues at coordinate 49,845,238 of JARQOC010000010.1, read as the reverse complement.
TGAGTGACCTCCTCCTCCTCCAACACTCCCTGCTGTGTTTATGGGTGACCTGACCACCACTTCCTCCTCCAATCCCTGCTGTGTCTATGAGTGACCTCCTCCTCCTCCACTCCCTGCTGTGTCTATGGGTGACCTCCTCCTCCACTCCCTGTTGTATCTATGAGTGACATCCTCCTCCTCCACTCCCTGCTGTGTCTATGGGTGACCTCCTCCTTCACTCCCTGCTGTCTATGAGTGACCTCCTCTCCACTCACTGCTGTGTCTATGAGTGACCTCCTCCTCCATTCCCTGCTGTGTCTATGGGTGACCTCCTCCTCCACTTCCTGCTGTTTCTATTAGTGACCTCCTCCTCCAACACTCCCTGCTATGTCTATGGGTGACTTGACCACCACTTCCTCCTCCACTCCCTGCTGTGTCTATGAGTGACCTCCTCCAATCCTTGCTGTGCTATGGGTGACCTCCTCCTTCACTCCCTGCTGTCTATGAGTGACCTCCTCCTCCACTCGCTGCTGTGTCTATGAGTGACCTCCTCCTCCATCCCTGCTGTGTTTATGAGTGACCTCTCCTCCTCCATTCCCTGCTGTGTTTATGAGTGACCTCCTCCTCCTCCACTCCCTGCTGTATCTATAAGTGACCTCCTCCTCCTCCCACACTCCCTGCTGTGTCTATGGGTGACCTGATCACCACTTCCTCCTCCTCTCTGCTGTGTATATGGGTGACTTTCTCCTCCATTCCCTGCTGTGTTTATGAATGACCTCCTCCTCCTCCACTCCCTGCTGTATCTATAAGTGACCTCCTCCTCCAACACTCCTGCTGTGTCTATGGGTGACCTGATCACCACTTCCTCCTCCACTCTCTGCTGTGTATATGGGTGACTTCCTCCTCCACTCCCTGCTGTGTTTGAGTGACCTCCTCCTCCTCCACTCCCTGCTGTATCTATAAGTGACCTCCTCTCCTCCAACACTCTCTGCTGTGTCTATGGGTGACCTGATCACCACTTCCTCCTCCACTCTCTGCTGTGTATATAAGTGACCTCCTCCTCCTCCAACACTCCCTGCTGTGTCTATGGGTGACCTCCTCCTCCACTCCCTGCTGTTTCTATGAGTGACCTCCTCCTCCTCCAACACTCCCTGCTGTGTCTATGGGTGACCTCCTCCTTCACTCCCTGCTGTCTATGAGTGACCTCCTTCTCCACTCCGCTGTGTCCATGAGTGACCTCCTCCTCCACTCCCTGCTGTGTCTATGAGTGACGTACTCCTCCAATCCCTGCTGTGTCTATGGGTGACCTCCTCCTCCACTCCCTGCTGTTTCTATAAGTGACCTCCTCCTCCTCCAACACTCCCTGCTGTGTCTATGGGTGACCTGATCACCACTTCCTCCTCCCACTCCCTGCTGTGTCTATGAGTGACCTCCTCCTCCACTCCTGCTGTTTCTATAAGTGACCTCCTCCTCCTCCAACACTCCCCTGCTGTGTCTATGGGTGACCTGATCACCACCTCCTCCTCCACTCCCTGCTGTGTCTATGGATGACCTCCTCCTCCCACACCCTGCTGTGTCTCTGGGTGACCTCCTTCTCCACTCTCTGTGCTGTGTCTCTGGGTGACCTCTCCTCCACCCCTGTTGTGTCTATGGGTGGCCTCCTCCTCCACCCTCTGCTGTGTCTATGGGTGACGACCTCCTCCACCCCCTGCTGTGTCTATGGGTGACCTCCTCCACCTCCACTCCCTGTTGTGTCTATGGGTGACCTCCTCCTCCACCCCTGTTGTGTCAATGGGTGACCTCCTCCTCCACTCCCTGCTGTGTCTCTGGGTGACCTCCTCCTCCACTCACTGTGCTGTGTCTCTGGGTGACCTCCTCCTCCACTCCGTGCTGTGTCTCTGGGTGACCTCCTCCTCCACTCCCTGCTCTGTCTCTGGGTGACCACCTCCTCCACTCCCTGCTGTGTCTCTGGGTGACCACCTCCTCCACTCCCTGCTGTGTCTCTGGGTGGCCTCCTCCTCCACTCCCTGCTGTGTCTCTGGGTGACCTCCTTCTCCACCCCCTGCTGTGTCTCTGGGTGACCCACCTCCTCCTCCACTCCCTGCTGTGTCTCTGGGTTACCACCTTCTCCTCCACTCCCTGCTGTGTCTATGGGTGACCACCTCCTCCTTCACTCCCTGCTGTGTCTATGGGTGACCACCTCCTCCTTCACTCCCTGCTGTGTCTATGGGTGACCACCTCATCCTTCACTCCCTGCTGTGTCTATGGGTGACCACCTCCTCCATTCCCTGCTGTGTCTATGGGTTACCTCCTCCTTCACTCCCTGCTGTGTCTATGGGTTACCTCCTCCTCCACTCCCTGCTGTGTCTATGGGTTACCTCCTCCTCCACTCCCTGTTGTGTCTATGGGTGACCTCCTCCTCCACCCCCTGTTGTGTCAATGGGTGACCTCCTCCTCCACTCCCTGCTGTGTCTCTGGGTGACCTCCTCCTCCACTCACTGTGCTGTGTCTCTGGGTGACCTCCTCCTCCACTCCGTGCTGTGTCTCTGGGTGACCTCTCCTCCACTCCCTGCTCTGTCTCTGGGTGACCACCTCCTCCACTCCCTGCTGTGTCTCTGGGTGACCACCTCCTCCACTCCCTGCTGTGTCTCTGGGTGGCCTCCTCCTCCACTCCCTGCTGTGTCTCTGGGTTACCACCTTCTCCTCCACTCCTGCTGTGTCTATGGGTGACCACCTCCTCCTTCACTCCCTGCTGTGTCTATGGGTGACCACCTCCTCCTTCACTCCCTGCTGTGTCTATGGGTGACCACCTCATCCTTCACTTCCTGCTGTGTCTATGGGTGACCACCTCCTCCACTCCCTGCTGTGTCTATGGGTTACCTCCTCCTTCACTCCCTGCTGTGTCTATGGGTTACCTCCTCCTTCACTCCCTGCTGTCTATGGGTAACCTCCTCCTCCTCCTCCACTCCCTGCTGTATCTCTGGGTGAGCACCTCCTCCACTCCCTGCTGCATCTATGGGTGACCTCCTCCTCCTCCACTCCCTGCTTTATCTCTGGGTGAGCACCTCCTCCACTCCCTGCTGTGTCTCTGGGTGACCACCTCCTCCACTCCCTGCTGTGTCTCTGGGTGGCCTCCTCCTCCACTCCTGCTGTGTCTCTGGGTTACCACCTTCTCCTCCACTCCCTGCTGTGTCTATGGGTGACCACCTCCTCCTTCACTCCCTGCTGTGTCTATGGGTGACCACCTCCTCCTTCACTCCCTGCTGTGTCTATGGGTGACCACCTCATCCTTCACTCCCTGCTGTGTCTATGGGTGACCACCTCCTCCACTCCCTGCTGTGTCTATGGGTTACCTCCTCCTTCACTCCCTGCTGTGTCTATGGGTTACCTCCTCCTTCACTCCCTGCTGTCTATGGGTAACCTCCTCCTCCTCCTCCACTCCCTGCTGTATCTCTGGGTGAGCACCTCCCCACTCCCTGCTGCATCTATGGGTGACCTCCTCCTCCTCCACTCCCTGCTTTATCTCTGGGTGAGCACCTCCTCCACTCCCTGCTGTGTCTATGGGTGACCTCCTCCTCCTCCACTCCCTGCTGTATCTCTGGGTGAGCACCTCCTCCACTCCCTGCTGTGTCTATGGGTTACCTCCTCCTCCACTCCCTGCTGCATCTATGGGTGACCTCCTCCTCCTCCACTCCCTGCTGTGTCTATGGGTGACCTCCTCCTCCACTCCCTGCTGTGTCTATGGGTGACGTCCTCCTCCTCCACTCCCTGCTGTGTCTATGGGTGACCTCCTCCTCCACTCCCTGCTGTGTCTATGGGTGACCTCCTCCTCCACTCCCTGCTGCATCTATGGGTGACCTCCTCCTCCTCCACTCCCTGCTGTGTCTATGGGTGACCTCCTCCTCCTCCACTCCCTGCTGTGTCTATGGGTGACGTCCTCCTCCTCCACTCCCTGCTGTGTCTATGGGTGACCTCCTCCTCCACTCCCTGCTGCATCTATGGGTGACCTCCTCCTCCTCCACTCCCTGCTGTGTCTATGGGTGACCTCCTCCTCCTCCACTCCCTGCTGTCTATGGGTGACGTCCTCCTCCTCCACTCCCTGCTGTGTCTATGGGTGACCTCCTCCTCCTCCACTCCCTGCTGTGTTTATGGGTGACCTCCTCCTCCTCCACTCCTTCCCTGCTGTCTATTGGTGACCTCCTCCTCCTCTATCCCCAGCACACAGGAGGCGGAACGTTTCTGCCGGAGCTTTGTTGGGGGCAGGATACATTTGAGTGCAACACAGGAAGCGGAAGTTCCGTGGAAGCAGTTGGAACGCACCTGTCAGGTTTCTGTGACGTTATGTGAGTGCGGTGTTATTCCGGCTGAATCACTGCTGGATTCATGTGTGAGGGAGATGATGGGACTGTCAGCCATAGTACAGGGCGATTCATACAAAACAGTGGAAATAGCCAATCCGGCAACAGCTTTCATCTTCTAAAGAGCCGGTATACTATGAAAGCTGCAATCTGATTGGTTGCTATGCACAATGCTTTACGTTGGTTTTCCAGGTGCTGTTGCTCTGGTGACATTCGACTACGGTCGCACGTGGTGACAATCCCAAATACTCCCAGGGACGCGACACAGCCAGATATGGTTGTTATTAGTTTTAGATTAGGAACATGGGCTGCATTTACATTTTTTTTTTTTTATTACAATTTTTTTTTTATGATTATTTGATTGCCTGTATTTACTGCATGCTTAAGTGTTGAGTGGCACATGGTGATGGAGTTTCACGTCCTCACCCCTAGCTGCCACGGTGTTCACCCCCCCATCCCCTGGATGCCATAGTTGCTCTCACCTACACGGTTGCCCCATCCCCGGATGCACGGTTGCCCCATCCCTCCGGCCCCCCCATTCCCCTGATGCCATAGTGCCCCCCATCCCACTTCCCATATCCCCCCCCCCCCCCCCCCGCCCCTCCGCAGTGCATGGTGGCCCCCCATCCCCTTTCTGCTATGGTTGCCCCCCCCATCCCCTTTCGCTATGGTTGCCCCCCCCCATCCCCCGGCCGCATGGTCAACCCCCCCCCCCCCCATCCCCTTTCTGCTTTGGTTGCCCCCCCCCCATCCCCCGACTGCATGGTCACACCCCCCCCCCCCTTCCCATCCCCTTTCTGCTATGGTTGCCCCCCCCCATCCCCCGGCTGCATGGTCACACACCCCCCCCCCCCCCCCCATCCCCTGGCTGCCATGGTTGCCCCTCTGCAAATTACAGTGATACAGTGTTTGGTGCCCAAATAGCACCACTGCACACCATCACAATGTCACTGTCCTTATGGATGGCAGTAGTGGGAGCTGGCACCTGCCTGGCATGGACCCACTGCTCCAGAGCTCGCTAAATTGTAGCTGTGGGTGTTCCGTTTGGCAACATCTCCTTATTTTATAGAGTGGGCATTGCCAGGCCGGTTTAGGGGAAGGGCTTCTTCTTTGCGGGTTGAGTTGTACTTTCAGATACAATCATTTATTTTACCATATAATATACAGGAAAATGGGGGGAAAATCCAAACGCGGTGATATTGCTAAAAAAAAAGTGCAATTACACATTTGTTTTTTTGGGTTTTTCAGTCGCCATGTTCATTATATGGTAAAACTGACGTGACGGCGTGATGCCTCGGGTTGGTACGAGTTCATAGATACCAAACATGTATACCTTTACTGGTATCTAAGTGGTGAAAAACATTTTAGGGTGCCTTCACATTTGCGTATGGGAAAGCAGCGTATGCTGCGTTCCCATACGCAGTCAAACGCATGCGCACTGCGGTTCCTATGTTTAACATAGGAACGCATAGTGCCTGCGTTTGCTGCGTTCGGGTGCGGATGCGGACGATATCTGCTCCTTCCGGTGTCCAGCATCCGCGCCCGGGACGCAGCATGTTGCATTTTTTGTGCGCTCGGGGAGCTTGGAAAATCGGCAAGCGTCCCCAAGCGCACAAAACATGCATTGTCTTCAATGGGTCCGCAGTGTTCAGCGCTTGACAGCGCTGGAGAACGCTGCGGACCCATTGAAAAATCTCCCGGTGGCCGCCGGTGATGTCACAGGAGCTCACCGACGGCCACCGGGAGATCAGCTGAGCCACTGCTGTCCTCCTCCTCCCCGCCGCCGGTAAGCACCGGGACCTGTCGGCGGGGAGTACAGCTGATTTGACAGCTGTTTGAATCTTCCCGCGCCGACATCTCCTCTCGGTGTCGGCGCGGGAAGATTCAAACAGCTGTCAAATCAGCTGTTCTCCCCGCCGACATGTCCCGGTGCTTACCGACGGCCGGGGAGGAGGAGATCTCCGGCGCTGAACTCCTCCTCCGGCCCGCCCCCGGACAGCGCCGATTGGCTGCCGGGCTCCCTAGTGATGTGTCCGCAGGCGGACATTATCCGCTGCGGACACATCATAAGACACTGCTTTTGACAGCGTTTGTGTCTGCATGCCATCAGCATGCAGACACAAACGCCAGTGTGAAGCCACCCTTAGAAGTTTAAAAAAAATAAATAAAAATTGCACATTTTGCGCCATTTCTGCACCCCATAGCGTCCTCATTTTTCAGAATCTGGGGCTGTGTGGTGGCTTATTTTTTGTGGCTTGAGCTGACGTTCATAATGATACCATTTTTGGGTGGATGCACTGTTTGGTCACCTATTATTGCATTTTATAGCATTGTTGCCGCGACCAAAAAAACGTAATTTTGGCGTTTGGACCTTTTTTCTGTTGCGCAGTTTATGGCTTTCAATTGATTTTATATTTTGATAGATCAGGCGATTCTGAACGCTACAATGCCAAATGTGGGTATTTTTTTTTTTAAATACTTTTATTTTGAATGGGGGAAAGGGGGGCTCTGCGCCGGATCTCACATCAAACCCCGGTAACACGGTCCATGACGTTCTCCTACGTCATGGGTCAGTAAGGGGTTAATGGGACACTGTCAGGTCATTTTTCAGTATGATACAGACATTTTAAAATCATTATTGTACCACTTGTACTTTCCATGTTATCAGCATTGTCAGACCCTCCAGGGAGCTCCTGGATTAGTCCTGTCCATTATAAGCAAACAGGAATAGTCCAACTGCTGTATAAACTGTCATGTAATTATGCACTCCCTCTCAGCAGCTCTCTCCTCCCTCCTTTTTCCCTTTGCTAACAGTGCAGTATCAGGTTTCAGTAGCTTCTAAGAGAGAGTACTATTACAGATCTGCCTTATCTAGACTCCATTTGTTTATATAAGCATATATCCCTGTTGTGACAGTTTCTGTGTTGTATTTAAGCTCTTTTGTTGCTGCAAACACAGAGAGCAGAGAGGAGAATACACCCCCCACACACACTGATGTCCTGTGCAATGTTGTGGTGTAAGTATGTGACATGCATATTCATCTTTGGGGAGTGGACAGCAGAGAACTAAGTAGATCTTTCACTGTGAGTGACAGATGGAATGAATCTCTTTATTTGAAGTTTACAGAGGATAGGAGGGGAATATAAATAATAGAACAACATTAATATCAATAGAGAAAGTTTAGAGAAAGGAATTAGAAAATTATAGCAGTTACATATGGATTTTTGATCTGACAGTTTTCCTTTAAGGGAAAAATTGGCATATTTGTATTATCTGGACTCGTAAATTAACAGGCGTAGCCAACTACGGTGATGGGCTTGGTCCGGTGTTTCATGAAGGAAAACACACTCATTTTTAGGTCCACGTGGTCATGGAGTTGTTTATAATAGAAGTGGGAGTCTGGGGGCATAATTATAGTGTGCGGGAGGAAACTACGCCTGTCATGCCCACCAACTAAGATGGGCACACCCACTAGCTTGCTTAAATGATGGGGAGCCTTTGCTCCCCCCACCCTACGGGGGACTCGCCTCCAGACCCCGGCTTCTATTATAAACAACTCCATGACCACGTGGCCTTCAAGCATAACCGCCGTTTACATTTTTATTTAATAATAATAATGTAGAGCAAGAGATTTTAATAAACTTTCAAATATACTTTACAAGAGAATTCTGATAGAAAACCATTCATAAACCTTCCACAAGGTGTCCCAACTGCACAGTGTGTGAAGCAGTCATATGTTCATTATCAGTCAGATCCATCTTCCCAGTGAATACAGCCATATAACCATATAAGGTATAAGGGTGTGGCCTACACTGCTGACTACAGCAGGTGAGGAAATAATGTATCAGATTATCTCAGGCTACAGCACAGTTGCTGAGCAACGTCAGAATGTCAGGATCACTGCAAACTCCTCTCCCCTTTCCTTGGCACAAGCTTCTCTGCTGGCTCTCCACACAGCTCACAATCTCTGATCTTTCCCCTTCTCCGCTGTCACATTGCGCGGCTCTCTATTACCTGTTGGCCATGCCCACACAGCCCTAAAATGCAGCTTTTAAAAGCACACAAAAAAAGTTGAGACAATAAGTCATATGGAACAAAAGAAGCATAATCTTGGCTGCTATATAATCCATCATTAAAAACCAGTGCAGTATTGGGGTTTTTCAAGGAAATTGCATTTGCACTTTAAAAGTTGTTTATGTCTGCAAAAGGAATGCCAGGCCACGCCCACCATCAAAGATGGCCATGCCCATTTCTTCCGGGGCCAAATACAAGTATGGTGGAAAAATGCTGTTTTTTGGGGGAAGGGCATGATGTGACTGTAGAAGGAGAGGGACAAGGGGGATGTAGAGCTGTGACTATTGGGGGAAGGAAGAGGACACTGATAGCTTATCTGGAGCGTTTGGTCAGAATATGAATAATCTTCTCCCCCTAAAATGGAACAACTCCTATCCAAGGGCTGAGCCTGGTTCTACAGCTGTGCTCCCTTAAAGGGAATCTGTCACCATGTTTGATGTATCCGAAGTGTTAATCTGGGCAGACAGGTTATAGATTGCTGACAATAATCCTCCCTGTCTGCCTCACATCAGATGTCTTGTTGTGGAGAAATCATCTTTGATCACTTTATGTAAATGAGATGTTCCAGGCCATAGGCGGATGCTGCCTGGAAGATAACTCCGCCTCTGGAGATCATATTAAGTAGATGGAGGAGTTACCAGTGTTGAGACAAGTCACTGACACAGGACAGGAGAAATGAAATGTGACTTCTTGTAGACACATTCTTTGTTGTAACAATGTCGCACCATGTCCGCCTGTGAGATGGAGGCTGCAGAGAGGGGCCATCACACATCACACTGGTAACTCCTCCTTCTATATACAATAAGCTCTGGAGGCGGAGTTTTTTTCCAGACAGCAGCCACCCATAGCCTGGAGCAGCTCATTTACATAAAGTGATTAAAGGTGATTTCTCCACAGCAAGACATCGGATGTGAGGCAGACAGGGAGGATTACTGTCAACAGTCTATAACCTGTATACCCATATTAATAGTTTTGAAAGGTCAAATGTGGTGACAGGTTCCCTTTAAAGGGGTTGTCTATTTAATTATCACTTATCTGTCGGATATTGATCAGTGTGGGGCCTAACTGCAATAGAAAGGGAACTTTTATCTCCATTAGAAGATGGACCCCTGATCACTGCTTCATTCATTCTCCATGAGGCTGTTGGAAAAAGTCAAGTTCAGCACTCGGCAGCTCCATAAGGAATGAATGGAGTGCAGATCGCACATGGGCCTCATTTTCATGCAGATGACCGTATTTTCAGTCTAAGTTTTATCCAACCACGAATTGGGTTGCGCTCTGATCTAAGTTATTCAATGAGGTTGTGCCCATGTCCAATTTTTTCATGGATCAAAATAAGCCCACAACACGCATGATTTGCCTCTAAGAATGGGATCGCACTAATCCATTCAAGCCTATGGGTCTGTAGTGCCGCTCAGTGTAATATCACATCTCTCATTTCAGATCCCTGTGATGAAGACTGACTGCAGTGTGCAGGAGGATGGATGACAAGAGACGCCGGGCTCGAGTGCAGGGAGCCTGGGCCGGACCCGCGAAGAATTCCTCCCACCCTGGTACAGTCACATCTCACACCCAAATTTCCCTTAACTCCTTCATGATCAAGGACATGTATGTGTGTGTATAATATATATATATATATATATATATATATATTTATATATATATATATATATATATATATATATATATATATATATATATATATATATATATATATATATATATATACCAATTGTATCAGTGCTGTTGACCCTATGGAGCCAAAGCACTGTGGCAGGGATCACGCTGTTCCCCGCCAGCATGGGCAGCCCCTCTATGCGTTGTCAGGGTCAGCTGATGGTGTCATGAATCGCGTCCTGCCAGCAATGCCCAAGTGACGACACCGGCAGAAAGTGATCATTTGTGCTGTGCAGAGGGACGGTGAGGCTTCTCTCTGTATAACACAAGCGATCGGGACTGTGCAGCTCTGAGGCGCCTAAGGTACAATGTAAAAACATGTTTAAAAAAAAAACAATAAGTTCAAATCACCGCCCCCCCCTTTTGCCCCATTGAAAATAAAACTATTAAAAAAATGCACATATTTGGTTGAGAAATGCCCGATCTGTTAAAATATAAAATCAGTTAATCAGATCTGTAATTTGCGTAATAGAAAAAAAAGTCCCAATTACATTTTTTTGGTCGCGGCAACATTGCAAAAAAAAAAAAAAATACAAAAATGGGCGATCAAAACAGCGCATCTACCCAAAGCCACAAAAAATAAACCTTCACCCAGAAAATGAGGACGCTAAGGGGCGCGGAAAATGGCGCAAAAGTGCAATTCTTTTTCTTTAAAAACTTCAGAATTTTTTTCACCACTTCGATAACAGTAAAAGTGACATGTTTGGTATTTACGAACTTGTACCGACCCGAGGAATCACACCCACGTGTCAGTTTTATCATATAGTGAATAAAACCCCCCCCAAAATAAACGTGTAATTGCACTTATTTTTTTCTTGCAATTTCACCGCACTTGAACTTTTTTAACCTGTTTTCCAGTACATTATATGGTAAAATAAATGACGGCATTCAAACGCATAACTAATCCCGCAAAAACAAGCCCTCGTATGTCTAGATTGACGTAAAAATCAAAACGTTATGGCTCTTGATAGAAGGGGAGGGAAAAACGAAAACTGGAATATCACCTGGATAGAAGGGGTTAAAGGGGTGGACTCCCCAGGACACTTTAGTAGTCTATGTCTATGGGACAGACAGATGTGGGTGTGAGCTGCTCCTCTAACCTCTGATTAGATTGTATGGAGCATGGGGGCAGCCTTTAGGGTTACTGGTAAATCCCTGCACTGAGCAGTAAACCTTGTGGCTGCAGTTATCTGATGGATCAGGCGTCACCTGCAGATTTCTTAAACGACTTCATTAAGTGAGTAATTATGTCTAGAAAAGTTTTGTTAATAAGAGACAATAATCATTATCGCCTGTAGGTGGAGCTACAGGATCAGAATGGAGACAGCATAAGTCTATAGCATACAATGAATGTGTAGCGGTGTTCCATGTAATGAAGCACAGATTGAGGGGTAATTAAACGCTGGGGAAATTTTTTCTATATTTTTTATGTTTTACACCAGGAGCAATGGGATCCTATGAAAGCCCTGCATACATTTAATGATTCAGAAATGTATCCAAATCCTCTGGTTCTGACAGTATATATCAGGTACTGTCCATATTCTGTAATGTGTATGTAAATTTTCGGGTTTTTTTCCCCATCTCCAGCATCTCACCCTGTCCAGACACCTGCAAAGCCTCAGCGCTGGGGAGCGATCAGGTGACACCGGACCAGCAATTTATATACAAAGAACCGGCCCAGGTAAAGATAGTGTGTATGCAGTCAGTGTAGACCCCTGTCTATCTATAGTAGACAGGCACATCTCACATCCGCCCTGTATATTGGGGTGAATACACCACAAATCTCATAGACAATTGTAGATTTTACAACAGTTCTTCACATACAGACTGTGACCCAAACCCTGACACATCTGTGATCTCAGATGATGCAGTGTCTGTGCCCTGGTTTGTAGGTCACTGCCTCATATAATAAGACCCTTCAGATAACCGATCCATCTCTGACGCCTTTAATATGCTTCCTTGAGTAAATATATTGCTGTCTGTTTCAGGTGAATCGAAGAGTCCCAGATCCCCGCATTATCGAGTGAGTGGAATTAATAGACCCGTATCTGCACTAATATGTTGTGGCCTCTTGTATGAAGGAAACTGTTATTTGGACACCAGTGTATGAGAGAGTGGGCTATAGATTTCCAGAGCTGCACTCACTATTCTGCTGGTGCAGTCACTGTGTACATACATTACATTACTGATCCTGAGTTACCTCCTGTATTATACTCCAGAGCTGCACTCACTATTCTGCTGGTGCAGTCACTGTGTACATACATTACATTACTGATCCTGAGTTACCTCCTGTATTATACGCCAGAGCTGCACTCACTATTCTGCTGGTGTAGTCACTGTGTACATACATTACATTACTGATCCTGAGTTACCTCCTGTATTATACACCAGAGCTGCACTCACTATTCTGCTGGTGGAGTCACTGTACACATACATTACATTACTGATCCTGAGTTACCTCCTGTATTATACTCCAGAGCTGCACTCACTATTCTGCTGGTGCAGTCACTGTGTACATACATTACATTACTGATCCTGAGTTACCTCCTGTATTATACTCCAGAGCTGCACTCACTATTCTGCTGGTGCAGTCACTGTGTACATACATTACATTACTGATCCTGAGTTACCTCCTGTATTATGCTCCAGAGCTGCACTCACTATTCTGCTGGTGCAATCACTGTGTACATACATTACATTACTGATCCTGAGTTACCTCCTGTATTATGCTCCAGAGCTGCACTCACTATTCTGCTGGTGTAGTCACTGTGTACATACATTACATTACTGATCCTGAGTTACCTCCTGTATTATACTCCAGAGCTGCACTCACTATTCTGCTGGTGCAGTCACTGTGTACATACATTACATTACTGATCCTGAGTTACCTCCTGTATTATACTCCAGAGCTGCACTCACTATTCTGCTGGTGCAGTCACTGTGTACATACATTACATTACTGATCCTGAGTTACCTCCTGTATTATGCTCCAGAGCTGCACTCACTATTCTGCTGGTGCAATCACTGTGTACATACATTACATTACTGATCCTGAGTTACCTCCTGTATTACACTCCAGAGCAGCACTCACTACTCTGCTGGTAACTTGCTGTGCATTTAATACATATATTTGGAATATATTTGTTCCTAGGAAGGAGGGCACCTATGAAATCAGCACGTCTCCATGTGGGGTGTCTCGGTGAGTGATGTTCACGTCTGCTTATACTAAGCTTTTTAACTAATGTAAAAATCTGAAATGCCTTTTTTTCCACCTAATGTGGTTAATTGATAAGTGCCAGGTTTTTGGCACAAATTGAGCTAACATCTTAGCATGTTATTGAGTTGCCGAACGTGAAATGCGTTGTCTGGTCAGAGTCTGGCAGTGATGGTGTGAATGGGCCCCTAGTAAATCTCCCCGTCGTGTTTCTTCCACAGGCTGAGACTCTTCCCTCAGTTCATTGACCCCAAAGAAGCCGACTGGATGTTTGAGCAATTACAAAGCGAGATTCCCTGGAGGCAGAAAACCAACATAGGTCCCGGTTAGTGTCACTGTGTAATGTATGGGGTCCACCACCAGAGGGCGATATATGTCTGTGATATCACCCCTGCTGCTGTATATACAGTATATATCCAGTGTGATCCTCGTTCCTGGGGGTTTGTGATACATTTACCGTATATACTCGTGTATAAGCCGAGTTTTTCAGCACAAAAATTGTGCTGAAAAGTGCCCCCCTCGGCTTATACACGAGTCACTATACAGCTGAGTGGGGGGGGGGCGGTGTCCGGGGGCTGGAGGAGGCAGGGGGAGGCTGCACTATGAGCGGCCGGTCACGTGGGGCCGCTCATTAGTGCAATGCAATATGCACGGCATCCCCCTGTCCATCAGCGGCAGGGGGAGCCGTGCATATTACATTGCTCTCCCCCAGTAGTTTATACAGGCCCCCCGATCCCCCCCCCCCCGTAGTTTATACAGGCCCCCCCGATCCCCCCCGCCCCGTAGTATATACAGGCCCCCCGTAGTTTATGCAGGCCACCCGATCCCCCCCCCCCGTAGTATATACAGGCCCCCCGATTCCCACCCTCCCTGTAGTATATACAGGCCCCCCGCGCTCTATATACAGGCCCCCGGTTGCAGCCACAGACCTGTAAGAGAATCGCTTTCATACTTACCCTCCTCGCTGTTACCCGCGCTCCTCCGGTCTCCTTCCCGCTTGTACCCGGCGCGTCCACAATGACGTCATTGTGGATGCGCCGGGAAGAAGCTGGAAGGAGACGAGGACGCGCGATGACAGTGAGGAGGGTAAGTATGAAAGCGATTCTCTTACAGGTCTGTGGCTGCAACCGGGGGCCTGTATATAGAGCGCGGGGGGCCTGTATATACTACAGGGAGGGTGGGAATCGGGGGGCCTGTATATACTACGGGGGGGGGGGGGGGATCGGGGGCCTGTATAAACTACAGGGGTGGGTAATCGGGGGGCCTGTATATACCACACTGCTGGGGAGGCTGCTGTATTCCACACTGCTGGGGAGGCTGCTGTATTCCACACTGCTGGGGAGGCTGCTGTATACCACACTGCTGGGGGCTGCTGCCTGTATATACCTCACTGCTGGGGGCTGCTGCCTGTATATACCACACTGCTGGGGGCTGCTGCCTGTATATACCACACTGCTGGGGGCTGCTGCCTGTATATACCACACTGCTGGGGCTGCTGCCTGTATATACCTCACTGCTGGGGGCTGCTGCCTGTATATACCACACTGCTGGGGGCTGCTGCCTGTATATACCACACTGCTGGGGGCTGCTGCCTGTATATACCACACTGCTGGGGGCTGCTGCCTGTATATACCACACTGCTGGGGGCTGCTGCCTGTATATACCACACTGCTGGGGGCTGCTGCCTGTATATACCACACTGCTGGGGGCTGCTGCCTGTATATACCACACTGCTGGGGGCTGCTGCCTGTATATACCACACTGCTGGGGGCTGCTGCCTGTATATACCACACTGCTGGGGGCTGCTGCCTGTATATACCACACTGCTGGGGCTGCTGCCTGTATATACCACACTGCTGGGGGCTGCTGCCTGTATATACCACACTGCTGGGGGCTGCTGCCTGTATATACCACACTGCTGGGGGCTGCTGCCTGTATATACCTCACTGCTGGGGGCTGCTGCCTGTATATACCACACTGCTGGGGGCTGCTGCCTGTATATACCACACTGCTGGGGGCTGCTGCCTGTATATACCACACTGCTGGGGGCTGCTGCCTGTATATACCACACTGCTGGGGCTGCTGCCTGTATATACCACACTGCTGGGGGCTGTATACCTGTGCTGGAGTCCACCCTCGGCTTATACACGAGTCAATAGGTTTTCCCAGGTTTTGGGGGCAAAAGTAGGGGGGTCGGCTTATACACGGGTCGGCTTATACACGAGTATATACGGTACTCCTTTCCTCTCACAGATGGACCTTACCAGGAGCCCCGGCTGACCTGCTGGTATGGGGAGGTCCCCTACACTTACTCCCGCTCCACCATGCAGCCCAATCCCCACGTGAGTGTCCAGACGACATCCAGGGTTTTCTTTCTTCATCTGCATCTAATTTTTTGCACTATTCTGCCCAATCGTTTCCAGATTTTAAGTATTGCACTTTTTGACAGCATCCAAACTAACAAGATTGATGAGCCATCTATAGTGTGGATGCCCCCACTGATCCCATGAGGGGGGTCGTCCATTATAGTGATTGGGGAGTAGTTGCTCACCTTCTACCTGTTGCAGCTGAGCTGTCCCTTTCGTTAATGTATCCCATACGTTTCAGTTTACACCATTCTTGAAATCACTGTTGACTGTCAGTGAAAAGAAACTCCCTTTCTTTTATTGGAAAAGTGTCAATATTCTGTCCAAACTAACCCATGAGCGTCTCCATTCACTGACAGCCAGCACAGATTTTGACGGATTGAAGTGCATACTGTTGACAGG
The DNA here is from genome assembly GCA_033576535.1 of Allobates femoralis. Classification (NCBI taxonomy): domain Eukaryota; kingdom Metazoa; phylum Chordata; class Amphibia; order Anura; family Aromobatidae; genus Allobates; species Allobates femoralis. Next base: position 49,829,168 of record JARQOC010000010.1, on the reverse strand, counting down.
TTGCGGATGTTTTCATCTTTTCAGTGGCATCCTCTGCTGACCATGCTACGGGATCGTACCAAGGAGGTGACGGGATACACCTTCAACTCCCTGCTCTGCAACCTGTACCGACACGACAAGGACAGCATAGACTGGCACAGCGACGACGAGCCCGACCTGGGCAGGAATCCCATCATTGCCTCCTTAAGCCTTGGGGAGACTCGCGTGTTCCAGATGAGGAAGAAGCCGCCACCTGTAAGTGACACAGAAAGACGACCATAATGTGTACGACAGCCTACCTGGTGGCTATGAATGGACACGTGTTATTCCACGAGGGCTCAGGGCTATTGTGGTCTGCGTTGGTCTGGTTCTGTAACTCCCATTGTCCTTTACAGGCATTACAGATAACACGCAGGGTCTGTTGTATAGTAACCGATGCAAAACAGCTGAGATCAGAGTATCATTTTTCTCTTACAGTCAGACTTGTATGTTCATTAAGAGTAATAATTCTACACCTCTTCTGTGGAGTAACATCCATTATTACAGGCACGAATCACACTGAGAAAAAGTACACTAAACCACTCCTCACAGAAACAAGCTCTCACCTGAAGCTGAGGGGGCGCTAGCTGTTATTATCTGACTAAAACCAGTCAAACCACATTTTGTTACTCAAGGTTGTACACTCACACCTGTTCAGAGCAGTTAAAACTGGTGTGAATCACTGACTGGTAACCCCAACTTACAATTTTAATTACAAAAATGCTTTGTCCCAATTAATTTGCACAGCACTGTGCCAAATGTAGGTAATCAAAGATGAAGGGGGTAGACAATTATGTGCTCATCCCTCCTATTCACCCCACCTCTCCACATTGCAGATTCGGTTTCTTACCGTCATGTACAAATTTTCTGCTGTTTGCAATAAGTTAATGAGACAAGAACAGTGTAAATAAAAGAAAACAGATATAACCAGTGATATCTCCAACTACAGCACAAAATGCCTCTTGTACTTGAGTCGGTTGACAAGGTAGGGGGTACTCGGATACCGGACAGGGGGTTACTTCGGTGGGGGATCGGCTGGTCGGTTCCCGGTTCCGTGCCCTGGACCCTCAGTGGCGGAGTGTGGGTGATGATAATGATGGGGGATGATAACGTGACGCCACCTGTGGTACCTGGTAATGGTTACCAGCGCTGTGGCCGGCCGCTGAGGTGATGGAAATGCAGCTTTGGTAGTACAGCTCCTCACAGGTGGAGCTTTACCTCAGGGCAGCAGGGCAGATGATGGGGGTAGTCCTCGCCTCCGGTGATGATGCTGTAGCCCTCCGGGTGCCGAATGAAAGGAGAACAGACACCACTTCAGCTCAAACAGGTCTTTACTTGCACCCGATGGAAACAGATTCACAGTACATTCTGGGTTAACGAGTATTGTAACCGTGGGTCGTGAAGGTTTCCTCAGAGTCTGACAGTGATGCCCTCAATATGGCGCTCGTGGTCTTGTTACCTTCTCTCTCTTACCTTTCTTGAGCCAAGTCTCTAGTCTACGGGGTCTGTTACCTAAACATCCTTCACTCGTCGCCGTCATGAACCCAGCTGCGGGACTGATGTTGGGTTGCTTTAAGGGTGCTTCGGCTCCATGTGTGTGTCGGGCCCTCAGCTTGCCGGTCTGTAGTTAGGGATGAACCTTGCATTTAGCTACCTCGGCTCCGGTATGCCGGTGTCGACCTAGGTCCCCAGCTGGCTCCAACCAGGCCTGGGTAAACCCCCTTCCAAGTCTGGGTCGCCGCTCTCCAAAGAGGCGCCCTCCTGATGCAGCCGCAGGGTCCCCTGTGTCTGCCTTCCTTGCTCTCCTCACACCAACTGTCTGGCTGTGCTGTCATTCCCCGTCTCCCGCTCTCTACGCTCCACCCCCTGGGACCTACTGAATATCAGTCCCCTGTACTAAAGTGGCCTGTGTATGGGTGTTGGGGTGCAGACTCTGAAGATTCCCCACATCCATGGTTACAGAGGCACCACACCTTTAATTGGCGCCCTGTGGCGCCTTGCCATAGGGGCGCCACATACTTATTCCTGCAGCTTCAAAATTACTCACCCCTTCATGACAAGGTGGGATTTGTACTTAGTAGTGCCACTCCGGCTGTTATGACCTGTTGCTTTTCTCACTATTATCACCTGCTTCAGATGCAGATGTATACCCTGACACCAGATTCTGGCAGCAATCTTGAGCAATGTCAGCTCATTTCTCATGGGCAGTGGCATCCAGGTCACTGGTTATTCTTGAGTTTCTGCAGCCGCCTTCATATCCCACCAAATATTTTCTAAACGTACCTTCACATGCGGCAATATTGCTAGGCAATTTCACTGGCAATTTGCTGGTTGCAGTGAAATCATGGACACATTGTTCCATTTGTACACGGCCACAAAATAGAACAATGTCTCCATGATTTCACTGCAAATTGCCAGTGAGATTGCATGCAATATTACTGTGTGTGAAGGTACCTTAGGGGAAGGTCAACTCCAGCGACTGTGGCAGCCGCTGTAAATCTCCCAGTGCTTTTAAAACCAAGTACTGGTTGACTGTGAGGTATCGAGATTCACCTCCTTACAGAAGACATGACGTTGTCTCTTAGGATTTCCTGATACTTGATTGAATCCATCTTGCCCTTTAATCACTGCAGGCTTCCAGTGTCGGAGAAAACAAACCGTCTGCAGAGCAAACCTGAGACCTCGCGCCATGCTTTACTGTTGGCATTACCAAATCCCCGCCATGCTTCACTGTAGACATCACTGAGCTCCCACCATGCTTCACTGTAGGCATCACTGACCCAACACTATGCTTCACTGTAGATATCACTGAGCCCCCACCATGCTTCACTGTAGGCATCACTGACCCAACACTATGCTTCACTGTAGATATCACTGAGCTCCCACCATGCTTCACTTGTAGACATCACTTGGCCTCCACCATGCTTCACTGTAGGCATCTCTGAACCCCCACCATGCTTCACTGTAGGCATCTCTGAGCCCCCACCATGCTTCACTGTAGGCATCTCTGAGCCCCCACCATGCTTCACTGTAGGCATCTCTGAGCCCCCACCATGCTTCACTGTAGGCATCTCTGAGCCCCCACCATGCTTCACTGTAGGCATCTCTGAGCCCCCACCATGCTTCACTGTAGGCATCACTGGGCCCCCACCATGCTTCACTGTAGGCATCACTGGGCCCCCACCATGCTTCACTGTAGGCAGTGTGTTCTTCTTCCAGACATACTGCTGGTCCATAGATCAGAAACCTTTGTTTTCTTCCATTACTCCACAGAATGGAATCCCTGAACTTTTATCTATTATTTTTTTTGTTTTAAGACAATTGGCGGAGACTTTTCTTCTACTTTTGGGTCAATAGAGGTTATGTCCTGGAGTCTGCGTGAAGATCTTCAGCATTTAGCCTTACTGTACAGACTGCACCTGCTGTCACCACATCTCATTGTTTGCCATTTGCAGCCTCTTTAGGGTTTTCGCCTCCTCAGGAATCTAGTGGCAGCCAGTGACAGCTTCCCCTCTCTGTCACTCACGTCCAGGTAGTGTTGCTGGTAAACCTATTACTCTGATCTTGAGGATTCTGCTTGCAGCTGTGACTCTAGGAAACATTTAACATCTTTGTATCCTTCTGTGTCATATTCTTTCTTTACACAATGCTTTATTCTCTTTTATTACCTTTTTGGCTGCTCTCTCGACAACCCAAGAATATTAGTGACCGGGAGGCCATCACCCATGTGAAAACTAGGCTAAGATTCCTTGAGAACGTGGCAAGAAGATGATGTTGGATCTGCATCTTGTCTGCAACAGGTCATGGCGGCTAGAGGGGCCCAGCAGGTCATGGCGGCCGGAGAGACTCTACTCAATAATAAAGACATTGGTCATAAATAGGTGAATAAATACTGAGACTGCAGGAGTCAGTAAACATGGCATTTTGTGCTGAATTTGGAGACATCGGTCATTATATTAGTTGTATTGAGATATTTCCATTGTTTTTGTTTATTGTTTATTGCAAAAAGCATAAAGTTTGTAAATTTTGCTAATTAACTGTGTTTACAATTGGGGGATAATTGTGATTGCCCTTGTATATCGACACTAGGTTGGATGCGGCCCCTGTACCTACCCCATATATCCCTGTGGATACATACAGGAGCACCCCGGTACCGCGGCCGCTGTCCCCCAGATGCCATCTTAATCTCAGCCTGTTCTTATATAATCATCCGGGCCATGAATCTCCTGATTATACAACCTTTACACTTTTCAGCTCATTAAATCTTCTTAATTATCCTTGTTATTGAGCATTGTGATCAGTGATGTCACCAGCGTCTCCCCCGCAGGATGTCTGCGCCGGCAGCAGTGTTAATGTCAGCGCATGAATGAGGCACCGGGGGACGTATTCCAGGAGATGTCAGCCATGTAAACACCATTCATGTTCCCACTTACAGTCTGTGCAGGAGTCATCACTGCCGCCCACACAGACATGGAGAAGCTGCCAGGAGTGCAATCATTATCATGGGCTGTGAGACTGACTGATCATACATGGCGGAAGGTAGAACATGGGATGGAAAAATGCACATAACATGGGCAGATGGACTGGTGTATAATGGATGGATGGGGACGCGACATGGGCGTGAGGGGTGGGTGCGTGGGACGAGAGGGGCAGAAGCGTGGGTTAGTATGTGGGTGGGAAGGGCTGATGCGTGGGGCATGACATGGATGAGAGGGGTGGACGCGTGGGGCACGACATGGGCGGGAGGGGCGGATGTGTGGGATGGGACAGGGAATGGAGGGCGGACGCGTAGTACAGGACATGGGTGGATGTGTGGGATAGGATAGGGACAGGAGGAGTGGATGCATATGACATGGATAGAAGATGTTTGTGATTTACATGGATGGATGGGCAAATTGCGTCATGGGTGATGGGCAGATGTGTATGACTTGAGTGGATGGATATTACCTACTGTAGTAATAGGCAGAAACCTGTGTATATGTCACTTATGTCTATCATTTCACTATAAAATATGTAGATGTCCTAGTGACACATTAGACATTTTAATTGATGAGGTCTGAATACTGAGACCTCCCCGATCACTGATCCAGAGGTAGGCACCTTTTGCTTCTGACGGTCTCGGTTTGTCTTTCTTTGGATTGTGGGTTTACTTCTGGCCGTCCAGTAATAAGAATCTCTATATCTCTGATTTATGTCTGTGTGGGGCCGTTGGTTGCGGTTTTGATGCTGGCCTCTGTTTAGGGCACATCGCTGTGAGATACAGATGTCTACTTTCTGACCTTTCCTTTTGGCTCTGTAATAAAGTGTTACAAGATGAATTTGAGGGAAATCAAATAAAAACAATTTTTCTTCCTTTGGTGGGGGAGTATTGCATTCCTCCTGGCACCTCTCCTTTATCCTCCCCAATATATTCCTCAGCTGTGAAACCCTTACCCCCGGAGATGCTGTCTCCTTCCCCAGCTGTGGGAGCTCTGCCGCGGGCGCTCCCCTGCTCCCTGGGCGTTCCCCGCCCCAGGCGCTCCCCTGCTCCCTGGGCGTTCCCCGCCCCGGGCGCTCCCCTGCTCCCCGCCCCAGGCGCTCCCCTGCTGTCGCTTTGGCTGCTCCTGCAATTACAATGCACATGTCTGGCGTCCAGGTTGTTTAGCTTCTTAGACTGGATACAGTGGTCACAAACACTCAGCTGTGAGCAGTATCAGCTGTGTTTTCATTTTCTGACAGCAAGAAGAACTGTGGAGGATTGAGAGCCATTAATTACTTTTTTTTTCCCTACAGGAGGATCATGGTGACTACACGTATGTGGAGCGAGTGCACGTCCCCCTGGACCACGGCAGCCTCCTGCTCATGGAGGGGGCCACACAGGAGGACTGGCAGGTGAGGAGCCCTGGGAGGTATGGCTGAGCACGTGGGGGGGGGGATATGGCACATGGCTGAGCACGTGGAAGGAGATATGGCACGTGGCTGAGCAGTCACCCAACTGGGAGATATGGCTGAGCACGTGGAGGTGTGGCACCATCATCATCCTCTCCATATATATTTACTCTGGAAACTGTCATCAAGCTGCTTTTGATGGATCCGAGCAGATAATGGTTTCTGTTGTAAATGTGCCATTGTTTTCATCTGATCATTAATTTGATAGGGGACCCATCCCCACTTTGGGTCCTGGACCCAACCTCACTATAAATATATTACCAGACTGGTGGAGGATAATTAATTGTATTAATAGTGACCTTCTTAGGATCTGTTCCAGGACTCTTCTTCTTCAGAATTGAATTGAGTAACTTGTTCAGTAAGTCGGGTTCTTTTCTCTCTCCTCCGGTCAATGCTCCGCAGGGCAGCCGGAGGCGACAATAATCGATTGTGAAATGACTGGCTCCGGCCTGACCTGTGTACTTCACCTTGCATCTGTTCTGACACTATAACTCCCAGCATACTTTTACAGTCGGAGGCTGGAGGTTGTGGTTGTATAACAGCTGCAGAGCCAGAAGTGCTGGATGTCGCACATGAGGGTCGTTGTTTCCAGCTGTAAACCCCATTAACTGTGTGACCCGACATCTCGTGTTTCTTCATTCCAGCATCGTGTGCCAAAGGAATATCACGACCGGCGGGCCCGGATTAACCTTACGTTCCGGACTATGTCCCTGGAAAGGAAGAAATAAGGAAATCTCCCTCCTGAAGGATTGTCTTTGAACATTTCAAACAGTCCTGAGATCTGAAATAAACCAAGCTGCTGTATCTGCTGCCTGCACAAATCTATCAGAATATCTAAGTTTGACTTGTTTTATTATACTAAATAGTTATGAGATAGGGTACATTACTTATCCTGTATTATACTCCAGAGCTGCACTCACTATTCTGCTGGTGCAGTCACTGTGGTACATACATTGCATTACTGATCCTGAGTTACCTCCTGTATTATACTCCAGAGCTGCACTCACTATTCTGCTGGTGCAGTCACTGTGGTACATACATTGCATTACTGATCCTGAGTTACCTCCTGTATTATACTCCAGAGCGGCACTCACTATTCTGCTGGTGTAATCACTGTGTACATACATTACATTACTGATCCTGAGTTACCTCCTGTATTATACTCCAGAGCGGCACTCACTATTCTGCTGGTGGAGTCACTGTGTACATACATTACATTACTGATCCTGAGTTACATCCTGTATTATACTCCAGAGCTGCACTCACTATTCTGCTGGTGTAGTCACTGTGTACATACATTACATTACTGATCCTGAGTTATATCCTGTATTATACTCCAGAGCTGCACTCACTATTCTCCTGGTGCAGTCACTGTGTACATACATTACATTACTGATCCTGAGTTATATCCTGTATTATACTCCAGAGCTGCACTCACTATTCTGCTGGTGCAGTCACTGTGTACATACATTACATTACTGATCCTGAGTTACCTCCTGTATTATACTCCAGAGCTGCACTCACTATTCTGCTGGTGCAGTCACTGTGTACATACATTACATTACTGATCCTGAGTTACCTCCTGTATTATTCTCCAGAGCTGCACTCGCTATTCTGCTGGTGCAGTCATTGTGTACATACATTACATTACTGATCCTGAGTTACCTCCTGTATTATACTCCAGAGCTGCACTCACTATTCTGCTGGTGCAGTCACTGTGTACATACATTACATTACTGATCCTGTGTTACCTCCTGTATTATACTCCAGAGCTGCACTCACTATTCTGGTGGAGTCACTGTGTACATTACATGGTGTTTTTCCAGTTTAGCTTTGAGGTAAAGTCTGAAAACAAGTTTGTATTTTTAGCCAGCAGAATTGTGATCACAGCTGTGAAGTATTGTACAGTTCCTACGCCCATGTAAAATAATGGCTTCAATGCATTTTTATAGCTACTGTTTGTGTTTGGAAGCTACTTTGGTGCCTCAAGGTAAAAAGCATCAAGGTTCCTTTAGCACACAGACAGACGATGATTATCTGGACATTTGTATATTACACAAACCCTTTGTCTTTGAGGAATGAAGAGGCCGTAAGATCAGAGGCGGTCTGTAGGGCCGTCTGTTGTGATTGTGGGACAATGACGTGGCCTTGGCTGTTTTATGACCTGTCTTGGAAAGTTGTGAAATGACCTTCAGATCTTTACATTTTGGAACAAAACCCTAAAATCAAACACAAATGGAAACATTTGTATGTCTGATGTAGAAGGACGCAAGGCACATTGGGACACCATGGGAAACCATGAGATGTGACACATGGAGCCGGAATCATAGTTATCGCCCTATAAGAGTTATATAATAAGACAATATTTGTCATGTGTGGAGAATCTCGGCCCTGAAGATTCAAACATTTCCTAAAATAACAACGAGCGTGATGCACAAAGGTGTAGACGACACCTCCAGTTGTGTTCAGAATAATAGCCGTGTGCTCAAAAACACGAGGGAAGCCCAAAATCTTTATATTGGTTTTTATTTCCAGCCTCAGGAACATTGCACACTGTTTTCTAAATCAAAACAAGAGAAATGTAGATAATGTTTAACGACTTTACAGAAAATAACATTGGGCTGCTCAAAAAAAAAAAAAATAGCAATGTCTGCATTTGTCTCCTATTTTAGTATTTCGCCTTCCTGTGAATCACTGACCTGATATTTAGTTGTATAACCCTAGGGGCTCAACTGCACCCTGGATAGATAAAAAAAAGTGCAAAAAGTTTTTTATATGATAAACAAAAAACTTTTATAAATGGGATATTGGTTCATGTATTGGCCAAGACATTTAAGCTGATGATCCACGTCACGGCTTCCCATGCTCATCAGTCCTATCAATATTGTACAAAAATCTACTAGAAAAAGCAGCATCAAAAAACCTTACCATCTATGCCAAAAACGGAAACCTTAGTGGTGCAGAAGCATCGTACTGTGCGGCCCAATGCTCAGGCAGCGGAGCGGTTGGGTAGCTTTCAGACACTCTGCATCATATGTATCAGTGTGAATGGTGTTCTATGCAGGCCCATTGTATGCATGGCAAGTCGCCTCCCACACCGTGCTGGTTGAAGGTGATTTATTAGCGTGCACCTGGGCTTGCTTCACATATGGGCTCTGACTGCATCCTTTAAGTGCATTTGGTTTCTGTTTTTGGCATAGATGGTAAGGTTTATTAACGGAGACACCCAACTCCCTCCCCTTCTGTAGGAACTCCAATATTGCTGTCACTAGCACTTCCTCCTCCGGGTTTGCTCCTGAAGAGGACAGGAATTTGTTCCAAACTTTACTGTAAATCTTAGTAGTAACAGGCTTCCTACTGGACATCAAAGTGTGAATCAGACAAGCGGAGAACCCTCTACGCGACAGGAGCCACCGTTCAAGTTCCAAGCCGTCAGTCGGAGACCCGAGATCTGCGGATGACAGACCGGCCCCTGGGAGAGCAGAGACTGGGACACCGGGAGAGGCTAGGGCTCAGTCAGCAACACCTGATGAAGCCAAAAGAACTAGGCCCTCCTGGCCAGGAGGGCGCTATCATGATGACCCTGGCTCTGTCCTCCCCGATCTTCCGGAGTACCGCAGGAATCATTACTAAGGGGAATCTGGTGTTCCTGTAATACCTGGAAGATGGCCTGTGTGATCTGCATCAGAGCCTGAGACCGAGTGCCTCCTTGAGGGTTCAAATATGCAACCGACACACTGTTGTCGAAAGGAATTCTGAGAAAACGACTTCGGAGTCAAGGAAGGAAAGCGGAAATTGCCTCCCTTACTGCCTGGAGCTTCCACATATTTGAGGACATCGGAGAGAGGCATGAGTCTCACACTCCCTAAGTCGACTGATCTCATAGGTGTACTCCCCACCCTCAGGAACTGGCGTCAGTGGTGAGTACGTCGGAAACTGAAAGCACCTACGGGACTCCACTTATGAGGTTTTCCCGAACTAGCCACCACCCCAGTGAAGCTATCGTCAGATTTGTGTGTGCAAGGCTGACCCCAGGACCTGTTGGTGTCTGAGCACTTCCACCTGAAGGACCCGTGTGTAACTGAGGCCAAGGAACTGCAGGGATACATGAACTGAGGGAGCTGAGGAGAGACATAGCCCTCCGTAATGTCAGTCGTAGAGTCTCTATAACGGCCCTGACAGACGTCTGAAGTCGTTGCTGCTTGACCTCCGGAAGCAAGCAAAGCTGAGACTAAGTCCAGAATCATCCCCAGGAACATCTGCCTTGTGTGGATTAACCTGGACTTTTCCAGGTTGACAAACCACCTGAGATCTTGTAAGGTGGACCGTACAATCAGCAGGTGAGTTTTGCAGTGT